>JBAMBO010001918.1:0-697375 GCA_037044535.1 Lordiphosa magnipectinata
GCCAAATTAAAAACAAGAAAGAAAGTCGGTCAAGCCCGACTATAACATACTCTGTACCCTTACACTCGCATTTGCTCAGGAGTCAAACGGCCAGTTAACACCCCGCGCACAACGCGGTGCGCTCTCTAAGTTTCTCTCTCTCTCTCTCTCTTTCTCTCTCGCACTAAGATTGCTGTAGTTGTTGGTGGGGGGTGGGTTATGTTAACTGGCCGTTTTTTGCCCATAACTTGAGTATCGTTCATCCGATCTTGACCATTCCTTCAGCAAATCGATAAATAATTTTGTTTACAAGGTATCTCTAGAAGGAACGAACGATCTATCTCCAAAACTGTAGGAGATATGAAGTTTTTTCCAAATTACGGGGGCGGGAGGGGGCGTGGCAAAAATTGAAAATAAACTTGATCTGCCTGCAAGTATTAGAAATATATGTCCCATACATGTCAAACCTCTATCTCTTACCATCTCTGAGATCTCTTCGTTCATACGGACAGACAGACGGACGGACGGACGGACGGACAGACGGACAGACGGACAGACGGACATGGCTATATCGAATCGGCTGTTGATGCTGATCAAGAATATATATACTTTATATGGTCGGAAACGATTCCTTCTCCCTGTTACATACTTTTGCACAAACTTAATATACTCTATGTACCTTCGGTACAGAGTATAAAAATTAACCTCAACGTTCCTATTAGACCGACTCGTAATTTTATCCCCCTATCACTACATCGTTGTAATACTAACTATGCCTTGCATGAACCGTTTCGTGTCCTCTGTGCTGATTACAATAAACTCTACCGAATAATTAACTCTGAAGCTTCTCTTCCTGCTATAAAAATTTCTATTTTAACTTATTTAGCCCGTAATTAACATTATTTTATGTTCTTCCTTCGCGATTTCGTGTCACACGTTAGTGGCTGCGCCTCTCGGTCGGTTGGGCGGGAGGTGGGCTGCTATTTTGCTTGGGGTTCGCGCGTAACAAGCTTAGGCTTGGTGTCGCATGGGCCACTTGAACGTACTGCGCATTGTACGTCAACGTCCATATAAATATATAAATATATATTTAAAGAATTATCTCCTTTATCAAGAATGTATATACAACGATCCACAGGTGAATTTATAAAGCCAATTTCTTTTAACGCTTGTTCGAACATATCGAACCAACATCTAGCAGCTTGCTTTAAGCCATAAATTGCTTTATGCAATTTACATACTTGACTATTTTCACTAACCAGACCTTCAGGTATTTTCCTGTATATTTCTTCTTTTAAAATACCATTTAGAAATGCTGTCTTTACATCCATATGATGTTTATCTGCGAATTCAAATTTGCATTGTGTTCTTTTATATCAATAGATATAATTTTACGAGACATTTCTGGATCGGCATTCTCTTCTCCTGCTACCACACCACTAGGCTGTTTATCTGACAACAGAACAGATTTCACTTTTTCATATTCATTTGCATGAATTTCCAGAACATTTTCCATTTCCATTTCATTTTCGTCTGTATGGAAACTTTCATCATTTTCATTTTAAAAATCAATGTTCTCTTCAACCACAGCTAGATTTAACCATGTTTTTTTCATCACCAACAACATCCCTTGCAACTGGAAGTTTCTCAGTTTCCACATTCCACACTCTATAACCATTTGGTTCATAACCGACTAATATACCTTTCCATGATTTCTCATCAAATTTTCTCTTTCTCATTTTAATATGAACGTGTATAGTCGAACCAAATACCTTTAAGTATTTTAAACTTGGCCTTTTATTGTGCCACATTTCATATGGTGTTTTCATGCATTCTTTCAATGCATTACTTGGGCTTCTATTTATCAAAAATGTGGCTGTCAATACAGCTTCACCCCAAAAATATTTCTGTAACTTTGCCCCTATAACCAAAGCACGAGCTTTTTCAGTTATAGTCCTTATCATCCTTTCCTTTTTCTTTCACAAAACACAAAACTCTCGCATTTCATTCGATAAATATTCCCTGCCATTATCAATATAAAGATTTACAACTTTCAAATTAAAGTGTGCTTTGCTTTTCGCAATAAAGTCCTTGAAGACAACAAAAACTTCAGACTTATAAGTCAACAAATATGTAACACAGTAATGTGTATACTGGTCAATGAAAACAACATAGTAATTATCGGACCACAAACAAACGTGAAAATGAAATAGCTGATATTTTTCAACACTAATGTAATTTAATCATTCTTGCAATTTGAGATTGCCGGTGTGATACAACAATATTTCTAATAGCTGTGTTGATCCTTAAGACGCTTTAAGTCGAGGAAATACAGAACACCGTCGGTGCAACTAGCATTGAAATAACAAACATAGAAACAAAGACTCTCCTTTGAATGATTCCAAAATGCGATTGCTATTTAGAATTGATTATAAATGACAGCATTTTATTTAACACACAACAAACCAAATTATATTCAAGAAGCCTTTCAACAGTGAACTTTGCTATTAGCGAAAATAATTAAATATACAAAAAACTTGCCCATATCGTTTTACTTCCTATGTAAATATCAAGGCCAAGATGCTGCAGTTGATTCAATATGTAAAAAGTTTCCGACTGTACCTAGATATGTTCGATTGTTAATGATTGTCAATATTTAAATACATATTTTATTACTTAGGTCGAAAATAGAAATTCTAGTCTAGTTAGTCTGAAAGATACAAATAAAAAATATATATTTCTGACTTGAAATTAAAAGAGGGGATGTATGTAGAGTTTTTGGAAAACTCGGAATACAGAATTGTTCAACTGATTATCGAGAATCTTTATTTATATATCCATAAGCCTTTATTGAAATTTCGAGGAAGACTCAAAGTTTTGGTCAAGTCCTGAACAGTTTAGGTGTTTAATAAACAATGATTTAAAAGGCTTATTAAAAAGTCTCTTTTTTTTATCAGACGCGCACTAAACACCAAACTAACCTTTGCATGTACACACAAAAATACTTAAATGCAAGTTTATTAAGCAGCTTGTTTTTTATATCCTTGCAAAGGGAATTAAAATTTTGCCCAGAAGCTTGCAACGCATAGAAATATCCATTTCCGACCCCATATACTATATTTATTCTTGATCAGGGTGACGAGCTGAGTCGATTTAGCTTTGTCCGTCCGTCTGAACTCTAATCTCTCAGTTTTAAAGCAATCCAGCTGAAATTTTGCACAAAGTCTTCTTTTTACTGCACGCTGCTAATATGTCGGAACGGACCGGATCGGATAACTATATCTTATAGCTGCCTTAGGACCGATCGGTCGGAAAATGGGTCTTGGTGAAAAAAAATTTTTTTGTTTTCAAGTAAATCGTTGTTAAGGTCGGTAATTATTAATATTAAACGCTTTCAAACTAATTTGAAAAAGTTGATCGACATCGGGTGACTTTTTCTTATAGTTGCCATAGGACCGATCGGTCAAAAATGGGTCTTAGTAAGAAATTTTTTTTAGTTTTAATGTTAGTGTCATTAAACTCGCTGATTGCTAATTTTATATGTTTTCAAATAGATTCGCAAAATTTGGTCGAAATCGGATGACTATATGTTAAGGCTGCCATAGGACCGATCGGTCGGAAAATCAGTCTTATTGAGAAAAACTTTTTTTTTCAATTTTATCGTTCTTAAGCTCGGCGATTATTAATTTGATATGTATGAAATAAGATGTATGAAAATGGATTTTAGTTAAATACATTTTTTATTTTTATGTAAGCGTTCTTAATCTCTGGCATTTCAAAAACAGCATTTGCAAGGGTATAAAAACTTCGGCACAGACGAAGTTAGCTTGGCCTTCTCGTTTTTCATTGCATTTATCACATTATTTCCATTATTTACAGATGCGGGTATTAAGATCGAGCTCTTATGACAGAAGTGGCTAACTGGCTAAGCTAGAACGAGTATTATAGCGGAAAATATTTATATATTTATTACAAAAATATTTTATTTTATTAAATGCAAAAACAATATCTATATTGCCTGTAAGAAACTATAAAAAAAAAAAAAATCAATCCCTGCCGAACTAGAATATTATCTCCTTTTGAACAAAGTTGAGTTCGGATATAGGGCACAAGTCTATCTCTACCGAACTAGAATATTATCTCTTATGGGACTAAGTTATGTTCGAAAAGGAGGATGAATTTAAGTTCGGCCAAGCTAAAATCGGGATCAAAATTTAAAAAACTACCCGTACTTAAATTGTTTCTGTCGGGAAGGATTTATGCTATTGCAGGATCAACCCATTTTTTTTACCATTTCGGCATGAATTGATACCGGAAATCCCGGATTTTTTGTTTTCAGTGTAGTTTCATGGTGAAATTTTCTTAGAGCTCTTCGTAGATTCCGATTTTGGTGCACGCTTTTTGCGAAAAAATAAATTGACCCGCCTTATTTTTAATACTGTATATGGCCGGAGTTGTTTCCTCCCTGTTACATGCATTTGCACAAACTTAATATACTCTGTGTACCTTTGGTGCAGAGTATAACAATTGCATACAAAATGATATCAATAGCCAAGGACATGTAAAATAATAAAATCCAAGTGCTTAAGCAAACACTTCTTTCGTTTTTCCATTTTGCATTCAACCAATACGCGATATAGGATATCTTTCATTATGTCCCTTCCCATTGGGGTCCATCGCCCTTGCCCTCACACCTCTGCATACAAATGGTGACTTACTGTCCCGGCTCGGCAGCAGCAGTTCAGAAGTCTCAGTCTGGCTGCAGCGAAATCTGCAACAAACGAAACCATTACGATTTGTGACCCAGCTGCTGCTGCCGGGATGCTTCGTAAAAAGGCCACGACCGTTAAAGCAACAGAACACACTCGTTCCATCGCACATACAAGACTTTTTGCGCGATTTTCCTGACGCTGCAAATATTCCGGACACAACTGGTCAGCGCGGAGCGGTGAGCGGCGCAAAGAGACCGTATGGCTAACAATTTACGAAATCGAAGGGTGACGCATGCCAGCAAATGCCGGGCGGAAAAAATGGTGCAAATGGCATTGATAAAAACGCACATGTCCAGTGGCTCTGCATATCCGCGTATATGAATTTATATATGTATACACATATAAAAGCAAATGTGTGTATGTCATCGCACGAATTTTCGGATTTAAGTGTATGAGCAAATGTTCATTTAATGAATAATCTACATAAATACGAATATATACCTACATACATTCTTATGTATGAATGGTTGGACAACAAAATATATATGTCTGACAATCGCAATCTGGCCCATAATATTTGAAGTTCATCGTACTAACTTAGATATTCTCTCATTGTCATTTCACAGACGCGACAACTTTTCTTTTAAATAAAATACAATAATATCAGGCATGTGCTGATTTTCCAAAACAAAAATTTCTAGTCAAACTTCGAACATTGTTTGGAAAAATTGTTCTTGCAGTTCCATTTGATCTCGCGCGCGCAGCAAAGCATTCAAAGATTCCCTTCGAACTTGAATGCGTAGGGTAGACACCCCGCAAGAGCGAATTAAAGTAAGCCTTCTCATGCGATTTTTATTATTATTTTGAAATGTAATGTATTTGGTTACTTCTTTTTTAAACATAGCAATAAATAAAAAAATAAAATGATACCTTGCAACTATAGATGCTGTAAGGTTACACAAGAACGGCGAACGAAAATGTTAACAAAATAATTGCTTTGCCTCTTGTACTACAGATAGCATTCGAAGATTAAGGGGAGAAGCAAATCCGTAAGGAGTCGATAAGCTGCAGCCGGTTTGGATCCGCATCGGACCCTCTCTCTTAATCAGATGATATATGTACATACAAACGTAGACAAAATTCTGTAGGTAATGCTACTGTTATTAGAAAATAACCTTGGGCCCGCTTCATGAAATTCAGTCAATCGGAGGAAAGGTTGGCCAGATTTAAGGTTAGCTTATTCCAGGCTGTAGCCACAACTACCCAGTCGCCCAGCCAAGAAAATTTCGCTCTTGACATTTGTTCGATGCTTTCCCTACTTTAATTTATTGAAATTATAAACAATTTTAAAATAATAAAACTTACTAACATTTGAGCAATTCAGGTCTTTATTTTGGCTTCGGCGTTGCCACTTTGTTGAACTAGATTGGCAGCAATAAATAAGCAAAATATCAACGCAAAAACAAGAAAGAAAGTCGGTCAAGCCCAACTATAACATACTCTGTAGCCTTAATGCCTCAGCTCGCATTTGCTCACGAGTTATACGCGTTATAAGCTGCTATACGCCTTATTCGAGCTATGCGCTGTTATACAGGCATCTCTATGTTTCTCTCTCTCTCTCACTAAGATTGCCTCTGTTGAACGGAATGCTCTGGTTATTGGTTTTTAGGGGGCGGGGGTGTTAACTGGCCGTTTTTTGCTCATATCTTGAGTATCGTTCATCTGATCTTTATCATTCCTTCAGCAAATCGATTAAGAATTTGATTACTAGATCTCTCTAAAAGGAACCAACCATCTATCTACGAAACTGTAGGAGATACACGTGTTTTCCAATTTGCGGTGGCAGGAGGGGGCGTGGCATAAATTGGAAATAAACTTAATCTGCCTGCAAGTATAAGTAATATATGTGCCATTCATGTCAAACTTCTATCTCTAACCATCTCTGAGATCTGTGCGTTCATACAGGCAGACGGACAGAGTATATTAAATTTGTGCAAAACAGGGAGATGGAATCATTTCCGACCCTATAAAGTATATGTATTCCTGATCAGCATCAACTGCCGAGTCGATATAGCCATGTCCGTCTGTCCGTCTGTCTGTCCGTCTGTATGATCGCACAGATCTCAGAGATGGTAAATGGTAAGAGATAGAGGTTTGACATGTATGGGGTGAAATTCCTTCTTATAACTTTCTAGAATTGTTTGTTTGTAGAAATAGAAAATTTTTAACTTGTGTTGTTTTAGTGCTTTTGTTATATTTGAATTGTTCACGAAAAGTGTGTGGTTGTCGCTTCAATGCTGGATTCCAAACTAAGTTTTAAGACTAGCTTACAAATAGCTTATAGCTAATGTGGTGAAAGGCTTCGCCCTTCTTGGGTCAGTTTAGCCGACTTCTGTTCACCCTTTACATGTGGCATGAACATCCCGTCAGCCTTGCAATATACGTGGATTGCAAAAAAAAAAAATTGAACTGGATAAGTTCAGTGGGATACATACTTCATTTATCATAGGAACTAAAATTATTTGCTGCAGGATCCGGACAGTATCCACCCAAACACAGTGTTTTGTCCCACAGTGTTTTGTCCCACACCATGACTGGGAATCACTTAAGTATTATGTCTGGATAGACATCTGCGCCAAACACCAAAAATACCGTGGATGGTCGGTACCAGCGCTCATCAGCCAGCACGATATTGGTAAAATTCTCGCCGAGGTTTTCGGTGACAGCCCTAGTGGGTGTCCTGCCCTGAAGCGAGGACTCTACCTTGAGAATGACTTCCAGGGTTAGAGCTGTTACCTTTGAGCGAATGACTGCCGCACACGCTGAGTCTGCACCAATACGGGTGACGGAAAGCCCATAGGCCGTTGCCAAGGACGTACTGATGCGACGCACAGGACAGCAAGGGCCGATCAGTACTCGCATCTCAAATATTTTTTGGACCGTGTAAAGCAGCACCGTGGCAGTGGGCAAAATGCAGGTACTATTGTGCTGCATGAGCGTAGCCAACGAAATTGGAGGTGCCGTGGAAATACGGGATACCGTGGATGCGGACCGAGACTTCCGTTCAGGCGAATGGCTCCTCAATAGCCTTCACTCATGCATATGGGTGGAGGAAAATGGACGGAAAATTCAGCAAGCAATGAAATTTTTTTCATCCAATTGACTTGAAACTCAGTTTGTAAGGAAAGAATACGAAATAATATGAAATGCGATTTTGCAATGTAGGAAAAGCAGCCCCCCAGGCGTGAAAATTCGCGGAAAATTCTGCTGGCAAATAACTATTTTTCATCACATTGGCTTGAAACTCGGTTTGTAAGGTGGGAAAACGAAATAATTTGAAATGTGATTTTCCAATGTCGAAAAATCCGCCCCCAAGGCGTGAAAATGCCCTTAAAATTCAGTATGCAAAGAACTATTTTTCATCCGATTGGCTTGAAACTCGGTTTATAAGGATAAAATACGAACTAATTTGCAATGTGATTTTCCAATGTCGGAAAATCCACCCCGCAGGCATGAATATTTCTGGAAAATTCTGCTTGCAAAAACAATTTTCATCCGATTGGCTTGAAACTCGGTTTGTAAGAATAGAATACGAAATAAAGTGATAGGGCGGTAACGGTAACCGGCAGCGATAGACCATACTGACGGCGACGCAGCGAAGCGCGACGGGTTTTATGCTAGTTAACTTATAAGAATGTTGCTATGTAAAACAAAGACAACATTAAACGATGACTAGAAAAGTTCATTTAAATTCAAACTTTTTATACTCTTGTAGAGGGTAAATTAAAATTGTCCAGAAGTTTAAAACGCATAGAAGGAAGCATCTCCGACCACATAAAGTAGGTATCTTCTTGATCAGCATGACGAGCTGAGTTGATATAGCCATGCCCTTCTGTCCGTCCGTCTTTTTCTATGCTATCTCCTCCGTCAGTTTGAAAGCTATCGGAACCAAACTTTGCACGAAGTCTTTTGGTACAAATACGCTGCACATTTGTCGAAACTGGCCGGATCGGATGTCTTTAGCATATAGCTGCCATAGGAACGATCGGTCAAAAAGCTAGTTTTAGTGAGAAAAACTTTTTTGTTTTCAATGCAAAAGCCCCCAATCCTCGTATTTATCAGTTTGATATGATTTTACATAATTCCACTAAGTTTGATGAAAATCGGACAACTATATAGAATAGCTGCCACATAAAAGATAGTTCAGAGAAAAAGTCTTAGTAGGAGAAACTTTCTTGTTTTCATTGCTATCGCTCTCAAACTTATTCAAATCGGATGACTATAGCATATAGCTGCCATAGGTACGATTGGTTGAAAAAGTAGTTCTAGTGAGAAAAACTTTTTTGTTTTCGATGGTAGCGTCATTAAGCTTTCCAGTTATGAATATTATTGGTTTCCACACAATTTTGACGAGTTTGATCCAAATCTGATGAATATATCGTATAGCTGCCATATAACAAGCTGGCAAGCAAATGGTGTGGCAGCCCTGGCCACCTCTGGTCACACCTTTCATCGAGCACCATCCCTGACGCGATAGCAGAACGACAACACGCGCCATCCCTGGCGCTCAGTTTCTGGCGCTCAGGCGGCTGGCGGCAGCATCGCGCTTTACAATCGAACAATAATTGTTAGCTTAAGTTATGTTCAATAAAGTTAGTTACACATTAAAACCTCGTAGCTAAAGTGGTGACCCGCGACAATAGAACACAAACAATAAACCAAACAAATTCAAAGCAGTGTGTTAAACAAATTAATTTCAACCTCTGACGAAATTCACACGCACACACACACTCGCAGGCAAGCAGCCTGCTCTGGGACGCAGCCCGTACTCACACACCCATACAGTGACGCGATTCATTTCGACATGCAGCTTTCGATCAGCAAATTCAAACAGTATTAAGTTAACAAAAAGTTAACTATTTCGACAACAGCCAGCCAGAAACTCAACGACAGCAACATCTCTAGCCTTTTTGGCCAAGTGTGTCCCACACACACACGAGTGACGCCGGCAAAACACACACACACACACACATGCTGACAGCGTCTGCAGCATGCGATCGAACGAATTTTGGCGCGTACTCACACACACACGATCAGCAAGCGCCAGATTTTCCACGAAAACAAATGTGGCGATTTTCGATTTGCGCCCCGAAAATGGAACGGATCGTCCACAGTAAGGGGAGCTCCTGGTTTAAAATGACTCCGGCAACGCATACACACATTCACACGTACGCACACACAGACAGCATCTACTAGCGCTCACTCACAAATACAAACAGCAATTTTTTTGTGCAAATGACACCGACCGCTGTCCACGCATGTAGTCCACCGACCTCCTGTCTGTCGCCCAGGTCCTTACACGTCCTGCTGTCCACATCCTGCTGCAGCCAAAGCATTCCACGTCAGGCTGTCCACGTGTGAAAACGTCCATCGCCAGCCTGCCCTACTCCGCTGCTCACGCATGCTATTTTTGTGCTCTTACTCTTCAACTACAAGTAACCGATCTCACGTTGGTCAAGCATCCGACTAATTTATCAGATCTAACAATGGCCGTGTTCAGCAGAACAACTTGCTCCCTGATCAAGTACAAATTTGCAATTATCTTAATACTGAACTCGAGCGATGTGGCATTATAATAGTCAATTTGAGGTATCATGATACAGGAGCATGTATCAAAGAAATAGTACGCTACTTTAAAGTGATACTGCTCCCTCCAACAGCAGAAACTATTCGATTCAACATTTTTTTCTGATACCTGCTCAGGGATCAATTATTCTGCTGAACACGCCCATTGTATGCAGCCTGCTAGACGATCGATCATACTTATGGAAGTACGTCGCGCGGCCGAATTTGGATCTTCATCGCATTCGTCGTCGCCGAAGTTCATGCACAGCGATCCGCACACCTGACCGACCACTAGCAACATGCTACGACTCGAGACGCTCTTTGTTTGGCAATTGATGCCAGCCTGAGTCTACCAACAAGTTCTCGACCTCAAACGAGAGTCCTTAACGAGAGGCACCACGAAAGTCCTTAACGAGAGGCACCACGAAAGTCCTTAACGATAGGCACCACGAAAGTCCACAACGTGTGGCAATCGAAAGTCTCTACTCGGGGTACAATACCCAGTACTATTGACTCTTCAACTCCAACCCTGATCGACCGAACTTGCTTGTCGACCACCACTCGAAGCAACGACCTCAACGCGAGGCAACCTCAACCCTGCTTGGGCGAACTTGCTTATCGACCCCCACTCGAAGCAACGGCCTCAACGCGAAGTTACCATCGACGCCTCAACGCGAGGTTACCATCGACTCAACTGCGACACAATCATCACAGCGAGAGGTATACGCAAGCATTCCTCCACTTTGGGACTTGTGCAAATCCTGTAGATGCTCACCCCGGACATACATCCCAGCTATACCTAAATTTTTAAGATCATTCGTTCCCACATGGTCTCTGGAGGGGGAGTACTGTGGCAGCCCTGGCCACCTCTGGTCACACCATTCATCGAGCACCATCCCTGACGCGATAGCAGAACGACAACACGCGCCATCCCTGGCGCTCAGTTTCGCTCCGTTTGACTCAACAATAATTGTTAGCTTAAGTGATATTCAATAAAGTTAGTTAAAGTGTAACTTACTTTATTGAATATAACTTAAGCTAACAATTGTCGTCAAGTCGAACGGAGCGATGCAGGCGGGTGCCGCGCTGGCCGAGCCAAGCCAGAAACTGCGCGTAACTTTAGTTACGAGGTTTTAATGTGTAACTAACTTTATTGAACATAACTTAAGCTAACAATTATTGTTCGATTGTAAAGCGCGATGCTGCCGCCAGCCGCCTTGGCGGGAGCCCAGCCAGAAACTGCGCGTCAGGGATGGCGCTTGTGTTGTCGTTCTGCTACTGCGTAGGGATGGTGCTCGAAGAATGGTGGGACCAGAGGTGGCCAGGGCTGCCACAATGGTCAAAGTAGTGGCGCCATCTATTGCTGAGTTTGGAAAATAACTCGGCTAAGAATGTTCGACAAAAAACATTTAAAACTTAATTTATATAAATTAAACAAGCTACAAGGGTATATAAACTTCGGTCAAGCCGAAGTTAACTTTCCTCTATTTCTTTTATTTATAAAATTTCGTAGTGCAACAAGAAAGAAAGTCGGAAAGTAACTGGCTGTTTTTTGCTCATAACTTGAATATCGTTCATCCGATGTTCATCATGCAAATCGATAAATAATTTTGATTACTAGATATCTCTAGCAGGTACGAACCATCTATCTACGAAACTGTGAAAGATACACGTTTTTCCAAATTGCGGGGGCGGGAGGGGCGTGGCAAAAATTGCAAAATAAACACAATCTGCCTGCAAGTAAAAATAATATATGTCCCTTACATGTCAAACCTCTATCTCTTACAATCTCTGAGATCTGTGCGCTCATACAGACGGACAGACAGACGGACAGATGGACATGGCTATATCGACTCGGCTGTTAATGCTGATCAAGAATATATATACTTTATAGGGTCGGAAATGATTCCATCTCCCTGTTACATACTTTTGCACAAACTTAATATATCTGTGTACCTTTGGTACAGATTATAATTACAAAGTACGCATAAATTAAGCAAACACGAGAAAGCCAAGCTAACTTTGTCTGTGCCGAAGTTTTTATAACCTTGGAAAAGCTGTTTTTGAAATGACAGAGTTTAAGAACGCTTAGATAAAAATCAAAAACTTTTGTAACTAAAATCCATTTTCCGTCAGATGAACATCTGATTTCGACCAAATTTCGCGAATCTTTTTGAAAACATATCAAATTAACAATCGCCAAGTTTAAGAACGATAAAATTGAAAACAAAAAAGTTTTTCTCACTAATAGCCTATTTCCTCCAAAGAAATGAAGCTTCATATCTTGAAATGACAAGAAATGAAGAAAATGATATCATTTCTTCCATACAAATTGTTGTTGCATTTTGCCCTTCATTTCTCAAAAATGATGGCATTCCCCACGAAGGAATTTGGTATTTTTTATAAAAGTACTCGCTACTACTCGGCACTACTCGTTACCCTCTGGAAATAGAAAGTGTCGTCAATAATAAACTGTTGATTTGAATTTAAAAAGTAGGCGCAATTTTGTTTAAAATAAAAATTAGTAAAAAAAAGTTGTGTATTTAGCTTTCTGCTGATAATTCAGGGCGATAACAATGCGTTCGCCCCTCGTAATTGCATTCCTGACGGGTGTGTCTTTTTTTTCCCCAAGTATTCCAAAAAGTCCGCGTGAGTTTGAAAGTGGCGCCCGTTCTTTAAATCAAACCATTCAGCTGTTTTTGTCAAAGTGGCATTGCGAATATCAAAATGATGAAGATTTGTCAATGGAAACAGCATCATTTTTATACCCTGTTCCCATTAAAAATGGGAAAAGGGGATCATGAAGTTGTGCAAATGTATGTAACAGCCAGAAGGAAGCTTCTCCGACCCTATAAAGTATATATATTCTTGATCAGCATCAACAGCCGAGTCGATATAGCCATGTCCGTCTGTCCGTCTGTCTGTATGAACGCGTCGATCTCAGAGACTATAAGAGATAGAGACACAAATTTTGGCATGCACATAGGTGTATACTGTACCCAGATCAAGTTTGTTTCAGATTTTGAAAATATCCCCCCCTCCCCCCTCAAACCGCCAAAAACTGTCACAGCCACAATTTTAGAGTTAGAACCTGGTGGCTTAATATATACTATCCTAGGCCTTACATCTAACTACTCTCAAAAGGAAAATAAGTTACGAGCAAAAACACAAAAGTTATTAAACAATTGTCTCGATTGAACAGGGTATTTTGTAGTCGGAAACTCGAGTACAGCGCTCTTACTTGTTAGAAATGAAAATGATAAGAAATGAAGCCAGTGGAAATAGGCTATAAGACTCATTTTCCGACCGATAAGTCCTATGGCAGCCTGAAGAAATAGTCATCTGATTTCGACCAAATTTTTCAAATTAGTTTGAAAGCGTTTAATATTAATAATCACTGACCTTAAGAACGATTTACTTGAAAACAAAAAAATTTTTCACTACGACCCATTTTCCGACCTATGGCAGCTATAAGATATAGTCATCCGATTTTGACCAAAGTTTGCAAATCTGTTTGAAAGCATATAATTTTAATAATGACCGTGTTTGGGAACGCTAACATTAAGAACAAAAGAGTTTTTCTCACTAAGCCCATTTTTTGACCGATGGTTCCTATGACAGCTATAAGATATAGTCATCCGATCCTGTCGGTTCCAACATACTAGCAGCGTGCAGTAAAAAGAAGACTTTGTGCAAAATTTCAGCCCGATAGCTTTATAACTGAGAGACTAGTTTGCGTAGAAACAGACGGACAGACAGACGGACGGACAAAGCTCAATCGACTCAACTCGTCGCCCTGATCAAGAATATATATAGTTAATGGGGTCGGAAATGAATATTTCTATGTCTTTCTATATTTCTATCTATAATACCCTTTGCAAGGGTATAATGAAGCAAAATGGAAATGCCTACTGCTCACTTTAAGTACGTATATAATGCGTACTTTTCCTAATGCTTCAGCGTACGTATACGTATTTCAGCTACTCAGTTTTTTTTGGGCGTATGCGTAGCCTACTATTTCTAATGCCTGCGTATGCGTATTTTAAAAAATACATAGTACGCGCGTAGTACGCATGAATGACTACGCATTGCAGTTCTTTTATCAGTACTATTGATATTATCGAATTTAACCTTTTTCCTAATTAAATTTTCCTTTCCACTTATTCTGCCAGCGGATTACCTTCATCCATTTTTTGCTTCAATTGATTTAAGATTGGATCCGTCAACTCACGATCACTCTATAGTCGCTTTCCATATCGATTTTTTAGATAGCACGCTATTTTGCACAGAATTTCTATTTTTGGCAGCATTTTATTGTCAACTTTTTCATCAAGGAGCTGTTACTATTGTTTTAAAATCCGTGCACAGCTTCAACTGCCCACCTAACTTTGCTGACGATCCGGGATTGATTTGCTTTCAAGGTCGGCAGCTGATTTCTTTTTACCTTCAGAGCTGGTATAAGAACTTTATAGCCTCTTCCCTCGAGATCCGCAACAGCATTTCAAAACCCTCGATATAACTGGATGTTTATTTGAAGTGTGAACAGCAAAACAAGTCCGCTGTTGAGAGAATTTGGTTATTCTCGAAACAGCGATCGTTGTACGGACATACCCAATTGCTATTCCAAAATGTTGTAATTAATATCTGTTGATTTATGTTGGTTATAAAGATTTATCATCAACCAAAGACCTTGAGCTAACCAGTTGTAACATTGACTAAAATCAAAAACAGGTCACTAAACCCCATTGAAATATAAAGTAATATTAGGTAATTGTTCGCTGATTCGTATGTTTTTGTGACTGGTGCAATAATCATCAAGTATACACTTGTAGCACCAGGAATTTTTGTCAAATAAATATAAATAAATATTTATAAAAAAAAAAATTTATGAGCTAAGGAAGCCTATAAAAAAAAATAGAGGAAAGCTAACTTCGGCTCGACCGAAGTTTATATACCCTTGAAGCATGATGGCGCCACTACTTTGAGCATTTGCCTTCCAGTTTGTTATATGGTAGCTATACGATGTGTTCATCCGATTTTGACCAAACTCCCCAAAATTGTGTTGAAACTGATAATATTTACAAGTGGAAGGTATAAAGACGCTACCATTGAAAAGAAAAAAGTTTTTCTCACTAGAACTACTTTTTCGACCGATAGTTCCTATGGCAGCTATATGCTATAGTCATCCGATTTGGATCAAACTTGGTAGAATTGTGCAGTAGCATATAATATTGATTAGTGACAAGTTTGGGAGTGATAGCATTGAAAACAAAAAAGTTTTTCCTACTAAGACTTTTTCTCAGACTTATCTATTGTATGGCAGCTATACTGTATAGTTGTCCGATTTTCATAAAACTTGGTGAAATTCTGTAAAAGCATAGAAAACTTAGAAATACGAGGAGGAACGCAGACGTCCCCATTGCATTAAAGACAAAAAAAGGTTTTTCTCATAAAACTACTTTTTTGACCGATGGTTCCCATGGCAGCTATATGATATAGTTATCTGATCCGGCCGATTCCGACAAATGTGCAGCGTATTTGTACCAAAAGGCTTCGTGCAAAGTTTGGCTAAGATAGGATTAAAACTGACGGAGGAGATAGCATAGAAACAGACGGACGGACAGACGGACATGGCTGTACCAACTCAGCTCGTCATGCTGATCAAGATTATATATACTTCGTGTGGTCGGAGATGCTTCCTTCTATGCGTTACAAACATCTGGACAATTTTAATATACCCTCTACAAGTGTATAAAAATCTAATGAAATTACAAAATAAACTAATAACGACTCCGACACGGTGCGGGAATTTTATTTGCCCGTCCGTCTAGCTATACCCCTATTCACAGCCAACTGTAGTCAGAGACGTTATTTGAGATAACAAAAACTTTAATAATATAGAGATCGAGAAGAGCGAGAGAGAGAAAGAGAAAAACCCAAAACCTATAATTATGTAGGAACAAAGGAAAACGAGAAGGCCAAGCCAACTTCGTCTGTGCCGAAGTTATTATACCCTTGCAAATGCTGTTTTTAAAATGTCAGAGTTTAAGAACGCTTACATAAAAATCAAAAGTGTTTCTAACAAAAATCCATTTTCCGACAGATAAACATCTAATTTCAAACATATCTAATTAACAATCGCCGAGCTTAAGAAAGAAAAAAAAGTAAAACAAAAAAGCTTTTCTCACTAAGACTGATTTTCCGACCGATCGGTTCTATGGCAGCCTTAAGATATACTCATTCGATTTCGATCAAATTTTCCGAATCTATTTGAAATTATATAAGACAAGTAATCAGCGAGTTTAAGGACAGTAACATTAAAACAAAAAAATTTTCTTACTAACACCCATTTTCGACCGATCAGTCCTATGGCAACCATAAGATATAGTCACCCGATGTTGATCAACTTTTTCAAATTAGTGTGAAAGCGTTTAATATTAATAATCACCCGACTTAAGGACGATTTAGAAAATTTTTGTTTTCACTAAAACCGATCCGACCGATCAGTCCTATGGCACCAAAATTTGCAAATCTGTTTGAAAGCATATAATATTAATAATGGTCGAGCTTGAGGACGCTGACATTGGAGACAAAAGTGTTTTTCTCACTAAGACCCATTTTCCGACCGATGGTTCCTATGGCAGCTATAAGATATAGTCATCCGATCCGGTCGGTTCCGACATATTAGCAGCGTGCAGTAAACAGAAGACTCTGTGCAAAACTTCAGCTCGATAGTATGTATTATTTATTTAATGGAATCACATGTGACTAATGCACTAAATTATAAGAAATTCTTGTAGCATTAGGAAGAGCAAATAAACTAAACTAAACTAAATAGCTTTAAAACTGAGAGACTAGTTTGCGTAGAAACAGACAGACAGACGGACAGACAAAGCTCAATCGACTCAGCTCGTCGCCCTGATCAAGAATATATATTGTTTATTTGGTCGGAAATGAATATTTCTATGCGTTGCAAACTTCTGGGCAAAATTAAAATACTCTTTGCAAGGCACAGTAGGCTGGATGGCCAAATTTTTGGCATAAAGTCGAATTTTTTCATGACAAAATTTTTTGATTTTGGCTATATATTATTAAAGTGGATACCTTAAGTACCGCAATTCAAAAAACAAAAGTTATCGAAATGCAACCGTGAGCTTTTACCAGGGCTGCAAAGTCGGAACTTCGCTTTTCTGTTTGTTTACCAAAAAAGCGGGAAAATAAACCACAACTTTGCAATAAAAGAGATTGTCAGCTGGTGACCAAAAAATTTGTGTGAAATATGGAAAATACAGCTAAAGGTATGTAATTTGCAAATAATAAGTTACAAGTGTGTTCTATATGTTATATGTTTATTTTTAACTTGTTTTTTGTGACGTCCTTAGCCAGAGAAAACCTAACCAAAACACCTGTGCACTGTGGAGTTAAAACTAACTTTCGCCCACTTTCGGCCAAAATGTAATTATGTTAATGTGTTCTTGAAAGTGCGCACTTTAACTTGTTATTAACACTTTTTGCCCGATTTTGCCCGTTCTACAGCAATGCCTTATGATGCCTGATGCCTTATGATTGTCACATTTTAAGGGAGAGGAAAATCACCGTATCATATGACCTTTATATGACTCTAATGGATGGAAAGGTTTTAAACATTTTGCCCGGGACAAAATCTTGTCAATTGTGCCCAATCTGTGGAGCTGGCCCTAATCTGTTTTTGGAAATTGCCGATCCATGCTCACCTATATACAAACCACAACCTGAAAGTCTTCAATATGGAATGAGTCCACTTCACGCTTGGATTCGAATGTTCGAGCTTGTGCTTAAAAATTCTTATAGACTGGGATAGGTGAGGGATAAATCGGAAAAGTTAGAAATTATGAAAAAAAAAACAGAATATACATAAGCGAATGTGGCAGGAAATGGGGTTACCCGTAGATAAGCCAAAGCAAAACGGAAACGGGAATACAAACGATGGCCATACTGCAAGAGAGGCTTTTTCAAATCCAGAGCTGTTTGCATTAATTTTGGAATTTTACTTGGAAATTTTAGAATGCCTTCATACTATTTTAATCGCCATTTGGTGTGAATTTTCTATTGATGCACTTAAGTTCCAGCAATTCTGCGAGAAAATCTTTGCTTTGTACATGGTCAAATACTCGTGGTATCCAATGTCGCCTACTCTACATAAGATTCTAATCCATGGATCCCAGATAATAGAGACTTCAATAGTACCAGTAGGTTGCCTTGGGGAAAACGCATCAGAAGCTCGCAACAAATTTTATAAGCGCGATAGACAGTCGCATGCCCGTCACAGCTCGCGGGCTAATAATATGTTGGATGTCTTCCACAGATCAATGGACTCGTTAGATCCTCTTCTTTCGAGTATTACGATTAAGAAGTCTGGTCAATACAAAAGTAAAGTGTTGCCAAAAAGTGTCATTGCACTTTTAGAAGTACCTTACTTTGAAATTGAAAATAAGAACGACCTTCCACTTAATGACTGCGAAGAAAATTTTGATTCCGAGTGCGAAGGTGACAATTTATATTCATTTGAATTAGATGAAGAAGAAAATGATTGTAATTAATGTGTAACTTTGTTAAAACAAGATCTCAAATTGAATAAAAAAAAAGGATTAATAAAAAATGTTCAACTTAAAAATAAAATTACGTATACGCAATATGTGATCATATGGGCGGCGAGAGTGGACGTGGTCCGATCGGTCCAAAATTTTTCCCACATGTTTGTTTTTTCATAGTTATTAAATCCTCCAAGTTTCAACTCTGTGGCTACACTGGTCGACTTTATGCCAAAAAATAGGCCATCCAGCCCACTGTGCAAGGGTATAAAAGTAAGATATTATATAAAATTAAAATTAAACTGATATGGAGAGAAAACTATCTTAAAGCAAACTTTAAAAATAAAAAAATAAAAAATTTATATTTAAAACTTAAAACTAAATAACCGGAAAATCTCTGACCCGGTGGGGAAGGATTTTTTAGCCAGTCCGGGAAGCTATGCCCCTACTCACAGTAAGAAGCTTTCAGAAATTGAGGGAGCACATATCGAGTTAGAAGAAGAAATGTTATAAGGGTAAGAAGGGTTGGTAAAGCGGACAGAGGATGTAGTGTACAGCTCGAGGAACTGCAATTTTTAGCAGATGATATACGCCAAAATATCAATTCGTTGCACGACTAAGTTCGAGAGTGCGCATTCTTGCTGTGCTCGGGTCCAGCTCGTCGGATTGGTCGGGGTTCTTTCTACCCTAGCTCGCACGGGTTACGCTGCCACATTTAAAAAAATAATGCGCGATATTGAAATCCACAAAAAAAATTATAATAACAATCAAATACTTCAAATTAAATCATAAACGGAAGCGCCGACACGCCAAAAGGAAGGATTCTGGAAGAGATCATACCTGATAGAGGGTGCTTTGATGTGCCCCTCGTCTTTACCCTCCCGACCTTGACAAACGTTGTACTTATTTTTACGTTGTCCCTATAGTAAAGGTTCTTAAACCTCTATGTTATTTTGTGAGAGCTGAGCATGAGTACCAGACAGACCATTAAATCAGTTAAGAATTCATTTTAATTCGTAGTGACCATTCATGTTTTAGTTCTAAGAATATTAAGCTTAGTCATAAGAAATACAAGCAAAGAAAATGTAAAGGTAATACAAAAACATTATAGTATCAAATGATATTCCGTAAATGAATCAAGAAAACAATTCAACTACAGTTACATTCATTTGAGAGAGTCATTAGTAGCAATTCGGGGAGATACTCATATACATATATAACCAAAAGACGCAATTTACCATTATACTCACAACTTCCTTATGCATATTTACTCATCGCTGTAATTGTTGGGCCCAAGATGTCGTAGATGGTCTCGTTGTGCTATTAGAGGAAATTTATAATTAGATATATATATATATATATATAATATTGAGAATTTTACTCCATTGGCTACCAGACTCACATTTCTCAGCAAATTAAACGAAAACATTACTCTACTAATTATCGATATTTCTTTAAGTTACTTAATTTCTGAGAATTGTTAAGAAAATTCTAAAAAAAATAAATTCAGTTCATTCAAAGAAACTCGGAACCACAGTGCATCGAACAGCTGATCTTTTGTGTGCACAAGCAAATATCAAAAGGAATTATAATATCATAATCATGTTTTGTCCATACTCGAACTTCATTATGATGAACTTGAACTTGAATTTGTTCTTCTTTTTGTGCGAAAGAAAAAGAGATAATGAATTAACTGCACACGATCATTCACATAGGCTGCACCGAATCTGACTTTTAAACTCCACGCGGATGACTTGCTGAGGCGTATGTATAAGGTAAGCTTTAGTTACGCAAGCATAAACTCCATCATTTAGATTGGCATAATGACTTAATTAAATCCCGTCGATGGCGATTTCTTCAATAGATGAGGATGTAAATGATGCGGACTACAGGTGTCAGCTTCTGCTGGTGGGTGTCTGATTCGCAACCGTGAAAGTTGAAGGGCGATTCGTGACGACTGGGCAGAAAGTCTTTCTTGGCCAAGAGCTAACCCCAGACCGCTGCCTAGCGACGGAGTGTCACCCCGGACACGTGATCCTAGATGAAATGTTGACTTTCATAAGTATAAAATTTTCTCACGAGTACCTTCACGTACCTTTTTCCACAAATATTCACAACAATTATTAACTCTTCAGTTTCTTGATAGATTTAATCACTTTGGTTCTTAAATCGAAAGATAAGTTCCACGTGTTTGACGTTGGAGTAACACGAGTTTATAGCCAGCCGCCAAAAAATAAATAGACGTGCGAACAGAAGTAAAGATCTCAGTCGAATGATTTCTAGCTGTACCAAATTGCAATGCCCATGCCCTATGCATGTGCTCTAAGTGGAGCTTTTACCTTTGAAGCGGCGGTTCAATCGTATAATCTTCTTTTGCTGGAGCCAGTGACCGCAAGGTGTTTTCGAACAAGTGCGAGGGTGACTCGAAAAGTTCATGTACAAATTGTACCTAACAATTGAGTTTAGCCATCAGAGTCAAACCGGCCACTACAAGGAATAAGTTGACTGGAAGAAGTCCGCGAATACAGTTAGCCTTTTGGTCACCAAGAAAAAAAGAAGGTAAAGAAGAGGATCTCCGTTTAGAGTTGACAAAGCTATAGAATTGTTAAGGGTCCTCTGCAAATTGAATTTTGCATCGGACAAGATATTTCTTATAGCATTCAGAATTGAAAAGTGTAAAATTCAGTCTTGCAATTAAGTATTGAGAAAAGTCAACGGCAGAACCGGTACGTTTATTCTTTTTGAAGCATCTAGACTTAATATTTTTCAAATTAAAAAGTCTAGGACAGTACCCAGGAGTATTAAGGGACGTTAGAGAGGGAACGCTATTAGGAATCAAATATCTAAAAGAGAATTAATGGAATCATAGAAAAGGTAGAAGCAAAGCTTAAATCAACCGCATTGTACAAAGGAGTCCAGGTAGTAAGGTAAAGTTTCCTTTACGAAAGCAACGACGAGGTTTGTTTGGAATTATAGATGTTGAAGAGGTAGGTCCAGAAACTGAAAGGGAAATTTCAGTTGTAGAATGGTAAGAATCTTCAGGCAGTGATAGGAGGGTAGACCTAGAGACTACGGCATTAGTACTGTCAGCGACAAAGACAAGGTCCAGCAGTTTATTTAGATGATTTGGAATTGTATTAATTTGAAATAAGGAATATAAGACCAGATATATCTATCAGGGGTGCCACAGAATTCACACGCGATTTGGCTTCTAGCGATTTGTCAAATCGCGCGAAAATTTTCGCCATGCCACAGAACTTTGAGTGATTTCATTTTACAAGTTTATATACAAATCCTTTCGAACTTGAATGCGTAAGGTAGACCCCAGTAATGGTACGTAAGGTAACCCCAAATTACAGTAGGCCTTTTCATGCGATTTTATTAATAGTTTGAAAAGTAAGGTATTTGGTTAGCTCGTTTTTAAACAAAACAAACTTAGTTTTTTTTCAACTGAGCTTATAATACCCTTGTAGAGGGTATATTAAAATTGTCGAGATGTTTGTAACGCATAGAAGGAAGCATGTCCGACCACATAAAGTATATATATTCTTGATCAGCATGACGAGCCGAGTTGATATAGCCATGTCCGTCTGTCCGTCCGTCTGTTTCTATCCTATCTGCTCCGCCAGTTTTAAAGCTATCTTAACCAAACTTAGCACGAAGTCTTTTGGTACAAATACGCTGCACATTGGTCGGAACCGGCCAGATCGGATGACTATAGCTGCCATGGAAACCATCATTCAAAAATGTTGTTTTAGTGATAAAAACTTTTTTGTCTTTAACGCAAACGTCCCCAAACCCTTGTATTTATAAGTTTTCTATGCTGTCACATAATTCCACCAAGTCTAATAGGACCATTATATAGTATAGCTGGCATAGAAATTGGGTGTACAAAATGCATATAGGGGGCTTAGTCAAAAATGTGTACATTTGTTGAATGTACATATTTGTGTCAGTGGAATCAGGCTACTAATTTATATAAATCATACAAGCTACAAGGATTTACACACCTGATCATATTAATAGGTACACACATCAACTCTGACTTTAAGGTAACAGAAAACAGTTTTATTCATTGTTTCAAACTGAAAATATGTTGCAATTGCAATTGCATGCTCGCCACTGGTGTAACGTTATACTCCAATATTCTGTATTGATATTTCTTAAATTCATTCATTTCTATAGATCGTTTTAGAATATTTTTTCCTATAGCTTTTCTGCCAATCCGCTGCTTTGCGGATAAGTAGGGCTCGAGAACTGAAGCACGATGTTATGTTCATTTGCCAAACGACGGAAGGACTCCGAGTTGAACGGATTGTCATCGCACTTGATTTTTGATGGATATCCCGAAGAGTGAAATCGTTTTAGCAAGGTGTTAACGATAGTACCTGCCGTCTTGTTGCACAGTTGTTCTACCATTAAGTAATTGGAGTAGGAATCAAAGACTGAGATAAAATTCATTCCCGCGAATTCAAATATATCAATTCCGACCATATGAAATGGGTATTCGGGAATTTCATCTTGTATAAGAGAAGAGTTCGTGAAGCTATTTTATTGTTTGACTTTGTAATTTAGTTGGGAGAACCAGTTTGCAGTTTGGAAGTAATAGTTGGTTCTCATAGTGCAACTCCGCTTTAATTTTATGAAACTGACGCTCAAGTTGACTTAACTTATGATGGGAGGGCCAGCCATTTGTTACATATTCGCAGATCTTGTTGTATTCTTCGTCACGTAATAAAACTGAAACATAGCACTCGTAGTTTTCTTCGGATTGGCATACTGCTCGCGTTATTGAGTGAATGACATGTGACAGCTCTGGAAGTTCCTCGCTTTGAGGCAATTGGGCCCGCGACAGGCAGTCTGCTATAAGCATGTCCTTTCCCGGTTTGTACGTTACAATAATTTTTCCGTATTTTAAAAGAAGCATGAACATTCGCTGTAGTCGAGCAGATACGTCGTCAATGTCTTTCTTCATGAGAGTTTCAAGTGGTTTGTGGTCACTTTCGACCAGGAATTCGCGGCCATATATAAAGTAGTAAATGCGTTGACATGCAAAAACTATTGCTAAAAGTTCTTTTTCAATTTGTGCCCACTTTTGTTCAGTTTTTGTCAATGTGCGGGACGCAAATGCAATCGGACGACCATTTTGAATAAGTGCGCATCTTAACCCATCTTTTGAGGCATCGGTTTGAATAACAACTGGCTTTGATTTGTCATACACGGCTAGTACTGGATCATTAGCTATAATGTTCAGTAACTCCTTAATTTTCCTTTTGTGCTCTTCATTCCATTCAAAACTCACATCATTCCTAGTAATGTTTCTCATATGTGCCGACTTTTTTGACAGATTCGGAATGAATTTGGCAAGATACTTAAACAGTCCGAGAATTCGCAGCACATCATGTTTATTTTCAGGTGATTTAATGTTTAAAACAGCCTCCCGATGCTTGTTTTGCGATTTTATAACTCCCTCAGATAAAATATGTCCCATGAACTCTACTTGCGACTTTTTGTATTGAACTTTCTTCGGGTTGAATCTAACTCCGTGTTCTTGTGCACGCTTAAGCACTAATAACAAAATTTCATCATGGTCCTCCTCAGTCTCTCCCATAATCCCAAGATCATCAAAATATACTATAACGCCAGGTACGTCGCCAAAGATTTGTATCATGTTCCGCTGAAACATTTCGGGCGCATTGTTTATGCCAAATGGAACTCGATTAAATTTAAAACGGCCAAATGGAGTCATAAACGTTGTAAGATCTGAACTCTTTTCATCTAGTTCCATTTGCCAGAAACCGCTAGACAAATCTAAGACAGTAAATATCTTTTTATTATTCATTTGACTGGTGAAATCATCGATTGTGGGGATAAGAAAATGTTCTCGTTTGATAGCTTTGTTGAGCGGCTTTGGATCTAGGGATAGTCGAAGTTCACCATTACCCTTTTCTACAATTTGAAGGTTATTTACCCAGTCAGTGGGGTAGGTAACTGGTGAAATGATTCCATCCCTAACCATTTTCTTAAGCTCTTTCTCTAATTTCTCGAGTAGACTTTGAGGAATCCTCTTTTTGTAATGTAAGACTGATTCTGCTCCTTCT
Organism: Lordiphosa magnipectinata; assembly: GCA_037044535.1. Taxonomy (NCBI): domain Eukaryota; kingdom Metazoa; phylum Arthropoda; class Insecta; order Diptera; family Drosophilidae; genus Lordiphosa; species Lordiphosa magnipectinata. Next base: position 24,988 of record JBAMBO010001918.1, read on the forward strand.
TTTAATATAATGGTGGGAAATTTTCCTAAGCCCTCAAATAAAAATTTGAACACTTCTACAAATTGCTCTTTTGTTTTTGGCAAGCACTTAATTGAGTCAACATTTAGGCATTTGACAAGTCAATTGATGTGTTTAACCCTAAGATCGGTTCTCGTTCATTATCTACAACTAAAAAATAAGCTTTCTTTATTGATCTATCCTTCTCGTCTAGACACTCAAGTTCAACTGTGCTAAAGTTCCTCACTTTATTATTATTGTAGTCGTAAATAAGAATATTTTTATTTGATATGTCTTTGTCTGAACTATTCGCTTCCTTCATTGGTATACAATCGACATCTGCTCCTGTGTCAACTTTAAACGATACATTCTGATTTCTAACTTTATAGGTTTTTTTCCACTGATTTTTGTTGAATCCGCACGTGCCTATTCTAAAGTAAGGGTAAGATTTTTTTACGTTGGCTGATTTACTTCCTTCATTTGGAAATCTACCTGATCCGTCCCACTTCACGGTTGCTATCGACTTTCTGTTGCCGTCTTTCTGATGTGTTGTTGTATTGTCTCGGTCCTCCCTCGGAACCTGTTGCTTACAATATTTGGCAAAATGTCCAACCTTTGTGCATTTGTGCCAGTTGACACCACGGGCTTTACATTCCTTCCGATGATCCGGACTGAATATGTCACCGCAATTGTAACAGCGACGCACAACTGTATTTATAGTTCCAGACTCCTCTTTTATGTCAGCTGCACATGTCCTCTGGTCAATGGCTCGATGAAGCAACGATTTATTTCTCGATGCGGACTCGAAAACTCTGCGTTCGTTGATGAGCTCTACAAGTGACTTGTTCCTGTTTTCCAACAGCTTGAGCTGCAACATCCTGTTGTTGACTCCAATGATAATGCGATCGCCGATCACATACGTACTGGCAATGCTGAATTTGCTTTCTTAGTTCAGTTTCAAAGTCTGCGAACGGTTGACCTTCACTTTGGACTATGTTGTTGAACTTAAACGACTCCATAGTGGTATTTCTGAGTGGAATGCAGTGCTTATCAAATGCGTCCAGTACCATGAGGAATGTGCGTTTGTAGGTTATGGCCGATTTGTTGGCATCGTCTGACGTCACTACACAACCTCCCACCATGCCATCGGCAGTTCTGTCGTTGGGAAACATTGTGTTGTAGGTTTCCATCGCCCGTGTCCCTGCAAGCCATAAGAAAGTAGCTATTTTCTTCGGCTCAATTTCCGCATCTTTTCCAGTCGCCACCATGTACATTAGGAATGCACCTTTTCCATTTCGGCCATTCAGATGGCAAGTCCGCCCATTCAATCTCGGGCAACGCGCGCTCTGCTGAATTCATCATGCTGATGATTCTCCACTTCTGACACCATGTAATAAGTATGCTTACTTATTATAAATTTAATTAATTCTTTTATTTGGCACGTGTGTCATTCTCTTGCGCTTACAGTGATGTGTTTTTATTTCTAGTTCATATCGATCACGCACTATCGATTAGCAACTATCGCTTAACAACTATCGCTTAACAACTATCGTCTACAGATTAGAGATTACACAGACTATCGCTTAATATTATTACAGTCTCATACCACAGTTTTTGGACACCTTCCCATAATTTTTGTTTATTTGAAAATGAATGCTTTGCCAATTTCTTTTTTAAGTCTCCCCACAAGTTTTCAATGGGGTTAAGGTCGGGGGATTGGCTTGGCCACTTCAGAACGTCAACTTTTTGGTCCTCGAAAAATTTAGATAACAGCCTTGATGTGTGTTTAGGATCATTTTCTTGCTGAATTTTCTTTCCTCAGCATACGGTACCATAACTGTTTCCAATATCGTTTTGTACTCTTCAGCATTCATTTTGTTCGTAGTCTGATAAATTGGACCTACGCCGTACCAGGAGAAGCAACCCCATGCCATTATATTGCCAGCTCCATTTTTGACTGTTTTTTTTTTGTAAACCGGGGATGGAATTCCTTTCCATTAGGGCGTCAAACATTCCTTTCACAGTCATTCCCAAACAAATTAATCTTGGTTTCATCGCTCCATAATATGTTTCTCCATTTTTTCTCCCCGGTGCATTCTACCCAGTCTTTGTGGTCCCTTGCAAAAGTTTGCCTCATGGTGATATTTTTTTTCCGTATAAGTGGGACTTTTCTGGCAATTCTTCCTGGTAGGTTGGCATCTTGTAGTCGTCTTCGGATAGTTGGAGCACTAACTGAATTCCCAATTTCGGCTGCAATAGCCTTCGATGACTTAAATGGGTCCTTTTTGTTCAAAGTTACTATGTAGAGGTCAAGGGTTTCTGTTGTTTTTTGTGGCCTTCCACGGGTTTCCTGTCTTGGTTTTCTTTCTAATGCATTGTTAACAAAATTATGAGACCTGTTCATTAATTTGGCGATGGCTTGTAAAGATTTGCCTTCTTTTCTCAGACTAAGAACCAATCGAGCTTCTTCTTTAGTACAATGAGAATTTCGACCCATTTTTTCTGAAAAAAATAATTATTTAATTCTCTGTATTGACAGGAGCTATACTTAATTTACCTTTGTAAGGAAGCTTCTAGGCCGGGATATATATCTCAGTCGCGCCTAGGGTCTTTAACAAGTAAATTTGTAAGAAGGTCTGAGACACCTGAGGGTTAGGGATCTCGGAACGTAAACTACCGAGTGATGTTGGTAACAGCGAGGGTATGGGGTCTCACCGGTTTATTCCTGGTTCTACCGCTTTGTAAACTATGGGGAACGGCACGAGAAGGAATCTTTGACTCAGTCAGACTAGTTACGGGCAAAAGAGCGGGAAGGAATCCACGTCTCTGTTATCTAACTACGGACGGGAGAGCGGGAAGGAATCCACTTCTCTGTTATCTAACTACGGACGGGAGAGCGGGAAGGAATCCACGTCTCTGTTTATCTAACTACGGACGGGAGAGCGGGAAGGAATCCACGTCTCTATTTAACCAACTACGAGCAAAAAAGCGGGAAGGGATCCTTGTCTCTATTTAACCAACTACGAGCAAAAGAGCGGGAAGGGATCCACGTCACTGTTTAACCAACTACGAGCAAAAGAGCGGGAAGCGATCCACGTCTCTGTTTGATTTACTAAGGGTTAGTAGAGCGGGAAGCAATCCACGACTCTGGTAAATTAATTGTTAATATCGGAGCGGGAAGGGATCCACGTCTCCGTCTGATTATCTACGTGTTAGTGGATCGGGAAGGGATCCGCGTGTCCAGGGGGGATCAAGGGACCTAAAGGGACAGAAAATTGAACACAAACGACGCCGAATTTTATTTAATCCACTTTATTTTGTTTCTCTGTTCCTTTCGTTCACTTTGCTTATAGGCCTCGCTGCACCGCTGTTCTCCCTTTGTCTTATCCTCTTTCCCTTTACTTACTTCGCCGATCCTTCTTACTAGATCTCTCTACTTTATTCCCCATTCGTTCACTGTCTCCACGTGTTTTCTATTTCTTGTATACTTTCTCTAGGTTCATCCGCGCACGTCCGACCTTCTTCGCTGCTCACGACTGAATTCCCTATTTTTGGCGGTGACGCCCGCTGCCTCGAATTTCCCTGTGTGATTTTTTAGCCCCTCTCTCTTTGAAATTGTATTAACAGGCATAAATGAACGTTGGGTTTGAACTTAAATTGTTATTGGCGTTCCTCGCCTGTTTAGTATTGAGATCGTGACTATTCAAATGTGACGTAGGGGGACTACTTCTAACCTTTAGTTACCAAAAGATCACTGATTACTAAATTATTCACTTGATACTTGTGAGAAACAGATACTGTACCTATTATTATGATCAGGCGAAATGTGTGGTGGACTCGCAATTTATAGAAAAGCTTTCATATACGGGGCAGCCCCTCTTTCAACTCTTTGTCACAGTGTGGCCAGACATTGACAACAACAAAAAAGCAAAAATTAAAAAGTTGTCAACACTAAAAGTACGAAAAAAACCATCAATAATTAAAATCTTCCGGTGTGTACCTATTAATATGATCAGGTGTGTAAAAACTTCGGTCGAGCTGAAGTTAGCTTTCCTCTATTTTTGTACCCGTTACTCGTAGAGTAAAAGGGTATACTAAAGTCGTGCAAATGTATGTAACAGGCAGGAGGAATCATTTCCGACCATATAAAGTATATATATTCTTGATCAGCATCAACAGCCGAGTCGATATAGCCGTGTCCGTCTGTCCGTCCGTCCGTCTGTCCGTCTGTCTGTATGAACACCTTGATCTCAGAGACTAAAAGAGCTAGAGCAACCAAATTTGAAATCTAGACTCCTATTGTCTGCACACAGATCAAGTTTATTTCAAATTTTTACCACGCGCACCCACGCCCCCACTATAAAAAATGTTGAATAACTCCCATAATTTTTGAGATATCGATCTCAAATTTAAAGCTTAAGTTTGTATTCGCAACGTCTATAAGCCCTCCAATTTTCATCAAGATCGGATGATAAATAGCCGAGATAAAAAATGTTGCATTCTTTTCGGCTGACCCACCTCAGGCATACAGGAAGGCTATTAAATATTTGTTTCCATGAGTAACGGGTATATCGAAGTCGGTTATTTTTATTTATTTCGCACATAAAAAATTCAAATCTGCCGCCCGACAAAATAAAAATGATACCTAGCAACTCTAGCTGCTTTACGGTTACACGAGAACGGCGAACGAAAATGTAAACAAAATAATTGCTTTCATTAAATAAATGCCTCTCGCACGACAGATAGCATTCGAAGACTTACGAAAGAAGCAAATCCGTAAGGAGACGATAAATTGCAGCCGGCTTGGATCCGCATCGGATCCACTTTCTTAATCAGACGATATACATACGTAGGCAAAATTCTGCGGGTAGTGCTCCTGCTGCTTGAAATGTACCATGAGCCCAGCTTTATATAATTGAAGCATTCGGAGGAAAGGTTGGCCAAATTCATGGTCAGTTTGTTCCAGGCTGCAGCCACAACTGTCGTCCTTTGTGAAACTGCGGGCTAATTCCTAATGCTTCTTCATAAAAGCCAAGACAATTTCGTTCTTGACATTTGTTCGATGCTTTTCCTACTTTAATTTATTGAAATAATAACCATTTCGGAAGAATAATAAAATTTACTAACATTTGAGCGGCTTTTTGTCATTATTTTGGCTTCGGCTCTACCACTTTGTTAAACTCGATTTGCAGCAATCGATTTACAAATTGCACAATAAATAAGCAAACGAGAAGGCCACGCTAACTTCGTCTGTGCCGAAGTTTTTATACCCTTGCAAAAGCTGTTTTTGAAATGACAGAGTTTAAGAACGCTTGGATAAAAATCAAAAACTTTTTTTAACTTAAATCGATTTTCCGTCAGATGAACATTTGATTTCGACCAAATTTCGCGAATCTTTTTGAAAACATATCAAATTAACAATCGCCAAGTTTAAGAACGATAAAATTGAAAACAAAAAAGTTTTTCTCACTAAGACTCATTTTCCGACCGATAAGTCCTATGGCAGCCTGCAGATATAGTCATCTGATTTCGACCAAATTTTTCAAATTAGTTTGAAAGCGTTTAGTGTTAATAATCACCGACCTTAAGAACGATTTACTTGAAAACAAATATTTTTTTTCAGTAAGACCCATTTTCCGACCGATCGGTCCTATGGCAGCTATAAGATATAGTCTTCCGATTTTGATAAAAGTTTGCGAATCTGTTTGAAAGCATATAATATTAATAAGGGACGAGTTTGAGGACGCTAACATAGAAACCAAAAAAGTTTTTCTCAGTAAGACCCATTTTCCGACCGATCGGTCCTATGGCAGCTATAAGATATAGTCATCCGATTTTGACCAAAGTTTGCAAATCTGTTTGAAAGCTTTTAATATTAATAATGACCGTGTTTGGGAACGCTAACAATAAGAACAAAAAAGTTTTTCTCACTATAACCCATTTTTTTACCGATGGTTCCTATGGCAGCTATAAGATATAGTCATCCGATCCGGTCGGTTCCGACATATTATCAGCGTGCAGTAAAAAGAAGACTCTGTGCAAAATTTCAGCTCGATAGCTTTAAAACTGAGAGACTAGTTTGCGTAGAAACAGACGGACAGACGGACAGACAGACGGACAGACAGACGGACAGACAGACGGACAGACAGACAGACAGACAGACGGACGGACAAAGCTCAATCGACTCAGCTCGTCGCCCTGATCAAGAATATATATAGTTTATGGGGTCGGAAATGAATATTTCTATGCGTTGCAAACTTCTGGGCAAAATTATAATACCCTTTGCAAGGGTATAAAAATCCACCCAAAAGTTACTCCTAGTTGATGAAATTTTTGTATCTTTGATTTAACACAAAAACCGCTATTTTAGTGGTGGCACCACTGAAATACTAGCGATTTTGTGATTTGAATGACTTATTTAACTAGCGATGGCTGTAAAGCGGTTCGGAACCGAAGAACTTAGAACCGGTTCGGTTCGGGTTTTCTGGGTCCGACCAACTGGACCATGAACCGAACCTCTAATATTTTTGACTCCTCGAACCTGAACCCGTACCGGACCACTTTTTCGAAAAATTATGTTCGGATTACAAAATTAATTACTTTTTCCAACGACACATACAAGGAAATATATAAATTCCTTGTAATCTGACTGTAATCATTCAAGAAGTTCTTTAATCCTACGACATTTCTCTAGGTCAGATGTATCTTATTACGACATTTCTCTAGGTCAGATGTATCCTATTACAATTTTAAATGAGAACTACAGAGCTGAAAAGAAATGCAGCTATGAAGAATATAATGTTCAACCTTCATGCTTATGTGAATCAAAAGTATTTCTTGATTTGGGCGATGACCAAGTCACCTCAATAGATTCCGTGGGGGACTCTATAATTACATTAATTTGTGCTGCACGCACTCTAACTCTAACTTAACGAGTTTTTTAGAAAGATCAGTTTGACATTAGTATGGGTAAAGTTCGAACACTTTGTAAAAAACTCCGTGCTCAGACTATATAAAATCTGTTGCATATAGAAAAATTTTAAAAACCAGTGATAGACTGTGTGATGCAATGGAACTCAATCAACAAAATGTGCGAACGTTCAGAGTTCTTTAAGAGATATAATTTACTACGGCCAATTTATAAAACTTCTTTAAATCTGCCGGGGTCACAATTACTACGAAGAGATTTTTATTGCGATTGCTTTACATGTCGATCAATTGTTCTAAAGTATTCAACAAAATATTGTTTATTACTATCTAAGCTAACGCTCGATAAACGTTCTTCTATTATGAGCTCAGTACCAATATTGGCTGCAGTGTTCTCAGACCCGAGATTTCCAACATTGTTAACTTCCGACCGAAAAAAAATTTCAAAGCATTACATTACAGACATGCTGACGCTCCAAAAAGGAATACTTCATGAGAGTTTTCAAAATTCAACTTTAAATGACTAAACGTCTGATTGCGAAGAAGAGATGTTTATGAAAGCAATAAACAAATATCAAATATAAAATCTGTAAATGATGTTATAGATTCCTTTGAAAACTTTCAAAGAGAACATACATCGACAAATGTTTTAAAATTTTGGAAAGGTAATCAAACGAGAGCTTACAAATTATTGTCTAACTATTCTTGCTGTTCCAGTAACTCAGGTATCAGTTGAACGATCCTTTTCAACATTTAAGTTTGAGCTTTCTGGTGTAGATAAACAGCTCCTAGAAGATATAATGATTATTATCTTTAACTATACAGTTCTCCAAAGTTGTAAGTGTCAGCTAATGAATTAGATAATTCAAATTACATTATTGAAATAATGTAATTATAATAATAATCTTTTATGTTCAAGATAACCGCCAATTTTTAAAAAAACAAAAAAGAAAATCGGTCAAGCCCGACTATAACTTACTCTGTACCCTTACACTCGCACTTGCTCAGGAGTCAAACGGCCAGTTAACACCCCGCGCACAACGCGGTGCGCTCTCAAAGTTTCACTCTCTCTCTCTCTTTCTCTCTCGCACTAAGATTGCCTCTGTTGAACGGTTATGGTATGTTGCTCTGGTTATGGGTGCACACAAAAAAGTCTGGTGGGTAATATTAACTGCGATGACAGTAAAATCTACAGAAGAAATTGTAAACTTCACGTATTTATTTTAACTCGTATTTTGTTGTTGCATTTAACAACTGTACGCTGAGTAAATTCAACCACAAATACTTTTTCACATATTTTGTTGTTTTAATAAGTTACTGCTACTACAGTAACTTTACCATGGAAATAGTTACTCTGACGTGATTTTTTATCTCATACTTTGTTTTTGCAGCAATTAACTGTACCTAAAAGTAAATCTTAAAGCATAAATAGTATAACTTTTTAAATGAATTTTGTTGCTTCACGGATTAACTCTACCGACAGTAAATCTAACAGCGAAAATGGTTGATTGAGAAAATTTCAGTTTGGCCCTTATATTTTTATTGTACTTTCACTGAATTTGAACTTGAGAATTACTAGTCTCTGGTCTCATTTATGCGACACTTAAGAAATTTTTCGTGCATGTGGTTAGGCATATTCAATACAAGAAATATGTTAGACGCGTTTCTATTAACGCGCGCCGTAGCGTAACTGGTAAAGACGTCCGTCCAATCGTGTTCAGTCCAAGGGCCCAGAGTTCGAGTCCCCCCCAAGTAAGTAAAAAATTTTTAAATAAAATAAAAATATGTTTAATTCTAACAATTGTTTCAGAACCAAAATTGGTGGGTGGTGGGGGGTATTAAGGTTGCCTCTTCTGGTCTGGGATGATGATGAGCTCAAGTGGATTGGGGTAACTTGTGACAGCGAAAATAGTATCCAACCCTACTTTTCTTCAGTTGAATAACAGCTGTTAAATTACTATTTTTATGGTAAAATTACTGTACACACAGTAAGGAAATTTACTTACTGTACGCATCGGTTAATATTACTAATTTTGTGGCTTGGCGCATTTCTAAACGATATTTTCAGTTAGATTTACTATTGCAATAGTTCTCTTTGCGTAAAGGTTTACGTGATAGTTACTGTCAAATTTTGTGAATTTTACCGACTTTTTGGGTTGGCGCATTTCTAACCCAAAATATCGGTTAAATTTAACCACAGATTTTTTTGTGTGTATAAATTGATAAAATTGAGAACCTCGCCCTTGAACGTTTGGTCTGCTGTTTATGAACAAATTTTTAAATAAATTTGGCCCAAATTGGTAATTTTAAATGTTCTTATCTATAACCAATTGCATACAACAGATCAAATCTATGGAAAAACATATTTATTTTGAATTTTCCAAATAATTTTAGATACCATGTTCGGGGAAAGGGATGTAGGCGGGGTCGATTCATAAAATAAACAAAAACCAAAATTCTACTTTAATTTGAATAATTTATGTGCAAAAACTTAACTTTTAATCTATCAATCTATCAAAATAAACAAACTCATAGTGCACTGGAAGATTGTTTGAAGTGTGAACAGCAAAGTCCTCTGACGAGAGAAATTGGGTATTCTCGAAACAGCGATCGTTGTACTGACAGACCATTGGTATTCCAAAATGTTTTAATTGATCTCTGTTGATCCTGACTCGAGATTGAAATAAGTACGGAATTCCAAGTTCAAAGCGAAAGGAAACCGAGAGCAAGTCTCACTACAGTCAGGCTAAATGGGTATACACTATTTGTGCACACAAATTTTTCTGTCAACTTAGGGATTTTTTTGCATTGGGTGTTGGTTGCACATATGTTGCCTTGGAATTCCCAACCAGTTATAGTACTTTCGACATGAGAAGGTGTCTGTCGAATTGCAGTCGATGGGCCAAGACAGAAACTAGCCTCCATTGTGGTGTTGTTTGTGTTCTGTTTTCACAGATGTATGCAAACAACTAATGACCTAAAGGCGGCTAGAACTTGCTAGTTTAAATATTAAAAAGGTCGTTAAAAATATAGCATGGTGTTCTTGAGGGATGCTTTTTTTTGTGGTCAAAATGAGTTTAAATATCGAGTTCAAGTCAATCTCAGGCATTTTGCAGCAATCCCTATTCGCATTGAATATTGTTGATAATCGAGCTCAATCTCAGGTATTCTTGCTACAAGCCTATTTCGAAATCAAAACAAAAATAAAAACATAAAATCAATCCCGTGTGCTGTTGAAATTATCCTATATCGAGCTAAGGTCAAGCTCTCCCGAACTAAAATCGGGATCAAGACAAGAATTCTGGGATTGAAAAAACCGTACTCAAATCAATCCTCTCCTACTTGGTTTGGGCTTGATTTTAGCCCAGATATCTCGGATTTCTTTTTTCTTTGTATGAGATCTGTGAGTTCATGCGGACAGACAAAACGAAAGACATAAAGTCAGATTGACAGACAGAAAATGATATTCAATCGGACTCCCAGTCATAATGCAGAAACGAAATATCGTATAGCTTGGTAAACAATATAGAAACGATAAAAACCGAACTAGAAAGTATCTGCTAAAGTACAAAATTTTCAAATTCGAATTTCACTACCATTATAAATTTCAAAATTTCATTTAATTTTTCGGTTTGCAGGAAAATTTTTGGAGTTTGTTATATTTTGGTTTTGGTTCTGTTCAGTAACGGCTTCCATCCCTGAAATAAAATGTATTAGTATAAGATCAACCGGCAAGGACGCGTAATCTTAGCTATATTTGACATACACATATTTGGTGGCAGCATGCGGTGTCTGTTAAAAATAATTAAAGAACTTTGCATACTTTAAGGAAAAAAATGTTGTCAAATATTTGGCCTCAGCATGCGCTGAATTTTTATTTGTTCTGTAAAACAGCCTTAAAGCTAAGCTTGCAAAAACTTAATGCTTCAACTTTTAAATAGTCTCAAATCAGCTTTCAAAAGCCTATTAGGCAAATCCATTACTATGCAACATTTTGTTCATTTTCTTTTATAAAAATGAATTTCACCGTTTATGCTGCAAATGGCTCGCAAAATAGTTAACAAAATGCAATTAAAAAGCTGCAATTATAATTATAATTGGGCGCAGCAAAAAGGAGCATTGCAGTCAGCAACCAAAAGCAGTCAAAAGGAACCGACCGTCAACGCTTGGGTGGCTGTGACTGTCGGAAAGGTTGGGCACAAAAAGGAGCACCCTAGGCTAAGTAAATCTGAAAAGCGTTAATTGCTGCAAAGTCTGAATGTGCAGAAGACAACAATAGTAGAAGTATTTCAAGCTGCCTAGCCTTTAGCGGGTTCCAGTGTGATAATGATGCAGTGGGCATCATTTTGATGTAATATTTTGAATGAATAAGAACATTTTCAAATTTTGTGGGCAGAGAATAATCGTGCTAACAAACATTTAAACCAGGAACCGATTTTTAACCAAATTTTAACCAAACGAGAAGGCCACGCTAACTTCGTCTGTGCCGAAGTTTTTATACCCTTGCAAAAGCTGTTTTTGAAATGACAGAGTTTAAGAACGCTTGGATAAAAATCAAAAACTTTTTTTAACTTAAATCGATTTTCCGTCAGATGAACATTTGATTTCGACCAAATTTCGCGAATCTTTTTGAAAACATATCAAATTAACAATCGCCAAGTTTAAGAACGATAAAATTGAAAACAAAAAAGTTTTTCTCACTAAGACTCATTTTCCGACCGATAAGTCCTATGGCAGCCTGCAGATATAGTCATCTGATTTCGACCAAATTTTTCAAATTAGTTTGAAAGCGTTTAGTGTTAATAATCACCGACCTTAAGAACGATTTACTTGAAAACAAATATTTTTTTTCAGTAAGACCCATTTTCCGACCGATCGGTCCTATGGCAGCTATAAGATATAGTCTTCCGATTTTGATAAAAGTTTGCGAATCTGTTTGAAAGCATATAATATTAATAAGGGACGAGTTTGAGGACGCTAACATAGAAACCAAAAAAGTTTTTCTCAGTAAGACCCATTTTCCGACCGATCGGTCCTATGGCAGCTATAAGATATAGTCATCCGATTTTGACCAAAGTTTGCAAATCTGTTTGAAAGCTTTTAATATTAATAATGACCGTGTTTGGGAACGCTAACAATAAGAACAAAAAAGTTTTTCTCACTATAACCCATTTTTTTACCGATGGTTCCTATGGCAGCTATAAGATATAGTCATCCGATCCGGTCGGTTCCGACATATTATCAGCGTGCAGTAAAAAGAAGACTCTGTGCAAAATTTCAGCTCGATAGCTTTAAAACTGAGAGACTAGTTTGCGTAGAAACAGACGGACAGACGGACAGACAGACGGACAGACAGACGGACAGACAGACGAGACAGACAGACAGACAGACGGACGGACAAAGCTCAATCGACTCAGCTCGTCGCCCTGATCAAGAATATATATAGTTTATGGGGTCGGAAATGAATATTTCTATGCGTTGCAAACTTCTGGGCAAAATTATAATACCCTTTGCAAGGGTATAAAAAGTCACGGTGAAGGGAATAAGTTACGAATACAAAAAATGTGTGTGTAAAATAAACATTTTTGCTCATCTATTATTTTATAAATTTTATATTAAACTTTTTGAATAACACTTTTATTTAAGTTTTATTATAAATAATGTACTCTAAGTGTTATTTGTCAACGTTTATTTTATAAATATAATAAATAGAGGAAAGCTAACTTCGGCTCGACCGAAGTTTTTATACCCTTGTAGCTTGTATGATTTTTATAAATTAGTAGCCTGATTCCACTGACACAAATATGTACATTCGGCCAAATGTACACATTTTTGACAAGGCCTCCTATATACATTTTCTACACCTAATTTCTATGCCAGCTATACTATATAGTTGTCATATTAAACTTGGTTTAATTATGTGAAAGCATAGAAAACTTATAAATACGAGGTTTGGGGACGTTTGCGTTGAACACAAAAAAGTTTTTATCACTAAAACAACATTTTCGACCGATGGCCACTATATGCTATAGTCATCCGATCTGGCTTCGTGCAAAGTTTGGTTAAGATAGCTTTTAAACTAACGGAGGAGATAGCATAGAAACATACGGACAGACAGACATGGCTATATCAACTCAGCTCGTCATGCTGATCAAGAATATATATACTTTATGTGGTCGGAGATGCTTTCTTCCATGCGTTAAAAACATCTCGACAATGTTAATATACCCTCTACAAGGGTATAATAAACGTTGAGAAATAACACTTAATATAAATTTTTATACTCTATACCGAAGGTACACAGAGCATATTAAGTTTGTGCAAAAGTATATAACAGCCAGAAGGAATCATCTCCGACCCTATAAAGTATATATATTTTTGATCAGCATCAACAGCCGAGTCGATATGGCCATGTCTGTCTGTCTGTCCGTCCGTCCGTATGAACGAAGAGATTTCAGAGATGGTAAGAGATAGAGATTTGTCATTTATGGGACATATACTTCTTATAGTTGCAGGCAGATCAAGTTTATTTTTAATTTTTTCCATGAAGAAGATTTTTGAATATTTTGAATTAGGGATGGTTGCTATTATCTGGGAGGGTATGTGAGCCAAATTTCAAGTCAATAGGTCCATTGGTTGACGCGAAATCTGCAGCAATGCTAAAACCTAAGTATACAGGGGTGCCACAGAAATCTCTTCCGCTGTAAATTGATTTCGCCCTGCCACATAGCCTGTGTTCGAGTGATTTGAAAATCGCGCACCCTTGAGTCGGCGATTTGCTTTAATAAAAAAAAGCATTATTGATTCGTAAGCATGTTCAATTTGTGAATAATTTACATCAAAACAAGTGAGAAAGTCGGTCAAGCCCGACTATAAGATACTCTGTAGCAGTTAGTGCCGTCGCTCGCATTTGGTCGCTCGTTATACGTGGTATAAGCTGTTTGACGCGTTCTATATAACGCATAGAACGCTGTTATACGCATTATACGCTGTTATACGCTCATCTCTAAGCTTCTCTCTCTTTCTCTCTCTCTCTCTCTCTCCCAAATATTGTGTTTGTTTGAATACAGCGGTGGTTGGCTGGAAGTGGGGTGGTGAGGTTTGCCAGTTAACTTTTTCCGCTCATAACTTGTGTATCGTTCATCCGATCGTTATCTTTCCTTCAGCAAATCGATAAATAATTTTGATTACTAGATACTCTAGAAGGTACGAACAATCTATCATTAAAACTGTGGGAGATAGAACGTTTTTTTCAAATTGCGGGGGCGGGATGGGGCGTGCCAAAAATTGAAAAAAAAACTTGATCTGCCTGCTGTATACAGGCACAGAAAAAAAAGATCGCGATATTTAGTATCAACCTGATATTTTGTAGTTTCAAATCGGCCATCATCTGAAAAATACCCAGATGATATTTTCGAATATATCACTTTGACATTTCAAACACATCAACGTGATATTTTTTCAGATCAACAATTTGATATTGGTTAATATCAATGATATATTATTATAGTAGCAAAGCCATATTTTCAAAATACCTGTAGGACATTGTTTTAGTATCAAAGAAATATTTTTAAAATATCAAGAGGGTATTATTGTAGTACCAATGCTTTATTTTTATAATATCAAAGCAATATTTTTATAATACATTATACAATTATTCTGACAATTATCTTTCTGAAAAAATCTGCTCTTTGTCGTTGGAAGAAATGTAATTACGGCGGTCGAACTTAAATCCACACTCTAGAAAAATTGTAAAATTAATATATTGAGAAGAATAATTATTTCAAAACAAAACTTACCAATTAACTTTTCGTACACGAATTATTCAATGTTTAGTTTTTGTATCAGCTTATAGAGTTGGATGTCTTCCATTTCAATCTGAAAATTATACAAAATTAATATACTTAAACTCGCATAAGTTTTTTTGTGCTTGTGTGCGAAATCTGCCGAAAGTAAAGGCTGAGCATGCGCTTTTTTGTTCTGCCCTTGAACATCAAACAGCACACATATACATACATACATGCATATTTTGCAAGTAGATTTGTATGTACGCATGTTTGCATATGCATGTATTTGTGTTGTTCGACGTTCAAGGGAAGAACAAAAAACGCATCGCGGACACAAAATATGTATACATACATATGTACATATTTAAACACGCACTTCTACTGCGTAGAGAGCTCAAAGTGAAAAAACACGCACAATATGTATGTATGAGTGTGTGTATTATATCCGTACACACTATTAGCGACTGAATAAAGGCAATAGCCTTTTTACAATTTATAAATTTGGAAGTACAACAACAGTACAACAAAACACACACATACAATTCACATTTTATTCACTATTACCGTTTACATTTTTTTTCAGTCACCGCATCTTTTTATACTAACCTCTCACACCCGCCAGCACAGATCGAATGACGAAATTCGCCAGAAGAAGCTAGAAGTTCGATGCAAACCCGACGCCAACTTCGAAACGTTCACGAAGAAAAAACGACCGGTACTCGTTTTCGCGCTTGCGGCAGCAGAGCAATGCAATTGAGCCTTTTTCGAGATAGACTATTGCTGTCTCTCTTTGATTTGAGAAACTCTGTGTGTCTCTTTCTACTTTCAGAATTTCGATGTCTACTTTGATCTGAAATCATATCACTAGGTCATTTTTCACATCACTTTGATCATTTCACATTTCAATATAATATTTTAGTATCAATGTGGAATTACAGGTTCATATTGATATTAAATAGTTTCTTTTTGATATGCAAATATTGATATTACTGATATGATATTGAAATACCTGATCTTATTTTTTTCTGTGGGGGTGCCACAGAAATTACTTCCGCTCGAAATTCGCGCGAATTTGATTTCGCCCTGCCATACAGCCTGTTTTCGAGTGATTTGAAAATCGCGCACCCTTGAGCCTGCTATTTGCTTAAATTAGCCACCAAAATGCATTTTGATTAAAATAATCCTTTTTGATTCATAAAGGGTGTTTAATTTGTGAATAATCTACATCAAAAAAATATAGGAAAGCTAACTTCGGCTCGACCGAAGTTTATATACCCTTGTAGCTTGTATGATTTTTATAAATTAGTAGCCTGATTCCACTGACACAAATATGTACATCTGGCCAAATGTACACATTTTTGACAAGGCCTCCTATATACATTTTCTACACCTGATTTCTATGGCAGCTGTACTATATAGTTGTCCTATCAAACTTGGTGGAATTATGTGAAAGCATTGATAACTTGTAAATACAAGGTTCGGGGACGTTTGCGTTGAAGACAAAAAAGTTTTTCTCACTAAAACAACATTTTCATCAGTCATCCGATCTGGCCGGTTCCGACAAATGTGCAGCGCATTTGTACCAAACGACTTCGTGCAAAGTTTGGTTAAGATAGCTTTAAAACTGACGGAGGAGATAGCATAGAAACAGACGGACAGACGGACGGACAGACGGACATGGCTATATCAACTCAGCTGGCATGCTGATCAAGAATATATATACTTTGTGTGGTCGGAGATGCTTCCTTCAATGCGTTACAAACATCTCGACAATTTTAATATACCCTCTACAAGGGTATACAAATTAAACATTTAGCATTTTAAGTTTATTAAATTAGCATTTTTATAATTTGCTAGTAAAATCGCTAGTTAAATCGTTAGTTAAATTTGCCATTTTCTGCCACTCACCAAATCACTAGTATTTCAGTGGTGCCACCTTTTAACATTTGAATTTCGAAATTAATCGAATCAAGTTTTAAGGTGTATAAAATAGCGATTTTTGTGCTGAAACAATGATAAACAAATTAGATTGATTAGCAATAACTTTTGCGTTGGCAGTCTGCCAGCTTGAGTTTAGAAAAGTGGCAACGCTAAAACCAAAAAAATGACAAGAAGCCGCTCAAATGTTAGTTAATTTCATTATTTTTTCGAATTATTTATAATTTCAATAAATTATAATAGGGAAAGCATCGACCAGATGTCTAGAGCGAAATTTTCTTGGCTCTTATGAAGGAGCATCAGGTGGCTGCTGCCTGGAACAAACTGACCATGAATTTGGCCAACCTTTCCACCGATTGCTTCAATTAAATAAAGCTGTGCCCAAGGTTGCCATCTGTCGTGCAAGAAGCATTTATTTAATTAAAGCAATTCATTTGTTTACCCTTCCGTTTGCCGTACTCGTGTAACCATACAGCAGCTAGTGTTGCAAGGTATCATTTTTAATTTGGCGGGTGGCAAATTTGAATTTTTGTTGTTTGAAATAAAAAACATTCAACTCAGTTGAAGAGAATTAAGTTTATTATGTTTAAAAAAGAATTAACCAATTACTTTGCATTTAAAAAATATTAATAAAAACGCATAAAAAGGCTTACTCTTATTTGCTTTTGCGGAGTGTCTACCCTACGCAGTCAAGTTCGAAAGGGTTTGTGTACAAGCTTAAAAACTGAAATCACTCGAAGTTCTGTGGCATGGTGAAAATTTTCGCGCGATTTGGCAAATCGCTAGTGATTTCTGTGGCACCCCTGTATATTTTTTTTTAAATGATGACGACGAAGACTTTGTACACTTCTTTTGTCCATTTGTTTTTCGAGTATGGATCATGTGTGTGGTCTCCGAAATATTCGACCCAACAAGATAGAATTGAATCTGTGCAAAAACAGTTTTTATTGTTTGCTCTTCGTGGTCTGGGCTGGAATCCTGAGGTCCGTTTACCATCGTACTCTAGTAGACTTATTTTCATTAACCTTCCCTCCCTTAATAATCGTAGAGTTATGCTTGGAGTAAGCTTTATACATAGACTAATTAATGGTGAAATCGACTCAACTGAGTTGGTTGGTCAAATGAACCTCAACGTTCCTATTAGACCGACTCGTAATTTTATCCCCCTATCACTAAATCGTTGTAATACTAACTATGCCTTGTATGAACCGTTTCGTGTCCTCTGTGCTGATTATAATAAACTCTACCGAATAATTAACTCTGCAGCTTCTCTTCCTGCTATAAAAATTTATATTCTAACTTATTTAGCCCGTACACAGAAAAAAACAAGAAAGAAAGTCGGTCAAGCCCGACTAAAACATACTCTGTACCCTTAACGTCTCAGCTCGCATTTGCTCACGAGTTATACGCGCTCATCTCTAAGTTTCACCCTCTCTCTCTCTCTCTCTCTCTCTCTTTCACTAAGATTGACGTTCAATAGAATGCTGCGGTGGTGGGTGGGGTGGTGCTGGGTGTTTACTGGCCGTTTTTTGCTCATAACTTGAGTACCGTTCATCCGATCTTTATCATTCCTTCTTCAGCAAATCGATAAATAATCTTATTTACAAGGTATCTCTAGAAGGTACGAACGATCTATCTTCAAAACTGTAGGAGATATGACGTTTTTTCCAAATTGCTGGGGCGGGAGGGGGCGTGGCAAAAATTGAAAATAAACTTGATCTGCCTGCAAGTATAAGAAATATATGCCCCATACATGTCAAACCTCTATCTCTTACCATCTCTGAGATCTCTTCGTTCATACGGACGGACGGACGGACAGACGGACAGACGGACAGACGGACGGACAGACGGACATGGCTATATCGACTCGGCTGTTGATGCTGATCAAGAATATATATACTTTATAGGGTCGGAAATGATTCCTTCTCCCTGTTACATACTTTTGCACAAACTTAATATACTCTATGTACCTTCGGTACAGAGTATAAAAACGGCAGGATATTTTCAATCTTTTTAATCTTGGAGTAAGCCCGGCATGAGCTTGAAAATTCAATCTTGATTTACAGGATATTCGACACAATTCAAGCCTTTCAAACTTGAATCATTCCAAATGAGCTTACTTCAATCCCCTTTGAGATCACATGTTTATAATTAAAAGGGAGAGAGCGACAAAATTTAAGTAGCATTTTTGATTTGACAGCGAGAGCGACAAAGTTTAAGTAGCATTTTTGACATGCGTGTGTGCAGTGCGTATGGCCGTGGGTTCGAATCCCAATTAAGCCCAATAAATTTTTATATTTTTTTGTTTTTCAGAAGTTTTAAATAAACCAAAAATGGTGTGGGTGTTGAAGTGTATAAGGGGATGTCCTGTGGAATATGGCGGAGGAAAGGAAGAAGAGAGGTATCTTTTTATTAAGATTAAATTGTTATACAATTTTTTGCTTAATTTAATCTTTTTTAAGATTACCCCGGTATACATGTAATCTTTCTCAGGATCGGGTCAAGCATATTCGGGACTACGTTGTTTTCATTACCGATTAGGAATGATTTGATCCCGTATGGATTGATTTTTTTTTGAGTGTAGTTAACATTACTTTATGTTCTTCCTTCGCGATTTCGTGTCACACGTTAGTGGCTGCGCCTCTTGGTCGTTTGGGCGGGAGGTGGGCTGCTATTTTGCCTGGGGTATGCGTGTAACAAGCTTTGGCTTGGTGTCGCATGGGCCACTTGAACGTACTGCGCATTGTACGTCAACGACCATCAAATTTTAGTGTGAATTAGGTTTATTGCCTTTTCTTATTTTTAGGGTAATTTCGCCTTTGATTTTACAAAATATTTGTTACAAGTTTAGGGTATTTTGCCCTAAAATTGAGAAAATAAACGCTAATTTTAAGAAAGTTTTATTAAAAGAAAATAACAAAAATGCTGCTACGGTGACTTGATCCCAGGCCTGGCCCAACTGCGTACAGTCTTAACTATTGTTTTGACGCTACGTCTTGATTAAGGCTAATAGTCGAGTGGGCTAATTCGTCCGTCCGTGTGTTCAGCATTTGTGAGAGGTGCCGATTTTAAATCCCAGTATAAGTAATTAAAAAAAAAAAAATTTTAATGCAGAAAAAAAACAACAACAACCACGTTCGGTGGTCGGATGTGTCCATTTTTATACTCTGTACCGAAGGTACATAGAGTATACTAAGTTTGTGCAAAAGTATGTAACAGAGAGAAGGAATCGTTTTCGACCCTATAAAGTATATATATTCTTGATCAGCATTAACAGCCGAGTTGATATAGCCATGTCCGTCTGTCCATCCGTCCGTCTGTCCGTCCGTCCGTCCGTATGAACGAAGAGATCTCAGAGATGGTAAGAGATAGAGGTTTGACACGTATGGGACATATATTTCTTATACTTGCAGGCAGATCAAGTTTATTATCAATTTTTGATACGCACCCTCCCGCCCCCGCGATTTGGAAAACACGTGTATCTTCTACAGTTTTGATGATAGATTGTTCGTACTTTCTAGAGATATCTAGTAATCAAAATTATTTATCGATTTGCTGAAGGAATGATAAAGATCGGATGAACGATACTCAAGTTATGAGCAAAAAACCGCCAGTTAACACCACCCACCCCCCACACACAAAAAAATCTGTGGTTAAATTTAACCGATATTTTGGGTTAGAAATGCGCCAACCCAAAAAGTCGGTTAAATTCACAAAATTTGACAGTAACTATCACGTAAACCTTTACGCAAAGAGAACTATTGCAATAGTAAATCTAACTGAAAATATCGTTTAGAAATGCGCCAAGCCACAAAATTAGTAATATTAACCGATGCGTACAGTAAGTAAATTTCCTTACTGTGTGTACAGTAATTTTACCATAAAAATAGTAATTTAACAGCTGTTATTCAACTGAAGAAAAGTAGGGTTGGATACTATTTTCGATGTCACAAGTTACCCCAATCCACTTGAGCTCATCATCATCCCAGACCAGAAGAGCCAACCTTAATACCCCCACCACCCACCAATTTTGGTTCTGAAACAATTGTTTGAATTAAACACATTTTTATTTTATTTGAAAATTTTTTACTTACTTGGGGGGATTCGAACTCTGGGCCCTTGGACTGAACACGATTGGACGGACGTCTTTACCAGTTACGCTACGGCACGCGTTAACCGTCCGAAACCGAAACGCGTCTAACATATTACTTGTATTGAATCTGCCTAACTACATGCACGAAAAATTTCTTAAATGTCGCATAAATGAGACCACTAGTAATTCTCAAGTTCAAATTCAGTGAAAGTACAATATAAATATAAGGGCCAAACTGAAATTTTCTCAATCAACAATTTTTGCGGTTAGATTTACTGTCGGTAGAGTTAATCCGTGAAGCAACAAAATTAATTTTAAAAGTTATACTATTTGTGCTGTAAGATTTACTTGTGGGTACAGTTAATTGCTGCAAAAACAAAGTATGAGATGAAAAAATCAGGTCAGAGTCTCACAATATTTCTATGGTAAAGTTACTGTAGTTTAGCAGTAACTTATTAAAACAACAAAATATGTGAAAAAATATTTGTGGTTAAATTTACTCCGCGTACAGTTGTTAAATGCAACAACAAAACACGAGTTAAAATAAATACGTGAGCTTTAAAATTTATCCATTTTCTTTCAAAATATTTGACAAAAGCGCGTACCTTTTATTAACTTGTGCTTCGGTGGTTTTACTTGGGTGGTTTTCGCCAATTTTTTGCAGTATATGCTGTTTGACCGCTGTCTCTGAGCGTTTGTGGCTGACACAAAATGTCCAGCAGCTGTGCATGCTCAAACGCATATCCCTCTGGAAAATGTCGATTTTTTCGAGAATAAGCAAATTAAAGCAAACAAATTTAGTTGCATATTATTCTGGACACTGTAGTTAGTAACTCCACATTCAAAAGCCTGAGCACCTCGGAGTGCCTTAAAAGTTCTACTTCACGAAACACAGCTAAACTTGCTAAGCTTAATATAAACAAGAAGGAAAGTCGGTCAAGCCCGACTATAACATACTCTGTACCCTTAACGTCGCAGCTCGCATTTGCTCACGAGTTATACTTGCTCATCTCTAAGTTTCACTCTCTCTCTCTTTCTCTCTCTCTCACTAAGATTGCCGTTCAATAGAATGCTATGGTGATGGGTGGGGGGTGGTGGGTGTTTACTGGCCGTTTTTTGCTCATAACTTGAGTATCGTTCATCCGATCTTTATCATTTCTTCAGCAAATCGATAAATAATTTTGTTTACAAGGTATCTCTAGAAGGTACGAAGGTTTTCCAAATTGCGGGGGCGGGAGGGGGCGTGGCAAAAATTGAAAATAAACTTGATCTGCCTGCAAGTATAAGAAATATATGTCCCATACATGTCAAACCTCTATCTCTTACCATCTCTGAGATCTCTTCGTTCATACGGACGGACTGACAGACGGACAGACGGACGGACGGACAGACGGACAGACGGACATGGCTATATCGACTCGGCTGTAGATGCTGATCAAGAATATATATACTTTATAGGGTCGGAAACGATTCCTTCTCCCTGTTACATACTTTTGCACAAACTTAATATACTCTATGTACCTTCGGTACAGAGTATAAAAATACACATGAATAAAACACGTTACACAATGACAAAATCACATCAAACTGAGGAATATGTCATTAAACTCTAGTTTTACATACCTGAACTACGATTTTCTATCATTTAAAGATGAATTTTCTTTTTCATGCGGCCAACGTACCCAATCAAACTTAAGCAATGTGTTACGGTGAACTGTACACAAGGCTACCACGTGCGTAATCAGCTGACTTTGACAGCGTACCGCTCAATCAGCGTGATCGAAAAAAATGTTATCGTTTCATTATTTTTTATTTAATTAGGGTATTATAAAAATAAAAAAACGGTTATTTTAAAAAACAAAACATTTTTTTTGAGTTAATGCCAAAAAAAAAACGAAAAAAAACCCTTAGTGCAGTGTGGTATTTACTAAAGACATATGAATTCTAACGTTGTAAATTCGCAGTGTGAAATTCTGCAATGGTTTTTATACCCGTGTAGAGGGTATTTTAAAATTGTCGAGATGTTTGTAACGCATGGAAGAAAGCATCTCCGACCACATAAAGTATATGTAGAGATCCAACTTTCGAAGCCGTAAAAAACACACCATTCGTCGTAGAGTTAAAATAATATGATTTCAGTGTTTATTTAATAGTTTTCCATTATTGACTTAACTTATTTCACAACTTTATATTAATGCGTCGCAACAATTTCCGCACACGTCTGCTCGCTTCAAAAGCTAAAATCTCTCTCCCTGCTTGCTGTGTATCGAGCTCTAGTCGATCACCCACGATAACGATAAATCTAGGGATGCTTAAATTACTTACACTGCTAGGGTTGGCAATCCTACATTCGGCCGTCCTGATTCTTCATTCGACCCGAATGATGGAGACCACATCTTCATATACTCTGATACTGTATTAGTTTTGGCAGGACCCTCATCGTCACCCAGTTTCTCAACAATGTATCTGCCACGTCTAAGCTTACGCTTTACAATATACGGTCCTGAGTACTTTCTTTTTAGCTTTAATCCTGCCCCAAATTGTGTGCGCTTAATAGCAACCATATCATTGACTTCGTATTCTTTTTCTGGTTTCCTGGACTTGTTGAATGACTTGCGGTTCTCTTCTTGTAGCTGTGCAATGTTTTCTTTGGCTGTATTACGTATATTCTGTTTATCCTCCTGCAGCTCAATTAAATACTCTTGCTCTAAAAGATCTTCCAATTCACTTTCATATTTAGTTCTCATTTTCATTCCTGTCAATATCTTGAACGGAGATATTTTGGTACTTCTCGGAGGAGAGGAATTTATAAATTGTTGAACCCTTCCAACATGTTTATACCAGGCTTTTGGGTCTTCTGCACAAAGCTTGGTTAGCAACGTTATAACAATTTTGTTAATTCGCTCAACCTGGCCGTTTCCACGTGGCACTCCTGTCGCAATAAGCAAATGCTGGATCCCGTGCTCTTTACAGTACTTCTCAAATACATTAGCAGTGAATGCAGTACCCCTATCCGATATCACGCGCCTTGGATTCCCAAATACTTCGGACTGTTTCTGTAATTTGTCAATGACCTCATCTGCACCAGTACTCTTCGTTGGATAAAGCCAAACGAATTTAGAAAATGCGTCTACAACTACAAGTATGTGGTTGTACTGTTTCTTTGTCGACTCCATCGGTCCGATATGGTCAATGTGGTACGTACGCAAAGGTTCGTCGGACTTATCGATGGCATTTAAAAACCCTTCCTTCTTGCCATATTTAGAGTCACTCACAATACACTCTACACAAGACTTAACGATCTCATCCACTTTACGAGCTAATTCTGGAATATAGTAATCTCGCCGAATTAAATCAATTGTCTTTTTGACACCAAAGTGTCCTTGACGATGAGCCGTAGTGATTATTTCGCTCTCCATTTTAGAGGGTATTACGATCAACTCGTTAACCTGATCTTTGTGCAAAACGCCATACTTTAAATAATAATCATCGTAAGCACCAGTTTCTAGTACTTTACAAATTGCTTTTATCCACTCATCTTGACTCTGAGCCTGCATTATACGATGTCTTAACGAATCTTGTAACAACAAACAATGAACTCTACTCAAAGCGTCGACGTGTTTCATCTTCGTCCCTGAGCGATGCTCGATTTCAAACTGAAAATCTTGCAAGAATATAGCCCAACGTGACACCTTAACGGGAACATCTTCTTTCTTCATCGTCATCTTAAACGCGTTACAGTCAGTCACAATTTTAATCTTCATTCCGAGCAAGTAAACTCTCCACTTCTTAAGAGCCTGAATTATAGCAAGTACTTCTAACTCATAAGAAGGATATTTTTCTTCAGCTGGTGTGGTCTTCCGACTCATATATTCTACAGGGTGGTAATGTTGATCTTCCGAATCTTTCTGTAGAAGTACAGCTCCATACCCATACATACTTGCATCACAATGAACCTCTGTAGCACTCTTCCGATCAAACAACTTCAGAATCGGAGAACTAGAAAGACAAGCTTTCAATTGGTTGAACGATGCTAGCTCTTCTTCGCCCATTTTAAATGAAACGTTCTTTTTCATTAAATTCGTAAGTGGCCTTGCAATTGTAGCAAAATCCTTCACAAACCTGCGAAAATAAGAAGTTAAGCCCAAATATCGTTGAACTCCTTTCTTATCTCGCGGAACTGGAAAGTTATCGACAGCCGCTGTCTTCTCTTCTGAGGGCTTAATGGTCCCACACTCTATGATGTACCCCAAAAAATTTACTTTTCGCTGTAGCATCTGACATTTTTCCCACTTGATGCGCAAGCCTGAAACCTCTGCAAATCTTAACACCTTCTCCAACTTCTCAAGTCCTTCTTTTTCGTCTTTGGACGGAATGATAATATCATCCATATATAAAATCAACGTACCGTCATCTATCAATGGTCTCAAAACGGCAAAGATATACCTCATAAACACGGCTGGGGAGTTCATAATCCCGAATGGTACAAAACAAAATTCGTATTGACCACTCTGAGTGACGAATGAAGTATATTTGCGTGAACTCTCGTGCACTGGAACAAGGAAGAATCCATTACGCAAGTCTAGTGTGGTAAATACACGACCTTTCTGAAGTTTATGTAAAACATCATCAATCAAAACCATTGGAAAGTTATCACGGATAATTTTCTCGTTAAGCTTTCTGTAATCACAACAGATTCTTTTGGTCGTATCCTTCTTAGCTGCTAGTACAACAGGAGCTGCATATTCCGAAGTACTATGGCGAACTATACCCTCTTTTAACCAATCCCTAATCTGTGCGTCGACTTTCTCATTATCATCGAATGGTAAGCGTCTTGGTCTTTGAGCAACTGGCATTTCATCTGACAATAATATTTTCATTTCCACTGGGCTTGATTCTGGCTTTACCGGCTTATAATTCTTTATCAAACCCACTATTGCTGATCTCAACTCGTTGTTCAGATGTAACAAATCCATTCCTGGACAGAACTCTTCAATTACATCCGCTGATAGCATCTGATGAAATATACCTTTTAATTCTGAAATACTCGACACTGAATCTGTAGGGATGGCCATTGAAGCATCATTATGTTGAGTGCTCTTCAACTCAAGTCCATCCTTTACACAATCCGAATCATGGTGTACTTCTTTGACTGCGTTGAAAATAACGCCTTTAGCCCCTAAAGTCGCACTGACAAAATCTAGAACATCGATACCAATCACACAATCGTATAGGGTATCCTCATTGCGCACTACGTGGAAGCATATTTCCAAAGGAACGCTGTCTAACTTAGTAGCAACGCTAAACGAACCCAAAGTGAAAATTTTCTTTCCACCTATACCGATCAATTCTTTTATGTCCGTGTTCAATGCAATTGAGCATAACTGTCTATATGCCTTCTCACTAATGGTGCATATGCCTGAATCGAATAATGCGTCTATCTGTCCATTACCAACTTTCACATTCTTAAAAGCTCGATTAAAGGAAGTCTGCGAAAGTTGCTGCATGTTAGCTCTTTCCTTTTTCACATCTTTTCTTGCACCTTTTGCATCACACTGATTTGCCTTGTGTCCTATCTGGTTACAATTATAGCATTTCCCCCCGATCTTGCAATCTCTTGCCAAATGATTGCTGTCTCCACAATTATAGCAATGTCTTTCGCCCTTACTGTTATTGGTTGTATTAATTTCAACCTTGGCTTTCGGCTTAAACCCTGAGCTCGCGCTTATTTTTTCGTAAATCTTCATATTTTCACGAAACTCTCTGAAATTTGTTGCTTGATACAAGCATATTTTGTTTAACTTAGAGTCTGGAATGCCCTCAATAATATATTCTATTACGCTCTCTTCCTCTAACTGACCTTGCTTCGCTAGACTACACATGCTATAGAAATATTCTGTCAGACTTTCTTTCTGGGTCTTCTTTCTGTTCTCTAGCATCTTATGCACTTGCTTAGAGGTCAATTTCTCACTAAATTCCTCTTTCAGAGCTGCCTCTAAAGAATTCCAATCATTTATGTTTGATTGACTGTTCAAAAATAATTTTGCTGCGCCTTTTATTAATTGCCTCCCATAAATAAATTTTTGCAAATCGTTCCACTGCACAGTTACAGCATTAAGGTTAAAGTCTCGCAGCCACTCATCAACGTCCGGCGTACCGTTACCTGTAAACGCTGAAAGGGAGTCTTCTATATCTCTTAATGTAAATATCGACATTGTTACAATTTGGTCACTTGAAGATTCTTCGTCACAATTTTCTGCTTCACTGTTCCCAGCCTCAAAGTTTTCTTCTTCTCTGTTTTCTGTTTCAAGGTTTTCTTCTTCTCTGTTTTCTGCTTCCTCATATATGGACTCTTCGTTATCGTCTTGTTTAGGCCAAAAGTATGAAATTAGTCTTTCTTGTAAAACTGCCTTAACACCTGAACGCGGTAAATTTAACTCTCTTAGTATTTCTTTAAGTTCGGCTACCTTTAACTGTGCTATCTCGTTGCGTTGCATATTACAAAAATTACATCTTTTCTTTACACACAATACAAATTAAGTTTAAAATTCACATAAAATATTGTTTACGATACGTTAATCAAAATTGTTAATGTGTGTATACTACTGAACCTTTGTCTCCTCCAGAACATCCGCTTACAGCCACGCCACCTTTGTTGTTGCTTGTCGATTGTCCTCAAAATTCCCGTTGACACCAGCGCCTTTTTGGCCTCGCGTGCCTTGATGACTCACTCCACGGTTGCTCCTGCTCTTCTCTGTTGTCCGATCTGGACAAATTCTTGCGAGTACGTCTGGTTGTTGTTGTTTGCACGTTGCTGCTTTGTTGCACTGCCTCGCTCCGTCTCGCTGTGCCTGCTGCTCGATCCTCGAATTTTCAAATCTGCCACAAATGCCCGTAGTGACGAAATCAAATGACGTCGACTTCGTTCGCTTTGGTTGTTGTGCAGAATCCTCAAATGCGTCGTTTTAGCTCCTCAGGTGTACAAACTGTTCTTCTTACTAGATACAGAATTTCCACTGCGTCGTTTCTGTTACTCCTCTTTGCTCAAAACTCTGTATAGAGACAGAATTTGCAGCTGCGTCGTTTTGCACGTCTTCTTCTTTGATTTTTCGTCTGCGTCGTCTCTTCTCGTCTTCTTCTTGTAGCTTAAACTGCGTAGTTGCTGCACGTCTTCTTCTTTGATTTTTCGTCTGCGTCGTCTCTTCTCGTCTTCTTCTTTGAATTAGCAACTGCGTAGTTTTTGCTCGTCTTCGTCTTTATATTGCGTCGTTGCTTTTAAACTTTTATTTCATCATGCTGCACAAATCTTAGTGGTTTTTGGCAACATTTAATCATACTTCTACTGCACCTTAGTTTTTGCTTAATTTTGTTGTTTGCACAATGACTTAGTGGTACACTGGGCAATTTTCACGTTCACTTCTTAGGTACATCCCGGACGAGCCCCCAAATTTGTAGAGATCCAACTTTCGAAGCCGTAAAAAACACACCATTCGTCGTAGAGTTAAAATAATATGATTTCAGTGTTTATTTAATAGTTTTCCATTATTGACTTAACTTATTTCACAACTTTATATTAATGCGTCGCAACAATTTCCGCACACGTCTGCTCGCTTCAAAAGCTAAAATCTCTCTCCCTGCTTGCTGTGTATCGAGCTCTAGTCGATCACCCACGATAACGATAAATCTAGGGATGCTTAAATTACTTACACTGCTAGGGTTGGCAATCCTACATATATATATTCTTGATCAGCATAACGAGCTGAGTTGATATAGCCATGTCCGTCTGTCTGTCCGTCTGTTTCTATGCTATCTCCTCCGTCAGTTTTAAAGCTATCTTAACCCTACTTTGCACGAAGTCTTTTGGTACAAATACGCTGCACATTTGTCAGAACCGGCCAGATCGAATGACTATAGCATATAGCTGCCATAGAAACCATCGGTCGAAAATGTTGTTTTAGTGATAAAAACTTTTTTGTCTTCAACGCAAACGTCCCCAAACCTCGTATTTATAAGTTTTCTATGCTTTCATATAATTCCACCAAGTTTAATAGGACAACTATATAGTATAGCTGGCATAGAAATTGGGTGTAGAAAATGTATATAGGAGGCCTTGTCAAAAATGTGTACATTTGGCCGAATGTACATATTTGTGTCAGTGGAATCAGGCTACTAATTTACATAAATCATACAAGCTACAAGGGTTTAAAAACTTCGGTCGAGCCGAAGTTAGCTTTCCTCTATTTTTTGAATGTGATTTTCGCTTTTGCCAATTTGCTGTAATTAATCTTGTTGCTTATTGCTTGTTGCTGCTAGGTGGCTGGGCGATCCGTCCAATGATCCTCCTTAACAGGGCCAAGAGTTTTTGTTCTTGTAATAGATTGAAGAAGAAGAAGAAAATCGCGCAGTAGCTCAGAGCAGCAAGATGTCAGCTGCCATAATTATAAATTTTGGCACTCAATTTTTAAGAGTGGCTGTGGCCTGATGGCAAGACTGGCAATTGGTCTTGGATTCGCATTCTGGCCAAGGTAGGCAGACCCAAGTGAAATTTCGAAACTTTTTATTTTTATTGCCTTGTAGAGGGTATATTAAAATTGTTCAGATGTTTGTAATGCATAGAAGAAAGCAGCTCCGACCACATAAAGTATATATATTCTTGATCAGCATAACGAGCTGAGTTGATATAGCCATGTCCGTCTGTCTGTCCGTCTGTTTCTATGCTATCTCCTCCGTCAGTTTTGAAGCTATCTTAACCCTACTTTGCACGAACTCTTTTGGTACAAATACGCTGCACATTTGTCGGAACCGGCCAGATCGGATGACTACATCATATAGCTGCCATAGGAACCATCGGTCGAACATGTTGTTTTAGTGAGAAAAACGTTTTTCTCTTCAACGCAAACGTCCCCAAACCTCGTATTTATAAGTTTTCTATGCTTTCACATAATTTCACCTATCTCCACCATCTGATGAATATATCGTATAGCTGCCATATAACAAACTGGCAAGCAAATGGTCAAAGTAGTGGCGCCTTCTATTGCTGAGTTTGGAAAATAACTCAGCTAAGATTGTTCGACGAAAATCATTTAAAACCCTAATTTATATAAATTAAACAAGCTACAAGGGTATATAAACTTCGGTAGAGCCGAAGTTAGGTTTTTTTCTATTTTTTGTTCTTAAATTGTATTTTTATTACATTAGGTTTTTTTACACTTAAAAAGTGTATTTAAAAACAGGCCAACAGCCATTTTGATCCAGCCTTCTGGTTGCAAAAATTCTGATCTAGTTTTGTGCACTGATTCCAAAACTGATATCGGTTTTTGTGTATCAGCTCTTGTTTTCAAGATATCGCGGAAAATCCATTTTGCAGTATTTTTGGCTTCCGAGCAAACCACCCGGCCTCACTAAGGACCGTAAGGTCTATGTGTGGCCCCTACAAAGGGCCAGACGGAACTACCTACCTACCTACCTACCTTGGCTTGCGAGCAAAAATATCTGTATTTATAAGTTTTATGCGACAGTATACATATTAATGTGGTCGGGCGTGGCGTAGCAGTTGAATGTGTGGCTGCTGGTGCGGGAGGTTGTGGGTTCGATCCCGCCTCGGACCATCTAATAGAAAAAGTTTTTTCTTTCTTTAGAAAAAAGCTTTTACACACTCGATCATCTTCACCAGCTACTGGCGCCAGCTATGAAGTAACTAGCTATGAAAAAGCAAAAATTCTCTAACTATTGCCGTTCGGATTCGGCGTTAAACTGTTGTAGGTCCCCTTTCTCTTGTGCGAAAAATTATATGCACACACGCCAAGAGATTGAAAGAAGCTTGGACATGGCCCTCCTGGAGGTGCTGTTTGATCACGTCGTCTTTTTATCATATTAATGCAGCCTAAAAAATCACAGGAGCAGCATCAGCAAACCTAAAAACGTCGAAATAGGCCATTGAAGAGTAATTCTCATCAAATTAAGGCAAATTTTTCAAACTTAATCCTCGTGTACAAGCCATTGCGGTGGTTGGATTTTAATTACAACCACTTTAGCATGTCGTCTAAGGGCTCTTCAATTTTCACAAATTTTGTTGCATTTAAAGCAGCAGGATGGACAAAGTTACAGCGGGTTAGTCCCGAAAAAATGAATTCAAATTTAAGGCAATACAAGTAGATTGATACATAAAATGTGTCTAGAAAATATCAAAAGACGACGTGATCTAATATAGACCTTACATTAATTGTCAAGCAGATGTACAATAACGTTCAGGCAGTACTAGATTAGAACAATTTCCCCCAAATTCAAATTTGCTTAATATCAAACACCCTCGAGAAAATGACATCAAAATTTTATGAATTGAGTTACGAATGGGCCAAATGAGTGCCGCACTCACCATAATCTCCGGACTCAGCCCCTTGTGAATATTATGATTTTTCAAATTTAAACAAAGAGTCAATCTGTGTAACGAATGTATATGTTGAGGAAATTTACGATTCTAATTATTTGATGTCTAATGTCTACGATTAGCTAATATAACTGGATTCCTCCAAAGCTTCGCATCAGGGATTTTCTTCCCAATGTCTAGCTCTCGCTGTCCCTCTTTATAGACCAGCAGTAATCAGCAAGCATATGACTATACTATTTTCCGCGATACCGAGCTTTAAGGCTCATATGGAATAAAGAAGTATATGTTCTTAAAATTGCCAAGACATTTTTCATCGAGAGTGTTCATTGTTTTAACGAATTCCACGTCTTTAATAAATTTTCGTATTTGTGAACCATCGAAAAGTCCCGCAGTTGGAGATGGATGGAGACTTTTTGCTGAGAAACCGAAAACAACTTCCATTTAACGCCTTGACAAATTATTTCATTAAGTCAAGCTTGATGTGAAGCGGTGGTAAAATGATTATATCCCCTTATATCAGCGGCTTTTGAATAATAAGATGATTAATTTCCAGATTTTAAATTAGTTTAACGAAATTCGTTAGGTTTTTTTAATTTTGGATGATTTTTAAGTCCAAAGATATCGTGGTCACTGGAAAGCGCTTTTTTTTTTGAGTGGAGCTCCTGGAGATCGGCTGGAGCAGCTTTCAAAATGATCATTCTTACAATTAAGAAATGATAAAATACAGTTAAAAATTACCTCAATATGTGTAAAAATTTGTACATTAATTAAATTAATGCTCTTCTCAGGAAAAATTCTTGAAAATAGTTTTGTTTTGGGCCACTTTACTGTATGTAACCACTTAAATCAAATTAAAACTACAAATTTCAAATTTCCAAAGTAAGAGTTATCTCGTCAAATGACGTGAAAGCCTCAGAAACATATTCGCTTGCGAAATAGTGCAAGTATTTGCACTACCTTGTATTCATTACTCATTCCTCCAAATAATAAGAATGGCAAATTTCCTCAACATATACATTCGTTTCACAGATAGACTCTCCAATCTGTTCCCATTAAAAATGGGCTATATCGGCTCGGCTGTTGATGCTAATCAAGAATATTTATATACTTTATAGGGTCGGAGA
The DNA here is from genome assembly GCA_037044535.1 of Lordiphosa magnipectinata. Classification (NCBI taxonomy): domain Eukaryota; kingdom Metazoa; phylum Arthropoda; class Insecta; order Diptera; family Drosophilidae; genus Lordiphosa; species Lordiphosa magnipectinata. Next base: position 57,241 of record JBAMBO010001918.1, read on the forward strand.
AGCTTCCTTCTGGCTGTTACATACATTTGCACAACTTCATGATCCCCTTTTCCCATTTTTAATGGGAACAGGGTACAGAAAAGAAAAAAAAATTTCTGTTGCATACGCGACGAAAATTTCTAAACAAACGGCAGCAGCGCATGGGTTTTGTTGAAGAGAGCGGGTTCCACTGGCAGGACCCGCTATAAAAATTTTTTATTTTGTTTGAGATGTCCAATCTATTCATAGTATAATCTTTGGTATAACTCAAGTTACATTTGGGGTCGAAATACAGTCGACACAAAGCATGGGTGAAGCAGGGATCAATTCGATAATCGAGGCGAACTGACTCTTAGTGACACGGAACATTTGGAACATTTAATTCTTGTTGTACACTTTGTATTGGTATTGAAAATTTTTTTTATCTTTGCGTACTAGGTCGTCTCAGGTCCCTAGCCATCTCAACCTAATCTTGCGTAATAAGTTTTCACACTCAGCTTTTCAAAATAGCTGGCTTACCACAACAATTGATACGGTGATTTGGTTTTTCAGTACCTCTTGTGTGGTAATACTACCATTTTACGAGGGCTAGTGAATACCCTAAATATGTTCAATGGAAATGGTCCATGTATGCTCATCAAAATGTCAGAAATAAGACATATAGGCCTGTAACTTATCTTAAGTGTAAGGCAACTTATCGAAAGTGGAATTGATTCCTGTTTTCGCAACCCCAAACTTACAAAGTTTGTCGGTTTAAAAAGTTTTGCTTGTTGGTCATTGTAAAATGTACAATTGGCTCAAACAGCACCTCCAGGAGGGCCAGGGCCAAGCTTCTCTCAGTCTCTTGGCGTGTGTGCTTATAATTTTTCGCAAAAGAGAAAGCGACCTACAGTTTAACGCCGAATCCGAACGGCAATAGTTAGAGAATTTTTGGTTTTAAATGGCTAGTTTCTTCACAGCTGGCGCCAGTAGCTGGTGAAGGTGACCGGGTGTATAAAAGCCTATTTTCTGAAGAAAGAAAAACTTTTTCTATTAGATGGTCCGAGGCGGGATCGAACCCACAACCTCCGCCACACACCCGCTTGTTGGTCATTGTATTTTTTTTTATATCATTTATTTTTAATTTGTTAGGCAAGGCTGTAGATAGATCGGAGAGAAATTTCTGGTAAGACGCAAAGCAAGATTTATTTGGCTTAGCAGAGCGCAAGAGTCAATATTACCTGATAAGAGTTTGTGAATGAAAAGCACACAATGGCACGTACGGCGGTTCTTAAGAGATGGAAGATCGATTAAGAGTCGTCGTTGTTCTTAAGATGGAAGATGGATGGTGGGATCCCAGTTAAGGCCACGGAGGGCAAAAATTAAAAACTGTTTTTGAACCGATTCGAGTTGGTCCTGATATTTTTGGTAATGCAGTGACCAAACACACGACCCATATTCAAGAATTGGTCGAACTAGTGAGACGTATAAAATGATTAGTGAGATACGGATCGTTAAATTCCTTGACTTTTGATAAACCCAAGAACACCCTTAGCTTTATTAGAGATGACAGAGATATGACTATTATAGCTTAACTTGGTGACAAAGCGAACGCCCAAATCATCAATCGCGTAAATACGTTCCAGAGGATTGTCATCAATCGAAAAGTCGTATAAATACGGCTGTGTTCGATGAAAAGCCATACATTTACACTTTTCAGCGTTTAGTGGGATGGAATTAACCGAACACGACGCCTTGCTAAAATCAGTATAAATTACATCTGTCTGCAGTTTATTAATAAAACCCCTATTCACAATTGAACTAAACTCAAGCAAGTTTGTAGAAACAGAACGCTTTTTCATGGCCGTGCTGAGATTGCGAAATAATTGAGCGACAGGAGTACTGTATATGAGATGTTATAAGCATTTCAAAAAGTTTAGGACTGTCAGTTAGTTTTCAGATACACCAGTAATTTGTTACTGACGATTTGGATCATTTTTTATGAATAGTAATGACAAAAGATTCCTTCCAATCCTTGGGAAACTCACCTATCTCAGGAGATATGTCAAACAGCTTTAAAAGCGGAAAACATAAAGAACTAGCACAATTTTTAAGCACACACCTTGGTACATTGTCAGGTCCAGGAATAAATGATGTTTTAATCTAACGAATACCCGAAAGCAGACACTCTAAATCCAAAACAGGTAGATTGATGCTATTAGAGGGGGTAATAGGGTAGGGATACGGGTTTAAGGTACCAAAACTAGTCGATGAAACGGAATAGCAACGCTCAAAAAATGCTGTCAGCATCATTACTAGCAGTCACATTATCGAGCGAAAGCGATGGAGGAAACTGAGAAGATTTGCGTTTGGAGTTAACGAAGTTATAGAACTTTTTGGTGTCTTGCTGAAAGCTTATCTTGCAACTAAGCAGATAATTATTGTAGCATTCTGAATTATGCAGCAAAAACTTTGAACGGGCCACTGAATATCTAGAGAAATCTAACTGAGAACCGGATTTCTTAAATTTCTTATACAGGCGAGATTTTATATTTTTCAAATTGGACAAACTTTTCGTAATCCATGAGAGGGAGTGTACGAAAATGGTACATGAATTTTTAATACATTATAAGTAGCCTCATACACCGGAACCTGTTCCGAACCTACATTTTCGGTTCGTTTTAACAAAAACTATTCACATTCGAAAATCTGACCAAAAAAGAAACAATTCCAATAGTAAGGAAACATTGTCAAGAAGAGTTTCCCAACATTGCGAGGTCTATGGCGAAGATGCATGGACAATAACAACAGCGGATGGAGGAACAGGAGCTGACCTGGTGTTCTAAAATTTAAGCTGCAGGTACCTTCCCCTTGTCTGGAAATTTAAAAAATGTATATTCAGGGGTGTCCTAGAAATCTCTAGAGATTTTCGTATAATCGATTGAACTTCGAACCAAACTGAGACTACTTTATTTGTGAAGTGACCAGCCGGTTTCAAATCGCTCAACTTTCGTCATCTAATTTACACGACCTGATCACTCAGCTGAGTTTTCGTCAGACCTAAACTCATCTGAGCAAGTCAGTTTCGCTTTTACACATGCCTGAGGAGCTCAAATGAGTCAGTTACAGAACCATTGGTTCATCGGAGTCATCTGGATCATATGAATCATTATGACGTTGAATCATTATCATTGTGACGTTGCTTTGTTTACATAAAATAAAAAGATAAGCAGAATAAAAAGCGAAATGAATAAAGAAGCATTAAAAATTATAGTTGCCGTCCTAGCTAGTGAAATGCAGGACAAAAAAACTTTGGAAACGAAAAAGAATGTAATAGAGGCAGGTGGAAACCGTGCTACCCTCGCAACAATGCAAGTGTGCGAAAAGTTAACTCAATATTTCAACGAGCAAGGTTCAGCTACCTAGCAGCAGGAGGCGATAAGGAAGTTTAATTTTCAATTCAATTTATTTCGTTTTTGTATCCATACTTAATAAAATATCTTTAGCTTATACGAACATGTTTAATTATTTTTAGTAGTATACATACATGTACACAATCATTTTTTGGAAGGAGACTTCCTGGCGCTCCTCTGGGACCGTGGCTGCTTGCAACTTAATAAATTCGCCAAAACAGTTGACGCTTGATGAATATTGGTTCGCAGGTGTGTTCAAAGCCAATATGGCCTTCTCTAACACCTCGGCCCGTTTGTCGCTTTCGAAAATTTCCTCCATGTTGGCCCATTTGGATCTGGTGCTCTGAAAAGGACTAAAGTCAATTAACTTCAGATTGCAAATACACGGCTGTACAACATACTGAACAGGTAGACTCCGATGCTCGAGACTTAATAGAGCGAAAACGTCTAAAAAGCGACGACGGTGGAACCAATATGGGCTCTTCCGCTCATCTGTGCCCATTCCGCTTTTGGTGTAAGCTTTCCTTAATTTGGCTAATTCATTTGTGAATTGGCCGCTCAAATTGCATATTTTCCTTTTTATGTCCACCAGTGTTTTGCCCTTAAATTGTGCAGCTAATTTCTCCATGGTTGCAATCCTATAAAGTCTGCTCTTGTAGGTGAGATTGGAGGAGTCGTACAGAGCAGGCTCAGCCTCGTATATGTCAATAAGTCGCGTGACCTCATCCTCAGGCTCAGACGCCTTTTTACACGGTAAGACAGCAACTCAGACGAAAACTCAGCTGAGTGATCAGGTCGTGTTAATAAGGCTTAATCTAGTAGCCCGCCATATTTGAGCCCCTATACATAAAGAGGCAATCAGCTTAAATATAAAATGCTTACGCTTATACGAAAACCTCAAGAGATTTGTGGGACACACCCGATTGAGTTTAGATTGTCATGACGTCGGGTAAATAGGAAGTGTTGATCGAACGGTCCAAAAAATCTCAAAATATATACAATTTTATAATGAGTTCAGATCAGCGGTGGGCATGAAAATTGAGTTTGGGAGCAGACCAACAACAACAACAGAAACAAGTAAGAGCGCTGTAGTCGAGTTTCCCGACTGCAAAATACCCTGTTCAATTGAGACACACATGCAAACACACTCACATACACAAACGCATACACACATACGAGCGCACACAAACTCACACACGCGCGCTCATACGCGGCCTGCGCAGGCAGCGCTGCCGGCATTAAGTGAACCTCCCCCCCCCCCCCCCCCCTGGCAGGTTATAACTTTAAAATTGTGGCTGTGACAGTTTTTTGCGGTTTAAGGGGGGAGGTGGGGGAATATTCCAAATCTGAAACAAACTTGAACTGGGTACGGTATACACCTATGTGCATGCCAAAAGTTGTGTCTCTATCTCTTATGGTCTCTGAGATCGACGCGTTCATACAGACAGGCTGTTGATGCTGATCAAGAATATATATACTTTATAGGGTCGGAGAAGCTTCCTTCTGGCTGTTACATACATTTGCACAACTTCATGATTCCCTTTTCCCAATTTTAATGGGAACAGGGCATAAAAACAGCGGTTATCAGAGAGTCTCGATCGCCCAAAATGCAGCTGCTGCGCCGTCTGTGTGAGCGTCGTTCTCCGCAGTTAATTTTGAGACTGACTGACGAGCATCGCCGAAAAAAATATCTCGGAGCAATGGGAGCAAGGGCTTGCCCACCACCGGTTTAGATTATCAGTATCGATTGATTTCATTTTTTTAAGCTTGTTCACAATTTATTTATTTAGAGTCGATAAACAAAGGCTGTCAGCAAAAGTATATATACGTTACAAAAAAATTTTATGAACTAAGGAAGCCTGTCAAAGAAAATCTATTAAAATTACAAAATAAACTAATAACGACTCCGACACGGTGAGGGTATTTTATTTGCCCGTCGGGCCAGCTATGCCCCTATTCACAGCCGATTGTAGTCAGAGACGTTATTAGAGCTAACAAAAACTTTAATAATAAAGAGATCGAGAAAAGGGAGAGAGAGAAAAGCCCAAAACCTATAGTTATGTAGGAGCAAATTAAAAAATAAGATAATATAATTTATTATATTTAATTTATTAAACTAAAACAGAGATAGAGAGAAAGAGAGAAAACTATTTAAAAGTAAACTTTAAAAATAAAAAATGTATACGTAAAACTTAAAACTAAAATCCCGGATAATCTCTGACCCGGTGGGGAAGGATTTTTTAGCCAGTCCGGCAAGCCATGCCACTACTCACAGCTGGGAGTGGTCAGAGATTTCACCGGAGATAATTATAGAGAGACGTTTTTAGAGAGACGAGAGAGAGTTCTGTTGAGAGCAGGTGAGTGAGATCATTGTAATTCTTACATAAAACCCGAAATCGATTATGCTGGGCATAATCAGTTGTGCATCTGGACAAGTTAAAAGGAAAATAGTTTCTAGTTGGCCTAGAAGGAACGGAAAAGTTAAGGCGACCTAAAAGATCAGAAGAGTTTACATCACCGATAATTAGCTTATGAAGAAAATAAACACCTAAGACTGTTCTACGGTTAGCTAACGAAGGAAGGTCAATAAACAAAAGTCTGCTGGAGTACGTTGGTAAACGAAGGTTAGGGTCCCAATTTAAGCCACTTAGGGCAAAAAGCAAGAATTGCCCTTTCGAACTTGACTGCGTAGGGTAGACAGCCCGCTAAGGCAAATTAGAGTAAAGCCTTTCAAGCGATTTTATTAATATTTTTATTATACTCTGTACCGAAGGTACAGTTTATTTTCAATTTTTGATACGCACCCTCCCGCCCCCACAATTTGGGAAAAACGTGTATCTTTCACAGTTTCGATGATGGATGGTTCGTACCTTTTAGAGATATCTAGTAATCAAATCGGATGAACGATACTCAAGTTATGGGCAAAAAACGGCCAGCTGCTGTATGGTAACAAGAGTACGGCAAACGAAAACAAAACGATATACGTAGTCAAAATTCTGTGGGTAATGCTCCTGCTGCTTGAAAAGTACGTTGGGCCCAGCCTTATTTACTTGAAGCAATCGGAGGAAAGGTTGGCCAAATTCATGGTCAGTTTGGTCACACCTGACGCCCTTTGTGAAATTGCGGGCTTAGTCCGAATGCTCCTTCATAAGAGAAAAGAAAATTTAACTCTGGACATCTGGTCGATGCTTTCCCTATTATTATTTATTGAAATTATAAACAATTCGAAAGAATAAATAAAATTAACCAACATTTGAGCGGCTTCTCGTCATTATTTTGGTTTTAGCGTTGCCACTTTTTATACCCTTGCAAAGGGTATTATAATTTTGCCCAGAAGTTTGCAACGCATAGAAATATTCATTTCCGACCCCATAAACTATATATATTCTTGATCAGGGCGACGAGCTGAGTCGATTGAGCTTTGTCCGTCCGTCTGTCTGTCTGTCTGTCTGTCCGTCTGTCTGTCCGTCTGTCTGTCCGTCTGTCTGTCCGTCTGTCCGTCTGTTTCTACGCAAACTAGTCTCTCAGTTTTAAAGCTATCGAGCTGAAATTTTGCACAGAGTCTTCTTTTTACTGCACGCTGATAATATGTCGGAACCGACCGGATCGGATGACTATATCTTATAGCTGCCATAGGAACCATCGGTAAAAAAATGGGTTATAGTGAGAAAAACTTTTTTGTTCTTATTGTTAGCGTTCCCAAACACGGTCATTATTAATATTAAAAGCTTTCAAACAGATTTGCAAACTTTGGTCAAAATCGGATGACTATATCTTATAGCTGCCATAGGACCGATCGGTCGGAAAATGGGTCTTACTGAGAAAAACTTTTTTGGTTTCTATGTTAGCGTCCTCAAACTCGTCCCTTATTAATATTATATGCTTTCAAACAGATTCGCAAACTTTTATCAAAATCGGAAGACTATATCTTATAGCTGCCATAGGACCGATCGGTCGGAAAATGGGTCTTACTGAAAAAAAATATTTGTTTTCAAGTAAATCGTTCTTAAGGTCGGTGATTATTAACACTAAACGCTTTCAAACTAATTTGAAAAATTTGGTCGAAATCAGATGACTATATCTGCAGGCTGCCATAGGACTTATCGGTCGGAAAATGAGTCTTAGTGAGAAAAACTTTTTTGTTTTCAATTTTATCGTTCTTAAACTTGGCGATTGTTAATTTGATATGTTTTCAAAAAGATTCGCGAAATTTGGTCGAAATCAAATGTTCATCTGACGGAAAATCGATTTAAGTTAAAAAAAGTTTTTGATTTTTATCCAAGCGTTCTTAAACTCTGTCATTTCAAAAACAGCTTTTGCAAGGGTATAAAAACTTCGGCACAGACGAAGTTAGCGTGGCCTTCTCGTTTTAAATCTATTTCGATTTCCAAATTGAAACAAGTAAGAGCGCTGTAGTCGAGTTTACTCGGTCGGAGAAGCTTCCTTCTGGCTGTTACATACATTTGCACAACTTCATAATCCCCTTTTCCCATATTTAATGGGAACAGGGTATAAAAATAAATAAGCAAAAGATCAACGCAAAAGTTATTGCTAATCAATCTAATTTTTATACCCTTGCAAAGGGTATTATAATTTTGCGACGAGCTGAGTCGATTGAGCTTTGTCCGTCCGTCTGTCCGTCCGTCCGTCTGTCTGTCTTTTTCTACGCAAACTATTCTCTCAGTTTTAAAGCTATCGAGCTGAAATTTTGCACAGAGTCTTCTTTTTACTGCACGGATGACCATATCTTATAGTTGCCATAGGAACGATCGGTCGAAAAATGGGACTTAGTGAGAGAAACTTTTTTGTTTTCAATGTTAGCGTACTTAAAATCGGTCATTATTAATATTATATGCTTTCAAACAGATTTGCAAATTTTGATCAAGACCGGATGACTATATCATATAGCTGTCGTAGGAACCATCGGTCGGAAAATGGGTCTTAGTGAGAAAAACTTTTTTGTTTTCACTGTTAGCGTCCTCAAGCTCGGCTATTATGAATATAATATGCTTTCAGACAGATTTGCAAATTTTGGTCAATATCGGATGACTATATCTAATAGCTGCCATAGGACCGAACAGTAGGAAAATGGGTCTTAGTGAAAAAAAACTTTTTTGTTTTAAGTAAACCGTTCTTAAGGTCGGTGATTATTAATATTAAGCGATTTGAAACTAATTTGAAAAAGTTGATCGACATCGGGTGACTATATCTTATGGTTGCCATAGGACCGATCGGTCGAAAATGAGTCTTAGTGAGAAAAACTTTTTTGTTTTCAATTTTATCATTCTTAAACTCGGCGTTAGTTAATTTAATATGTTTTCAAAATGAAAATTTTTTGATTTTTATGTAAGCGTTCTCAAAATGTGGCATTTGCAAGTGTATAAAAACTTCGGCAGACGAAGTAAGCTTGGCCTTCTCGTTTTATCATTATTTCAGCACAAAAATCCCTATTTTATACACCTTAAGACTTAATTCGATTAATTTCGAAATTAAAACGTTAAAAGGTGGCGATACTAGCGATTTGGTGAGTTGCATAGAATGACAAATTTAACTAGCGATTTAACTAGCGATTTTACTAGCGATTAATAAAAATGCTAATATAATAAGCTTAAAATGCTAAATGTTTAATTTTTTGATGTAGATTATTCACAAATTAAACACCCTTTATGAATCAATAAGGATTATTTTAATCAAAATGCACTCGAAAACAGGCTCTGTGGCAGGGCGAAATCAAATTCGCGCGAATTTCGACCGGACGCGATTTCTGTGGCAACACAATAATACACTATAATATAAAACAACACAAATGAAAACTGAATTCGTTCTATACAATTATTAGAATAACATAACCCAACAGTGTTTTTTGTGCAGGCCAGAGAACTGCAGCGAGCGTACACGTGTATGCACAATGTTGCTGGCCTATTTTGATCTGATTACGTTAATATGGATTGCACTGAACAAAAATCGTATTGGAGGGATGGCAGGAGACATCAAGCAGTTGGCGGATCGGTTGACTCATCTTGAACGGGAGGTTGAAGAGCTCCGTTTGTTGAAAGACCAGGTTGGTGGGATCAAAACACGACGAACGCATGCATGGTGTTCCATTCATAGAGGGAGAGCAGTTAAAGTCAATTTTTAATACACTGTGTTTTTCTGTGGAACTTACACCTGCTCCAAGAGTACGGGATATCTCCCGAGTACGGAAAAGACAAGCAGGCATTCCCGACCCTGCTGTTTTAATTAAATTAGAAACCACGAGAGACAAAATTAATTAAATGCGTGCCCTTGCTATGTACCGACGAGTCACTAAACAAACAGCTTAAGCTTACAGCTGCTAAGAATTGACTCGCCGGCTGCTGTTTATGTCAATGAGCAGCTCTCCAGAGAAAGCTTTCTCATTTTCAAAGAGGCAATGCACCTGAAGAAGCAGATGATATTGTCCGCGGTTTTCTCTCGTCGTGGGACAGTTCATGTTAGGCGTAATGGGACAGGGGAGGTTCACTGCATTGGGAGCTTGGAAGAGCTTTCGGACCTTGCCAGACACAATGCACCTGCAGAGCAAACCAAAACATGTACCAGAATGCTTTACCCCTATGTGATAGTAGTTTTAGTTTTGAGTGTGTAAATTCATGCAATGTTCTTGAATGTGTCCTAAAAGTGAAATCAAATGCGGAAGGCTTAGACAAAGTTAATCCAAAATTCTTGAAAATATTACTTCCCATGCTTCTTGATCATATCACCTATATATTTAATACGATTTTCACAACCTCTGTATTTCCTGATTGTTGGAAAGTTGCTAAAATTATACCCATTCCAAAAGATAAAAACGAGTTCAGACCAATCTCTATTCTTCCTTTTTTGGCAAAAGTATTTGAACAACTAATGGCCAAACAGATTCAGACATTTCTCTCAACCAATTCTTACCAATAGCACGACAGCTATTTTAAAGATAGTAGAAGATATCCGAAGGCAAAGGGACAATAAAAATGTTACATTATTAGCCTTACTGGATTTCAGCTAGGCAGACCACGAAATCTTAAGTACCAAGCTGCAATGCGTCTAATTAAGTCCTATTTGTGGGACAGAAACCAAGCAGTAGTCTCGGGGTCTTGTATGTCATGTTTCTTACGTCTGACTTACTCTTCTCTGTGTATATCAACGACCTTCCTGACTGTCGGATAGGCTGTGATGTCCATTTGTATGCCGATGATGTACAACTTTATGTAAGTCGACCGTTACGTGAAATACATGAGTGTGTTAGAATCTGTAACAGGTATCTTGTGGAAATTGGCGAATGGGCTAAAGCAAATGGATTGGGGCTAAATCCTAAAAAGTCGAAATGTTTGGTAATTTACAAGAAGGCTTTTAATGTTTGTGATCTCCCTAAGCTTACCATAAACAATGTTAAACTGGAATATGCTAAGGATACCACTAACCTGGGAATCCAATTTAATAATACCCTAACGTGGAGCGACCACATTACGAAAGTGTCCGGGAAAACATTCGGGTTAGTTAGGCAGCTGTCGCTTACTCAAAAACTCATTCCTCTTCATCTGAGGCTTTTGGTCGCCGAAACATGTCTCATCCCGACTCTATTTTATGGTGTGGAAATATTTGGTATAAGTGACGCAAGCAGTATGCAAAGGCTTAAGGTGGCCTTTAATTCAATCGTAAGATATGTTTTTAATCTTGGTCGTAGAGACCATATCTCGCACTTTGCTAAACAAATTCTTGGCCTAGATTTAGAGTCGTGGATCAGACTCCGTACTTTATTACTAGTCCATAAGATTCTAACGACAAAAGAGCCTGACTATTTATTTCAAAATATACAACTTGCTGTGTCAACACAAACGAAAAACATAGTTTGCCAGCGTGTAAACCTGGCCAGCTCAGAAAAACACTTTTTCATTCAATCTGCCCGCTACTGGAATAACCTGCCGCATAACATTAAAACTATTGGGAACGCAACGCATTTTAAATCTCAGTTAACCAATCATCTCAAAAGACAAACATAGACGTTTGAGAAAAGTTTAGTATTGCATTTTGTTTTGGTAGGATTATATTTTAAGTATTTTAAATTTCATTCTTTTTTTTATATATTTTGTATTTTTATTATCTATTGTGATCTCTCTGTTTTTGTGACCGATGCACTAATTTATAGTACTTATGTACCTGTAGCATTGGGATAATACCGAAATAAAAATTAAAAATTAAATTAAAACTGCTTCATTGGTATTGTTCTAACAAATTGTTTAATCTGCTTGCGACAAAGCACATAACAATTCATCTTTAAACAAAAAAGAAAGTCAGTCAAGCCCGACTATGACATACTCTGTACCCTTACACTCGCATTTGCTCAGGAGTCAAACGGCCAGTTAACACCCCGCGCACAACGCGGTGCGCTCTCTAAGTTTCTCTCTCTCTCTCTCTTCTCTCTCGCACTAAGATTGCCTGTGTTGAACGGTTAGGGTATGTTGCTGTGGTTATTGGTGGGGGGGTGGGTGGTGTTAACTGGCCGTTTTGTGCCCATAACTTGAGTATCGTTCATCCGATCTTTATCATTCCTTCAGCAAATCGATAAATAATTTTTTTTACTAGATATCTCTAGAAGGTACGAACCATATACTATCAAAACTGTAGAAGATACACGTTTTTTCCACATTGCGGGGGCGGGAGGGTGCGTATCAAAAATTGAAAATAAACTTGATCTGCCTGCAAGTATAAGAAATATATGTCTTATACATGTCAAACCTCTATCTCTTACCATCTCTGAGATCTCTTCGTTCATACGGACGGACGGACAGACAGACAGACGGACATAGCTATATCGACTCGGCTGTTAATGCTGATCAAGAATATATATACTTTATAGGGTCGGAAACGATTCCTTCTCTCTGTTACATACTTTTGCACAAACTTAATATACTCTTTGTACCTTCGGTACAGAGTATAAAAACCAAAGGCGCTATATAAGTATAGCAGAAAGTGTCGAAACTGTACTCTAAAGTCAGACAGTTCTAGTTTTATGGCAATTTCCTCAAAAAAAATCATCCGCTCTTAGGCCCAATTTCTCAAAAGTTGCGGTTAGGTACCGGCCGGTCAAATTTGCCGGCCGGAATTACCAGAGGTTAAGTCTTTTGGTTTTCTCAACGAGACTTACCGGCAGGTTCACCCGATAACGATTAATTACTATCGCTGCAAAAGTGTGACCTGACACTCGACGAAACAGCTGAGTTTGTTTTGTTTTTTATACCCGTTACTCGTAGAGTAAAAGGGTATACTAAAGTCGTGCAAATGTATGTAACAGCCAGAAGGAATCATTTCCGACCATATAAAGTATATATATTCTTGATCAGCATCAACAGCCGATTCGATATAGCCATGTCCGTCTGTCCGTCCGTCCGTCTGTCCGTCTGTCTGTATGAACACATAGATCTCAGAGACTAGAAGAGCTAGAGCAACCAATTTTGAAATGTAGACTCCTATTGTCTGCACGCAGATCAAGTTTATTTCAAATTTTTGCCACGCCCACCCCCGCCCCCACAATAAAAAATGTTGAATAACTCGAAATTTCAGGGCTTATAGATGTTGCGAATATTAATCTACATTTTAAATTTGATCAAAAATTGTGGGAGTTATTCACCATTTAGCTGCTTCGAATTGAGCTTTCCGATAAAAACAAAAAATAATTTATTTAGTTTTTAAATACATTAAATTTTTTTTTTATATATATAAATTAGCCACGCTATAAAAAAAGACTGAAATAATGGAATTCAAAGTCTGAAATAAATAAATATAAATATAAATGAATAAATAAACATTGTTGTATATGAGGAACTCTAGACTCACGTTGAGAAATAATTAGCAATCAAAATTTGCCTGGCTCTTCCAGTGATTTCATTTCTGTCACTACTTCTGGCTTCATCTACATAATCAGCGTCTTCAAATGAGTCAACTATTTCGTTTTCCGAAGGTAGAGGATCATTTTGAAGAATGGCAATGTTGTGCAAAGCCCCACAGGCAACAATCACATCCATTGCCGTAAATCGAGATATTCGCATCCCCATTGACAGCACTGGAAATCGCCTTTTCCAAACGCCAAAACAGCGCGCAATCACGTTTCTCGTTCGGATTTGGGATTCATTGTAGAGTTTCTCTGCTTCCGTTGTAGGATTCTGTAGTGGTGTCATCATATAATCAGATGTCTTATACCCAGCATCTCCCAAAATGTAGTAGTTTTGGAATTCACCACTGTCCAGCCTAAATTTGAAGCGGCTATTATTAAACACGGTGGTATCGTTGAAGATCCTGGCCACCTTGCAACCACATTTGTAAGCATCAGCCTAGAATCGCACATTGCTTGAACGTTAAATGAAAAGTACCCCTTTCGGTTGCGAAATATCTCGGCACTTTCACCACCAGGTGATTGAATTCGTACATGGGTGCAGTCGATTGCCCCAAGAACCTTTGGAAACTTCGCTATCTGAAAGAAGCCATTGGCTGTTTCCTGCATTCTTTCCACATCCATTGCAATATATTCTCTTGCTAGTAATGCAATAGCGTGTGACACTTCTTTAACTGCACGACTTGCCGACGGGACGCTGACACCACAGAAGTCACCTGCAGTTATGAGGAAGCTGCCACTTGCATAAAAACGCAACGCCACCAAAAATTTGGTCTCTGACAACAATGCATGATTCCTGTTAACAATCCGAGACTTGAAAATTTTAATGGCAACAGAAGTTAAGGTTTTACCTGTTACTTTGAGAAGACACTTGATTTCTAATCCCAGCAAGAATTATTTTACATGTTGATTTTGTCAACCTGAATCTTTCAACAAATTTGGCGTCATCCAGCTCATTAAAATAATTAGGCCTCTCCCTGTACTCTCTTGCATTATTTATGCGTTGCTCTGTCTCCTCCAGTTCCATTTCCAAAGCGTGAATGTAAAAAATTCGTTTATTTATAAACATTTTGTTTTGACAAATTAATAAAGTAAACAAAACAAGTGCTGGACACAGCTGTTTGTCTATCGATAAAAATATCGATAGTTCTATCGCTCGGTTTCCGCCCGGTTCTCGCCAAAGACAGCATGAGACACGCAAATTCGGCTAACCTGCCGGTAAGTTTGACTAACCGGACATTGAGAAATTGGGCCTTAGCAAGTGTGGTTGTCGGATTTCTATAGGAATAACCTAGGCATAAAGACCAACAAATACTCTAATTATGAGAAATTTTTTTGCTATGCTGTAAAAATTTAGGGAAATTTTATGCCCTTGCAGAGGGTATATTAAAATTGTCGAGATGTTTATAACGCATAGAAGAAAGCATCAAGCAAGGAGAAGGTTTTCCTTTTGGAACGACTTGTTACTATGATGGGAGCAGTAGGTCGAAAGCTATGTTCACACAGGCAATTAATTTGGACAAATTTTCATGAAAATTTGCCTATACAGGCCAAATTGTGTAACTTTCCGGCCATATTTGACCAAATTATTTACGTATGGAACCATAGTTAAAATTTTTAATCCTGTAAAATTTTTAGTCATGGCTATTTTTATCAAAATTTAGCCAAATTATTTGGATGTGTAAACTTAGCTTAAGCAATGAACTAGGGAAATCAGAATGTGCATCTGTAATTTCAGCAATGTCAGCAGGTGTTCTTGTATATGAAAGGCACATCTAGTATTTTTCATTTTTGGTCTACTTAATAACAATTTAGTCTTTACTGTTTTTAGCAGCAGTTGTTTTTGTGTGACCATATGCGCGGATACATAAAAATACTTAATTTGCATAAGCATGTAGATTATCTTTAAATCAATGAGCGTGAAGTAGATTGCTACGAAATTCATCTAGATGGTGTTGCATTTTAGCTATATCGATAGGCACGGGGCGAGGCGCCAAGCTTCAAAAAGGTTAAAACGGAAAAAAGGTTAAAAAGGTTAAACCTATCCGAGGTTAAAGATACCCAGCCAGAGGAAAAGAGGCAAGGCAAAAATTGGAAGCCAGTCACGGCCCACAGGCACCGCCGCCGCCTAATCACAAAACGACTGCCGAGGGGAGGAATTTTGAACCAGCTTAACGCAAAAGTGAGTCCATTCCAAGAGGTAGCTCCCCAAAACCCACAATTGTTCGGGCAGCACCTTGGATCCTCCTTATTGTCCCAAAGGGATTAAATAATTGGCGCAGTACCTCGGAGGAGGCCATCGCTAGTCCGCCAAAAAGCTGGACGGGGCCATCAATCCCTGGCATCGGCTCATCGCTGGGGCGGCCGAAGCCCTCATCCAAACTAACCCCAGATTTGGGTGCAGCATTATCTTTACACATTTATTTATTTATTTGTATATTTGTAGTTACAGTCCCATTATTAGTTAATAAGAAAAAAATAATCGAAGAGGGGTCATCATCCAAGGGTTAGACAGGCTGAAAGAAAACAAAAAAAAAAGAGTGAGAAGGGAAGGGGACCAATCTAAGCATTCGAGCGCTTAATATATTTCCACTTTACCTTGAGGACATCGCGATCACCACTTGGAGCTCCAATAGGGTAGGTAGGAGAGATTTCCGTTTTTTTTGAGACCTTTGTTCAAAGCATCGAGGTTTGGATTGGGATCTGATCCCGACATTTTTTGCCAGCATTACATGTGGCAATAGGCTCATCCTAGCTCGAACTCTGCAACGAAAAAAAAAGTTTATTAATTAATTATTTATTTATTTATTATTTATTATTTAAGTATGTGTAATCCCTCAAAGAAATTGTAAATTAAATTTAAGAGATATGAATATGAAGGCGTAAATCATTCCAAGGGGGGAAGCGGGTCCTAATCTGGTCATGGATTAGATAGGCGAAGACGTCCAGGATGGGTAGTCAACCCCAAGACAGACAACCTGTTGGCCACAGGAAGGGTGGGCGCGTCGAGGTAAAACAGCCAAACCTCCGTCTTTAAGTGTTTTCCGTTTCATTTGAATTTTCTCAAGTAGTGTCAGAGATGTTTTGTGTTAGTTGGTGGAGATGCCGATTTGTCGGTATTGTGCGTTCTGCGGGCATTGGGAAGAAATCCCGCACTGAGGGTGACTAAAGCTAGCCGGCTCGCCCTTGGTATAAGCAGACACGTAACAATGGTTAGCATAGAACATGAGCAAAGCAAATGCAGCAAATCCACCTAGATTTGCAAAAACACCAACATGGGAAAACTGCCCTAAATCTGTATAGGCACTGTAAAGAGACTACTACTTGATTCAGCATAAATGGTTATATGTTTAAATATCTTACTAATATTACAAATGTGAAAGTTTCTATGTTTGCCTGTTTGTTACTCCATCACGCATGAATGGCTGAATAGCTGAAATGGCCTGTAGTTGAACATAGGCTATATAACTATAACATATAATTAAATGGTTGAAAAAAAAAGAGCAATTTGCATTCTTGATCAACAACATGTGAAGTTATGATTTTTATACCCTTGTAGAGGGTATATTAAAATTGTCGAGATGTTTGTAACGCATAGAAGGAAGCATCTCCGACCACATAAAGTATATATATTCTTGATCAGCATGACGAGCTGAGTGGATATAGCCATGTCCGTCTGTCCGTCCGTCTGTCCGTCTGTTTCTATGCTATCTCCTCCGTCAGTTTTAAAGCTATCTTAACCAAACTTTGCACGAAGTCTTTTGGTACAAATACGCTGCACATTTGTCGGAACCGGTCAGATCGGATGACTACATCATATAGCTGCCATAGGAACTATTGGTCGAAAATGTTGTTTTAGTGAGAAAAACTTTTTTGTCTTCAACGCTAACGTCCCCAAACCTCGTATTTATAAGTTTTTTATGCTTTCACATAATTCCACCAAGTTTAATGGGACAACTTTATAGTCTAGCTGCCATAGAAATTGGGTGTAGAAAATGTATATAGGAGGCCTTGTCAAAAATGTGTACATTTGGCCGAATGTACATATTTGTGTCAATTTATATGAATCATACAAGTTACAAGGGTATAAAAACTTCGGTCGAGCCGAAGTTAGCTTTCCTCTATTTTTTTAATAGTAAAATTCAGTCATAATAAATTAAAATTTTTTTTTTGCTTTTAGTTGTCTTCCTCGTACATTTTTGCCTGCACTGTGCAAGATCTTTCTTGATGAGCTTGCTCCCGAAAATGTTCTTGAAGTCACTGCGCGCGCAATAATATACACTGCTCGCCACTTGAAAAGGACACCCTGTATGCTCTCTTTAAAACTGCTCGTAACTCGAAAACGAAATGGTAGAATAACGGTATTTTTTGCATTTTATCTTTGTGCAAGCATTCTTCGCTCTTTCTGGTATATTCCAAGTTTTGGAATAGAACCGTTATAAAGTTGTTTGCACTTCATGTAAGCATTCGCAAAAATTCAATGGAATTTTTGCGCCACTTGAATAGAACATGCATTTTATTTGGTCGGTATCGTTGACACGTGCACACAAATTTTGGTTTACTTAAACTTTTTGCTTTAATTGAAGTGTATATAATATTAAAAAAAATTAAAATGGGGCGTGGCACTTCATTATCTGAGTCGGAGAAAGGAAAAATCCAAGCTTACAAGGATTCTGACCTTTCTATTGCTAAAATAGCAAAAAAAAGTCGACAGGAGCCGTCACGCCATTACAATTTTTTTAAATAATGAGGTTAATTATAGTAAAAACATGAAGGGCCGCACCCACAGTGTGCTTAGCATCGCGGACAAGCGGCTTATATTAAGAGAAGCTTCCAATTCCCACGACTCTTCGGCCAAGATATGGGAAAAATGCAACGTTAAAGCAAGTTTGACAACCATGCGTCGTGTTATTAATAATGCTATACACCTGAAGAGACTAAAAATCAAGAAGAAGCCACCTCTTAACCCGGCTCGGAAGTTACAACGTCTTGATTTCGCGCGCGCACATGTCACCTGGACTTCGGAGTGGCAACGTGTTGTCTTTTCGGACGAAAAAAAGTTTGATTTGGAGGGCCCCGTTGGCTACAGCTACTATTTTCATGATCTTTGAAAAGAACCACACCATCTTGATAAGTTGCACAGCAGTGCTGGAGGTATTATGGTATGGGGGCCATTTCCTATTATGGCACCTGTGAGCTTAAATTTATTCCAACCACCATGAATGCGTTGTGTTATAATGGTATATTGAAAGAGGCCTTTCCACACTTCCAAATTTTTTTTGCAAATCTAAAATGGATTTATCAACATGATAATGCCCCTATACATACGGCCCGGATTGTTAAATCGTATATAGCGAGCCAAAACGTGGAGTTATTAAACTGGCCACCCTATTCACCGGACTTGAATATCATTGAGAATGTGTGGGGATGGCTAACACGTGAAGTATATGGATCAGGTCAGCAATATTCGAGCGTTCCCGAACTAATTGCAGCTATCAAATTAGCATGGGGCTCGATATCGTTGAATTATTTGGGAAAATTGTATGCATCCCTTGCAGACCGAATGTGTGAGGTTTTGGAGAAAAAAGGAGGCTCAACACACTATTAAAAACTTTTTTTGGTTTAAAAACATGTTAGTAATTTCTTATTTAAGTAATATTGTTATTTGAAAAGGATTGAAATATTCTTAAATGGTCTTTAGATAAAGTGTCCTATTCAAGTGGTGCAAAATGAAGACTCCAAAATTTGTTACTTATTGGTTAACAATGTTTTTTGTATACTTACAACTTTAGAATAATTTTGGAATTTTCGTCTAATTACTACATTTAAATAAACTTTATAAGAACAAAATTATTTTCCTAGATGGCTTGGTTTAGCAGCAATTAACTATAGAAAATCGACTTTAGAGGTGTCCTATTCAAGTGGCGAGCAATGTATTACTTGGATGTATCCGCAGAGTGCACTCGTAGAATTGTTTCGATCGATGGGGCAATAAAAGCGATAGACAATCGCTTAGTAGTTGCAGGTCTTTCTTCAAGGACATCGAGGGACTTGGCCGAGCAATGCATAAAAGTCCTAGAACTTATTTGCACACGAGAAGCAGGTGCTGTTTTCGAGGGCGGTGGCCCAAACTGCGACCTACCATTCATACGGTATTGCGGATCTCAAGTTCACAAGGATACCTTGCACTCGGCGCTGTCCGTTGTATCAAGGCCCTGCACCAAAGTGGAACCCAATTCTCCCTGCATACAGAATTGCCGTCGAGAGCTTAAGGGAGGATTCTCCATGTCGAGGCTGTTTTTTGGAAATATTTAAAAAAAAATCTTATTTGAAAACGCAGAGTTTTTTCAATTTTTTTTTTTTTTATTGTGTTGCAAGCAGATTAAAGAAAACCAAAAAGTTTTTCTGCTTCCATATGAGGGCTGTTCAAAAAATGGCAAAAATTGAAAATAATCTTGATTTGCCTGCAAGTATAAGAAATACATGTCCCATACATGTCAAACCTCTATCTCTTACCATCTCGGAGATCTCTTCGTTCTTCGACATGGCTATATCGACTCGGCTGTTGATGCTGATCACGAAAATATATACTTTATACACACAAAAAAATCTGGTATGTAAAATTAACTGCGCTGACAGTAACTTTTTTCGAAATTTTTTATGCATGTGGTTTTGTTGTTGCTTGGTAACTGTGCTAACAGTAAAATCTACAGAAGAAATTGTAAAGTTCACGTATTTATTTTAGCTGGTATTTTGTTGTTGCATTTAACAACTGTACGCTGAGTAAATTCAGCCACAAATATTTTTTCACATATTTTGTTGTTTTAATAAGTTACTGCTAACTACAGTAACTTTACTATAGAAATAGTTACTCTGACGTGATTTTTTCATCTCATACTTTGTTTTTGCAGCAATTTACTGTACCCACAAGTAAATCTTACCGCACAAATAGTATAACTTTTTAATTGAATTTTGTTGCTTCACGGATTAACTCCACCGACTGTAAATCTAACCGCGAAAATTGTTGATTGGGAAAATTTCAGTTTGGCCCTTATATTTATATTGTACTTTCACTGAATTTGAACTTGAGAATTACTAGTGGTCTCATTTATGCGACATTTAAGAAATTTTTCGTGCATGTGGTTAGGCAGATTCAATACAAGTAATATGTTAGACGCGTTTCTATTAACGCGCGCCGTGGCGTAACTGGTAAAGACGTCCGTCCAATCGTGTTCAGTCCAAGGGCCCAGAGTTCGAATCCCCCCCAAGTAAGTAAAAATTTTTCAAATAAAATAAAAATATGTTTAATTCAAACAATTGTTTCAGAACCAAAATTGGTGGGTGGGGGGTGTTAAGGTTGCCTCTTCTCTGGTCTGGGATGATGATGAGCTCAAGTAGATTGGCAACTTGTGACATCTAGTATCCTTACTATTCTACAGTTGAGTAACAGCTGTTAAATTACTATTTTTATGGTAAAATTACTGTACACACAGTAAGAAAATTTACTTACTGTACGCATCGGTTAATATTACTAATTTTGGGGGTTGGCGCATTTCTAAACGATATTTTCAGTTAGATTTACTATTGCAATAGTTCTCTTTGCGTAAAGGTTTACGTGATAGTTACTGTCAAATTTTGTGAATATTACCGACTTTTTGGGTTGGCGCATTTCTAACCCAAAATATCGGTTAAATTTAACCACAGATTTTTTTGTGTGTAGGGTCGGAGATGATTCCTTCTGGCTTTTACATACCTTTGCACAAACTTAATATACTATATGTACCTTCGGTACAGAGTATAAAAAAAATAGTAAACATTTTTTTAAAATTATAATTAAGAATCAGACCAGAATGGTGATAGTTCTGAGTCGATTTCAGTTAGTTTCATCAAAATCGGTTCAGTGTAACTGGAGATATCATGGCCGCCAGTTCGAAAAACGTGATTTCGAGATATATGCGTTTAAAGTTTGAAGTAATTTTTTTGCAAAAAAAAAAAATACAGCAAAAATGTAAAAATGCAGTTCGAGAATGGTGACAATTTTGCGTCGATTGCATTTTGTTTCATCAAAATCGGTGTAGTAAAACTGGAAAAAAGTGGCTTGGCAGTCCGAAAAAGTTGTTTTGAAAGTAACCAAAAATATTATAGATATTATATACTTAAAGATATTAGTCGGCGATGCCAGCTGCATACAGCGGACCTTCCTCATCATCAAAAAATAATTTTACGCTTGGTTGCCAATCGAAATGCCCATCAAAGTCATTCTTTTTAGTCATTTGTTACCATTTAAGTTCAAGAACCAGCCGTTATTTCTCAGCTTTATTTACTCGAAATTTATTTACTCAAAAATAGCTCGACTTAGCGAAGACATTGTTCGACAAAAAAGGCTATATATTTTAAAGTATTTCGAATTTCAAAAAATCCTTTTAATTCGATGTTCTCAAATATCCATGCTATAAAGACATGCAAAAAATAAAATTGAAAATAAAACGAAATGGCCAAGCTAAATTCGTCTGTGCCGAAGTTTTAACACCCTTGCAAATGCTGTTTTTGAAATGTCAGAGTTTAAGAACGCTTACATAAAAATCTAACAATTTTTTAACTTAAACCCATTTTCCTATAGGAAAACATCTGATTACGACGAAATTTCACGAATCTTTTTGAAAACATATCAAATTAACAATCGCGGAGTTTAAAAAAGATAAAAATTAAAACAGAAAAGTTTTTCTCACTAAGACTCATTTTCCGACCGATCGGTCCTATGGCAACCATAAAATATAGTCACCCGATGTCGATCAGCTTTTTTAAAATTCTTTAATATTAAGAATCACCGACTTAAAGAACTATTTATTTGAAAACAAAAAAGTTTTTTTCACTAAGACCCATTTTTCGACCGATCGGTCCTTTAGCAGCTATAAGATATAGTCATCTGATCCGGTCGGTTCCGACATATTAGTAGCGTGCAGAAAAAGAAGACACTTTAAAGCTCGATAGCTTTAAAACTGAGAGACTAGTTTGCGTAGAAACAGACGGATAGACAGACGGACTGACAGACAGACGGACAGACAGACAAACAGACAGACGGACGGACAAAGCTCAATCGACTCAGCTCGTCGCCCTGATCAAGAATATATATAGTTTATGGGGTCGGAAATGAATATTTCTATGCGTTGCAAACTTCTGGGCAAAATTATAATACCCTTTGCAAGGGTATAACTATGCACAAGGAGAATCCCCCCTTAAGTACTTTGCTGCAACATGAAGATCCGGTGTTGGATGGGGCATTGAAATGCTTTGCTCCAGTAGCGGACCGTTTTACTAGAAAATGGATCGACCCAGCTCCGTTAGCTGAATACGGTTTGGCCACAAAGCTATTAACCCTCAAAGTCTACTTTCCAAAATAATAGAAAAAAAGTATTCAAATAATTTTTTTTAAAGTGAATGAATGCTTCTAAGCTTAAATATGTACTCAGAAACAACGTAGAATCTTCGGTTTACCTGTAAGGTGAGAAGAAAGGAAAGCGTGCCTGAAGGCACGCTTGGGGCTTTGAGTGAAAAAAAAACATTTTCAAGTAATGAAGATTTATTTTATTTTTTCTTATGGTATTCTAAAAAACAGTTTTTATTCGCTGTGCAGCATATGCAGTGCATATGCATTGCGTTTGTGAAGATTTACAGTGCTTGCAACATCTTTTTCCACTGTTTCGATCCAACCAATGTGGGAAATGGTTCAGCTGGTCAAACCGCAAGACCGATATTGGATGTTTTGATTTTTGACCATGTTTGAGCTCATGCTGAAAAGGTCGATGAGAGAGTGGAGACTGCTTTGCCCGCTCTGCCTGCGAGGATGGTGAATTTATTGTTCGTCCTGACTGAGAGGATGGAGACTGGTTAGCCCATCGCGGTAAAGATGCATTTTTGGTATTGATTGGACGACCCGGTAAGTTTTTGTTTTTATATGTCACCAGCCCTGCGGATAGTGTTTCGCGAAAGTCTGGGAGTGCGAGTAATTTTTCTTTGCATGCGTTCTCTGTTGGGATACGTCTGTGTAATATATAGGCGTTGGTGGCTGCCATATCAATTAGGCGATAAAAAATTCGTGTTGCGGCATCCCGAGTTTTTGCTCTGATATGAAAGCGGCCCATTAGGCCGTCCATGAGATCTACGCCGCCCATGTGAGCGTTATACTCATGCACAATTTGGGGACAGTCAATAGAAATGTGTCGCTTAGCTTTTCAGTCAAAACGAGCAACCTTTGCAGTTCCTTCACTAGGGCTTGTCCTTTCAAATTGCTTAACACCCACATAGGTGGACAAAAAGCGAACAGGCTTGCTGTCTTTCCAGTACATTGGTTATGTCGACACCATATGAGGACCCAACGTACTCAGTCGAAAAACCCCTTGGCAATTTGTTGATGGCAATATCGTTTGGAAGCTTACAATTGGGGATACGGTTTACACGCACCGTGCCAAGGCTATAAATACCTTTCGCTCTTAGATAAACCATCAAAGGCAGAGAAGTATAAAAATTATCGAAGTAAATGATGTGATTCTTAAATCTTTCTACGGTTTGTGTTAAGCGCACTACAATGTTGGCCGAAGCACCAAGATCTGGGTGACCAGGTAAGACCACATTATCACCGGCACCGGTGTAGATCTCAAAGCGGTATGCGTATTCAAATGAATCGCACAAAACAAATAGTTTGATGCCCCACTTGTGCGGCTTATTTGGCATGTACTGACGCAAGTGGTGCTTCATTTTTGTGCTGCACATTTGCTCGTCAACACAAAGGCGGGCATTCTTTGGCACCGAGTCAAACCGTTTGTTGAGACAGTCTACAATTTTCGCGTACGGAACAAAGGATCGTAGCCTGGTTCGCCCTTTTTGATACGTTCGCGCTCATCACGTAGCGAGAAGTACTTCTTGATTGACTCGAATCTGCTTCGGGTCATGCAGGTTTGTATAGGTCCGAACGCATTTTGTCCCCAGTAGCTCTTCAGATTCGGGTAGCGATAAATGGACATGAACATCAAAATACCTATGTAATGGTGCATCTCATCAGTGTTAATTTTGAACTTATTGTTAATATCATCCGTTAAAGCTGCGCAAATGGTTTCGTCGACGATCATATTCATGATTTTCGCATTAAAGAAATAGCAAAAGATCTCTAGTGGAGTTTTGAGCTCCTTTATTTCTGCTGGCAGCGAAAAATCGCCTCGAAATGTTACATTGTTAACATGCAACTGCATACATTTCTCTCGCCACAGAATCTTACTCGAATCTTTTGTTATTGATTCAATACCTGTATAAATAAAACTAATTATTCACTAAAATAACACATAGCCATTAAATTTGGCTTACCAGCTCCATTGAACCCACCAGAAGTTGGCGGAGATGCGCACGCCGAATCTTCACTGATTGGTAATGGTGATCGCGGCCTTTTTGCAGTTTTCTGGGAAGTCTCAGCTTTCTGTGCATTGTTTTGAACATTTTCAACATTACTCTCAATAAATGACACAGTCTCAGCATCCTCTAATGCAGTATTAAGAGCCTCCACTATATCAATGTCGTCGTCCTCGTCGTCACTTGAGCTTAACATTTCTTCATTCGACGGAACTAAATCAAATATCTTGAGCAACTGCTCATCTGTCAAGTCGGACAGCTTATACCGAACCCGGTTTGCCATTTCTAGTAATATTTATAATTCTATTAAGTAAAATCACTCCATCAACAGAATCAAACACATAAATTGCAATCAATTGTGAAATATCAGCTGGCAACAAAAGTTGTCTTGGAGCCCCAAACGTGCCTCAAGGCACGTATCGCTATTTCGCTGTCACAACGCATGTCTTTTTTGTATTTTCAAATCTGCAACTTATTTTTAATAGTAAATGAACTTACCTTTCAAGAAAAAAATTATGAGCTGGATAGGTTTTCTATATTTACTATTACTTGCACAGCAAAACACAACATACAGCAGCCCAAATTTTACGCGCGAAAAAACATATGGCTTGTGCATAGCGAAATATAAGTCCCGTTAAAAGTTTCGCAGAGCTTTCAAAGCTGAGACTCATAGTTTTGTGTGTTTATTATCAACCGCCAAAAATTATTTAAACGATTGAAAAGCTGTTAGTTTATTTGTTAAGGCCAAAAACGTAATACGTGCCTTCAGGCAGGCTTACGTGTTAGAGGGTTAAAGCGTCTAGAAAATGCAGGCGGAGCTCCTCCCAACGTTCTCGCTCTAACCACAGCTAAGGCAACCACCGGTCACCCAGGCATAACTACCACCTCAATAGCAACAAATACAGATGCAGTAAATGATAATACGTCGGCGGGAATAACAGCGTTATCAAACAGCAAAATTCAGTAAAGCGATACAGCTAGGTCTCCGCAATCAATATCGACAACCATCTCATTATTGTTCACCTTGTGCCGCGGATCAGCGACCATAACACATGACATTTTGCGATCTCAATTACCTGATGCAATAGAACGAGCTTTGAAAGGCGACGAGCGCTGTATCCTCGATTGCAAGCGATTTGCAGACCTATTGCAGTTGCTCTGGTTTAAAGGTCGCCAAGCTCTAAACAGGGGAAATGCGAGCGCGAACCAGCAAACAAGGATGGAAATACTTACACGCTAATTGGACCGCATGATGATCCCGAAATGGCCCCAATCTACCTGAAGTTGTTATTGCCTGTTTTCTGAAAAACATTTCAAGGCACAATGCTGCGTGCGGCTTGCGTGCGGCTTGCCAGCTTGGGATTGATTAAGAAAATTTTGCAGTATGCTCATCCAGCTGTTCTAAAAAGTCTCTGTAAAAGCGAGCCTGATGAAGCCACCACTTCAATAGCAATCCAAAATGGTGGCAACTTGTTAATAGAGGTGGTTGCCAGTGTCTTTGATAACGAGGTAAGTGTAGGATATTTTTATACCCTTGTACCCATTAAAAATGGGTAAAAGGGTATTATTTTTACAAAGGTATAAATAAGTAATGAATATATCATGTTTTATAGGATGACGACGACGGCCATTTGATAATTCTAAACGTTATTGAAGAACTAATGTGTAAAACAAAGGTGGAGTTTCTCGATCATTTTGCAAGGCTTGGAGTTGTAATGGTCACATATAACGAAAACTGAAAACAGCTAATGCATTGTCAAGTGAGGCCAGGATTTGTTTACTGCCTCCCTTAGCTATTTTTTTTCGGTCTTTGTTTTTGCTTAAAAGTTAAATCGAGTTTGAATTTAAATTTCTGTTTTTTTTGCGGGCTTATCCAAGACACCAACCTAGTCGAGAGGAGATTAGAGATCGTAATCGATAGAAATGACAGATGTCAATCTGTTTGCGATTCGCTCATTTTGAGGCTGCCCTCAAGCTTCACTTCCTCAGCTCAGTCTTTCCGTTTTGAGAAGTCGCCAAGAGCAGATGGTCCAACCTTCCACAAGCAGCTAATGTTTCTGTTGATCAAGTGGCCTTAACCTTTGAACTTAATCCGTTCAATACTAAGCCATCCGAAGCAATCGTGGGGTAAAAACCACCTTTAAGCTGCTTCGTAACAAACGGCAATACGTCTAGCACAATATTTCTGGCTGTAAGTAAAATTATTTGAGAATCTCAATCTCGTGGACTCCATCCTAATAAAATGTGTAATATTCCAAACGTCTTCCATACGACATCTCCCTTGGAATCATTTGCTTTCTTTCTCGCCAAGTTGCATTGGCTAAATTAAAACCTCGCTTACATCACCCAGCGAAGGCGCACAGTAAGAAAAGTCCCAGGGGAGAGCACTTCACCAAGGCCAGGTGAGAGTGAGCAGAAAGGAGAGCAGAAGCCCTTTCTAACCAGTATCAGTCCTTCGCAGTCAAACAAATAATAAACGACAGTGAAGTTCCAAGACGACTAGAGTCAGTCCCACCATCGTGAAAACGCGCAAACCTTCTGTGTAGTGGCCAGCAAGAACGAAAACCCCGGCAGAGGGCAAGAAGCCCTGCAGAAAAGTGTAAAAACTCGAGTAAACCGCGCTTTGGCTAAGAAATGGTGTTAAAGGTCTACCAACGAAGGCTAAGTGGTTCAGTTGTGAAAACACGGTAGTTAGACCCTACATTATGTCAAAAAAGTCTTCAAGTTGCCACACAAAAATTTGTTGACAAATCAATTAAAAACAAATGCAGTAAATGCAAGTGATCGTACACACATACATGCGTATGGAAAGCAAAAATAAAAAAAATAAAGAAACCACGCGAGTGTAAATCGTCTGAGCAAGGTAGCCCAGTGGCTCTCAAACTGTAAAGCTCACCCACATATAATATTTTTGTTTGCGTGACCAAAATCTCAAAATCTAATTGCTAAATTTTTGAATCGGAAATATTAAATATGAACTAATTCTCCAACTTTACATAAGCCTTTAGACAGCAGCAGAAAAAATCGTCTGAAAACCATGGAGCGCTTCATCGGAATTTCGGAGGGTGAGTTTAAACTATTGCATGCATAATTGTTTCATATATATATTTTCCGATCGTGTGGAGACCAAGCGAAGGCAGAATATATAAAGTTTGCAGCCCCAAATTTTAAGTCCAGACATACGGACTCGGATGTAATTACCTGATACTACTTTGCCTTGGTCCAAACATGCATATGCATACAGGGACATAAGTATGTGTAACCAAATATAAGCAGGCAGCCAGGCCAGCTTTATATGTTTTGCTTTTGTTTTGTCGCTGCATTCGCTGATAAGCAAGAACTGCTTATTGTCACAAACAAGATCATAAAAACGAGTGTTTTGTTGTGATTATGATTTTTGGTAAATATTAAAGTAACTAGAAATATGGGAGAGGTGTGGTTGCTGACCATTGGACAACATAAAGTGCGTGAACGATCAGCTGTATATAAAAAGAGAAAAGAACGAAAGAGAATTTAACTGGAAACAAATCTAAGATTAATTTGAATTATTATTATGCTGCTACTTACACACCTTGACGTATAAAAAGAGAAAAATTATTATATTCCATGAATTGACTTAGACTAAATGATACCTCGTAAACGTTATATTTAATCATGAACGCACTTTGGCTCCTAGTCTTAGTTCTTTTTGATTACTAGTAGTATTAAACCCAACGAGGGGTGTTTTGTTAGTTCTACAGAATGAAACGAAATGCAGGAAATTATTATTGGAAAATGAAAGATTGTAAAATGGAGTATGAATTTAATTTGTTAAATATAGATATAGAAATGAATTGCTAAACTTGAATATTTTCCGACGACATGGGAGCATAATTGAAATGTGATACTACATTATTTTTGGGGTCTTCAGCCAACAACAATATTTAAAGACCATGGTTGGGCGGGTACAGAATAAGGGGCGTGACAAACAACATCTAAGACCACCGCTCCATCCTTTCCAAATTAAGAGTGCCTCCTGTTTTTTTTTGTTTGTATTTTGGTACGGCCTGTCATCAAACAATTGCTGGTCAACAGCAACATCGACATGGTGTTGAGAAATTTGAGAATTGTCTCATTAAGAATTTTTAGATTCTGTAGGGACTCTTTATAAAATAACATGTAGTGGCGATCTACAGCGGCAGCAACAACCCCCCCATCCCGAAAGAGCTACGGTATTATAGGGTCCCGCTCGCGGCTTAGCTGTTGGTCCACAGGCCATTTGAATGCACCCAGCGCATGAGGTAAAATTATTAGGCGCGGGGCATTTGCAATAAGGCGGTTGCTACAGAGTGTTTTCTAAAGTTCAAGCATTGATGGATCATGATGTAGAAAACAGTTCACCCCAAATTACTGCGAGCTCGCAGGAGGAGACTTCTGCAGTGCAAAGATGTTCCACATTGTGCATGCCTCTTAGAACAACAACGGGTAATCATTGAATTTATTTCTACCCCTTGCACAGTGGTCCAAATGGCTTCGCTAGCGGCATTTAATTCAAATTTTGACTTTTGAAAATCCAGAAGTATGGTGTATTAGTAGCTTGGTTTTAGTTGCCTACCCTGTCTTCTTTGGAGTAAAACTAAAATTGGACAAATTTGGACAAGCCAGTTTGGCTTTTTTTCATAAGTGTGAGTCGTTGTGGTGTAAAATTGTCCAATATGAAGTGCAACTTTCCGCAACTCCTCAAGATTTTTTACTTTTCAGTAGAGATGTCAGTAAAGCGTGCCCTGTATTTAAGAAAAAAGCTTACCAGCAAAAAAAAAGCTGGTGATGAAGGCGTATGTTTTCGGTACTGTTTTAAAAATGATCAAGCTTACTGATAATGATTTAGCCGAATTTGATAAAAAATTATAAATTTTTGTTAGCAGGCTTGCTGGGAGATGAAAGGCATGTTGAAGAACTCAAATTTTTTTTGAGCAATTAGTTGCGAATGTGAATCATAAACATAGTTTCTTTTTGTTTTGCTTTAAATAAATGTAAGCTACTATTATAAACATAAATAATATTTTTTTTTGCACATTTTCAGCAACTTCGAAATAGTATTTGTTTGGGATACATAAGATATAATGGCCCAATTTTTGGGAAACTTTCACAGAACATGTAGATATTTGTTCGTTTTATTAATTAAATGCCGCTAGCGCAGCCATTTGGGCCACTGTGGATTGGTGCGAAACAATCATATGTTATTTTCAATGTTCTCTGGCTTGCGTGGTAAATACTGCCAAACCTTAATTGGTTACCTTTATTAAGGTGCTTAAACTATATTTACTTAAATTCTTGTTAAACAACTAGTTTTTTTTTGTATTAATTATATTCTTTTTTAATTAATTCCGCGCCCAATGTAACATACGATAATTTCTTGCGAATGGATTGATTTATAATATGCTAAATTAGATTTTAACGTGATGGCCAAGCTAACTTCGTCTGTGCCGAAGTTTTAACACCCTTGCAAATGCTGTTTTTGAAATGTCCGAGTTTAAGATCGCTTACATAAAAATCTAACAATTTTTTAGCTTAAACCCATTTTCCTATAGGAAAACATCTGATTACGACCAAATTTCACGAATCTTTTTGAAAACATATCAAATTAACAATCGCGGAGTTTAAAAAAGATAAAATTTAAAACAGAAAAGTTTTTCTCACTAAGACTCATTTTCCGACCGATCGGTCCTATGGCAACCAGAAGATACAGTCACCCGATGTCGATCAAATTTTTCAAATTAGTTTAATATTAAGAATCACCGACCTAAAGAACTATTTATTTGAAAACAAAAAAGTTTTTTCACTATGACCCATTTTCCGACCGATCGGTCCTATGGCAGCTATAAGATATAGTCATCCGATTTTGACGAAAATTGCAAATCTGTTTGAAAGCAGATAATATTAACAATGGCCGAGTTAAAAGCCGCTAACAGTGAAAACAAAAAAGTTTTTCTCAATAAGACACATTTTTTGACCGATGGTTTCTATGGCAGCTATAAGATATAGTCATCCGATCCGGTTCCGACATATTAGTAGCGTGCAGTAAATGCAAAATTGTGCAAAATTTCAGCTCGATAACTTTAAAACTGAGAGGCTAGTTTGCGTAGAAACAGACGGACAGACAGACGGACGGACAAAGCTCAATCGACTCAGCTCGTCGCCCTGATCAAGAATATATATAGTTTATGGGGTCGGAAATGAATATTTCTATGCGTTGCAAACTTCTGGGCAAAATTATAATACCCTTTGCAAGGGTATAATAATTATTTTCTTTGTGCAAACGATTCTGTAGAGGACGCTAAAGAAATATTGCAAGGAAAGCCTTATAATTGGCGGGAATGGAGAAGTTGCAGGGGCCGTGATACATATAAGCATGTTTGGTCAGACCCCGCAGCACTAGAACTTTCAAATGGCTCGAATGGATGGTTTCGATTTATACTTGTCGGCAAACTGGCCACTATGTACTCAAGCTAAAGCCCAGCAAATAGAAACGATAGTTCAGGTATTTATGTAAAAATTTATTTTTTAGCTATCGCCAGACTTTGTTGGTGGGGTTGGTGACCTTTTTTATGGGGTATATAACCGTATGAACGAAGAGATTTCAGAGATGGTAAGAGATAAAGGTTTGACATGTATGGGACATATATTTCTTATACTTGCAGGCAGATCAAGTTTATTTTCAATTTTAGCCATGCCCCCTCCCGCCGCCGCAATTTGAAAAAAACGTCATATCTCCCACAGTTTTGAAGATAGATGGCTCGTACCTTCTGGGATATCTAGTAATCAGAATTATTTATCGATTTGATGAAGGAATGATAAAGATCGAATGAACGATACTCAAGTTATGAGCAAAAACTGCCAGTTAACACACCCCCCCCGATTGGATCAAACTTAGCAGAATTGTGTGGTAGCATATAATATTCATCACTAACAGGTTTGGGAGCGATAGCATTGAAAACAAAAAAGTTTTCCCTACTAAGACATTTTTATACCCGTTACTCGTAGAGTAAAAGGGTATACTAAAGTCGTGCAAATGTATAACATGTAACAGGCAGAAGGAATCAATTCCGACCATATAAAGTATATATATTCTTGATTTGAAATCTAGACTCCTATTGTCAGCACGCAGATCAAGTTTATTTCAAATTTTTGCCACGCCCACCCCCGCCCCCAGAATAAAATATGTTGAATAACTCCCACAATTTTTGAGATATCGATTTCTCAAAATTAAAACTTACATTTATATTCTCAACATCTATAAGCCCTCTAATTTTCATTAAGATCGGATGATAAATAGCCGAGCTAAAAAATTTTTGCATACTTTTCGGCTGTCCCGCCTCAGACACACAGGAAGGATATTAAACGTTTCTTTCCATGAGTAACGGGTATTCCGAAGTCGGTTAGAGCCGACTTTAACTTACGCTCTCGTTTTAGACATATCTTGTGTACGTACATATAGTTGGCCGATTTTCATAAAACTTGGTGGAATTATGTGAAAGCATAGAAAACTTAGAAATACGAGGTTTTGGGATGTTCGCGTTAAAGACAAAAAGTTTTTCTCACTAAAACTAGTTTTTCGACAGATCGTTCCTATGGCAGCTATATGCTATAGTTATCCCATCCGGCAGTTTCCGGCAAATGTGAAGCGTATTTGTACCAAAAGACTTCGTGCAAAGTTTGGTTAAGGTAGCTTTAAAGCTGACGGACGGACAGACGGACGGACAGACATGGCCGGACGGACAGACATGGCTGGCACACGAGCGCCAATCTCACGTCAATTATAATAGACGTCTTACAGTTCTACAATGTTTTTATGCGGTTTTGAACCGAACCGGTTCGAACCTGGAATTCCGGCTTATTTTTTACTGTGAACCAAACCCTGAACGAAAATAGATGAACCCGAACCCGTTCCGAACCCAAGCTTTTGGTTCCGTTCAAAAAATTAATGTCTGCGATTTATTATTTTCTCCTTTTCGCACTCCCAATGGTTAATAACATACATACTTACATACATTCATATGTATTTGTATGTACAATGTACATTGTACATATGTGAAACAATTTAAATACGTGAAGAATCGGAGCGTTCTATTGTATGTAGTACTTCTTTGCCTACCTATGTACATATGAATACATTCATGCGTATGCGTTATTTATATTACATACACATAGACCACAATACTTCCATTCAGAGATGTTAATTTGTAATATACTGCAAATTCAATGTAAACACCTATGTACACTGCACAATGTATTGAACGCTTTATTCTTCATCTTATACATATACATATGCGCCTATCTAACCAACCCGGTGAGTGCTACTGCAGAAACATGTCAGCCGAATACAAACAGAAGTGTGTGCCACACGCAGCATTGTCAATTTAGCTATTTTTCCCACCAGATATAGCTATTTTGTAAGCTCGAAAGCCGGAATCTATTTAGTTTTGCCGGAGCCTGCAATTCTAGCTAATTATTTGACATTGTTTAGCTATTGTTCGAACTTGAACATGATATTCAACTCGGCCCACACGTAGTGTTAATCTCATATTTAAATATGTAGCCTATGTCGCCATGTGTCATAAAACATGGCACCTTATGTAATATTAATAGCCGCAGTGACGAGGATCAGCCCAGCCCAGCACACAAACCACTTGAAAGGGTCATCCGCACTTAACATGCATCGTGGAAGGCAATGTGTAGTCCTTCCACGAATGCATTTCTATATTTACATACACGGATGTGACTACACTCACATCCTTAAGATAAGATTAGAAATAAGGGATGAGAAATTCTGAATAAAAGGGACCTCGCTCAGACTGAGCAGGTTAGTACAATTGAAACCTGCAACAAGCGTGCTCAATAAAGGTGTATAAGTTCATACATTTTTTGGTCCTTCGAGCCGGATCTACTTGAAGGATTGGTAGGTCCGTGCAGTGTTAAGCGTTTTTCCGTGGCTTAAGACAACGGAATCAGTGGTTTTTAATTAAAAACTGTAAATTAATACAACAGGGTCTACTTGGTGACCTAATTAAAAACAATAATCAGACGCGAAACAAAGAAGTCCATACATTTTTTGGTCCTTCGAGCCGGATGTTCGATTTTCGCGGAAAATTGTTGTAAGCGCAACACATTTTTTGGTTGATCGAAATCCGTGAAGTGGGTGCGAATATGGGAATATTCGACATAACCATGGCTCATATCAAACCTTATGAAGAGGCGAGATTAAAGGTCAATATGAGTGACCACGCCATGCAGGACGCCGGGCCATCACAACGAAATGATGTGCAGCGGTATACGACGCCCACACATGCTACCGAAGCGGACAGCCTTGGCTCTGCAAACCCAATAGACGAATTGGCAAAACTATTGGATTCACTTGCAGGAAAACTAAGTCAAGCTATTGGAGAAGCTAGCAAATGCTTTATGGAATTGCACACTGATGAAATACTTAAGCACAATTCCAAGATTGAAGTTATGCTTGGGGAGTTGGAAGAAACGCATAACAAGCTGAGGACTATGAATAATCTCAGCCATTTTGACAAGATTCTCGATCTGAGAATTGAGGCGATTACGATGATGGAAATGCTGGATGTCAGAAAGCAGCGTCTAAAAGAGTCAAGCGTGGAGAAGCCAGTATTGCCTCTGCCAGCTGCACCGGCAATACAAATGCCCACATTTAGTGGAAACCCCAAAGATTGGCCAACATTCTATCGATGGTTTAAGCAGGTAGTCCACGAGAGAGCAGACTTCGGGGATGGCATCAAGATGTATTACCTGAACGCGTGTCTTAAAGGGGAAGCAAGAAATTCACTTACTTCCTCCCTTATGCAAGAACCTTCTTACTATACAACAGCATGGGATCGTATATGTAAGAGAAATGAAGAAGGCTTGAACAGATTTCCAGAGCAGCTGAAAGTCAGTACGCCACATCTGGAACCAGCAAGTACTCCAGTTAGAGAGACGACTACATCTCCCAAGAAGCCAACTTTCCTGTTATTCAAAGGCACCCCGAGGCGGGTGAATAAAAAAGATCAGCGAGCGGCAGACATGGCTAGTTCCGCACAGGAGGCACCTTCAGCAAATCTGACTGAATCTGAGGCTGCCGATGAATGCGCGCGGCCAGCAACCGATTTCCATTGCCTGGATCAACAACTCCAAGATGAAGAACATGCCGAGCAGCTCAAAAAGCAAGTAATGGAGGTGGGTCACACTCAGCAGGAAAGCGAACCTACCATGGAGAAGAAGGACAAGGATTTCTTTCAGGCCCGTGAAGAACTGGCGGTAAATTATGGGCTACAAGTGGAGCACGCCGACAAGGACGAAGAAAGCAGCCAGAGAGAAGTGGGAGCTCAACATGAGGAGACTCACATAATACCCAAAGCGACTACAAAGAAACCCAACCCATCCAAACCCAAGAAGAAACATTTGAAGCAAGCAAGCAGTCCTCTTAAGCTGGAGTCACTTGCTAATATGGAGACGTTTGGTAAGGCGGGAGATTCTCAATTGGACTTGCAATTGGAAGATCAAATCGCCAACAATATCCTGGCTGACGACAAAATTGAACTGCCTAATATCACGCTGGAGGGTACAAGACAGAAAGCCTGGATTACGAGCTCGAGCATCGAGCAACTCACCGTGAAGAGGGATGAACCACAATTTAACCACGGGCGGCTCTGTACAGTGGACAGTGCCAAAACAGACGGACACCGCAGGACTACAATGCAGACCATTGGGGCTTTTAAGGCCATTTATTTCCGAAACTTCTTTCCTATTTTGCAGGCAAGGAAATCTATCAGCACGAGCAAAGATGCAGACGAAGTCAGATCGCTTAAACCAACACCAAATGGGTCCGCGATGAACAAAACAAAGGAACTGGAGCGCCAGCTTAGCAACCACTATCAAAACATCATTATTTTATATATTTTAAATGAACACTCAGGGTTCTGGTTGGTGCTTACGTCGATTAGAGTCTATGGTTCTTACGGAAGAGTAAGACACAAACTGGATGAGAGGCTGTCGCATTTTAGGCCCCCCGAGAATGTTCGAACTTGAACATGATATTCAACTAGGCCCACACGTAGTGTTAATCTCATATTTAAATATGTAGCCTATGTCGCCATGTGTCATAAAACATGTCACCTTATGTAATATTAATAGCCGCAGTGACGAGGATCAGCCCAGCCCAGCACACAAACCACTTGAAAGGGTCATCCGCACTTAACATGCATCGTGGAAGGCAATGTGTAGTCCTTCCACGAATGCATTTCTATATTTACATACACGGATGTGACTACACTCACATCCTTAAGATAAGATTAGAAATAAGGGATGAGAAATTCTGAATAAAAGGGACCTCGCTCAGACTGAGCAGGTTAGTACAATTGAAACCTGCAACAAGCGTGCTCAATAAAAGTGTATGAGTACATACAGCTATTTTAAATTAATCTCTGTTAAGTCTTAGCATTTTTAACAGTCGATATTTGGTGGGAAAAATAGTTAAGTTGGCAACACTATCCACCCGCCAAAAAATGGGAGCAAAGAAGAATCGAAAAGGAAAGATATAGAAAACACACAAGTTAGAACAATAAAAATGCGCATTTAATTTCGTTTGAGAAGCTTTGACTGAGAAGGTGCAAAGCAATGACGACAAATTTAATATTTCCGAAATTTGCATACCATGTAAGCACTGATAAATCAGAATGTCACGAATGCAAACTAAATATGACCGACGGGCATGCAGCAAATTTAATGTGGCACCTTCAAAAGAAGACAAAGACATTTTTGATCAAATCATTGTGAAAAAAAGTTCCAAGTGTGGCGAATAAACACCAATCGATGCTCAATTTTGTAAGTGAAAGACTGATTAAAGTGCATAAGAGAAAGCATAATCAATCGAACTGAAGATTTTTACAGTAGCAATGAAGGAAGTCCATATCCAGCAAACGTGCACCAAACTCACGTCAATTATAATCTACGTCTTACAGTCTTACAATGTATTTATGCGTCAGGTGTATACCTATTGTATTGTAATTTTTTATATTATGGGTAAAACATGGAACAAACCAAGGTTCGAACCAAAACCAAAGTCCAAAAACCTCGAACCACAAATTTCCAAGCCTAAACCGTTGGTAAATTTTGGTTCGAGCCAGCAAACCGGAGGTTCCGAAAAATTTGTTGGGTTTGCAGCCCTGGTCACGTGTATACCTATGTATATTATTGTAATTTTATATATATTGGGTAAAACGTGCAACGTACCAAGGTTCGAACCAAAACCAAAGACCAAAAACTTCAAACCTCAAATTTCCGAACCTTAACCGTTGGTAAATTTTGGTTCGAACCTGTAAAACGGAGGTTGCGAAAATTTTATTGGGTTTAATGTTGAAATCAAATATGATGTTGTCCAAGGCAGCGTATACGATGTATACAGAACTTAAGAGCATATGCATATGGGTAAAAATTATTCAAGTATGGATATGTGTAATAAATATTTATATTTCGAGTAAACGCTGAGCTCCCGCATTTATTTACTTTGCCATTGTTTTGGTTTCATTTAGAATTTTTATTGTGTAACATGAAACAATTTCATCCGTTTGGTCTCGAATTGCATCTGACAGACGCTTTTGTTGCAGAGGCTGCCGCGATAGCTACCCGTTTTCTCCAGCCTCAGAGCTCCGGTGCATTAGCAGCGCTCAACAACTAATGATGACTGTGGAATTACATCCAAACGGGCCCCAGCCCTCCCTTCGATCTCCAATTTGTGCTTTCTCTCTCTGCCTCTTATCGCATTGCGCTGGCGTTGGCTGTTGCTGTTAAGGCTGCTGATAGACCATTGCATTAGCGCGGCAGAGCGCAACATAATGTCGTTGTGCACTTTCCGCGGCACTTGCTGCGGCAGTCGGGAGCAGGAGGCGGAGACTGAGGTTGGGGGCTTGAAACGCCGCTTACGGCCAGGGCGGGCCCCAGCCCCATGCTGTGGATTTCATAATTACGTGCGCTGAGTGCGATTATTATGATTGTTTCTTAATTCAAGGATTCACAATGTATGTGCGAGGGTGCATGTGTGTGGGTTGGGATAGGATGGGTACGAATGGTTTTATGCCATGAACAAGACACAGGGACTATGGCAGGCATAAAGACAAGAGTTGGTTTGTGTGCATTCGCCTCTATTCCATTCGTATTCATATTTTATGAATTCACTCAATCTGTGCATGCGAAATCCTTTTAAAGACCGCAAAGCTATGGGTATCGCACTTGAAGTGCAAGCGCTGACATAAATACTTGTGCATACATGCGATGGTGTAATGTAATTTTATTCTAAAATAACGGGCTTTTTTAAACGGAACTTTTCAACTTTTTCTTAAATATTATAACCTTGTAGAGGGTATATTAAAATTGTCCAGATGTTTGTAACGCATAGAAGGAAGCATCTCCGACCACACAAAGTATATATATTCTTGATCAGCATGACGAGCTGAGTTGATATAGCCATGTCTGTCCGTCTGTTTCTATGCTTTCTCCTCCGTCACCAAAATTTGCACGAAGTCTTTTGGTATAAATACGCTGCACATTTTTCGGAGGCCGGATCGGATGACTATAGCATATAGTTGCCATAGGAACCATCGGTCGAAAAAGTAGTTTTAGTAAAAAAACCTTTTTTGTCTTCAACGCAAACGTCCCCAAACCTCGTATTGATAAGTTTTCTATGCTTTCACATAATTCCACCAAGTTTGATAGGACAACTATATAGTATAGCTGCCATAGAAATTGGGTGTAGAAAATGTATAAAGGAGGCCTTGTCAAATATGTGTACATTTGGCCGAATGTACATATTTGTGTCAGTGGAATCAGGCTACTAATCATACATGCTACAAGGGTATATAAACTTCGGTCGAGCCGAAGTTAGCTTTCCTCTATTTTTCTACTTAATAATATATAATGGTAAAGAACTACATGAAAAAAATATTTCATTATAAGATCGGTGGGCCCTCTTTGAAAAATAGGTGAAAAATCTTTAAATTTCGCTAAGCCCATGCTTAAAAATGGACTCGTGAATTTTTTTCATTTTTCTTGGATAGAGGACATGAAAATAGTAGTATTATAATTTGCTCAGCTTTAATCGGATGCACCATTACAATGTTATTATTTGTTTAAAGATTTGTGTTCGTTGTCGTTTATCTCGCGAACTGTTAATTTTGAAAATGTCAAAAAAACAGGATTATATTCTGGATGTTCAGACCATTTTAGCTCGGTTAGTAAAATTGTTTTAGAAGCAAAAAAAATTGGGTGACTGTGTTCACATGGAATGTTAACAATGTTCACTGAACATATATCAAAATAGCTACCATAAGAATGCTAAGACTAATTGAATTTGGTTGTGCTATAAGTTAGTTTAGCAACTTAGGTCACCGTCAACGCAAACTAGTCTCTCAGCTTTATAGATATGGTGCTGAAATTTTGCACAAAGTCTTGTTTTTAATGCTCGCTGCTTTTATGTCGGATCCGCCCGGATCGGATGACTATTTCTTGTAGCTGCCATAGGAACCATTGCACTGTGTGTCGTTTCAGCAATCAGACGATGGAAAAGGAAAAAAAAAAGTTCTCAGAAAAAATATATTTTTAAAATGTTATACCAAAATTTCCCACTGTTACGAAAATACACAAAAAAAGAGACCAAGAATTGAGAACTCAGAGGTAACGGGACACTAAAGATAAGAAATGTTTTTGCTTGAGAATGTAGATGGCTATGTCGGAAATTAATTGCAACTTTTATTGATTGAACTGAAAATAAAAACGAATATTCGCCATATTGTTTCTGTTTTAAGGTATTGTGTTGATATATTAAGTTAATTTTGCATCAAAAGTGGACATAAAACTATTTGAATACAAAAGTTGTGAAGCTTTTAAAAATTGCATTTTTTTAACCATTTTTTGTTGTGAAAGAGTGTGATAGAAAGTGTATAGTTTGGGCTTGACGCGAAATTGAAGGTTGTTTCAAGGTCTTTTCAAAATGCATAAGTTTGTTTTGCACCAATTTGCACAAAGTTGTTTTTTTTCGATAGACTGTAAGTCTAATTACAAGTTGGTGTTCGATGTGTGGTCAGAATATTTCGCCTCAAATGAGTCTGGCGCTATTTATTTTGGCATAGTTTAATATTTCATACTTCAGAGTATAATATATCAAAACCAGCATTTGCAAGAGTATTAAAACTTCGTCACAGACGAAGTTAGCCTCCAAAATGTCTATAATTTAACAAAAATAAACGTACAACGTACTACAACTTTGTTATTTTCAAGTTACAAGAAATTGTAATTGTACTTTTTATGCAAATCAAGTCAAAAATTTTTCTTAGTTTTTGGTCAATTACTTTTAAATACGTGATGATACCGGAAAACTTCAGATTTGGTAAGTTAAATGAGACTATCAATAAGTATTTGCTGACATTTTTCCTATTAGCAGAAAATTTTCAGAATTATTTAAACTTGGAAGAAAATATCAAAAAATATCATATTTTCATTTTAAAATCAAAATGCCGCGAAATGAAAAGCTCTATATAAAAAAAACTTCTAAGGAATTTTTGTGTGTGGCCGTTTCAAATTCGGTTTCTGCCAATCGCGAAAAATGCTTACGTTTGCCACTACGATTTGTTCAAGCGCTGTTAAGTGCTTTAAGTGCTGTTAACGCCTCTTTTTTGCCGTGACGTGAACAAAATAGGTTTTTATTCTAATTTGTGCGGCGAAATTGAATGGCAAAATTGAAAATGAGCGCATCTAAAAAAGATTCCTGCAGAAAGCGTCGCCTAATGGCACATTCTATTGCGGGCAAGCTGAATTTAATAAACGCCGTGAAAGTGAGGAGCGAGGTGTGGGACTTGGCGGATAAGAAACACTCGGAAACTAGCCAGAGAACACCGGCGGACCGGAGCACGGTCTGCAACATCATGTGGCGTCTCCTGTCACCACAAACCACAAGCGAGGAGCTTAAAATCTATTTGGCCAGCATTCAAACACTTCACACTCCAGTCCCCTCAATCAGTTCGATTTGATTCGCTTCAACTATGTCTTCGATCACAGCTACCAGACCAAAAGGAAAATCATTGAACATCCGCATGTGCTCAATGATCGCGACAGTAAAACGGCCACAAACCAAATGTCCGCTCCCAGTTCAGTGGACAGCTAACTGCTGGCCTCCTATCAAGCGGTAGTATTGCGGATAGTGCACCCCCTGAAGGTGACCGAGCAAAAGCGGATCGGTCAACGAGGATGTGCACTACATCAATGCCAATTATATCAAGGTAACAAATGGGCGAACCAAACTTCAACTTTATAAATCAATTCCATTTCTTAACGTTTCCCTGACAGGGCCCCGACTACGTGGCCAAGTGCTATGTGACCACCCAGGGACCGCTGCCCAATACCATTTTCGAGTTCAGCGGAGCCGCCAAGTCACACATGCTGCAGCAGCACATCCAGAAGATCATCATGCTGACCTGACCAACTTTACGGAGGCAAATCGCCAGAAATGCGCGAATTACTTTCCAATCAAGATGAACGAAATCTTGGCCGTGGCAGCCAAGTGCGAGGTGTTCGTTAAGTGCCGCTGCTCGGGACTACATCGAACTGCATTTAATGCTGCAGATTGTCAAAAGTCATAATGATAAGAACAATTAATTTATTATTAATTTCATTTAATAATAAAAATATATTAAAATAGCACACTCAATATGTTATATTCATAATCCTGCAAATTTTTGTTGATTGTAAGTTCGCTGGCATATTTAACAGCGCCAGAGCAGAGCAAGGTTTCTTTGAAACGTTTATCGACAGAGTAAATTGTGTTATCGTGTTATTAACATAGGCTTAGCAGACTCTGTTAAGAATCTGCGGAATATCAACTTTTTCACAAGAAATTTTTTGGCGACCCGTGGATACCGCCCTTTATGAACAAAATCAAGACTTTTTTGTTTGGTTTTTCTGTAATGTTATTTAATGTAGCTTACATTTAAACAGACTTGGTTTGAAAGGGTTACTTAATGTGGCCACAATACCTACAAATGTAAGCAAAACTCACTCAACACACATATCTCTCAAACTACACTGCTGATGAAAATGGACAATTGATTTGAATTTAGCGCCAAAAAACTTGGCTTTAATTTGTTAAACTGTGTAATTAATATTATATTATTCGTCGCATTATTCTTGCAATTCTTCTGACGGTATTACTTACGTTTAAGACAATATGGATAAATGTTGGCTTCCCATTCCCCTATTAATTTCATACAATATTAAGTTAATTGTGTTTAATGAAAATAAATTAGTTTATCGAAATGCATTAAAGCCAGACTAAATAAAGCATGCGAAGCTGCGGGTGGTTCGTTAACAGTACTACTAATGAAGTCCCCACGGAGCAGCCAAAGTGTCACTCATCGCATGGTTGAAGTTGCACACATACTTTTAAAGGGGCCAGGCGCGACGCTTGGAATTTGGGTATGCTGATACATGTGCCTACAAGGAAACCACGTAGAGTAAGTCAATGAAGTGTTTTGACAAAGTTAAAATTGCATGAAATAAACGTATAAAAAAAACAAAACAATTTGAATTTATAACTGCTTTAAAATATCTGTAATATTTTATACTGTTTGTATCGATTTAGATTTAACATTATTTTAAAAATAAAAGAGATTTTAAATGACCCTTACTCAGCGAAACAAGTATTCGATAGACTTGACTCCTTTAAGTCAACAGGGTATATAAATATTATTAACTTATTTATTGCTGTTCATAGTTAAAACGAGAGCGTAAGTCAAAGTCGGCCCTGCCCGAGGTAAATGTTTAGAATGGGGATATACACCCCAAACATTTTGAGATAAAAGTCATCGATGGACCGCGAACTATGAAGAATTTTCGTGCAGAAATTAATTGGCAGAAAACCGGGGGATTCTTTTTAAATACATTTTGAAGTCTGCATTTTTGACCATACAAAATATTGAATATTATATTGAAACGAGAAGGCCAAGCTAATTTCGTCTGTGCCGAAGTTTTTATACCCTTGCAAATGCTGTTTCTGAAATGTCAGAGTCTAAGAACGCTTACATAAAAATCAAAAAAATTTGGAACTAAAACGTTTTTTCCGACAGATAAACATCTGATTTCGACCAAATTTCGCTTATCTTTTTGAAAGCGAAT
Organism: Lordiphosa magnipectinata; assembly: GCA_037044535.1. Lineage (NCBI taxonomy): Eukaryota > Metazoa > Arthropoda > Insecta > Diptera > Drosophilidae > Lordiphosa > Lordiphosa magnipectinata. The sequence goes on from JBAMBO010001918.1 coordinate 100,117, forward strand.
CAAATTAACAATCTTCGAGTTTAAGAAAGATAAAATTTAAAACAAAAACGTTTTTCTCACTAAGACTCATTTTCCGACCGATCGGTCCTATGGCAACCATAAGATATAGTCACCCGATGTCTATCAACTTTTTCAAATTAGTTTGAAAGCATTTAATATTAAGAATCACCGACCTTAAGAACGATTTACTTGAAAATAAAAAAGTTTTTTTCACTAAGACCCATTTTCCGACCGATCGGTCCTATAGCAGCTATAAGATATAGTCATCCGATCTTGACCAAAATTTGCAAATCTGTTTGAAAGCCTATAATATTAATTATGGCCGAGTTTAAGGCCGCTAACATTGAAAACAAGAAAGTTTTTCTCACTAAGACCCATAATTTGACCGATGGTTCCTATGGCAGCTATAAGATATAGTCATCCGATCCGGTCGGTTCCGACATATTAGCAGCGCGCTAAATTGCAAAATTTCAGCTCGATAGCTTTAAAACTGAGACTAGTTTGCGTAGAAACAAACGGACAGACAGACGGACGGACAAAGCTCAATCGACTCAGCTCGTCGCCCTGATCAAGAATATATATAGTTTATGGAGTCGGAAATGAATATTTCTATGCGTTGCAAACTTCTGGCCAAAATTATAATACCCTTTGCAAGGGTATAACAATAGTGTTTAAAATAAAATTTAATTATATACAGGGGTGCCACAGAATTCACTAGCGATTTGGCTTCTAGCGATTTGTCAAATCACGCGATAATTTTCGCCATGCCACAGAACTTCGAGTGATTTCATTTATTAAGCTTGTACACAAACCCTTTCGAACTTGACTGCGTAGGCTAGACAGCCCGCAAGGGCAAATTAGAAAAAGCCTTTTCATGCAATTTTATTAATAATTTTTAATGTTAAGTATTTGGTTAGTTCTTTTTTTAACAAAATAATCTTAATTTTCTTCAACGGAGGTGAATGTTTATACCCTTGTAGAGGGTATATTAAAATTGTCGAGATGTTTGTAACGCATAGAAGGAAGCATCTCCGACCACACAAAGTATATATATGCTTGATCAGCAGGACGAGCTGAGTTGATATAGCCATGTCCGTCTGTCCGTCCGTCTGTCCGTATGTTTCTATGCAATCTCCTCCGTCAGTTTGAAAGCTATCTTAACCAAACTTTGCACGAAGTCTTTTTTTACAAATACGCTGCACATTTGTCGTTATAGGCCATAAATAAAAATAAAAAAACCTGAAATTTGCAACTCTGTGTATGAAAAATGATTCATAAAAGAATAACAAAACAAACGGTGAATTCATTTTTCCCTTATCCCTTTGGAACGCGCTAAGAATAGCAGGAGAAGGGGGACAAAAAAAACTTGCAAGCTGTGCAGTGAACGAAGCTTACAAGTTAGATCTGCCAAAAAAAGTTAATATTTAATTTGTAATTTATTTGGCGACCTTTCTAATGTTTAATTAGTGTGAGTTGGCTGGCTCTAGGTCCGAAAAAAGTTGCGTTTGTTCACAACTTGTAAACAAATTATGCATTGTACCACCAAAAAGAGCTAGCTGGTTGCCTATACAGAACTGTTTCATCGTTATCCCTAACGACCCTTCAGTAGGCTTTTCGCTGAAGAAAGCATGATTGCCAACTGCCTCTCCATACAATCATTGCTTAGATCAGTTGGGAACTGCTAAAAGCAATGAAAGCAAAAATAGACAAGCAATGAGTGCTTTCATCTTTCTGGTAGTAATGCTTAATCTTAGGGCTGAACTTTTTAAGTGCAAAAGCTTGAGCTTTTGAGCGAACTTAGAAGTGCCCGTTAAATTTGAAATGCGAAGCATTCAAAAAAAAACGTTTTTGGCGTTGTTTCTTGAAACTTTTGTTAGTTTCATTTATAAAAAAGAGAGCGTGCCGTCTCTTATATAGATTTGTAATTTATTTGGCGACCTTTGTAATGTTTAATTAGTGTCAGTTGGCTGGCACTTGGTCCAACTGATCTAAGCAATGATTGTATGGAGAGACAGTTGGCAGTCATGCTTTCTTCAGCGAAAAGCCTACTGAAGAGTCGATAGGGATAACGATGATACAGTTCTGTATAGGCAACCAGCTCTTTTTGGTGGTACAATGCATAAGTTGCTTACAAGTTGTGAACAAACGCAACTTTTTTCGGACCTAGAGCCAGCCAACTCACACTAATTAATATTTAATGTTTAGTTGCGCTAAGTCGCCAAAATTAATTATGAATATTGAAAAAAAAGGTAAAGAGTAAATACTAGGGATTTTTATGTATAAGTATGTTGACCTATTGTTTTAAAACTAATGTTTTATCAGTGACCTGTGCAAAATGTGTATTTTACTATGTATTGTGACTTCAGATAAAGTTGTGATCCCCGTCTCGCCCTCAAATGAATCTTGTTTGTTGTTATTAGTTAATGTTTTCTTAGTTTGCGTTGTCTACGTACGCGTACAGTACTTTGTTATTGTTATTTGTGTTATTCTATTGTGTTGTCTACGTACGGGTACGGCACTTTCTTATGTACATATGTATATTGTTTTTGTTTTGATCGTCCTATTTGATTGTGCTTTGGTTGCTTTGGTAACCAAGCATTCGTTTTATGTTTACAAATATACAGGTACATCTTATCAATGTCAGCTCCCACGTATATATATTTATACCCGTTACTCGTAGAGTTAAAGGGTATACTAAAGTCGTGCAAATGTATGTAACAGCCAGAAGGAATCATTTCCGACCATATAAAGTATATATATTCTTGATCAGCATCAACAGCCGATTCGATATAGCCATGTCCGTCTGTCCGTCCGTCCGTCTGTCCGTCTGTCCGTCCGTCCGTCTGTCCGTCTGTCTGTATGAACACCTAGATCTCAGAGACTAGAAGAGCTAGAGCAACCAAATTTGAAATGTAGACTCCTATTGTCTGCACGCAGATCAAGTTTATTTCAAATTTTTGCCACGCCCACCCCCGCCCCATCAATAAAAAATTTTGAATGTTGAATAACTCCCACAATTTTTGAGATATCGATCTCAAATTTAAAACTTACATTTATATTCGCAACATCTATAAGCCCAGAAATTCATCACGATCGGATGATAAATAGTCGAGTTAAAAAATTTTGCATACTTTTCGGCTGTCCCACCTCTGGCACACAGGACGGCTATAAAACATTTCTTTCCATAAGTAACGGGTATATCGAAGTCGGTGAGAGCCGACTTTAACTTACGCTCTCGTTTTGATATGTGGTGTTTGCAAAAAAGTCCATTTGCTGATAAAGCCAAACAAGTATATGGCGACCTGAAACATAGATTTGAATCTGATGGTTATGATTACATTGACAATAGTGTAAAGACAAGACTGGATTACATATTTCAAAAATTTGGAGAAATGTGGATTAAAAGCCACAGAATAAAGTCCAAAGTAGTCGAGAAAAATGCGGATTGGTTTGCTCAAGATGAATTAATATTATTAAATCAGCAATCATCACCGTTACACTAAAATCGAGGTCGTCCCAGATTAAGTCTTGTAGAATGCTCAGAAAGAACTAAGCGACGACGGATAGCAGATATAGCAAAAATTGATGAAAAACTATGGTAGATGGCAAAGTGTGCAATGCCTTAACTGAAACCTCGTCTGCAAAATGCTACATATGCCAAGCTAAGCCGACAGAGATGAATGATATCGACAACTGCTTACAAAAAAAAAATTCAAACAGATCACTACGAATTTGGATTGTCTCCATTACATGCCTACATTAGATTTTTCGAATATTTCCTTCACGTTTCATATAGACTAGAAATAAAACAGTGGCAAATAAGGGGCTCAGAAAATAAACAACAATTTCTACGAAGGAAACAAACTATTCAGTGCGAATTTCGTAACAAATTGGGTTTAATTGTCGACAAACCAAGAACAGGTGGTAGTGGATCATCAAATGATGGGAACACTGCAAGAAGATTTTTCAATGAAGCTCAAGTGTCTGCTGAAATAACTGGCATAGAACAACACCATATTGAAAATTGCGCAACTTTACTACAAGCCTTATCATCTGGTTATAAAATTAATGTAGAACGATTTAGAGAATTTGCTCTGGATACTGCTCGAGAGCTAACAACAAAGTATTCCTGGTACTAAATTCCTCCCTCAGTTCACAAAATTTTAATTCACGCTCCTGATATTATTCAACATGCATTAGTCTCAATTGGAGAGCTCTCTGAAGAAGCTGCTGAGGCAAGAAATAAGGACGTAAAGAAGTATCGACTAAAACATACAAGGAAAATTTCAGCTACAAATCAGGACTTAATAAAAATGATTGCTTTTGAGCTCTGATCCTCTGATTACCGGTCAACGAAAATTACCATGTAAAAAAAAATCATTTTTATCAAAATCAGTGTTTGATTTACTTGAATAATCAGTAAACATTACATATATATTTTTTTTGTATTAATTAATCATTTTTCACTATGTTTATTATATTATTATTTAATTAATCATTATAAAACAATTACATTTTTTCTAATAAATTTGTTAAAAGTTAAAGGAAAAATTTTAGATCTTTTTTAAGTTATTTTTTGATAGCCACGAAGCGTCGTGGCTAGTAGGAGAGGGGTTGGAAGTGGGTTTTTTTATGACAATATGATTGTTTATTACTTATTATAATTTTAAAAAGCTAAGATAAAAATTTCAATTTGATTTAGCCAGTGGAAGTATTTTTGGCCCCTAATTTCAAACAGGACCGACCTCTGTGCATCGGTCGAAAATGTTGTTTTAGTGATACAAACTTTTTTGTCTTTAACGACAACGTCCCCAAATCTGGTATATATAAGTTTTCTATGCTTTCACATAATTCACATTTCAAATAATTGATATAAATCACACAAGCTACAAGGGTATAAAAATTTCGGTCGAGCCGAAGTAAGCTTTCCACTATTTTTATACCCGTTACTCGTAGAGTAAAAGGGTATACTAAAGTCGTGCAAATGTATGTAACAGGCAGAAGGAATCATTTCCGACCATATAAAGTATATATATTCTTGATCAGCATCAACAGCCGAGTAGATATAGCCATGTCCGTCTGTCCGTCCGTCCGTCTGTCCGTCCGTCCGTCTGTCCGTCTGTCTGTATGAACACCTAGATCTCAGAGACTAGAAGAGCTAGAGCAACCAATTTTGATATGTAGACTCCTATTGTCTGCACGCAGATCAAGTTTATTTCATTTATTTCAAATTTTTGCCACGCCCACCCCCGCCCCCACAATAAAAAATGTTGAATAACTCCCACAGTTTTTGAGACATCGATCTCAAATTTAAAACTTACATCAATATTCGCAACATCTATAAGCCCTCCAATTTTCATCAAGATCGGATGATAAATAGCCGAGTTAAAAAAATGTTGCATACTTTTCGGCTGTCCTGCCTCAGACACACAGGAAGGCTATTAAACGTTTCTTTCCATGAGTAACGGGTATTTCGAAGCCGGTTAGAGCCGACTTTAACTTACGCTCTCCTTTGAACTCAAACTGGCATACTGTCCTTACCTTCTAAGCCTTCTGGCGCCCCTACCTCTACTGTTGCGTCAAAAAACTAACGTCCTCCCTTCTGCTTGCCTATCAAGATGTACGTGGTCTTAATTCTAAATTAACTAAACTCTTTGTAGACAGTATATCTTTCGATTTTCATGTTCTAGTTTTCACCGAGACGTCGTTAAAATCTGACATCTCTGATTCAACTGTTTTTCCCACTAAATATACTACTTATATATGCGATCGCTCTTCCCGCGTTGGGGGTGCGGTTTTAATTGCTGTGGATTCCGGCCTTTCGTCGGAGTTGACACATTCTTTAATTCCCCATGACATCGAATTTATAAGTGTTAAAATAAATTTTTCTACTTTTTCCGTATTTATTACTTGTTCCTATATTCCTCCACATTCCGATACCACAATTTACTCCTCTCACCTCTCTGCCATTGAGTCGATTTCTCTCTGTTTCTCTCTTATCAAACAGTGACCTATTGATTGTTCTTGGAGACTTTAACTTGCCTGAAGTTATGTGGTCCACGAACAATGAATCAAATGCGCATTTACCTTCGAATTCCCATGATTTTATTGATGGCCTTTTTGAGTTGTCTTCAGTTGTCACAAGTTAATCCTATTCGCAACTCGATAAACAGATCTCTTGATTTCATTTTTTTGTTGGATCCCCCCGGCAATGTTACATCTAGAATTGACACGTTGGTTCTTCCTGAGGACCCCTTTCATCCTACATTGGAACTTACCATTGAATTGCCCTCTCGGGTGTGCTGTGCTTCTGGAAACTCGACGGCTAAAACCCGTTGTTAAACCAAACGAGAGCGTAAGTTAAAGTCGGCTCTAACCGACTTCGATATACCCGTCACTCATGAAAACAAATATTTAATAGCCTTCCTGTGTGCCTGAGGTGGGACAGCCGAAAAGTATGCAACATTTTTTTCCGATCTTGATGAAAATTTAAGGGCTCATCGTCATCGTCATCGTCATCGTCATCGTCATCGTCATCGTCATCGTCATCGTCATCGTCATCGTCATCGTCATCGTCATCGTCATCGTCATCGTCATCGTCATCGTCATCGTCATCGTCATCGTCATCGTCATCGTCATCGTCATCGTCATCGTCATCGTCATCGTCATCGTCATCGTCATCGTCATCGTCATCGTCATCGTCATCGTCATCGTCATCGTCATCGTCATCGTCATCGTCATCGTCATCGTCATCGTCATCGTCATCGTCATCGTCATCGTCATCGTCATCGTCATCGTCATCGTCATCGTCATCGTCATCGTCATCGTCATCGTCATCGTCATCGTCATCGTCATCGTCATCGTCATCGTCATCGTCAGTCATCGTCATCGTCATCGTCATCGTCATCGTCATCGTCATCGTCATCGTCATCGTCATCGTCATCGTCATCGTCATCGTCATCGTCATCGTCATCGTCATCGTCATCGTCATCGTCATCGTCATCGTCATCGTCATCGTCATCGTCATCGTCATCGTCATCGTCATCGTCATCGTCATCGTCATCGTCATCGTCATCGTCATCGTCATCGTCATCGTCATCGTCATCGTCATCGTCATCGTCATCGTCATCGTCATCGTCATCGTCATCGTCATCGTCATCGTCATCGTCATCGTCATCGTCATCGTCATCGTCATCGTCATCGTCATCGTCATCGTCATCGTCATCGTCATCGTCATCGTCATCGTCATCGTCATCGTCATCGTCATCGTCATCGTCATCGTCATCGTCATCGTCATCGTCATCGTCATCGTCATCGTCATCGTCATCGTCATCGTCATCGTCATCGTCATCGTCATCGTCATCGTCATCGTCATCGTCATCGTCATCGTCATCGTCATCGTCATCGTCATCGTCATCGTCAGTCATCGTCATCGTCATCGTCATCGTCATCGTCATCGTCATCGTCATCGTCATCGTCATCGTCATCGTCATCGTCATCGTCATCGTCATCGTCATCGTCATCGTCATCGTCATCGTCATCGTCATCGTCATCGTCATCGTCATCGTCATCGTCATCGTCATCGTCATCGTCATCGTCATCGTCAACCCAACCCTTTTTAATTTAATCATACCCATCGAATTGGAGTTGGTTTTGTCTGCATATCTCCCCCTTTGGAATCAACAAGGTGTAAAATAGGTACCTGCGAAAAAGGAATTGTTCATAAACTACAACTTTTATTTTGAAATGTTATATATGTATAAAAAGAGAAATAGTACACTTATCCAATAAAATTTTAACAGCTTCAAAATGTTTACTATAGCCAGAGAGGACTAAATAACCAGAGATGAAATCGCTCTCACTGTTAAGTTAACAGAAAAAAAACCATGAAGCCATCGAGGCGTTGCAGTTTTCGGAGTCAGCAAAGACAAACAGCTGCGTGCTGTTTTGTTTTGGCTACAAATGCGATAGAGAAAAGACACAAGCGAAAGGGAGGGCATGTATATCGCTCTCTGTCATTTCGTTCTGTTTGTGTATCTCTTGTATATTTTTATGTGATGTTGCTTGCCAAGACTGTTTGTTAGAAATTCGTATTATTGTCATTGTCGGCATTGTTACCAATCTTCACCAAAGTGACTTCTCATTTTATTGCCTAAGCGAATGACAACCTGTTGCCTGTTGAATGGCACCTGTTATCGAGTTCGCATTTATTTTAATTTATCTAGGCGCGCACTTTGAAATAAAATTTGGGAAGCTTCCGATTTTCGTAAATTCACACACAAAGGAAATTGACTGAAAATTTTGTATGGAAATTATTTTTATCATCCGAAAGCATACATAGTTTGCGAAACATATGTTTTTTCCCATTTTCGAAATTAATTCCCCAAGATAGGAAAATGAGGTGGAGGGTGAAAAATAAAAGTATAAATAATACAAACACATTATTTTATAAGAATTGAAATAAGGGAAAATTATTGAAATGTTTTGAAAATTAATTAATTAATGAATCGCCGGAAAGGTTTGTATTGAAAAATTTTTTTCATCCGATTGACTTAAAACTCGGCTTGTAAGCATAGTACGCGAAATAATTCGACACGTGTTTTCCCGATTTTGAAAAATCCGCCCACGAGGAAAATGGCCGGAAAATTCTACATGCAAAATCCCATTTTTCATCCCATTGACTTGAAACTTGGTTTGTAAGGATAGAATGCCAAATAATTTGTGATTTCAGTTTCCGATGCAGGAAAATCAGCCCCCAGGGTGTGAAAAACTCTGCATGGAAATCACTATTTTTCATCCGTATGAGTTAATACACGGTAAGGACAGTAGGCAAAATAATTTGAATGTGATTTCCCGTGATTGGAAAATTCACGACAAATGGTGGGAAATTTAGGGCCAAATTAAATACTCACCTTAAAAATTAAAACATGTAGTACAAAAAAAAAAAAATATAATCGATAAATATATAAATATTATTATTAATAATCAATCAAAATTAAAAATCAAAATTAAATTAAAATTTTTAAAATTATAATAAGTTAGGATGCTCTAAATTATTTTCCCCTGAGAATTGTTTTTGTGACTGGTGCAATAATCATAAGTTTATACTTGTAGCACCAGGAATATTGTCAAATAAAATTAAAATTAAAAATGGGTTGCAGGGGTGGAGTTCGAGGTGAGAAAAAGGAGTTCTGGGAAGAGTCCAAGGCTTATTGTTCGCATAGCATACAATATTAATAATGGCAGAGTTTTATTGAAAATAAAAAAGTATTTCGCACTAAGACCCATTTTTCGACTGATGGTTCCGATCCGGTCGGTTCCGACATATAAGCAGCGTGCAGTAAAAAGAAGACTCTGTGCAAAAGTACTGCTCGATATCTTCAAAACTGAGGGACTAGTTCGACAGTCAGACAGACGGACCGACAGACAGACGGACAAAGCACAATCGACTCAGGTCGTCGCCCTGATCAAGAATATATATAGTTTATGGGGTCCGAAATGCGTTGCAAACTTCTGGGCAAAATTATAAATCCCTTTGTAAATTTATAAAATCAGGAGTTTGAGAGGATTTTGATTTTTTTTGCTGACTGATGTTGATTGTCGGCACGTCTCGATTGCTTTCGACCAGATATAAGGTTTTCGTGGTGCCACCAGGCCCATTTTCGCAACAAAATGACCAACATTGTTTTCAACAAGTTCTGGCGATGGTCAAAGCACGGGTTGGTTTTATCAAACCACAGCGGATGCGTCTTCTGCGTCTCCCTTATGCACTTATCATCGTCATCGTCATCGTCATCGTCATCGTCATCGTCATCGTCATCGTCATCGTCATCGTCATCGTCATCGTCATCGTCATCGTCATCGTCATCGTCATCGTCATCGTCATCGTCATCGTCATCGTCATCGTCATCGTCATCGTCATCGTCATCGTCATCGTCATCGTCATCGTCATCGTCATCGTCATCGTCATCGTCATCGTCATCGTCATCGTCATCGTCATCGTCATCGTCATCGTCATCGTCATCGTCATCGTCATCGTCATCGTCATCGTCATCGTCATCGTCATCGTCATCGTCATCGTCATCGTCATCGTCATCGTCATCGTCATCGTCATCGTCATCGTCATCGTCATCGTCATCGTCAATCGTCATCGTCATCGTCATCGTCATCGTCATCGTCATCGTCATCGTCATCGTCATCGTCATCGTCATCGTCATCGTCATCGTCATCGTCATCGTCATCGTCATCGTCATCGTCATCGTCATCGTCATCGTCATCGTCATCGTCATCGTCATCGTCATCGTCATCGTCATCGTCATCGTCATCGTCATCGTCATCGTCATCGTCATCGTCATCGTCATCGTCATCGTCATCGTCATCGTCATCGTCATCGTCATCGTCATCGTCATCGTCATCGTCATCGTCATCGTCATCGTCATCGTCATCGTCATCGTCATCGTCATCGTCATCGTCATCGTCATCGTCATCGTCATCGTCATCGTCATCGTCATCGTCATCGTCATCGTCATCGTCATCGTCATCGTCATCGTCATCGTCATCGTCATCGTCATCGTCATCGTCATCGTCATCGTCATCGTCATCGTCATCGTCATCGTCATCGTCATCGTCATCGTCATCGTCATCGTCATCGTCATCGTCATCGTCATCGTCATCGTCATCGTCATCGCGTCATCGTCATCGTCATCGTCATCGTCATCGTCATCGTCATCGTCATCGTCATCGTCATCGTCATCGTCATCGTCATCGTCATCGTCATCGTCATCGTCATCGTCATCGTCAACCCAACCCTTTTTAATTTAATCATACCCATCGAATTGGAGTTGGTTTTGTCTGCATATCTCCCCCTTTGGAATCAACAAGGTGTAAAATAGGTACCTGCGAAAAAGGAATTGTTCATAAACTACAACTTTTATTTTGAAATGTTATATATGTATAAAAAGAGAAATAGTACACTTATCCAATAAAATTTTAACAGCTTCAAAATGTTTACTATAGCCAGAGAGGACTAAATAACCAGAGATGAAATCGCTCTCACTGTTAAGTTAACAGAAAAAAAACCATGAAGCCATCGAGGCGTTGCAGTTTTCGGAGTCAGCAAAGACAAACAGCTGCGTGCTGTTTTGTTTTGGCTACAAATGCGATAGAGAAAAGACACAAGCGAAAGGGAGGGCATGTATATCGCTCTCTGTCATTTCGTTCTGTTTGTGTATCTCTTGTATATTTTTATGTGATGTTGCTTGCCAAGACTGTTTGTTAGAAATTCGTATTATTGTCATTGTCGGCATTGTTACCAATCTTCACCAAAGTGACTTCTCATTTTATTGCCTAAGCGAATGACAACCTGTTGCCTGTTGAATGGCACCTGTTATCGAGTTCGCATTTATTTTAATTTATCTAGGCGCGCACTTTGAAATAAAATTTGGGAAGCTTCCGATTTTGGTAAATTCACACACAAAGGAAATTGACTGAAAATTTTGTATGGAAATTATTTTTATCATCCGAAAGCATACATAGTTTGCGAAACATATGTTTTTTCCCATTTTCGAAATTAATTCCCCAAGATAGGAAAATGAGGTGGAGGGTGAAAAATAAAAGTATAAATAATACAAACACATTATTTTATAAGAATTGAAATAAGGGAAAATTATTGAAATGTTTTGAAAATTAATTAATTAATGAATCGCCGGAAAGGTTTGTATTGAAAAATTTTTTTCATCCGATTGACTTAAAACTCGGCTTGTAAGCATAGTACGCGAAATAATTCGACACGTGTTTTCCCGATTTTGAAAAATCCGCCCACGAGGAAAATGGCCGGAAAATTCTACATGCAAAATCCCATTTTTCATCCCATTGACTTGAAACTTGGTTTGTAAGGATAGAATGCCAAATAATTTGTGATTTCAGTTTCCGATGCAGGAAAATCAGCCCCCAGGGTGTGAAAAACTCTGCATGGAAATCACTATTTTTCATCCGTATGAGTTAATACACGGTAAGGACAGTAGGCAAAATAATTTGAATGTGATTTCCCGTGATTGGAAAATTCACGACAAATGGTGGGAAATTTAGGGCCAAATTAAATACTCACCTTAAAAATTAAAACATGTAGTACAAAAAAAAAAAATATAATCGATAAATATATAAATATTATTATTAATAATCAATCAAAATTAAAAATCAAAATTAAATTAAAATTTTTAAAATTATAATAAGTTAGGATGCTCTAAATATTTTCCCCTGAGAATTGTTTTTGTGACTGGTGCAATAATCATAAGTTTATACTTGTAGCACCAGGAATATTGTCAAATAAAATTAAAATTAAAAATGGGTTGCGGGGGTGGGTATGAAGTTCGAGGTGAGAAAAAGGAGTTCTGGGAAGAGTCCAAGGCTTATTGTTCGCATAGCATACAATATTAATAATGGCAGAGTTTTATTGAAAATAAAAAAGTATTTCGCACTAAGACCCATTTTTCGACTGATGGTTCCGATCCGGTCGGTTCCGACATATAAGCAGCGTGCAGTAAAAAGAAGACTCTGTGCAAAAGTACTGCTCGATATCTTCAAAACTGAGGGACTAGTTCGACAGTCAGACAGACGGACCGACAGACAGACGGACAAAGCACAATCGACTCAGGTCGTCGCCCTGATCAAGAATATATATAGTTTATGGGGTCCGAAATGCGTTGCAAACTTCTGGGCAAAATTATAAATCCCTTTGTAAATTTATAAAATCAGGAGTTTGAGAGGATTTTGATTTTTTTTGCTGACTGATGTTGATTGTCGGCACGTCTCGATTGCTTTCGACCAGATATAAGGTTTTCGTGGTGCCACCAGGCCCATTTTCGCAACAAAATGACCAACATTGTTTTCAACAAGTTCTGGCGATGGTCAAAGCACGGGTTGGTTTTATCAAACCACAGCGGATGCGTCTTCTGCGTCTCCCTTATGCACTTATCAAAAATAAAAGTGCAGATGTTGGCGCGATAAGGGTTTTCAGCAAATTCCTTTCAGAATACCTGGTAGTGCAAATTGCACACGCCGAAGAACGAATCCGTTGGGTTCTTTGAGGCTAACCACTCCGTAAAATTTTTTGCGAAAATAAGACTCTCACTCGCTTGCCTCTGCGCCACGTCAATTTTTGAAAGAATCTCATCGCAAGCTGAACAATTAAACTTCTTGCTAATGAGATATCCATCAAAATATCTACGCGAGGCAAGCTCACTAAAGGTGGCGACATCTGGAATCAGGGCATCACTCATGTTCTCTGTGCATTCAGATTCAGTAGTTACCTCCAGCTGCTGCGCCTCCTCAACCTCCACCTACGGCTGCTCGTCGGGCTTTGCAATCCACTCTAGCTGAACTGCATCGTCCTCTTCGCAGTTTTTTCCCTCCTCGGATTTGGTAATGATTTTCATCGACAGAAGGCGAGCAGTCAGGAAATGCAACTCTCGAGCAGATGGGTTGGTTTAGCTTCCACTGATCGCGTTTCCGAGGATCAGTGGGAAAGCCATGCAAAATAGATGGAGGGGATGTGCATGAACATCCAACCACACATCACATTCTTTGCCATGATTCAAAACACGGCTGGTGTACAGGCTGTCCAGCATGACCCAAACTAATAGTTGGGATCAATCCCGTACGGAGCCAACGCCCGCCTGCAGAGTGACATACATCAGTGAAATGGCGCTCACAGATTCGCGATTGGGCATTGACGCTATCCACGTCAAGTCGCAAATTTTCACACCATTCTCCCACCCTGTTTTCAGGAATTCGAAAACTTTTGGCACCTCCAAGACAGACTAGAGCCACGCACTTAATATTTGGCATTTTTAAATTTATTATTTTAAATCGCAGCAGATTCGCACAGAGAACTTGTTGTGTCGACGGCTGAATCGCTAATGCCGCAAAGCTGGTCGCAATGCGCGCACCAGCCAAATGCATGGCAAATTTGCGGTGTTGACGATTTTCACGTTTTCGGTCTGAAGCAGTGGACAACAAAAAGCAAAATCATATTTTGGCTTGGCATGTATGTGTGTGTAGCCACTGAACGAAGTTCAGCGACGAGCTCGGTGTGCCAACTTCGCAACGTTGGTCTGACGTCATAAGCATAAGCCAATTACAAAAACAAAAACCAACGCGCATGTGCGAGAGGAGAGAAGCACAAGCAAAAAACAAGTAAGAGCGCTGTACTCGAGTTTCCCGACTACAAAATACCCTGTTCAATTGAGACAGTTGTTTAATAACTTTTGTGTTTTTGCTCGTATCTTATTTTCCTTTTGAGAGTAGTTAGATGTAAGGCCTAGGATAGTATATATTAAGCCACCAGGTTCTAACTCTAAAATTGTGGCTGTGACAGTTTTTTGCGGTTTGAGGGGGGAGGAGGGGATATTTTCGAAATCTGAAACAAACTTGATCTGGGTACGGTATACACCTATGTGCATGCCAAAATTTGTGTCTCTATCTCTTATAGTCTCTGAGATCGACGCGTTCATACAGACAGACAGACAGACGGACATGGCTATATCGACTCGGCTGTTGATGCTGATCAAGAATATATATACTTTATAGGGTCGGAGAAGCTTCCTTCTGCCTGTTACATACATTTGCACAACTTCATGATCCCCTTTTCCCATTTTTAATGGGAACAGGGTATAATAAAAACAAAGAAGCATAGGCAAGGACAAAGCTCTGTGCGTTCGTGTCCGAAAACTGCCAGAGCCTCGATAGCCTCATGGTTTTTTTCGGATTAAATTTAAGAGAGCGAATTCATCTCTGGTTATTTAGTCCTCTCTGCTATAGCTGAAGATATGATAACACTAATTTTTCTGGATTCAGGTGCAATGTGGTCGGGCGTGGCGTACCAGTCGTATGTGTGGCGGCTGGTGCGGGAGGTTGTGGGTTCGATCCCGCCTCGGACCATCTAATAGAAAAAGTTTTTTCTTTCTTTAGAAAAAAGCTTTTACACACCCGATCACCTTCACCACCAGCCAGCTACTGGCGCCAGCTGTGAAGGAACTAGCCATGAAAAAGCAAATTCTCTAACTATTGCCGTTCGGATTCGGCGTTAAACTGTAGGTCCCTTTCTCCTTTCTCCAAGAGATTGAGAGAAGCTTGGCCCTGGCCCTCCTGGAGGTGCTGTTTGAGCCAATTTTACTTTTTACTAGGTGCAATAAAGGTAACACCAGGTGTGAAAAATATTAATAGTATAAGAAATGTATCTAAACCTTGGCCTATTAAATTGTAGTTTTGAAAAAACAGCTGAGCTCTTCCTTATATAGATTTTGACCAAAAATCAGCACCCTAGCTTTGTTAATATACCTTACAGGTGCTTGAAAGAAAATTTGACTTTGGCGCTCTTTAGCTCCGGAACAACTTAATAAATTTGAATAAACTTTTAACTATATAAGACCTTGAACAATTTTTAATCAAACAAAATAAAAATTAATTCAAATTTTTGAACGCTTCAAAAGTTACAGAATTTGGTCCAAGGCAAAACGATTCTGGACCACTGTGCGCCGTGCCACGCCTAAGCAAACGCTTTACTCGTAGGCTCTTCTGTCGTCCTTTAAGGACTCAAAGAAAGCGCTGGCAAGTATGATCGCCTAAATTCCGATTCACTTTGCTTCCTTCTCTGCAGCAAGCGACGCCTTATATAGCCCTCCTGGGTGTCTTCTTCTAGAATGTTCGAGACTCCAAAACCTTCCATACGGCACATTCCTCTGCCTAGCAACAGCGCTTTTCTGACAGAAGAGCTAGAGCAACCAAATTTGAAATGTAGATTCCCTTTGTCTGCACTCAGATCAAATTTGTTTAAAATCTTTGCCCACCCCCGCCCACGCAATAAAAAATGTTAAGAAAGTCCTACAAGTTTTAAGATATCGATCTCAAATTTATAAATTGCACTTATATTCCCAAGATCTATTAACCCTCAAATTTGCTTAAAGATCGTATAATAAATAATCGAGTTAAAAAGAGTTGCATACTTTTCGGCTTTCCCACTCAGAAACACAGGAAGGCTATTAAACATTTCTTCCCCTGAGCAACGGTTATTTTCTACATAAGCTTTTGCTCTCGTTTTCTTTTAGATAGAGGTAGCAAATACGGCTGAATTAAAGGTAGATCAATTTTAAAATCAATTTTTAGTTTTAAAAATATAAAAATAACAAATGTTTATTTCATCAAAAACTACATTAAGTGGTTTAAGTTTAAAATTTTAAGTACAATTATAGCTCGTCACTGTAGGTACAACTATTTTGGGTTAAAAATCTGTATAAATTGTATTAATAAAGCATTGTATAAAATCATTTCTGTTTTGGAAAATAAACAACGGAGACGACACAGGAACATATGTATTTTGGTTACTAAAAACTAAAGTTATTATGTAAGCTTAAGTCCATTTTCGATAAGTTAAATCTGAAAACAATTTTAAGGCTTTCGATTTTTTTCACAGTCCAAGCACAGTGAATTCAAGTCCTCTCATTTCTGGCTTGAACATTCCTTTCGAGATCCATTTGAACAACATCATGATTCTTTCCAATTTGTTATTTATGTAAAGGATTCGTGCAACAAAAGCACGCTTTGGCAACTCTCATTTAAATATAAGGTTTAAATAACTCAAGCTCAGTTTTAATTCTTCAAAAGAATTAAGCCGACTTCTCATTTTCAAGATAGCACTAGCTGTAACATAAACATAACCATAAACTTACCAAAAACTGAAGAAATTAAACGTTTATTTAACTGATAGATATAATCTGGAAGATGAGAAATCTGTTACGCCGAATAATGTTCACACCACTAATTTTTGCTCGGATGGTGTGTGATTCTTAGTTTGACCATTGTCTTAGCGTTATCTCCTTATTTCATTTGCATAGAGCTTGAACGTTCACCTATTTGGTGCGTCAAAAGCGGAGACATTATGCTGTAGCCATCTGGAGTAATGGGGGAAGTTTCAACAGGCTCAACATTGTCCGATGGATTCTGTTGATCCGAACGAATTGAGGGGACGGTCTGAGCCAAAATATCAAGAGTAGAGTCCTGATTTAGCTGAGACGAACTGCGGCCGTTAGGTATCTCGATTTCTTCACTCTCGGTTTCCGGCATTTGAACAGCTGTGCCGGGGAAGTCCAGACAGGGTGAGAGCAAACGGGGGTAGTTGGATATGTAGTCAATGACCTCCACCGCCGTGGGCCGTTTGTTAGCCTCCTGACTCCAGCAAGCCTTCAGAAGACCCTCGAGTTGTGGCTTGACGCCAATTGGAATTTGCACCGTGTTCCCATTCCTGACATAGTCAACCACCTGGTTGTTTGTTAAGCCCTGGTACGGATACGATCCAAATGAAATAACTTCGAAGACCACTACTCCAAACGACCACACATCAGAGGCAGGTGTGAACAAGCCCACGGCAAGAGTTTCTGGGGGCATCCAACGTACCGGGAAGAGCTTCCGTACACCCTTGCGGTTGAACCGATAATAGTCGCTCTCGTTGGTGGACCGGGCCATACCAAAGTCTCCAATCTTGACCACTCTCTGGGCGTTGACCAAACAATTTCTACACGCTATGTCACGGTGTACGTACTTCTTTTCAGCGAGGTATGCCAGGCCCCGTGCCACATCCATGGCATACATGGTGAGACGCTTTGAAGAAATGTCCGATTCATCCGTAATCTTCTCGTTCACCATATTTCTGCGGGCCAGCAGGTATGTTTTCAAGTCACCGTACAGCATGAACTCCATTATGGTGTATATTGGTTCGCTCTGCAGACACACGCCCAAGAGCTGGATGATGTTCTTATGATTGAACTTTTTCATGGCTTCCGCTTCGGATAAAAAGTCCAAGCGGTCATCCGTGGTCTGTCCGGTTTTCAATGTTTTGACAGCCACCGCGGTCCACTCGCCAGAGACCAGCTGCGCTTCCCCGCCATATATAATGCCGAAAGCGCCTTCGCCCAATCGGCGGTTAACCACGACATTCTCCTTCGGCACTTCCCACTTGTCCAATGTGTTACTTTTGTTTCGCGACGGCGACAGCAGGTCAATTCCAAACATTTTCATAATCTGAGCAGACCGTTTTAGTTTCCGATTATAGCGCTGTTTCCAAAAGCAGAACGACAAAAAGGAAATAACCGATATGGACAGTAAGCACATGCTTACGGCGAATACCATAGCAGCCACTTCGCAATTCACGCTCAATGCACGGGCTACTCCTGGGAAACTACAGTCGTATCGCCCGTCTTCCGGTACTCGGCCACTGAACCAGTATATGTCTGACAGATTTAGCGACAGTTGACCTCCGCATGAGTGCATAGCTGTTCCCTTGCCCTCCACTCTGGGCTCAAATGTGCCAATCTGTGCGTAGTGCATGCTCTTCCATTGCAAAATATCGATATCAATGATGCGGGAGCCACCGAATTCGCCTTGTCCAAAGGTCACCCTCCCAGAAAGACCTTCGAAATCGGTTTCCCAGATAAGTTGAGCGAACCGGTTGGCCACCTTGCTAGTTTTTAAGTCTTGAACCGCATACTTGTTCTTGAGCAGAAGTTTGTGAACCGCAATCGCATAAGCCCACACAGCATCATAAGCAAACCCTGCGTAGTTGGAGACTGATCCATAGGTGGAATTGAATGCATCTAACCAAGCTTTCACAGAGATCCCCTCCTGCATTAGAGCATCTGGCTTGCCAAATGGAGTGTGCCTCAAGCTAAAATGGCCTTCGATTGCCTATAAAAAAAAAAGGAATTAAGATTAGTTATCGTTGTAGGGTTCACAGTTCACTCGTACCTTGCGAAACTCTTCTGCAGTGCAACTATTATTAACCTTGCTCTGCCACAAGTTTAAGTCCTTGGAAAGCCACGAAGGTAGGAACCAAACATAATCGTCTTCTTGGGTCATCTGCAAAGGCTCAAATCAGACCAATTGCTTGTGATAGTGCAAGTCTACTTACCCCTAATTTCCTCGCTTCGCATATGGCTATCGCAGCGTTCTCGCTATGAATGTCCGCAATGATAATCCTAGCATGAGCTTCCTTTATTTTAAGCAAATGCTGCAACCAAAATAAAATTGTTGTATGATTTAGAATTAGATTAATTTAGTCTTCAAGTGTCTTTTATTTAAGTTAAGAAAGAAAGCAAAAGAAGTATTTACACTTGTCAGATATCTCATATGTGATATTCCCAGGGATCGTAACGATTATAATTTTTAAAATATAAATTACTTTTAAGAATTATTTTTATTATCAAATTTAAGAAAGACTTATTTTAAATTTTTTTTAATAAAAATTGAAAATATTTTTTAAATATATATTATATATAATATATACAAATATTGAATATATTTGTAATATCTTTTAAGCCAAGCGGTGCATTACAAAAGTAGTCACATATCTATGATCTGTGTTTCAATACCTTTCCATTGATATATATCATGTCCTTGAAGGATCATTATTAAGGATACCATAATTTTTTTTATCGATTCACTGCCACTGTTTATACATATCGCTTCCCAACTGTAACATACTATTTACCTGCAAAATTGAATTCCCAAAGTTTATGTAAGTATGAAAGTTTTACAGCACTAGGGATGCATTATTTATTCAATTTGAGAAACAACATTTTTTTTATTGAATCTGAAGACAAGTTGCACCCCAAGTCAGACATAACCAATTTTAGAGCAGAAAATGCCCTTTCAACTGACACTTGGGTTGCTGGCACGCAATGGAGCTCTTTCGCCAATTGATACAACCGAGGATACATGTACTTTTTGTCCTCCCAATACTTCATAATGTTTTCACTTATTTCAATTGGATTGGGAGAGTATGCGCTTATTTCGATTATTGCTAGTCTGTTCCGTCTATAAAGTTCTGTTCTTTATAAAGTCCTTCACTGCTAGTTGAAGGGAATGAACGGCACACTTGATCGAAGCTATTGAGTGAATGAGTACATCCTTCAACAGTTCCTCTTTATCAACGTCTTCACTCACTGCGGTGTCAGGGTTATGGTTCAAGAATTTCACAGCTTTAATTATGTTTTTCCCATTATCCGATGTTATGGAGTAAATGTGCTGCTTGAAAACTGAAAACTCTTCTAATATATTTTCTATTTCCGTACTTAAGTTCATTCCAGAATGATTTTTATGCAGCTCAATTATTCCCAGTGTCTAAATTTCAATGCGTTGCTGACGATAATTCTGGGCATTAACGCCTAAAATGCCTCGTCCATGTCTCGAAGCGATATCAATTTTTAAGGATATAACTTTGTTCTTCAATAATTTGAAAAGATTTCCCTTCACCAAGAAATATTTTTCTGTTACGTGTTGCTTAACATTGCGGGATGTAAAAGGGTTCATTTCTAATCCGCGAAAAATTTGCTCCATCAACTTCTTGAAGGGCGCCGAGACCAGGAGGGTGAATGGCATTTCTCTTCAGTCACAAATTGCACACAAATATATTTTACTTCAACTTGCGTAAAAGCCACTCCAAATTTTGTTTTCTTCCCTTTAAAAGAACGGTCACAAAGTTCACACTTTGAAATCTTTTTTTCAGAGTCTAAACTAAAAAAATTTCAATCAACTAAGTATCGACTACGACCCATCGCGATCTACGTTCTAATGAAATGAGAATGCTTAGACGATATGAACGAATTATTGGAAGTCTCCCTATTTGATAGTCAATTTCGAACTAAATTAATTAGACTTCAATCAGCCTATAGGTGCACTCACTCTGACATCTCATTTCCAAAATTCAGCAACAGCCTACAAAGTTATACACGTTATTCTTTTAATAATACGACATGCTCAAAAAAACGATTATCGGCCTTGTTCCGAAACAAACTTCGGGTTCCGTGTAAACGTATGAATTGCCCATTTTACCATTATGCCCTCGAAATTGGGGAAAAACGTCATATGTTCTACATTTTAGTGAATACTGTAAATGGATATTCGACATATATTTAGTAATCAACATTATTTACTATTTAATATCCGTAATATTGATCCTTCAAGGATATGATATATATCAATGGAAAGGTATTGAAACACAGATCATAGATATATGACTACTTTTGTAATGCACCGCTCGGTTTAAATTATATTCAAAATCAGTTTTTATTTTCAATTTTTAAAATAAAAAGTGAAAAATGTGTTATTTTCAATTTTTAAATTAAAATAAAAACAATTTTTCAATTTTTATTTTAAAAATTGAAAATATAAGTTAACGCTGTTTTTGGATTGGTTACTCAAAATTCGGGAAACTCGGGGTGTCTCCAACAATAGCTAGGACACTTATTTGGCTCTGATTTTTTTAAAGCCAATAACTCATATTTGCGATCCCTGGTTATTTCATAAGTTGCTCAGATACCTGAAAAGTCATCCTGAGAAGCTCAAAAAATTTTCTGATCACACAGCTCTACAAATTGAGACCATTTGTGAGTATCCCGCGCATCTTTAACTAATTCCTGCTTGTCATCCCATGCGGAATACGAGTTGGCATGTCAAAGTCATATCTTAGTTTCCGTTTCAAAGATATTGGCAGAGCACCCTAGAATTTTTGAAGCCCACTTTAAGCATTAACTGCTAATTTTATGAAGCCTCTAGGATAGAATATATATCAAAGCAACTGAGAAAAATCAAACACGCGGCCTTCAAAGTCGAATTTGTACTTGATTTTGTTAAACTTAACCATCTGCTACAAGCCATTGCTTTTAGCAATCCGATATGTCCGATATTGGAACCATCTTATCATATAGTTAAGCATTTTTGTCAGGACCACAAGCAAAGTGATGTTAAACCCAAAAATCAAGATTTCAATTTATGGGAGGACCACTAGAACCCTACCCCAAATTTTAATAGCCGTTTTAAAAATATAGAAAGGCTAACTTCGGCTCGACCGAAGATTATATACCCTTGTAACTTGTATAATTTATATAAATAAGTAGCCTGATTCCCCTGACACAAATATGTACATTCGGCCAAATGTTCATATTTTTGACAAGGCCTCCTATATACATTTTCTACACCCAATCTCTATGGCAGCTATACCATATAGTTGTCCTATCAAACTTGGTGGAATTATGCAAAAGCATAGAAAACTTAGAAATACGAGGTTTGGAAAAGTCGGGAAATTAGTTTTTCGCAAATATCTTGGAAACGGAAACTAATTCAGCATTCAGGTTAGGCAAGCAGGAATTAATTGAAGTTGCTCGAGATACCTTTTACATTTAGAACAGTGTAATTTAAAACGTGAAAGCAAAGCTATCTTCGTCTGTGTCGAAGTTTTAATACACTTGAAGAAGCTCTCTTTAACGGTTATCGATTTTGACCGAATATCGCAGATCAGCTTAAAAACATATAATTTTAATCAAGTCTGCAAGCCGGTTCGGTTCGTGTTTTTTGGGTCCGACAAACCAGACCATGAAGCATACCTCTAATATTTTTGACTCCTCGAACCTGAACCCGAACTGCGAAATTAGGTTCGGTTCACAGAAGTAGTTTTTCCAGCGACACACACAGGGAAACGTAGAAATTACTTGCTCTGACAGCTATCATTCAAGAAGTTCTCCAATCCTACGAAACTTCTCTAGGTCAGATTTATTCTATCACCGTCAAGGCTGCAAAACTCTAAAATTTTGCAGAAGGTTCGGTCCGGATGTTTGAGCCCTTTGTAAAGTCTAAGGTTCGGTTCGCGGACCGGTTCCTGGAACCCCTGAAATCAAGGTTTTGGTTCGAATCTCGGTTCGCTTGAACATAAAAGAATAGTTTCGATTTACTTCTTTTATAAAATAATCTTTAATTCAATAAGTTTATTTTTATTACCAAATTCATTAGCTGACACTTTCAACTTTTGAGAACTGCTTAGTTTAAGTTAATGAACCTTATAACTTCTAGGAGCTGTTCATCTATACTAGCCCTTAGATTAGAAAGTTCAAACTTAAATGTTGAAAAGGATTTTTCAACTGATACTTGAGTTGCTGGAACAGCAAGTTTAGTTAATGCAATATTTTTAAAGTCCTCGTTTTTCTGACCTTTCCAAAATTTTCAAAACCTTTGTTGATGTTTTTCTCTTGGACAATTTTGTAAGGAATCTATAACATCATTTAAAAATTGTATATTTGATATTTGTTTATTGCTTTCTGTTTCTTTAATGAATGTCTCTTCTTCGCAATCAGACGTTGATTCATTAAAAGTACACACAAAAAAAAGAAAAATTGTAAATCCGACATTTTTAGTTTTTGGCTAAAATTTTTAGATTTAATAATTTTTCTTGTTGATTTTACCAATTTCAACGTATTATCAAGATAAAAGTCATTTAAAATCAACTATGCGTCCCTTTGATTTCAAACCGTCAAAATTTTTATTTTTGTTCCGCAATTACAGAATTACAAGCAATGAAATATGCGTTTTCAATATAAGTAAATCTTATTCAATACAAGTAACCAATTTGATGCGTTGTCTCAGACGAGCGGCATGGCTCAGTCGTCTAGTCCAATTCTGTGAAATGCCGTGAGTTCGCAGAGTAAGTAAAAGATTTTCACTTAGGAGGTCTTCTAGTTTAGACGGCTGAATTTTACATGTTTTTTCAAAAACGTGGAAAGAAAACGCGTACAGATTTTTTAATTCTGTTTTTTGTATTTGGTGGGGCAATTCATAAAAAACATACAAAATTAAAAATGTGTGAATGCGAGGGGTGCTAAAAAGTTCTCGGCCTCCAAAAAAAAGCATGTTCAATGTTCGCACGATTGCGAGAGTATACCGCATCGAAAACAAAAAACAAAAACGGGAAATGAGTTAGCATAAATGCCTTTATCGTGTGAACCTTGAAAAAAAATCAAAATTGTTTTGTAGAATTGGCAGCCATTTGAACATGAAAAATGGAGTATTCACTTCTTTTTTTTTAGTCCAGTGTACAAAAAAAACAGTAAAAAAAATGGTTTTCGGCGATGATCGAGGTTCACACGATAGCGCCGCTAATTCTGCGCCGTTTGGCGCTTATTTCATCAAAATCGGTCCAGAAAAACTTGAGTTATCGTGCGAACATGTTTGAAAAACATGATTTCGAGAAATCGGGCCTAAAGTTTTACACTGTTGTTAACAACTGTTTTCGATAAAATAAAAATTGTTTTTAAAAGATTTCAAACATGGATTTGATGCATGTGGGTGTTAGGTTTCACCGAAAAAAAAAATGATCAAATTCGGATCATCAGTTATCAAGACATGGTAAAAAAAAATCTCACAATTTTCAAGTAAAATTTTGTATTTCAAAAGCAACTTTTTGAAAAATTAGGAACATTTTATAATTTTAATTGAAGTATTTCGATAAAAAACAAGAAAAAACATGGAATTGTTTGGCACATATATTTCTTATACTTGCAGGCAGATCAAGTTTATTTTCAATTTTTGACACGCACATTCCCGCCCCTGCAATTTGGAAAAAATATATATAAAATATGGAAAAATACATATCTCCCACAGTTTTTATGATAGATTGATCGTACCTTCAAGATTTATCTGGTAATCAAAATTATTTATCGATTTGCTAAAGGAATGATAAAGATCGGATGAACGATACTCAAGTTATGATCAAACGAGAAAGCCAAGCTAACTTCGTCTGTGCCGAAGTTTTTATACCCTTGCAAATGCAAATGTCACAGTTCAAGAACGCTTACATAAAAATCCAAAAAATTTTGTAACTTAAACCTATTTTCCGACAGATAAACGTCTGAAAAAAGTTTTTCTTACTGAGACTCAATTTCCAACCGATCGGCCGTTTGGCAGCCTTAAGATATAGTCATCCGATTTCGGCCCAATTTTGCGAATCTATTTGAGAGCATATAAAATAAGTCATCAGCGAGTTTAAGGACGCTAACAAAACTAAACAAACAAATTTTTTACCAAGACTCATGTTCGACCGATCGGTCCTATGGCAACCATAAGATATAGTCACCCGATGTCGATCAACTTTTTCAAATTAGTTTGAAAGCTAATAATATGTATAATCACCGACCTTAAGAACGATTTACTTAAAAACAAAAAGTTTTTTTTCACTTAGACCCATTTTCCGACCGATCGGTCCTATGGCAGCTATAAGATATAGTCATCCGATTTTGACCAAAATTTGCAAGCCTGTTTGAAAGCATATAATATTATTAATGACCGAGTTTAATCACGTTAACATTGAAAACAAAAAAGTTTTTCTCACTAAAACCCATTTTTCGACCTATGGTTCCTATGGCAGCTATAAGATATAGTCATCCGATTTTGACCAAAATTTGCAAATCTGTTTGAAAGTGAATAATATTATTAATGACCGAGTTTAATCACGTTAACATTGAAAACAAAAAAGTTTTTCTCACTAAAACCCATTTTTCGACCGATGGTTCCTATGGCAGCTATAAGATATAGTGATCCGATCCGGTCGGTTCCGACATATTAGCAGCGTGCAGTAAAAAGAAGACTGTGCAAAATTTCAGCTCGATAGCTTTTAAACTGAGAGACTAGTTTGCGTAGAAACAGACGGACAGACAGACAGACGGACAGACAGACGGACAGACAGACGGACAGACAGACGGACAGACAGACGGACAGACAGACGGACAGACAGACGGACAGACAGACGGACGGACAAAGCTCAATCGACTCAGCTCGTCGCCCTGATCAAGAATATATATAGTTTATGGGGTCGGAAATGAATATTTCTATGCGTTGCAAACTTCTGGGCAAAATTATAATACCCTTTGCAAGGGTATAAAAACGGCCAGTTAACACCAAAAAAAATTTCGAAACTAGAAGACCCCCTTAATAAACAAGTGAGAAAGTCGGTCAAGCCCGGTCAATGTCTAAGGGCGACTCACTCACACAGTCACAAACGCCCAGTATATTTATTTATTCCGATGTGTTCCAGAAATTTCTAGAGATAGCCAAATGTCGGTTTTCCACAAATGTCCGAGATTTCATTTTTCGGAGTTTGCTTCGGAGTTGCATGCAAAACAGCTCGCAAAAACAGCTGACTGGTAGTTTTTGAGTTGGTGCTGCATTAATTTAAATTAATGTGGGGATCAAATTTTATTTGGTAGTTTCTAAGCCAAATGCTGCAAGTGGCTGTGGTATGCACTGAGTTCCAAACGTTGATTTATTTTTAAGCCATAAGTACTCAATTGTATCGGAAAAAAATTGAAGAGAACGCTGATCCGCCAAAAAATTATGTTGTATTGACAGCCCTGTTGCTTACAAGTGAGTGGAGTGCACAAAAAAAAATTCAACGAGAGCGTAAGTTAAAGTTGGCTATAACCGACTTCGATATACCCGTTACTCATTGAAAGAAATGTTTAATAACCTTCATGATTGCCTGAGGTGGTGCAACCGAATAGTATGCAACATTTTTTAACACGGCTATTTATCATCCGATCTTGATGAAAATTTCAGGGCTTGTAGATGCGGGAAACTTGATCTGCGTGCATACAATAGGAGTCTGCCTTTCCAATTTCGTTACTCTACCTTATATGGTCGGAAATGATTTCTTCTGCTTGTTACATACATTTGCACGACTTTAGTTGACCCTTTTTACTCTACGAGTAACTGGTATAATGAATCCTTAACCAAGGAGCGCGTCAGTTAAAGTCGGCTCTAACCGACTTCTTTATACCCGTTACTCATGGAGACAAATGTTTGATAGCCTTCCTGTTTTCCTGAGGGTGTACAGCCGACAAGTATGGAACATTTTTTTAACTCAAGTATTTTTTATCCGATCTTTATAAAAATTTAAGGGCTTATAGATATAGCGAGTATAAATGTAAGTTTTAAATTTTTCATTATTCAACATATTTTACCCCCTTTGTGGGGGCGGGGGTGGGAGTGGCAAAAATTTGAAATAAACTTAATCTGCGTGCAGACAATAGGAGTGCACATTTTAAATTTGCTTGCTCTAGCTCTTATAGTCTCTGAGATCTAGGTGTTTATACAGACAGACGGACTCTACGAGTAAAGGGTATAAAAACCGTAGTCGACCGTATTGAAATCTGTAAAAAATTGACAGTTTTTACCAAGCCCATTGGTAAAAATTCAAAGCGTCAATATGATATTACTAGCTATGGTGTATTGGGATCATCGAAGATCAATTCGATGTTAATCCATAGATTTTCTTTACCATACCAAAGTAGAAATAATTGTTTTTCTATTTTTTTCATAGGTTTAAAAAAGAAATTTCGAGCGTTGTCGAGCAAAAAATTAAATTTTAAAATAGCTTTACTCTTTATATTCAAACTACTAAACCGATTTAAAAACAATGTTTATGCGATTATTGGAATATCAATAGCCTTTCAATTCATAACTTGCCGAGATTTGGCTCAAAATGTAAGTTCCCTTTGCAAAATTACAAATTAAAAATAAGGTGTTCAAAACTTCTTCTTTTTTTTTTTATTCCAACATTAAAAAAGTTGGGCAATCTTTTTGGAATTTAGGAAAGTCGGTCAAGCCCGACTATAACATACTCTGTACCCTTACACTCGCATTTGCTCAGGAGTCAAACGGCCAGTTAACACCCCGCGCACAACGCGGTGCGCTCTCTAAGTTTTTCTCTCTCTCTCTCTTTCTCTCTCGCACTAAGATTGCCTGTGTTGAACAGTTAGGGTATGTTGCTGTGGTTGTTGGTGGGGGGGGTGGGTGGTGTTAACTGGCCGTTTTTTGCCCATAACTTGAGTATCGTTCATCCGATCTTTATCATTCCTTCAGCAAATCGATAAATAATTTTGTTTACAAGGTATCTCTAGAAGGAATGAAAGATCTATCTCCAAAACTGTAGAAGATATGAAGCTTTTTCCAAATTGCGGGGGCGGGAGGGGGCGTGGCAAAAATTGAAAATAAACTTGATCTGCCTGCAAGTATAAGAAATATATGTCCCATACATGTCAAACCCCTATCTCTTACCATCTCTGAGATCTCTTCGTTCATACGGACGGACGGACGGACAGACGGACGGACGGACGGACGGACAGACGGACATGGCTATATCGACTCGGCTGTTGATGCTGATCAAGAATATATATACTTTATAGGGTCGGAAACGATTCCTTCTCCCTGTTACATACTTTTGCACAAACTTAATATACTCTATGTACCTTCGGTACAGAGTATAATTATACGTATATGTATGCACTGCAAGGGGATATTACATTAACACTCTTCTATTTTTATACTGTAGGTTAAATTTATACAAATGTATGTTACAGGGGATGTTCGTATGAGAACGAATCATTTCCGATTCTATAAAATATAAATATATTCTTGATCAGCATTGGACCATGGTCGATTGAGGATATCGAAGCTGTGCAACGCGCTCCGCTGGTTATTATAACAATGATATCGTGGTAAAGAATGCTAGTTGACAGTAAAGTCACTAACTTTGCAAGCTGCCCTCGTATACTTAGGTAACCTAACAAGAGTATTAAAACTGGCGGCGCTTTTTCAAATATGCCAATTAATAAAGAAATAAGCCACAAACCTCTCTCATCTCAACTGCAGTTACGACAGTCTGAAATTTTCGATTGAAAATCAGCGTAAAATTACGAAGATTTAACTTGCTCTCCATGTGAGACATGTATTCAGTAGTTTTCTGATCGTCTTCCGTTAAAGCAGCAACACGGCTCCATCCAAAAGCCTGCATAATGTCCAAATATGCGTCGACGAAAAACCAATTGGAGCCGATTGTCCGAAAGATGTAAGGATATGCTTCGCGATCCACAAATGAAACGCCCTCCGCCGCATAAGACATGACCATCATATTCATATGCTTTGAAATGCCAGCAATGGGCTCAACAGTCTCACTGCATGCGGGTCCCAAGACACCCAATATGTTTTTATCATTGTAGTAGTAAATGAACGATTTCATTACCATGTCGGACTTGCAGGACCCATTATTTATGTACACTTCCAACTTATAGCCCGTCAATAGTCCGTTATTGTTAATGGCAACTTCTGCCATTTTTGCAGCTTTATCAACATTTTCGTGCCCACGGCTAGTAATATTCGTTGGAAATATACCGCCGATATACAGTGTGACAGCTTCTTTGGTAACCCAAGTACTAAACACATTGCTATTGTTTCGCAGCCAGTCACAAGCGACTTGTTCGTAAACATCTTCGACATTCTTCTGCACATCTCTTTGGTAACTGAGATCTTGCCGAATATCTGAGAGATGCGCGTCAGATATATAAAAGCTTCGGAGCGCATGCATCAGCCGTTTGTCAGATCCCAAGCCCTTGAAATAGTATTTAAGAATTGGAGTCAGCTCATATTTGCAATTCGACCGCGCTAAAGATTTGTAGTCCTCACACTTTGGCATCGTGATTTGAGCATAATTAATCTCAGCATCAATTATTTCGGATGGTATCCAGTGTAAGACCATGAATCGCTTCGAACGGGTCGGGTATCTTGCTTCGTACGTTTTAGCCAACAATTTGATTTTGCTCCTAAAACTGTGTCCCAGCCAAATTACGTTGACAAAGCTTTTCATTTCCTCCAATTGATCTTCAATGAAATATGAGTCCTTTCGAAACTCTGCTAATAATGTGGCACATCTTTGCTTTTCGCAATTCAGACTCTGATACTGTTGAACGCTGTGAATTACAAGCATACTGAAATTAGGACAGACTCGCAGAATACACCCGCAGAAATAATAGTCAAAAATTTCCCTTAGACTTAAAAATTCGCCATAAATATAAAATCGTTGCCTAAGCTTTTAAGCTCTTGCAAATGCTGTATTTTACTCAAATGATCAAGCAAACAAGAGCAAAAGTTAAAGTCGGCCCTGCCCGTTTTCGAAATACTCGTTACTCAGGGAAATGTTTAATAGCCTTCCTGGTTTCCTGAGGTGGGCAAAGCCAAAGTTTGCTCAATTTTTAACTCTGCTATTTATTATCCGCACCTTTTGAAATTTTAAAGGATTATAGATATTGCAAAATTAAATGTTAGTTTAAAATTTGAAATCGATAACTTAAAAATTGTGGAAGTTATTCCACTTTTTATACTCTGTACCAAAGGTACACAGAGTATATTAAGTTTGTACAAAAGTATGTAAAAGCCAGAAGGAATCATCTCAGACCCTATAAAGTATATATATTCTTGATCAGCATCAAAAGCCGAATCGATATAGCCATGTTCGTCTGTCCGTCCGTATGAACGAAGAGATCTCAGAGATGGTAACAGATAGAGGTTTGACATGTATGGGACATATATTTCTTATACTTGCAGGCAGATCAAGTTTATTTTCAATTTTTGCCACGAACCGCTTCCACCCCCGCAATTTGGAAAAAACGTCATATCTCCCACAGTTTTGATGATAGGTTGTTCGTACCTTCTTGAGATATCTAGTAATTAAAGTATAAAAGTAAAAGTAAAATTATTTATCGATTTGCTAAAGAATGGATAAAGATCGGATGGACGATACTCAAGTTATGAGCAAAAAACGGCCAGTTAACACCCCCACCCATAACCACAGCATTCCTTTCATGAAAGGCAATCTTAGTGAGAGAGAGAGTGAGAAATTTACAGATGAGCGTATAACAGCGTATAACGTGTATAACGCATATAAAGCGTATATCGCGTATAGCTCGTGAGCAAATGCGAGCGGCTGCGTTAGATTTAGATTTAGATTTATTTGACAAATATTCCTGGTGCTACAAGTATATACTTAGCAATTATTGCGCCAGTCACAAAAGCAAGACATTTGATTTTAAATTGACTTATCCTGCTTAATTCTATGGTTTACATCTTATCTTCAACACAGAAAAAGTTTGTAGGTAAATTCAGCCATTTCTGCTGTTAAAATGCACCAACCCATAATTTTGGGTTGATCTTACCGCCAGGTACAGTAAAAGAGGCGTATCGTCGTAATGACTAAGGGGTACCACAGTAGATTTCAACCAGTAATGACGGTTGAAAAAGCTCCAACCAATAAAAATAGTTATTTTTACCCATTATTTTCAGTAAACTCGTAAGTGTAACAACACAGTACACCAGTACAAATAGCACAAACAATACAAGCACAGTGCAAATACCAATGTCCTAATTCAGAAAAACATCGAATTATTAATAATTTCATAAAAATTGTTCTTACTCTGGGGTGACTCGAACACGGGGCCTATGGACTGAAAGAAATGATTTGCACGCCATCTCAACTGGCTCGGATGCCGCGCGCACAGTTCGCAACGCTTCTAAAATGTTACTTATATTGAATCTGCCCATAAGTAAACACTCACAATTTCTTGAAAGTCGCATAAAAAGGGGACCACTTGTAATTCTCAAGATCGAATTCACTAATAAATAATATAAATACTGCAACTAAATTCGACGCATCAAGAGAACTATTTTAATGGTAACTTTTACTGACGACTGGTTCTGGGTAAACCACAAAATAACAACAAAATATATTTTCTACTGTTACGAGCGAGGTTCTATTTATTATTTCAATGGTACAATGTCTCACTACAAGTCGTCGCAGTTTCAAAAACAACAACAAATCAAAACACTGAAACAACGCTAGATTATGTAATTTATACCAAAAATGCAGTAAACAAAACAAGAACAAATTACAAGGAACAATAATTCGTATTAAAAATTACTGTAAGAATGTGTAGATTTAAGCGACGACATTTTTTCTGTGTGTAGTATTCAAATATTATCAAACAATAATTTCTTAACTTAAAGATCTAGTTTGCAAGTGTATTTTCAATTTTTCCCTAAATTGCGTTGCACTACTGATATTCTTCATGTTGGTTGGTAGTTGGTTCTACAACCTAACAGTATCGACAAAGAATTGTCGCTCCGAACTAGCAAGCTTATGGCGTAATGCTATTAAGTTCATAGTTCTTATCGATGTGGCCAAACTAATCTTGTCATACAAATATGATGGTTCTCTAGTATTTATTATCTTCTGCAGAAAAATAAGCGATATGTATATTCTAAATGATTTAAAGTCAACATCGTATATATGAATTGCAAGGTGTGTCTTTTATAGTAAACATATCTAGCTATATTGTTGAATGTAACGTTAAGTCTTCTTTGGAAGGCAGCATTACAGTTTCCAAATATTTCAAGCCCATAGCACAGTAGGTATCAAGTATGTCTTTGCGATCAAAAGTCTGAGGTTCGTCGGTAAATAATTCTTAGTCAAAGAAAGTTGTCTAAGTACTCCATACACAGAAAAAAATTTGTCGGTAAATTCAACCAATTCTGCTGTTAAAATGCTCCAACCCATAATTTTGGATTGAACTTACCGCCAAGTACAGTAAAAGAGGCGTAAACATATATCGGGGTAGCACAGTAGATTTCAACCAGAAATGACGGTGGAAAATGCTCCAACCAATAAAAATAGTTATTTTACTATCATTTTCAGTAAACTCGTAAGTGTAACACAGCACCAGTACAAATAGCACAACAAACAATACAAATACCACACACCACAGTGCAAATACCAATGTACTAATTCTGAAAAACATCGAATTATTAATAATTTCATAAAAATTTTTCTTACTCTAGGGTGACTCGAACTCGGTTCCCATGTACTGAAGAACACGATCTGCACGCCATCTCAACTGGCTCGGCGCCGCGACGGCAATTGCCAGCGCTATAATATATCATAATTTATTGAAAGTCGCATAAAAAGGGGACCACTTGTAATTCTCAAGTTCGAATTCACTAATAAATAATATAAATACTGCAACTAAATTCGGCATCAAAAGTACTATTTTAATGGTAATTTTTACTGACGACCCAGTAAACCAGAAAATAACAACAAAATATATTAAGTACTGTTTACTGCAAATCGCAGTTTCAAAAAACAACAACAAATCAAAACACAAAAATTACGCTATGATTCACTATTTGTAAGGGTAATTTATACCACAAATTCAGTAAACAAAACAAGAACACAAATAAATTACATGAAACCATATTTCGCAGTTAAATTGACTTTAAGAATGGGTAGATTTAACCGACGAAAATTTTCTGTGAACGTTTTACCAGTTGCTCTAGTCCAGAGATGGGCGCGTCGCGAAGTTCCAATGCACAATTGCATAGGAGCTCTGCCGCGGCCGACTGCACAAAATCACACGTACGCTATAAGCATTGAAAGCTATTTATAGAACACGAATGGGGCGCACGCAAATTGTGCTTGTATGCGTGTGAAAAGTGTGTCGATATGTGTGCATGCCCATCTCTGCTCTAGTCACATGATTACTCCAAGATAAAGTATCGTTTAATGTAATACCTAGGTTAATTGTCTGTGATTCATATATTATAGGCTTGTTCTCAATTTTTAGACTAGGAAGGTCTGTTGTACAATTTTACAGTAAGGATGGAAACATGAACTGAAGGGGGCGCCTTTGTGCAGAACTATAAAAAGCTTTGTTTCTGAAATTTTATAACAGCCTACTATATGCGCTGACTTATGTGTGGGTGTTTCTTTATTTCTCGGTTGGGATTCCTTCTGTCCTCGATCAAGCCCGAGTAACTCCAAAGCTTGTAATTCACTTGCGGCTCCAATTAAGCTTATGCAGCGCCCTTAAGCTTTAATTTCGAATTTTTTGACACAGAGCTTCGACTAAGCTGGTCGTGTTCTTACTGGGGTTACTCACTCACTCGTAACAGTAGTGTCCACTAGCAAATTTATCAAGAATCAAAACGCGAATAAAAATTGTTCATTCCTCTCTTCCATCCACTGTCAAGATCACAGCGCAACTTGTCAAGTTACCGGCGCCAAGTTGTCAAGATGACGCCGTGTCATAAACATTTTTGTTTCACACATATATGTATACATACTAGGTAAGCATGTTTAGGTCTTCTTTATCATTCACTCTCAGAGGAAGAGTTGAACATTAAAAATCAGATAGCGCAAACAACCACAATATGTGTGAATACTTACGTTTTTATACAAACAAATTGGCAGCGTAATAACAAATATAAAGAAGGATGATGAAGGTTAGCTGCGTTGTCTTTTCTCGTTCGCTCTCTTTCCTTTTTGCCCATTAGCAACAGTGCGGCGCTAAATAAATAAGCAGCCAATTTTAGCGAATAAATACATATCTATGTTAAATATACATTGTACAATGTATATTAGATCGGACCTCAAAACGGCAAAATGGAAAAAAGTAGGTCTCTGCATTCTCAAAGCTAATATTTGTTGCATAATTTATAATTGTGAAAATCAAAAAAAATTATTTTAATTTTAAATGGGCGTGACAGGGCCTTAAAGTTTTGAAGAAATTAATCATACGACACGTTCACCACATACAAATTTTTACAACGAAGCTATTAGTTCATTTCAATTGCTGTCATCTTATGAAATTCAGTAAGGGCAACTACATTTGTGGAAATATGGCGGTAGAGACTGCTGCCTTAAGGCTCGGCTGTTGATGCTGATCAAGAATAAGAGACAAATAAAGGATTGGCTAGTTGATATCGCATATATAAACAAGAGAGAAAGTCGGTCACGCCCGACTATAACATACTCTGTACCAGTTCATTTGCTCCCGACTATATTATTATAATATATCCAAGGAGTCACGCGGTAATCTCTCTCTCCCAAAAATTGTGTTTGTTTGAATACAGCGGAGGTTGGAATGAATGGCGAGGGGGTGGGGGGTGCCGGTTAACTTTTTTGCCCATAACTTGTGTTTCGTTCATCCGATCTTTATCATTCCTTCAGAAAATCGATAAACAACTAGATATCTTTAGAAGGTACGAACAATCTATCATCAAAACTGTAGGAGATATAACATTTTTTCAAAATTGCGGGGTCGGGGGGTGGCAATGCAAAATAAACTTGATCTGCCTGCAAGTATAAGAAATATATGTCCCATAAATATCAAACCTCTATCTCTTACCATCTCTGAGATCTCTTCGCTTATACGGACGGACTGACAGACAGACAGACGGACATGGCTACATCGACTCGGCTGTTGATGCTGATCAAGAATATATATACTTTATAGGGTCGGAGATGATTCCTTCTGGCTGTTACATATTTTTGCACAAACTTAATATACTCTATGGAACTTTCGGTACAGATCACCATCTCTGAGATCTCTTTGTTTATACGGACGGACAGACGGACGGACGGACTGAAGGACATGGCTATATCGACTCGGCTGTTGATGCTGATCAAGAATATATATACTTTATACGGTCGGAGATGATTCCTTCTGGCTGTTACATACTTTTGCACAAACTTAATCTCTGTGTACCTTTGTTACATACTTTTGCACAAACTTAATCTCTGTGTACCTTTGGTACAGAGTATAAAAAGGCACTAGGCTTCGATCAGGCACTAGATTAAATATTAAAATACAATTTGTATTTTATTTGAATGATTTCGGGTGAACTGTTAAGAAGTTATGATTGTCACCTCAAAGGACTTCTTGAGGAATAGGGGCCTCCTATACATAAAGCGATAACTTTTTATATAATTAATCAGAGGTGAATCACTATAGATTTTGGTATAAACGATTGCATTTCCAATTATCTTCGTTTGCTAGATCAGATGGTGAATTTGAGCGATTTGGAACCAACTACTCAAATCTACTTGGCTTTTGAACAGTCGGTTTCAATTCGCTTTATTTTCGACATCTGATCTAGTAACCGAGCTGTTTTGTTTCACTTCACATGTTAATTCGAGCAGTTTCAATTTGAAATACGAAAATCACTAGTGATTTCTGTGTCACCCCACCCCCGAATATCTTCTTTTCAAATTTAGGGTGAAATCAATTTGAAACATTACCTAATTCTGTAGTATTGTTACTTTTATAAAATAAATAAAATTACTGATAAAAAAATTTGTAAAATTGCCTCTGACTGACCCTAACTACTTTAATTATTAAATTACCCAATTGAAATTAGCTTTTGCTCTCAGTCTCTATTTTCCCGTTTCTAGTTTCTGAGTTTCTAAAACAAACAATTCTTAAATAAAATAATGTTTCCTTATAATTTATGGCGAATTTCTAAAATTTTAAAATGAGATTTTGTTGATAGTAAAATAATAAAATGAGCATATTTCTTGCCTTGTGTTATTCAGTAGAGATTTTATTATGTCGTCTTCCATTATATAGAGATCATAATAAGCATTAGTCACATTTTGAAAAACTTCATAATGCATGCTGTACGATGACTGGGATTGTGATGAAATTTGAGACTTCGGAACAAACCAGCTAAACCGCCCCGGCGTAATAGAGACTCCAGCATCTGAAATATTTTCTGGTGGCTGCTTAAATGCAGTGTAAGGCATCCAGACTTCTAAATTGATCATATTTTTTTCTTGAAAGCCCTCAAATCGTCTGGAATTAAATGGATATAAAGATGTGGAATGTATTTAAAAAAAGAAGGCAAAGCTAACTTCGTCTTTACCGAAGTCTAAATACACTTAAAAATTCTCGTTCCAAAAAATGTTTTCTATAGTGTGAACATATTTTAACGATAATAGACTTTTCCCAAAATTAGAATTATATAGGTAATGAATCTGATTGTAATCTGATAATTATAATTGTAATTGGTTTCTTTAAAAGCTATTTACAGACAGATCTTATATATGGCGAATTGAGACTAGTTTGCATAGAAACAGACAGACCGATGGACAAAGCTATATCGACTCAGCTCGTCGTGCTGAACATTAATATTTATGTTCGTTAAATGGAATTGCAAACTTTGCCAGTGTGTACGAATGTTTGAGCTTACCTTACAGCGTCTAATGTATACCAAGGATTAGAAAAATTTATTGGAATAATTTGAACATCTCTGTAGTTTAGTACTTTTTTCAAGAACATGTAGAAGATACGCGTCATCACTTGATGAGTAGCACGATCTGTCACTTGTAAGCCAATTCCCACATCATTGATTCTTTGGTCATTCGGAGAAATATCTGAAAAAGAGTAAAAGTTATGCATATTAGAAACATCAAACTATATGTACTACGAATCAAGCGCAGTATTCTGAAAAGCATTGTCCCGTTAAAAATTGTAAAAAACGAGAAAGCCAAGCTAACTTCGTCTGTGCCGAAGTTTTTATACCCTTGCAAATGCAAATGTCACAGTTCAAGAACGCTTACATAAAAATCCAAAAAATTTTGTAACTTAAACCTATTTTCCGACAGATAAACGTCTGAAAAAAGTTTTTCTTACTCACTAAGAAAAAACTAGAACGAATAATTTGAGTACGAACGCTCTTGAAAAAAAAATTAGTCGCTCTTGAATTTTCAAGAATTTCGCTCTTGGAATCGTGATAAATTCGTTCTAAACGTTCTCAATTTGGTTTTTTATAGGCAAGGGGGGTGAGGGCAACTTAACTTTGAGAGAGTAGCGTTGGAGTCGCTCTCGCAGAGAGTGAGGGCGCATGCGCAGTTGGTCGTTGAGAGCAAGGCGTATTTAATAAGGTGGCAGCAGCGTCAACGTCGCGTTGCCTTACGAAAAATGAGAGAAAGAGAGCGAGAGCAAGAGAGCAATAAACTCAAAGAAATTTGTTGTCGCATACACATGTATACACACACACATATGAATTTTTCGAAACCGTAAGGCAACAGCAAAGAGGGCGACGTCGACGCTTCTGCCACCTTATTAAATACGCCTTGGTTGAGAGAATGAGAGCGCAGAGACTGAGAGCGCATGCGCAGTAGTGTGATTTCGTCGCGTCGTCTGGCTTAAGGAAGTTAGCTGACCTCGTTAAGCTGCCCGTCGCCTGTGTGTGTTTCAGTCTTTCGAGGTACCGTGTTCAAGTCCCAGAAGAGTAAAAAAAAAAAAATCTCTGTGGTTATCTCAAAATCAATCACTGTTTAAAACAAAGTTTGGTGGGTGGTGGTGGTTGGGGTGTTGGTGTGGTTGATTTGATAATGGTGCGTGGGACCGGGGGAGGGGGACGAGACGCGGACCACCACGTCGGTCAGGTCGGGTCGGTCGTGTCTCTCCCACCCCCCACACCAAATATTGTTTTTAATTTTTTTATTTTGAGAATTATTCGTTCTTGAATCAAGTACTGAAACTCTTGAATCAATAATTATTCATACTTGGATCAAGAGCTGAAACTCGTGAATCAGGAATGTCGGGATCAAAAATTCAGTCTTGAATCAAGAATTTCGCTCTTGGATCAAGAATTTTCACTCTCACCGTACTTTTGAGAACGAATGCTCTTGATTCAAGAGCGAAATTCTCTATTTTTTCTCTGAGTGCTAAGACTCAATTTCCAACCGATCGGCCGTTTGGCAGCCTTAAGATATAGTCATCCGATTTCGGCCCAATTTTGCGAATCTATTTGAGAGCATATAAAATAAGTCATCAGTGAGTTTAAGGACGCTAACAAAACTAAACAAACAAATTTTTTACCACGACTCATGTTCGACCGATCGGTCCTATGGCAACCATAAGATATAGTCACCCGATGTCGATCAACTTTTTCAAATTAGTTTGAAAGCTAATAATATGTATAATCACCGACCTTAAGAACGATTTACTTAAAAACAAAAAAGTTTTTATTCACTTAGACCCATTTTCCGACCGATCGGTCGTATGGAAGCTATAAGATATAGTCATCCGATTTTGACAAAAATTTGCAAACCTGTTTGAAAGCATATAATATTATTAATGACCGAGTTTAATCATGTTAACATTGAAAACAAAAAAGTTTTTCTCACTAAAACCCATTTTTCGACCTATGGTTCCTATGGCAGCTATAAGATATAGTCATCCGATTTTGACCAAAATTTTCAAATCTGTTTGAAAGTGAATAATATTATTAATGAACGAGTTTAATCACGTTAACATTGAAAACAAAAAAGTTTTTCTCACTAAAACCCATTTTTCGACCGATGGTTCCTATGGCAGCTATAAGATATAGTGATCCGATCCGGTCGGCTCCGACATATTAGCACCGTGCAGTAAAAAGAATACTCTGTGCAAAATTTCAGCTCGATAGCTTTAAAACTGAGAGACTAGTTTGCGTAGAAACAGACGGACAGACAGACAGACGGACAGACAGACGGACGGACAAAGCTCAATGAACTCAGCTCGTCCCCATGATCAAGAATATATATAGTTTATGGGGTCGGAAATGAATATTTCTATGCGTTGCAAACTTCTGGGCAAAATTATAATACCCTTTGCAAGGGTATAAAAAGGATAATGAAGTGCAAATGTATGTAATAGGGAGACCATATCCGACCCTATAAAGTACTCCAGTTTTGATCCTCAATTTTTAATTTGAAGCTCTTTATTAGCAAAACATAGAACAAAAGAAATCACCAAATGTGCATCATTTGAAAACAACCAAATGAGGTTTCCGCCCACACACAAAAAAATTTGGTGGGTAAAATTAACTAGGCTGACAGTAATTTTTTTCAATTATTTTATGCATGTGGTTTTGTTGTTGTTTGGTAACTGCGCTAAGAGGGAAATCTACCGAAGAAATTCTAAGTTTCACGTATTTATTTTAGCACGTGTTTTGTTGTTGCATTTAACAACTGTACTTTAAGTAATTTTTTAACTACAAATATTTTTTCACATATTTCCTCCGGTTTGCAGGTTCGAACCAAAATTTACCAACGGTTAAGGTTCGGAAATTTGAGGTTCGAGGTTTTCGGGCTTTGGTTTTGGTTCGAACCTTGGTTCGTTACACGTTTTACCCAATATATTTAAAATAAAAATAAATTTTATTAATAGACAAAAAAATATTCAGTTTTTGTATTTTTGTTTACTTAAGTGTAATATTAATCTTTAATTTAAATTTATGAGTAGTATGTCTTCGAGTAGTTGACTGTCTATGCTACTTCTTTGATCAGACAAAATAAATTTTAAGGTGGAAAAAGCTCTTTCAACTGAGACTTGAGTGGATGGCACTGATAAGACAGTTAGCGCAACAGCTTTAATCTGATTACATTGATGAGATGTCCAAAACTTTAAAATGTTGGACTTAGACGGTTCTCTATCAATGCCATCGAAGGCTCTAATTATGTCATTAATAATTTTATTTTTTGAAACACTTTGCTGTTCGTTAACATTGCGGAGATAACTTTCTACATCGTCATCTTCTGAAATAGATAATGACAAAGCCAAATTCGGAACCTCAACACTTTAAGCTTTGAAGTCTATGAAAAATATTACCAATGTGTTGTTTGGCTTCTAGCTTTTGCGAATCACTTAATAGACTTTGGAATCGAGGGTCTGGAAACACAGAGGCTAGTATGGGTGGTGATTTTATGACAAATTCGGAACGTCTTTCTAGAATTTTTAACAAAATGGCATTAAACCTGCCTGGTGATTTTGAGACTCTGTCGGACAACATCGACCAGATAACAAAAAAGTCGCTAGGCAGGAGATCAGATTTCTGAAGTTTTAAGGAAGCGTCATACAGTGGACGTAGTTCTGAAAAAACGGCATCTACTTTTTGGCATTCTGCTTGGCTTAAATGTAACGATTTTATATCGCTCGAATGATCAATGCAAAAATCTTTGAGATCGAGTGGGCGTTCGCACATTTTAAATGTAGAGTTCCATCTTGTTAGACAGTCGAGAATTGGTTTCTTTAAATTGCTTGCAAGCAACACATTAAGGCATGTGGGAGTTCGTAGTTTTTTGCAAACTAATCTAATTCTGGACATATCAATATGTAATTCTTTAAAGAAATCCAAGGCAACTAAATTAAGCGTATGCGTATCTACCATACTGAGTGCGTCGCAACTGCATTCACCCTCAGCATCATCCAGTTCAGCTTTGCAAATGTTTTCCATTATATCGCCCACACGAACCATGTTGGCTCCGTTGTCAACTGTATAGGTGTACACCTGACGCATAGATACATTGTAGGACTGTAAGACGTCGACTATAATTGATGTGAGATTGGCGCTCGTGTGCTGGTTATGGACTTCTTTCATTGCTGGTGTATAGATCTTCAGTTCGCCCTCTAAAATAATTTGCACATTTATGCCAATTATCGACCGGTCTAAACGACGAACACAATCGGCTTTGATGGATATCAATCTGAAATAACACAGAAAATATTATGCTTTATTGATTGTCAATTCATTTATTGGCTTTCAAATACTACATACATATATATCACGAGTACATCACACCCGCAAAAATATATACATACACATGAATGCATAAGTACGTACGTCGATTTTCGGCATATGTACATACATATGTATCAGCAGTGAGAATTTAGATATTTTTCCCACCAGATATCGACTGTTAAATAGCTAAACAATGTCAAATAATTAGCTAGAATTGCAGGCTCCAGTTTTCGAGCTTACAAAATAGCTATGTCTGGTGGAAAAAATAGCTAAATTGGCAATTCTGGTATGTACATACATATATACATATGTATATATGCAAGTGAATTCATACATACAAATATTTAGCTAGCCATGTATGTATGCATGAATGTAGATATGTATGTACAGACATATTTTTTCTGAACTTACCGATTCTGCAAAACATTGATTATGCTTTCTCGTATGCGTTGAGCTTTTAATGCAATTACATCTCTAATGTTTTGCCTGTTTATAGCAAGTGGCGGCTCAAACACATTGCACAAAGGCTCAATGATTTTACGGAAGCCTGAATCCTCTAGCATCTTTAAAGGCCGACCATTCTTTGTTATAAGCTCTACACAAGCATCCGATATAGCTTCATTGGAGATTTTCACTTTGATCAGTCTTTCACTCACGAAATTGAGCATAGATTGGTGTTGGTTTGCCACACTTGGAACTTTTTTTTC
This sequence comes from Lordiphosa magnipectinata, assembly GCA_037044535.1. Taxonomy (NCBI): domain Eukaryota; kingdom Metazoa; phylum Arthropoda; class Insecta; order Diptera; family Drosophilidae; genus Lordiphosa; species Lordiphosa magnipectinata. The sequence continues at coordinate 141,867 of JBAMBO010001918.1, forward strand.
ACAATAATTTGTTCAAAAATGTTTTATGTTTTCGTTCAAGGTGCCGCATCAAATTAGCTGTATGACGGCCGGTCATCTTGAGTTTACATTCGTGACATTCTGATTTATCAGTGCTCACATTGTATGTAAATTTCGTATATATTAAATTTGATGTCATTGCTGAGCACCTCCTTAGTCAAACTTCTTAAACAAAATGAAATGCGAGTGCCACTTCTGATTTGTATACACATGTTTTTATCTCTTTCGTTTTCAATTCTTCTTTGGGCAAATTTTTGGCGCGCGGCACTCGCTTCTGTATGTATGTATGTATATATTTTTGCTTAAGCATGCACAAATTTGCTTAGCGCCCGATACACAAAACGCTAGTTATCGTTTGTGGGCAATGGTGGGCAAACCCTTGCTTCGAGATTTTTTTTCGGCAATTGGCGCGAGTCTCATAATAATCTGCGTCGCAAATTAACTCGCTTGGAATTGTGCACAAAAACAACAAATAGCGCGGGCACACGAAAAACGCGGCCATATACAAACACGGCATTATACAAAACAAAAACAGTTTCATATGCGTGCTCTCCTCTCTTTCTTTCCGAACGAAGGTTTTGTTGTTGGCGCGTGCAGACCTGCAATAACAACATCATAGGTGACTCTCTTCTCTCTCTCCTATGTCACTGGCAAAGTAAAAAACAACAACAATGCTGGTGAGACAGCAATGACCACACACACACTCACACAAACAAACAAAAATCGGTTTTCTCTATCTATTTCTTGTAGTTCTTATTGCTTGAGTTGTATTTTGTGCATTTGTATTGACTTTCACGAGCTCGTAAGCTCATTCTGGACACCCCTGGTTTAGATTGAAACGGGAGCATATGTATAAGATGAAAAATAAAACGTTCAATACACTGCACACTGTACGCTGTATATACATAGCTATTTACATTGAATTTGTATATTACAAATTAATATTTTTGACTGGAAGTAAGAGCAAAGTATGTATTTCATGGTCGGGTTTGACCGACTTTCAGTATTGTTATATTTCTAATTGTCGACTCTGTTGTGGCGTACATGCAAGCGTACCCAAATAAATTTAATGTCAATAATTTTTTTTTTTAACCGAACCAAAAGCTTAGTTTCGGAACGGGTTCGGGTTCACCTATTTTCGTCCCCGTGGTTCGGTTCAGGGCTTGGTTCACAGTAAAAAAAAAAGCCGGAATTCCGGGTTCGAACCGGTTCGGTTCAAAACCGGTTTGCAGCCCTGGTTCTAATGAGTTACTGCTACTACAGTAACTTTACCATAGAAATAGTGTGACTCTGACCTGATTTTTTCATCTCATACTTTGTTTTTGCAGCAATTAACTGTACCCACAAAAGTAAATCTTACCGCACAAATAGTATAACTTTTTAAATGACTTTTGTTGCTTCACGGACTAACTCTACCGACAGTAAATCTAACCGCGAAAATTGTTGATTGAGAAAATTTCAGTTTGGCCCTTATATTTATATGGTACTTTCACTGAATTTGAACTTGAGAATTACTAGTGGTCTCATTTATGCGACATTTAAGAAATTTTTCGTGCATGTGGTTAGGCAGATTCAATACCAGTAATATGTTAGACGTGTTTCAATTAACGCGCGCCGTGGCGTAACTGGTAAAGACGTCCGTCCAATTGTGTTCAGTCCAAGGGCCCAGAGTTCGAGTCCCTTCCAAGTAAGTAAAAATTTTTCAAATAAAATAAAAATTTGTTTAGTTCAAACAATTGTTTCAGAACCAAAACTGGTGGGTAGGGGGGTATTAAGGTTGCCTCTTCTGTTCTGGAATGATGATGAGCTCAAGTAGATTGGCAACTTGTGACAGCTAAAATAGTAACCAACCCAACTTTTCTTCAGTTGAGTAACAGCTGTTAAATTACTAATTTTATGGTAAAATTACAGTGAACACAATAAGAAAAGTACTTACTGTGAACATCGGTAAATATTACTAATTTTGTGGGTTGGCGCATTTCTAAACGAGAATTTCGGTTAGATTTACTACAGCAATAGTTCTCTTTACGTAATGGTTTACGAGAAAGTTACTATAAAATTTGGTTAATGTTACCTACTTTGTGGGTTGGCGCATTTCTAACCCACAATATCGGTTAAATTTAACCGCAGATTTCTTTGTGTGCACACTGTAAAACTGAACTGTAAAATTTTCAATACCGGGTTTTAATACCTTTACTGGAACATTTTATATAACTTGTTTTTATAAACACCTCTAAGAAAATTGGAAAAAATCTTGTTGCTTTGATGGATGGATTCACAGAACATATTTGGAAAAATAAACTTTCGCATATTTGTCCCAATTAAGTGGAAAATTTCGGGTTATGATCGCAACGTGAATTTGGACGAGCTAGTTCATGTGCATGTGTTCACTTTCCAACCAAAATTCCGAAACCTAATTTCTTTAATTTTCGTATTCGCAATCACCGCCCATGGAAAGAAACATGGCTTAAAACATGGAAAGAAACATGGTTTAAAACATGGAAAGAAACTTACAGTTTGAGAGTAGCTCGATCAAGATACACCTCACTATGGTCAATTTGGTTTCAATTGAAAGCAATTGAATGGAACTCCATCAAGATACACCTCACTATGAACATTTAGAACATTTCTAGCTCAGACACACACTAAAGCTTAGCGCGCAGATAGCTCAGACACACACCTATAAAAGCTTTTTGCCGACAATCCTATTTTTCAGGCAAACAGTTTTGTTCTTAATTCCAATTAGTTTTCAAAAGTAATTGAGCGTCAATTTCGTAACGTTTTTATTTTCGTGTTCTGAATTTCACGCGAAATTGCTGGTAACTGTTTTCACGTCAACTTGGTTATCAAGTAATCTGTTTAAAAATTAATAGCCTGATTCCACTGACACATGTGCATATATTCGGCCAAATGTACAGATTTTACCCAAGGCCTCCTATATGCATTTTTTTTTTCAAAACTTTTACATTCTGAATATATGCCCCGAGCGCCGTAAGTATTTTTTCAAAGCGTGCTATGCTTTTTCTGTTTTTAGTTTCAGTTACGTTTTCAGTGGAATCACCAAATTTGAAAATATACATATATCTGTGGCAAAAGGAAATAACAGCATAACTCGAGTTATGTCAAAATTGAGATGTTAATACCAATGGCTTCCTCGGTTTCTTTTCTATATTGTGTCAAAATTTCAGTTGAGTTGTTATAAAGATATAATGGGAAAACAAAACAACATAAGTCTTCATGGCTTAAGTTCACAAAAGGCAAAACAGCACATCTCAGTTGTGTTTTTCGGCACCTACTTTATGACAGAATTGCCATTTTATTTTCAGTCAAAAAAAAAATAACACATCTGCGATGTGCTTTTATTCCAAACTACACACTTTGTCTAATGCTGTTATTCCACAATGATATTCTTGATTAATTGATGTCAAATCTGGACTTTTTCCTTATTCAATTTTTGTTTTTCAAAGATCATAACTCTAAATATGCGTTTTTCCAAAATACTTCTTCAACTTTTAGGTACACATCTTTATTTGTGCCTTTGTTCCAAAAGCAGTTTGCTGAAAGATTAAAACAAAACTCGACTAATGCTGTTATTTCAAAGGTTTTTTAATAAAACAGAAAAAGACGAATGCATGATTCGTAAACCATAAGGTTGTTGCCAAAAAATTTAATATTAAACGGCATTATCTTTCTTTTCTCCTCAAGTATGAAATGCTGAATGAAGAAAATAGAACAGCAATAAAATGAAAGGAAGTAGTTGTGGAACAAAAATTTATCTACTATTTTGGTATAATGGTTTATTATTGACTGTGGAAAAACGTTGCGAAAATCGATATCGATTTCGATAGGCGATTTTGTTTGAAATTTTACTTTTTTATATGAAATTTTTTGATCAAATCAAGAGTTTTTGAAATATTTCGGATGTTTTGGCTATATGTTCGTTGTAATAAATGCACGAATTCTGCTCTGAATTGTGCAACTGCCGTCAATACATTATAACTTCCAATAAAATACTACTGTTTATAAAATTGATTAGGCTTGAAATATTGAATTTAAGCAAGATGATTGTAACATTGGCCATAGCGAAGCGATGTGGATTACTTGCGGTTCAATGAACAATGAAATATTATAGATCAAATTTGCTCTAACGTTTCAAGCTAGCTGAACCGATTGGGAATTATGACTGGTTCTGTTCAGTGTTTTATAGAGGTTTCAATCCACCGATTCGGTCTCTAACATGTTTTGAGGCAAATTAATCTTTTGCAGTTTTGGGTTCAGAATTTTCCGGTGTTTATTAAAATAAATTTTATTATACCCTTGCAAAGGGTATTATTTTTTGTTTGCCCAGAAGTTTGCAACGCATAGAAATATTAATTTCCGACCCCATAAACTATATATATTCTTGATCAGGGCGACGAGCTGAGTCGATTTAGCTTTGTCCGTCCGTCTGTCTGTCCGTCTGTCCGTCTGTCTGTCCGTCTGTTTCTACGCAAACTAGTCGCTCAGTTTTAAAGCTATCGAGCTGAATTTTTGCACAGAGCCTTCTTTTACTGCACGCTGCTAATATGTCGGAACCGACCGGATCGCATCACTATATGTTATAGCTGCCATAGGAACAATCGGTCAAAAAATGGGTCTTGGTAAGAAAAACTTTTTTGTTTTCAATGTTAGCGTCCTTAAACTCGGCAATTATCAATATTTTATGCTTTTAAACAGATTTGCAAGTTTTGGTCAAGATCGGATGACTATATCTTATAGCTGTCATAGGAACCATCGGTCGGAAAATGGGTCTTACTGAGAAAAACTTTTTTGTTTTCAATGTTAGCGTCCTCAAACTCGTCCATTATTAATATTATATGCTTTTAAAAAGATTTGCAAGTTTTGGTCAAAATCGGATGACTATATCATATAGCTGCCATAGGTCCGACCGGTCGGAAAATGGGTCTTAGTGAAAAAATATTTTTTGTTTTCAAGTAAATCGTTCTTAAGGTCGGTGATTCTTAATATTAAAAGCTGTTAAACTAATTTTAAAAAGTTAATCGACATCGGGTGACTATATCTTATGATTGCCATAGGACCGATCGGTCGAAAATAGGTCTTAGTAAGACATTTATTTTGTTTTTAATGTTAGCGTCCCTTAACTCGCTGAATACTAATTTTATATGCTTTCAAATAGATTCGCAAAATTTGGTTGAAATCGGATGACTATATCTTAAGGCTGCCATAGGACCGATCGGTCGGAAAATGAGTCTTAGTGAGAAAACTTTTTTGTTTTAAATTTTATCTTTCTTAAACTCGGCGTTTGTTAATTTGATATGTTTTCAATAAGATTCGAGAAATTTGGTCGAAGTCAGATTTTTGTCGGAAAATGTGTTTTAGTTAGAAAAATGTTTGAGTTTTATGCAAGCGTTCTTAAACTGTGACATTTCAAAAACAGCATTTGGAAGGGTATAAAAACTTCGACACAGACGAAGCAAGCTTGGCCTTCTCGTTTTATTTTTATATCTGACCAAGCTGACGATAGTCAACATGATTTTTAGGTCGTTCCTTCAAAGTGATTTGATTTTGTGTGACAGTTTTCTTGTAATTTTCTGCATGTTATCTGGTCACACCGAAATTAAAATCAGAGTACACTAACATTGCAAAACAGCACAAATTTTGATGTGCTCGTCTGCATCATAAAATTAAATACGGCAAAACAGCACTAACGCAGTTTTGGTCTATAAGTCTAAATATAACAAGAAAGAAAGTCGGTCAAGCCCGACTATAACATACTCTGCACTCTTACACTCGCATTTGCTCACGAGTCAAACGGCCAGTTAACACACAACGCGGTGCGCTCTCTTCTTCTTCTTGTGGGAACCGTTAAGCATTCACCATACATTATGATATGGGGATGCATATCTAAATATAAAACTGAATCAATTTTAATGATTCAGGGTAAAGTGAACGCGGAAAAATATAAAGATATAATTTTAAGTGGAGTTGTGCCTAGCATTGAGGCAATAAGTGAGAAAGAAGACTCGATCTGTAAGTAATTTAGTGAGCTTTTGTTATTAAAACAACTAAATCAATTAATTTTGACCTTCTTCTTGACGAAGATAATAATTTTGAAGGAAGAATTGGGCATTAAGTCCCTAAATTGGCCCGGAAACAGCCCTGACCTCAACCCAATAGAGAATGTCTGGGCCCTTATGGCTGCGAAAATAAAAAAAAGGAAACCATGGTAGAATTGAAGGATGTGATAGAAAAAGTATGGTTCGAGGATATCACTGAGGAATATTTAAGCTCTTTGTACAATTCGATGCCAAATAGGGTAAAATGTGTAATTAATGCAAAAGGGGGTACTACAAAGTACTAATAATAATAAAAAAAAATAAGAGCGTAAGTTACAGTCGGCTCTAACCGACTTCGATATACCCGTTACTCATGCATAGAAATGTTTAATAGCCATCCTGTGTGCCTGAGGTGAGACAGCCGAAAAGTATGCAGCATTTTTTTAACTCAGCTATTTATCATCTTTATCCGATCTTGATGAAATTTGGAGGGCTTATAGATGTTGCGAATATAAACTTAAGTTTTAAATTTGAGATCGATATCTCAAAAATTGTGGGAGTTATTCAACATTTTTTATTGTGGCGGCGGGGGTGGGCGTGAAATAAACTTGATCTGCGTGCAGACAATAGGAGTCTACATTTCAAAATTGGTTGCTCTAGCTCTTCTAGTCTCTGAGATCTAGGTGTTCATACAGACAGACAGACGGACATGGCTATAACGACTCGGCTGTTGATGCTGATCAAGAATATATATACTTTATATGGTCGGAAATGATTCCTTCTGCCTGTTACATACATTTGCACGACTTTAGTATACCCTTTTACTCTACGAGTAACCGGTATAAAAATAGAGGAAAGCTTACTTCGGCTCGACCGAAGTTTTTATACCCTTGTAGCTTGTATGACTTATATAAATTAGTAGACACAAATATGTACATTCGGCCAAATGTACACATTTGTGACAAGGCCTCCTATATACATTTTCTACACCCAATTTCTATGCCAGCTATACTATAAAGTTGTCCTATCAAACTTGGTGGAATTATGTGAAAGCATAGAAAACTTATAAATACGAGGTTTGGGGACGTTTGCGTTGAAGACATAAAAGTTTTTGTCACTAAAACAACATTTTCGACTGATGGTTCCTGTGGCAGCTATATGCTATAGTCATCCGATCTGGCCGGTTCCGACAAATGTGCTGCGTATTTGTACCACAAGACTTCGTGCAAAGTTTTGTTGAGATAGCTTTAAAACTGACGGAGGAGATAGCATTGAAAAAGACGGACAGACGGACCGACGGACAGACGGACAGAAGGACAGACGGACGGACAGACGGACATGACTATATCAACTCAGCTCGTCATGCTGATCAAGAATATATATACTTTATGTGGTCGGAGATGCTTCCTTCTATGCGTTACAAACATCTCGACCATTTTAATATACCCTCTACAAGGGTATAAAAAATTAACATTAATTTGATACAAAATATATATTAGATTATAGCAAATTAAGTATACTTTTGAAAAAAAATCATTATTTGTTGAGTATATGCACTAGTATAATTATTATAATTTTTTTCCTGAAGTTGTCATAATTATGAAAAGTCACCAAAATTAATATGGGTCTGGAAAAAAACCTTTTTCTTAAAAACTAACATTCATAAAACTAAAATTGCTATGCACTTTTATTTAAAAATAATCCATTAATCAGTAAAAAAAATAATTGGGCAATTCGGAATACATTTATAGAAACCCCAAGCAAGAAAACATACAAGTATGTGAATATTTAGACTGCGGCTTTTTTTGTCGCGCTGGGTGTACATTTATTTTACTAGAAAAGTTCCTACGCCTACTAGGAAAGTTGTAAAATTGACTCTTCGACCGATCGTTCCTATGGCAGCTACCAGAAGTAGTCATCCGATCCGGGCGGTTCCGACATATTAGCAGCGTGCAGTCAAAAGAAGGCTCTGTGCAAAATTTCAGCTCGATAGCTACAAAACTTAGGGACTAGTTTGCGTAGAAACATACAGACGGACAGACGGATGGACAAAGCTCAATCGACTCAGCTCGTCGCCCTGATCAAGAATATATTTAGTTTATGGGGTCGGAAATGAATATTTCTATGCGTTGCAAACTCCTGGGCAAAATTATAATACCCTTTGGCTTAAAAACATTTAACAAGTGATAAAAAAGTTATAAACATAGTGTCGAGTGAGTCCAGTCCCAGGATAACTTCGCGAATGACACACACACACATCGTATACACTCCTGGCCAAGCTGCAGCTTTGGCGGTTGCCGGCAACCTGTTGCTGAGTGAATATATAATACATACACATGTATTTACATACTTACATATTGTTGTGTGGACAAATCCCGGCTTGGCTGGGTTGATATCCCATTCGATATCTTAAGTGAAGTGCGTATTTAAATATTGTGCTTCGACAAAGTCACAGACGTGTTTGTTGATTGTTTAATTACACTTGTTTACATTTTGTAACAACAACAACAAGCGTCTGGCTGTCCATCTAGCTACCATTTCTAGCCTTTTTTTCGGCTAGTTGCGGTAGATTGGGGCCAAAAATAATTAAATTAATTTTTACAGTCATTTTAATTATTTGTTGCACCAGATGAACGGTTCGACCTCTAGGGGGGAGCCTGGAGCTCCTCTTAAATCTGGGAGTACCATGAACTTCCAAAAAATTAGAGTTACGTCACAATCGAGCTCGACTATAAGATCTGCAGCTACGACCACCCGAACAAGGTGGTCCAGCAAGGCCAATCCTACAAACGAGGGACAGTCTCCGCCCTTTAACAGCACTAAGACTGACAGCCAGCCACAAGTGACTGCCAGATCAGCAGTGAAAAGAGCAGGCACGGCTCCTATCGTGAGTAGCAGGTCCGCAGACTTTAGCCATCAAAGGCCACAACAAACGACAGACGCACTGCTATCAGAATCCTTAGAAGGAACGCAGTGTCCCCAATATGCGATAGTCAAGCCTCAAAGGAAGACTTCTAGAAAATTCAGCAGGATCTTAAGTGGTCAAAATCCATTGTTCCTGACTTCCGATTGGACTATGTCAATCCCGGGAAGAAAACTACCAGCGCTAAGCGGGATAGAGCATTGGAGGAAGCCCAAACTGAGGCCCCCAAAAGACCGAAAACACACGGCGCCCCGCTCTCAATTTCCTTTGCTGAAGTAGCAAAAAAAAAAAGATCCTGGGGGTTATTAATGCCAACAGAAATGACGGTAAAATCCCTCTCCATCAATGGAAATGGGTAGAGGCCGAGCTTGGAGGTGTAGCCATGGAGGTGCTAAAAGCGAACCCAGGCCCACCGCCCATATGCAAATAACGAGTGATGGTTTTAGGGAAACGTGAAGCTAATCGCGTGCGAGGATGAGAGGTCAGCGGATCTATACAAAGCCGCGATCGAAAAGGTTGGGGAAGTGTACCCAGGGGTTCAACAGGGGCAGTTGATGCCAAGGACATCCCCTCTTGCCCTAGAGCACGAGTTTGGCTGCCAAAAAAGCCAAGCGATCCAACTGACATCCTCCAAATGATGACAATGTTCAATCCACACTTGCCAACTGCGAACTGGAAGATTATCAAAGTGGAAGAGTCCACGCAATCTTCCAGATCAACAATAAAACGGTGGATCACCTGACAAAATCATACGGCCTTCTTGACTATGCATTCAAGAAGGTAAAAATGACTGTCCTTAAGACAGACACGACGGCGCTAGCTAACCAGGCAGCGAGTGTAGAGGCAGAAGAACCTAGCGAGGACGAAATGGAGACCGACGACACACCTCTTCAAGAGGAATCGGGAGGTTACATTTCGTCTGGATCAGATTACGGTACGAGTCTAGGAAGACTTAACACAGAGCAGGAGCTTTTGCTAGAAGAATCGACTGATGCATAAGCCGATGCTAGCCTGACGGCGGTGATTTCTTTCTCTGCACAGAAAAAAAAGATCACGATATTTAGTATCAATCTGGTATTTTGTAGTATCATCTGAAAAATACCCAGATAATATGTTCGAATATATCACTTTGACATTTCGATTTGGTTTGACATTGGTTAATATCAATGATATATTACACAGTGCCACGAAATGCAACTTTTTTTAATGCCTGGGAACGGGACAAATAAATTATGAAACTAGAGGCATCAGGAAGCAACACCTCATACCCAGTTTTTCTTGATCACGTCAAGTTCGCGTTTAATGGTCACATTTATACTAGCAACACACAGCTACAACATCTGTTGCTGGTTAAAAAAAGGTGCGAGCTAAAATTTTGGAAAATTCACCAAAGATGAAGGACGTCACCACAATTGTTATACTAAATTTCCGCCTCCAATGGACAAGCGGTTAGTATCCCGCCCATAGAGGTCTAACTAAGAAAACGGAATCAGTCGAAAACCACTCGATAGAATTTTGTAAGATTTTAAATATATTGAGATGCTGACCACTTAAATGTATCCTTAAGAGATGGTAACATGCATCGAAAAACCGCGATAGAGGGTACCACATTTGACATCACCCATTATCGAGTCTATATAGGCCATAAACAAGAGATAAAAATAGACCAAACTGCGTTTTCAAATACACCATCGAAGCCTTAGTTCGCGGGCTATGGGTATCTTTGTACAAGCAATTGCCTTTGAGCAACATTGACCATTTGGGTATCAAGAGCTTCTCCAAAATTATGAAATTAATCCTTTGATTAAAATTCGTCATTTCCACTAAGAACGAGAGCGTAAGTTAAAGTCGTCTCTAACCGACTTCGATATACCAAAAACCGATATGTCAAAAATTTGAAATAAACTTGATCTGCGAGCAGACAATAGGAGTCTACATTTCAAAATTGGTTGCTCTAGCTCTTCTAGTCTCTGAGATCTAGGTGTTCATACAGACAGACGGACGGACGGACGGACGGACAGACGGACAGACGGACATGGCTACATCGACTCGGCTGTTGATGCTGATCAAGAATATATAAGGTTGTCAAAAAAGTCAAAAAAGTGTCTTGCGGTATTTTTATTGAATTTTCAATTGTTCATAAAATTGGTTATAATAATGCGATTTAAGTCAAATATGCGCCGTTTTGTTCGATGACGAGTTCCCAACGAGATGCCAACTTCATAATGCCCCTCTTATAGAAGCTCGCTTCCCTATTGGCAAAAAACTCGGAGAGCCAATTTTCACAGGACTCTCTTGTGGCCAACTTCCGACTACCAAGCTCGTTCGCCATGGACAGAAATAGGTGGTAATCACTTGGTGCGAGATCCGGACTATACGGTGGATGCAAAAGAACCTCCCATCCGAGCTCCCGGAGCTTCTGGCGCTTCACCAAAGATGTGTGTGGCCTGGCGTTGTCCTGATGGAAGACAATTCGGCCTCTGTTGATCAAAGATGGCCTCTTCTGCATGAGTGCTGCATTCAAGCGGTCCAGTTGTTGGCAGTACAGGTCCGAATTGAGCGTTTGGCCATAGGGGAGCAGCTCATAGTGGATGATTCCCTGCCAATCCCACCAAACACACAGAAGAACCTTCCTGGCCGTCAATCCAGGCTTGGCCACCGTCTGGGCAGCTTCACCGCTTTTCGACCACGACCGTTTGCGCTTCACGTTGTCGTAAGTGACCCACTTTTCATCGCCAGTCACCATCCGCTTCAAAAACGGGTCGATTTTGTTGCGATTCAGAAGCGATTCGCATGCATCCATACGGGCAAAAATGTTTCTTTGCGTCAAGTCGTGTGGCACCCATACATCGAGCTTCTTTTTGAATCCAAGCTTCTTCAAATGGTTTATAACGGTTTGATGACTCATGCCCAGCTCTTGGCCGATGCTACGGCTGCTACTATGCCGGTCTCTTTCGATCAATTCAGCGATTTTATCGCAATTTTCGACGACAGGCCTTCCGGACCGTGGCGCATCTTCGATCACCTCTGCACCAGAACGAAAACGTTGAAACCATCGTTGTGCGGTGGAAATGGAAACTGTATCGGGTCCATAAACTGCACAAATTTGATTGGCAGCATGAGATGCATTTTTGCCTTTATCGTAGTAGTACTATAAAAAATGCCGTATTTACTCTTTATTTTGCTCCATGTTTGCGACGCTGTAACTCACGAACGACTAAAAACAAACAACAATAAATCAAACACGTGTTAGCGCGTGAAAAGAGCTTTCCAAAAAGCTCAAGCGTGAACCGATGCGACGAATACAACTAGAACTACGCGCTTGCAAAGACAAGCTTGCGGAAATACCGCAAGACTTTTTTGACAACCTTATATATACTTTATATGGTCGGAAAAGATTTCTTCTGCCTGTTACATACATTCGCACGACTTTAGTATACCCTTTTACTCTACGAGTAACGGGTATAAAAAGCCAAATTCTGTCGAGAAATGTCTTGGGTGAACAAACCGCGACACGCTAAGATACCTTCAACTGAAGTATTCAAATGAAATTACTCGTTTTTCTGCTGGTAATGAAGCAATTTACTCATAAGATTAATTCCATAATTTTGGTGAAGCTGGTTTTTGCCTAAATGGCCAATGTTGCTCTAAGGCAATTGCTACTACAAAAATGCCTATAAACCGGTCTATTTTTATCTATAGCTTATGGCCTATATAGACTCGATAATGGGTGATGTCAAATGTGGTACCCTCTATCGCGGTTTTTCGATGCATGTTACCATCTCTTAAGGATACATTTAAGTGGTCAGCATCTCAATATATTTAAAATCTTACAAAATTCTATCGAGTGGTTTTCCATTGATTCCGTTTTCTTAGTTAGACCTCTATGGGCGGGATACTAACCGCTTGTCCATTGGAGGCGGAAATTTAGCATAACAATTGTGGTGACGTCCTTCATCTTTGGCGAATTTTCCAAAGTTTTAGCTCGCACCTTTTTTTAACCAGCAACAGATGTTGTAGCTGTGTGTTGCTAGCATAAATGTGCCCATTAAATGCGAACTTGACGTGCTCAAGAAAAACTGGGTATGAGGTGTTGCTCTCTGATGCCTCTAGTTTCATAATTTATTGGTCCCGTTCCCAGGCAATTTTGAGTGTTCCACTGTGTTGTATTATTATATTATATATTTTTAGTTTTCGAATTTAACTTTGAATTTTATACGTCCACTCTTATTTAACTAATATATCATTCTTGTGATTTGCTCGCAGTAAAATAATTGCATTCAATGTGGTTGAGTCCATACAACTTTTTAGCGGATTCACTATAAATTTTCCCCCAGCGAATGGGCGTTCCACGCTAGCCTGTGTAGCTGGAACAGAAAGCACGACTTTTGAAATCTCATACAATTCTGTGAACTTTGTGAAGGATTCTGACCACCAGTTAAGAATGTGTTTATGGTTTCAAACACCTTTAAGTGCGAGAAAAGTCTTAATGGAATCCAGTAGCTGTTTTACTAGAGAGGACGAATTTGCTGTGTATCCAAATGGAATTAAAATCAGCGAAAGCAAGATTTTCGGTTGAAGTTTGGTTGTGGCCACCTACGCTGTTTCTAATATGCGTACAATTTCGAGAGCTGAGTCCCACACTTTTCGGTGCAGAAGACAGCAAATGTTGAAAATGTCTTTCGCTGCAAATATTTTAGCATCCTGTAGGTTGAGCTACAACTCGTGACCAAATCTACGATGCGCTCTGCAAAGGTAAAAAAACCGAAACTGTACCGGTACCAACGTTTCGGTTTCGTTCCGGTACTATCGGTTCCATTAATAACGGTAAACGGTTTTCGGATCTCAAAAACAAATTTGTATAGGTTCCGGTTCCGGTTCCGGTACTTGATTTGAAACGGTTTATTTCGGTTAACGGTTCTGGTACCGGTTCCGGTATTAAGCCCTGCAAAAAAGTTTTTCTCACTAAAGGCCTGTTCTGAGCAGCGCGGAAAATTTAGTAGGCTAAATTGCACTTAATTAATTTAGCATCCTCATAAATTATTAGTGAGCCCAAATTCACAAACGGCCACACTGGGGGTCAGCTGTGTTGTTTTGTTAAAAAAAAAAATTGATAGTGGTTTTGTTTTGCCAAATCCCGTATGAGACACACTTGGAGTGTTCGCTCTCACTTACGCTCTCTGGATACATTTGGGAATATGTCCGTCTCGCTCTAACCACTGTGTTTTCCTACTGGCTCTGCAAAGGATCTTTTTGGGCACTATAGTTTCTTTTTTGGACACTATCGTTTAGCACCACCAAAATTGAGAGGCAGCGCAAATTTGTTCTCTAAAACTCATTCTCCATGATGTCACCACCTGTTCGTTTGGCATCCACCGATGGGAGACGATGTGGGGGTATGGCACTCCAGTGCGGGTTTCGTAGTTTTCTTGGGCTGATTTGTGGCCATTCAATCCACTCACGACCCACACCGCTATCGATACGTCAACTATTCATATGCCAATTATCTATTTATTTAGCGCGTCTCTGAATACTAAATTTTCCGCGCTTCTCAGAACAGGCCTTAAGACTGATTTTCCGACCACTCGGTCATATGGCAGCCTTAAGGTATAGTCATCCGATTTCGACCAAATTTGGGAATCTATTTGAAAACATATAAAAACAAGAAAGAAAGTCGGTCAAGTCCGACTATAACATACTCTGTATCCTTAACGTCGCAGCTCGCATTTGCTCACGAGCTATACGCGCCCATCTCTAAGTTTTCCCTTTCTCACTAAGATTGCCTCTGTTGAACGGAATGCTGTGGTTATGGGTGGGGGGTGTTAACAGTCCGTTTTTTGCTCATTACTAGAGTATCGTTCATCCGATCTTTATCATTCCTTCAGCAAATCGATAAATTATTTTGATTACTAGATATCTCTAGAAGGTACGAACAATCTATCATCAAAACTGTGGGAGGTATGACGTTTTTCCCAAATTGCAGGGGCGGGAGGGGGCGTGGCAAAAAATGAAAATTAACTTGATCTGCCTGCAAGTATAAGAAATATATGTCCCATACATCTCAAACCTTCTTTCTTTCCATCTCTGAGATTTCTCCGTTCATACGGACGGACGGACAGACAGACAGACGGACAGACGTACATGGCTATATCGACTCGGCTGTTGATGCTGATCAAGAATATGTATACTTTATAGGGTCGGAGATGATTCCTTCTGGCTGTTACATACTTTTGCACAAACTTAATATTTACTTAAAAACAAAAAAAAGGTTTTTTTTCACTAAGACTCATTTTCCGACCGATCGGTCCTTTGGCAGCTATAAGATATAGTCATCCGATCTTAACCAAAACTTGCAATTTGAAAGCATATAATATTAATAATGGCCTTTAAGGACGCTAACATTGGAAGCAAAAAGTTTTTCTTACTAAGACTCAATTTTCGACCTATGGTTCCTATGGCAGCTATAAGATATAGATCCGGTCGGTTCAGGGTATATATAGCAGAGTGCAGTAAAAAGAAGACTCTGTGCTAAATTTGAGCTCGATTGCTTTAAAACTGATAGACTAGTTTGCGCAGAAACAGACGGACGGACAAAGCTCAACCGACTCAGCTCGTTGCCCTGATCAAGAATATATATAGTTTATGGGTTCGGAAATGAATATTTCTATGCGTTGCAAACTTCTGGGCAAAATTATAATACCTTTTGCAAGGGTATAAAAAGGAGGAAAGCTAACTTATAGTTTATATACCCTTGTAGCTTGATGGCGCCACTACTTTGATGATTTGCTTGCCAGTTTGTTATATGGCAGCTATACGATATATTCTTCAGATTTTGTCCAAACTTCCCAAAATTGTGGGGAAACTGATAATATCACTACCACTGAAAACGAAAAGTTTTCCTCACTAGAACTACTTTTTCGACCGATCTTTCCTATGGCAGCTATATGCTGTAGTCATCTGATTTGGATCAATCTTGGCAGAATTGTGTGGTAGCATATAATCCTGATCAGTAACAAGTTTAGGAGCGACAGCATTGAAAACAAAAAAGGTTTTCCTACTAAGACTTTTTTTCAAAACTATCTACTCTACATATAAAACAGTTTGTCCTGACTGACTGACTGATTGGCAATCAACGCAGAGCGCAAACGGTAAGAGATAGAAGGCTGAAATTTGGACAGGAGTTTCCATTAGTGGTGAAAGGACTAAGACGGATTTTGGAAAATTCCAACCGGAAAAGCCGAAAAAGCGTCAGAAAAGTTAGTATGGGAAAAATATGGTTTTTCATCCGACTGACTTGAAATTTGGTTTCGCATGCAAAAACTATAATCATACGATTGGCTTGAAACTCGGTTTGTAAGGATACAATTCGAAATAAAGTGAAATGGGGCGGTAACTGTAACGATAACGATAACGATAACGATAACGATAACGATAACGATAACGATAACGATAACGATAACGATAACGATAACGATAACGATAACGATAACGATAACGATAACGATAACGATAACGATAACGATAACGATAACGATAACGATAACGATAACGATAACGATAACGATAACGATAACGATAACGATAACGATAACGATAACGATAACGATAACGATAACGATAACGATAACGATAACGATAACGATAACGATAACGATAACGATAACGATAACGATAACGATAACGATAACGATAACGATAACGATAACGATAACGATAACGATAACGATAACGATAACGATAACGATAACGATAACGATAACGATAACGATAACGATAACGATAACGATAACGATAACGATAACGATAACGATAACGATAACGATAACGATAACGATAACGATAACGATAACGATAACGATAACGATAACGATAACGATAACGATAACGATAACGATAACGATAACGATAACGATAACGATAACGATAACGATAACGATAACGATAACGATAACGATAACGATAACGATAACGATAACGATAACGATAACGATAACGATAACGATAACGATAACGATAACGATAACGATAACGAAATAAAAAAAATTTGTGTTCCTTCAAAAAATCGGCAATGTTTGGTGTCATTTTGTTGGGCATACACACACACGCGGGCACAAAAAAACAGTTAATTCGTTTGTGTGCAGAATGCATAGGTGTGTCTGCGTGTTTCTTTCTCTCTCTCTCTCTCCCTCTCTCTTTGTAGTTTCTTCTAAATGTTTGCTAAAAAAAAAAACAAACAAAAATCCAGCCGCCTAATTTGCTTGCACACACACACACACAAGAGCTTTTTTACTGTGCGTGTTTCTGTGTGTGTCAAGTTGGGTGGGGAGTGGATGGGAGCTGGGTGGGATGTGGGTGGTAAGTGGGTGGTAAGTGGGTGGCAAGTGGATGGGAAGTGGGTGGGAAGTTGGTGGTTAGTGGGTGGTAAATGGGTGGGATGTAGGAGGGATGTGGGTGGTAAGTTGGGGGGAGGTAGATGTGAAGTGGGTGGGAAGTGAATGGGAACTGGGTGGTAAGTGGGTGGGGAGTGGATGGAAACTGGTGGTTAGTGGGAGGGATGTGGGTGGGAAGTGGGTGGGTACTGGGTGGGTAGAGGGTGGGAAGTGGGTGGGATGTGGGTGCGAAGTGGATGGAAAGTGGGTGGGAAGTGGGTGGTAGCTGGGTGAGTGTTTAGTGATTGGGATGTGGGTGGTAAGTGGGTAAGAAGTGGGTTGGATGTGGGTGGGATTTGGGTGGTAAGTGGATGGGAAGAGGGTTGGATGTGTGTGGGAAGTGGGTTGGATGTGGGTGGGATGTGGGATATTGGTTCCATACTGATAAAGGCTATACTGATGGCGCGACTGGTTTTCTGCTAGTATTATATATAAAATTGACCGATTTTCATGGTGGAATGGTGGAATTATGTAAAAGCATATCAAACTTATAAATACGAGGTTTGGGCACGTTCGCGTTGAAGACCAAAAAGTTGTTCTAACTAAAACTACTTTTCCGACCGATAGTTCCTATGGCAGCTATATGATTTGACGACAAATGTGCAGCGTCTTTGTACAAAAAGACTTCGTGCAAAGTTTGGTTAAGATAGCATTCAAACTGACGGAGGAGATCGCATTGAAACAGACGGACGGATATAATAACATGCGAAGTAAGGATATCTAAACTTAGGTAGGTGCAGTCGAGTTTCTTAATTTTTAGATACTTAAGCAATATGGAAACTTACCAACGCTGCTAATGCCACTACAATATGGTTCGACATAGCCGGGCATAGCTAGTGTAATTAGCAACAGGTGTGCCAGTAAAATAGGATGTGGCATCATTTTAATGGACATCTTCAAGCTCTGTAAAAGATATAAGAGTGATTGATTACACTAGGTAAAAATTTTTAAAAAACTAGACTGGTCTCATGAAAATCGACTTAAGAGTAATTGATTTCATCATTATTCTCAAATTTCAGTAAATTTCTTGTTCCCCTGGCGAACATTCAATCACCTTCTCGAAAAGTAGATCCTTGTTCCACTGACGAATGTTGTTCACGGCCACACTAACGTCAACAAAGAACAGCTGATTGAATTGCTTTGTCTGCAATTGTAAATCAAAGTTCGCCATCCACATATCACGCAGCATGCCCTCTTGGTAGTCCCACCACGATAAAGGTAGTTTGCGGGATTGATACATCAGAAATATTACTGCATTTTAACATTCTAAAAGACAGAATGGAACAATTGCCGCTTGCCTTGGCCATCTACAACTTATGGTCATAGTCGGTTTTCAATAAAGGGGCTCCATACAGTTCTGCCACTGTGCTTAGCTCCCACCCACTGAGCTAAAACCCTCTCCGACCATGGCAACGCCATTGACAGAGCAGATGTTCCTCTTGGGCAGTTCGATAGCAAATCGATAGAAAATCTAGCCTGTTAGCGGAATATTGCTATATGGTGTGACAGTAGATAGATCATCCATGACAGTAACTTGATCATCTGTCGCGGGTGATCTACCGAATGGACATTCATCTCTTATGAGGAAAAACACAGAAAGAAGAGGTCATTTAGATCATCTAGCGGATGACCTCTAGAATGCGCCAGTGGAACAAGGTTATTAGTTAAGCTGTATTTACCGTTGTCTGATATTTCATATGAAATGGCTGAAAAATACTTCGGCTCATTGTGAGTTGGCTGTCAAAAAATTCAGATGAGAAACCCCGGTTGGCTTCTTCCAACAGGGTTAAGCCGCTGGCAATTTTTTCTTCAATTAGCATTAATAATTGGTAATGCTAATTGCTAATGCTTAATTTTAATTGGCATTAAATCTAGCAGTCTTCCCATACATCCAGATGTTATATACTCATGTGATATATCAGACAAGTGTAAATACAGCTTTAATTAAAGTAATTTGATCGAGAATTGCACTTAGATTTTTATTAGATCTGTTATTAAAGTAAAATATTATCAATTTGAAGCAAAGTTATAGTTAATGTGATAAACAATATAATTTTAGTATTTAATAATATACTTATTCTCAGGACCGCAAACCCTATCACTTTTTTCCGGATCTCCACTTTGCGGATTCGGACTAAAACTTTCCAATGATTAATGATCGAATTTTTAAGGTTCGAGGTTTTTATGTGAAGGTGATGGTTCGAATCTTGGTTTGGGTCACGTTTTACCCAATTTAAACAGAAAATCAATTAATTTGTTAAATATGCAGAACAATATTTAGAATTTCTTCATATTTGAAAAGCGTGTTTAACTTAGACTTGAGTCGAACGGCTAAAATAATAAATTTAATCGTTTTCATTTTTGAAAGACATCGGCGAGCGTCAACAGTCGGGGATAACTTTCTGCAGAAAGATTGAAGTCATATTTAAGCTTTGTAGTCCATGAAAAATACTACCAATATGTCGTGTGACTTTTCGCTTTTGAGAATCATTTAGTAAACTTCAATTAAAGATCTAAAAACTTAGATCGACACTTGACGACTTTAGCACTAATTCTATATATCTATCCAGATTTTGTAAAAATACGGCATTATATTATAAGACACTGACGCACTATATCGACCAGATAACAAAAATCGCATTCTATTACTGTTGGAAAGCGTTATTGTTGAACCAAACCGATAGCTTGGGTTCGGAGCAGGTTGAGGTTCAAATATTTTGTCACACTTGGTTCGGTTCAGGGTTTGGTTCACAGCAAAAAAACAACCGGAGTTCAATGTTCGAACCGGTTCGGTGCAAACCAGGCCTGCAGCCCTGATTTTACACTGTACCAAAGGTACACAGGGTATGTATATTCTTGATCAGCATTAACAGCCGAGTCTAAATAGCCATGTGCGTCTGCGCGTATGAACGAAAAGATCTAAGAGATGATAAGAGGCAGAGGTTGCTCACAAAAAAAAAATTTCAGTTGTGAATGAATTATTTAATTATTATTTTTGGAGCGAAACATTAACGCCTGCCATTTACAATTAAAGATTATTTCATGTAAATGTTGCCTGCGGCTATGCCTTAGGTGGTCCATCCGTAAGCTCCAATTTTATCGTACTTTTTTCAGCATTTCATCTGGTATCGCACCGATAGCAGCTGCAATGTCGTCTTCCAGGGCTGCAATTGTGAAAGACTTCACGTAGCCCTTCAGAAATTATCCTGGCGACCAATGGACTGGTCCAAAACGTGAGATTAATTGCTCACCGAACTCGCCTCGCAATTGGTCCATGGTTTCGCTCGCCATGTGGCATGTGGCACCGTCTTGTTGAAACCACATATCAACCAATTCCTATTCTTCCATTTTGGGCGTTGCCATCGTGGCAGTGCAGCAGCAGCGCTGCTATTAATGCTACTGCTGGTTTACAGTCGGGCTTGACCGACTTTCTTAGTTGTTTGATATGGGCATTTCTTGAGTAAGGCACGTTACATTCGTACGCATATTTTTCCTCATTTCTGGCTATCTAATTGATAAATCCTTCACATTAACATTGTGGTACATAGCGCTTGGAGAGTACTTTCAAATCATGAGGTGAAGAGACCACTTCAGATTTTGGTGGTAGTTTTGTTTTCAATATCTAAAATTACTTTTGCTTATTAAAATTGTTTGGGACTTATTTTAAACTTAAACTCGAACCAAAATACGAAAGATTTAAGACCAAACGATTCTCGGGCCCTTACTATTTTCTGTTTATGTCAATGACCTGCCATAAGTTTTGTCTAATTGTGAAGTTCCGATGTATGCAGATGATGTTCAACTTTATGTTTCTCGTCCCATGTCGCAGTTTAATGAATGTGTTCAAATATGTAATATAAATCCATGTAAAGTTAATGACTGGGCAAATAAGAATGGCCTTGGCCTAAGCCCAGTTAAGTCCAAGTGTATAGTTATAAGCAGCAAGGTTGTTAGCACCGTAGGATTGCCATCATTGAAAATTAACAATTTACCAATACAGTATGTAGAGCGAGCGAGCAACCTATGATTTACTTTTAATCAAACATTAACTTGGAGTGATCATGTCACCGGATCTGTAGGAAAATTGTATGGACTTCTCAGGCAACTGTATCTGACTAAAGACTTTATACCAACCAAGCTGAGACTATTAATTTCTAAGACATATTTAACTTCAAAACTATTTTATGGCATTGAGGTTATTGGTATTTCTGACGCCAGAAGCTAACACAAAATGCAAGTGGCATTTAATAATATCGCAAGATATATATTTAATCGTACTCGCTTTGACCGGATATCAGACGTTCAATAAATATATTTAACCTTCCATTACAATCTTGGATAAGACTAAGAGCATTAACACTTCTTCACAAGATTATATACACAAATGAGCCGTCGTATCTCTTTGAAATGTTAAGCTTCTGCGTATCTAGAAGGACGTGCAACTTAGTGTGCTTACGATACAAGCTATCCAGCTCCGAAAAACATTTCTTAACTTTCGCTGTTCGCAGTTGGAATCAACTACCACAGAGTTTGAAAACAATAAACAACGCCACGCAGTTTCAAATGATTTTAGAATCTCATCTGAGAAGTGAATCTTAAAGAGTACTTATAGGGACACAATAGGAAAGAAGAAGCATAACAAAAAAAAAAAATTGTAATAATTATTATTAATTTAAATAATTCAGTTACTTAAGATTACATCTAAGTCTAATTTCATGTCATTATTGTATTACGAAGCTGTTTCTAGATAGTAAGTAAAATCAACACAAATTTAAATGTTACTTTGCCCTTGTGACTAACGCAATAATATATAAGTTTTTTTGTAACTTGTAGCGTTAGGATGGTATTTCAAAATAAATAAATAAATAAGCGAAAGAGATTTATGTAACACCGAGAATCGGTCTTTGATTGGAATTTGGATGGAACAGATTTCCGTAAAACCTCTTTATCGGTGGTGCCCTGGAAATCCTTAGAAATTTTCTTATGAGCGACGACAATTCAACCTAAACTTTGATCAATTAATATGTGAAATGACAAGTACTAGATCGGTTGCTAGATTATCTGAAAGCAAAACAGTACGATTGAAATCTAGGTGGCATTAAGCAGTTGGTTTCAAATCGTTAAACATTTGTCATAACCCAGAATATATGAGTCCCTCCACATATACAAACAGGGAGCTGCGTCACCTAATTATTATTCCATTGCAAAGAGTATATTAAAATTATCCAGATATTTGTAACGCATAAAGTAAATATATTCTTCATCAGCTTCAGGAGCTGAGTTGATTTAGCCATGTCCGTCTGTTTCTATGTTATCTTCTCCCTCAGTTTTAAAGTTATCTTGACCAATCTTTAACTTTTGAAAACCAGTTTTGGTAAGAAAAACTTTAAACATTTTAATGGGTTTCCAATGGGGCTCCAAACTACTTATTTATTAGTTTTCTATGCGCTTTCACAATTCCATCCAGTTTGAAAAAAAATGGACAACTATACAGTATAGTTGCTATAGAAAAAATTGGTCTGAAAAATAGTTTCACTAAAAAAAACTTGTTCATTGAATGGTGATGCCATTAAATTTGGCAGTAATTTATTTTATATGCTTTCACACAATACGAAACAGTTTGATAATCACTGCCTGGTGAAAAAACTTTTTTCAATGGCAGAGCTGCAATGGCCCATGGTCCATATAAGGTTTTGATGCGTATTATTTGTGAACGTCTAAAGCCGCTTATAAGCACACTGATTGGACCTTATCAGTGTGGCTTCAGACCTGGTAAGCCCACCACAGACCAGATATTCACATAACGACAAATCCAGGAGAAGTTCTATGAGAAAGATATCACAACTTGCCATCTTTATGTAGATTATAAAGCCGCCTTCGGCACTCCGATAAGGTCGAGGTTCTTTGAAGCCCTACCTTTGGTATACCAGCAAAGAACGTTCGACTTTCTTTTATGACGTTCAGAAGCACGCAAAGCTCCTTCAAAATAGGAAAGAACCTCTCCAAACCTTTTGATACTAAAAGAGGTATTAGGCAGGGCTATCGTGTGACTTATTTAATCTGCTTATGGAGAATATTTTGCGCCAGTGCCCAAATGCCAACAGATCGGGCACATTTCTTTATAAAGATCTAATGCTACTCGCATTCGCCGATGATATAGATATTATCGGCAAAAACGATCGGTAAGCGGTAAGCAGGGAGTTTTCAGAGATTGAGAAGCAGGGAGAGTACAACTTTAAGGTTGTAGAGGATTTTGTCTACCTCGGAACGATGACAACGTGCGATAATAGCACCAGTCTGGAAATCCGAAGAAGAATTACTTTTTCAAACCGATGCTACTACGAGCTCAGTAGGGAGTTTAAGAGCAGAGCCCCCTCTCGAAAAACGAAAAAAAACGCTATACAAGTCGTTATCACCCCAGTCCAAAAATATGACGCATAAGCATGGACAATATCATCAGCGGATGAGACGGCGATTGGCGTTTTCTTCATTGATGAACACAATGAACTTTATGGGGACACCAGTCTGGTCAAGCGCAATAAGAAACAGCGGCTGCCTGTCACCCAGATGGATGAAGAAGCTTCAGTAAAAAATGCCTACAAATTGAAGCCGGCTGACTTTGGAGGAAGTGGCAAGAGGGGAATATGGGAATATCAGGAGCGGAGAGACTTTTCCAAGCTTGGTGTGAACAACTGGTGCCAGCTCGCACGGAGCGGAAACGACTGGCGGGCATTAGCAGCAGCGGCCGAGACCGTTAAGCTGTTGTGATATAAGTTGATACCAATTACCTTGATGTTTTTTTAGAAAATGGAACATGTACCACATTCGATTTCTCTTAAGTGAAAACTAAATCGTGGCTTTTTGTTAATATTTTTGTACTTTATAGAGTCAAAAATATTTTTTTGATTGTTAAATACATTTGCACAAAATCATTAAACTTTTGGTACCTTTGGTACATGGTATACAAATTGCTCTCCTCCATTTCGGCTGCTGCTTAGTGTGATTTGTAAAAGAGATGATTTTGTAACATTTTCCTATTGCGAGTTTATTTAACACTTTTGCAATGCATTTTTTAATAGCAGATAAGAAACTAACAATATGTGCATTTAAATAAGGTCTCAAGTTCGACAAGTTCTGTTCGCGAATAGTTCAATAACAATAGAACAGACGGTACTTAAATAAGTCATAAAACTTTTGTGCGCATAAAACGAACACATTTCCTTCACGCTCCACGGCCATTTATAATATAATTGCATTTTGAATGGCGGAAACAAAAACAAACTGCATTTATTCTTATGTAAATGTATACATATGTAAATTGCTCTTACTTCATGTAATACTTAAAAGTTATTGTGAACTTTTACTTCTAGACTCTGTTTGCATTAGGTGGCACTGGAGAAGTCTTCGTTCGAAGACCTAAATAGTTCGAGGGATATTATTTTGTTAAAGTTGCTATCATGAACATCTGTGGGTATAACATTGGATAAAAATGATTCTTTAACTCAGGGAAGTAATAAAATTTTGCGCCCCAGGCGAACATTTTTCCGCAAAAGCCGCGGAAAAGTTTTTCACGTACCTGGCGGTCGTTAATGGTTCTTTTTTAACAGATATTTTAAATTTGTGTTTTTGTAATCTGTTCCAAAGGTACAAAGAGTATATTAAGATTGTGCAAAAGTATGTAACAGGGAGAAGAAATCATTTCCGACCCTATAAAGTATATATATTCTTGATCAGCACTAACAGCCGAGTCGATATAGCTATGTCCGTCTGTCCGTCTGTTCGTCTGTCCGTCCGGATGAACGAAGAGATCTCAGAGATGGTAAGAGATAGAGGTATGACAAGTATGGGACATATATTTCTTATACTTGCAGGCAGATCAAGTTTACTTTCAATTTTTGCCACTCCCCCTCCCGCCCCCGCAATTTTGAGATATCTAGTAATCAATATTATTTATCGATTTGCTGAAGGAATAATAAAGATCGGATGAACGATACTCAATTTATGAGCAAAAAACGGCCAGTTAACAACCCCCACCCACCCCCCATAACCACAGCGTTCCTTTCAACAAAGACAATCTTAATTGTCGAGAGAGAGAGAAACTTAGAGATGAGCGTATAACAGCGTATAACGCGTATGACGCGTATAACTCATGGGATTTAATGCTGTGGATGGAATGCTGGAGCTATAATAGAACATAAATCCACTAGTGACCGAGAGATGCATCTGGTAAAATATATGTATGTGATAGCTATTGTGCAGAAAAAAAGATATCGTGACCGTAAATTGAACTCTGTGAGATGAATGTAAAGGCTATTGGCGAACAATAACGATCGTGGGGCCTAGAAGCTTTGAATTGCATGCAGTGAGAGTAAAGTTGTAGCTATTTGAAAAAATGAGTGTTCCTACAAACTGAGCGTAGTAGTTGTAGCAGTAGTATTTATTTTTCAATTTTATAACATGTGTTAACAAAATGCACGTAGTGACTTTAATATAAATAAATAATGGTATGCTTCTGGGATGGTAATTAATGCCGTCATGCCCATACTTTCCTTATGTGGTCCACAATACTCCATTTCCCGTTACTACACTTTACTTCCCCGGTCGTCCCGAGATATCACCGGTAATGGTGCGAAAGAGGACCCCTCACTGAGCGTAGTACATAAAGTAATTACAGTGTACTTGAGTCCAAGCGCGGGGCGTACAAAAATAGACTAGACCATATAACCCTAAAAAAGGGGCACATCTGTTAGTAATAAGAAGACCCGACTAACCCAAGGTTATGTGATGCACTTCGTGGGGGTAAACTAAAAATGATAAAGACACCGAAATTTCAATAAAGAAACAAAACTTTTGTTTCATGAGAAATATCCAAACCATTCTTTAAGGACCTTTGCAATATAAATGACCCACCAGTCCCCAACATTGAAAATAAACTGATCTACCTTCAAGCATGGGAAATATAATATATGTCCCATACGTGTCAAAACTCTATCTCTTACCATCTCTGAGATCTCTTCGTTCATACAGACAGACAGACATGGCTATATGGACTCGGCAATTGATGCTGATCAAGAATATAACTATTTAGTTGTTCGGTGAAGTTGAATTTTATTCATGACTAAAAATCAACTTGATTAAATTCAACTTGATTAAATATTTAACCTGACTAAATTCAACTATTGGATTTTTATAGTATATGGCTAATGTTGCGAAAGAAAACATTATTTCGACCGGTCCCGACGACACTTTATAATTTTCTTAGAATTAGTAAAATAAAAGATTCAAAACATTCGCGCATATTCAAACACGCGCGCACATTCAAACGCGCGCCATCAATCGATCGCCAACAGCTGACGATAGTCGGCTTGCGCTTACATTGCTATCGGCAGCACAGCTATCGACGCCGCTAGCGACTGCGCCCTGCAGCCTATAAAAATAGAGCCTCAGCGAGCTGGCACCATAGAAGAACTAACATAGAAGCACAATTTGCTACGTCGACAACTTTTCACTCAGATATTTATCAGCTGTTCGCTGTCATTTTGGCTCTTTGAGTTATTTTTTGACTCTCTGAGTATTTTTTAACTATGCCCGTCTCCCTCTAACCACCGTGTTTTCCTACGTCGACAGTAATTTTGAGTAACAGATTTTGTTGTCTCTATGAAGTATCTACTTGTCACAATGGAGTTAACATCACTCAAAAAAGAGACGCGTTTCAAAGTGTGCTTCTATGTTAGTTCTTCTAAGGGCGCGTGTTGTCGTTCTGCTATCGCGTCAGGGATGGTGCTCGATAAATGGTGTGACCAGAGGGCTGCCACAATTGTTAAAGTAGTGGCGCCATCTATTGCTGAGTTTGGGAATCACTCAGCTAATATTGTACATCACTAAATTATATAAGCTGCAAGGGTATATAAACTTCCGTCTAGCCAAAGTTAGCTTGCCTCTATTATTTCTGAAAATCTCGTTTGTTCCGCTCTTGGTAAGCATCGAATTCTTGAACACAAACGCAGTATCCTTTTCATTAGATTTCTTTGCTGAAACCGTGGCTGTTTGCATATGAAGACTTGTGTACATATTTCTGGTTATATGCCAGTTCAGCTGCTAATTTTTTTCAGATGTGGACCAGCTGCCTCATATGATATGTAAGTCCACTTTTTCGCTGCACACTAGGTCAGCGGGCCGATATTTTTGTCAAAAGTCCTTAATTTTTCGTTTGGGAAACTGGATAAAAAGACTATCGGAAGTGATTTTGAACACATGTAGCTAATTTATGCCAAAATTTGGAACCATTTCACAAAATTGTTTTTGAATTACCGCCGTTCAAAGTTGATGTTTCTCTTAATTGCTGCAAGAAATAGAAAATTACTAGTCAAAACTTTTGGAAACACATGTAGCACCGCATTCGCATTCTCTTTGAAGACGGACGTGTGTTTTTTTAACCTGCGCTTCTTTTAATTTCCTTGCCAGTGTCAAAATCGATTCTGCTTGTTTGTCTTGTGCTATTAAGTTCTCGGACTAATATATTTACAATAGCTTTCATTAATTTGGTTGCTATTATTTTGTAAACTAAACGCAAAAACAAACTCTGCATTCCTGATGCCGTGCATTTAGATTTGTTCTTTCGTTTTGTTTTATTGTATTTGCCTGGCTTTTTGGTCAACCGATCGCGCTCTCTTGTTGTTGTTGGTGTTGGTGTAGCTTTACTCCCTCCCGCTCCCACTCATCTCTCTCGCGCTCGCGATCGCGTCCACCCGCGCTCTGACTACTTGTGTGCATTACAGTTACTGTGTGTTTTGTGAATTTAGTTGTTGTTTTTTTTCTCTGCTTGAAATAGCTGTAGGCTGTTTCTAGTTACTCCAACTGTTTGCCGATTGTTTGACCCCAGTGGTGAATTTGGTGTGTATTTAATTAATTATTTGGTGCCGAATTTAATTACTTTTAATTTAAAAAACAAGAAAGAAAGTCGGTCAAGCCCGACTATAACATACTCTGTACCCTTACACTCGCATTTGCTCAGGAGTCAAACGGCCAGTTAACACCCCGCGCACAACGCGGTGCGCTCTCTAAGTTTCTCTCTCTCTCTCTCTCGCTCTCTCTCTCTTTCTCTCTCGCACTAAGATTGCCTGTGTTGAACGGTTAGGGTATGTTGCTGTGGTTGTTGGTGGGGGGGTGGGTGGTGTTAACTGGCCGTTTTTTGCCCATAACTTGAGTATCCTTCATCCGATCTTTATCATTCCTTCAGCAAATCGATAAAAACTGTAGGAGATATGAAGCTTTTTCCAAATTGCGGGGGCGGGAGGGGGCGTGGCAAAAATTGAAAATAAACTTGATCTGCCTGCAAGTATAAGAAATATATGTCACATACATGTCAAACCTCTATCTCTTACCATCTCTGAGATCTCTTCGTTCATACGGACGGACAGACGGACATGGCTATATCGACTCGGCTGTTGATGCTGATCAAGAATATATATACTTTATAGGGTCGGAAACGATTCCTTCTCCCTGTTACATACTTTTGCACAAACTTAATATACTCTATGTACCTTCGGTACAGAGTATAATGAGTTATCCGGTCTGCTTCAACAAAAAGTGCAAGTTGTCGTCTGCCTCCAACGATACCTTTATCGTGTGTTGGCTTTGTGACCATATTATGCATGTCAAATGTGCTGGTTACACTGCCAGGGTTAAAGACTGCATCAAGCTAGACAGTGGACTGAAGTGGAGTTGTGGGTCTTGCCGTGAAATAGAAATGGACATGAGATTGTTTATGAGGCAGACTAGAGATGGGCATAAGCGCGTGTTTGCTAACTTTCGGAAAGTTACTGACGAGTTTGTGACGCTGGAATCACAATTCGCCAGTTTAAAACTGATGAATGAGTCTCCCACGCGCAAAAAAACCATTCGCTCGGGTGTGCCTCAGGAGCAAAGTGTTCTTTCTGTCCCTGATCAGGCTCAGGGCCCATCTTCTCCTAATATACAGCGTCTAATATCGTCTAATACTCCGGCTCTAGCGCGGAGGATAATTGGTACTGGAGATTTTACCACTACAGACAGTGGCATCTCTGATCCCAGTTTAGCGATATCAGATGTAGTGTCCGAAATGTCCGTCCAGGAGGTCCCTACCCCCCCTGTTGTTGAAAGTATACCTATAGGGAGTGCAGTGGTGGCGCTACGTGTTCCTCCTATTTCCGTAAACATTACCGAGGTAGCTGGGGTATCAAGTGCTCCAAAGCCCCTTATAGGTATTCCACCGAAGAAACATATATTTGTTTCTCGGCTTGCCCCTGATCTCACATCTGATGATGTTAAAGCCTACATTCAGGCCAAAATTCAAGCCGCAGGTATTTTGGTGGAAAAGTTTAAGTTTTCGTATGAGAGGGATGTTGCCTCTTTCAAAGTAAGTGTCCCGGATAAAATTTTTAGAACAATTTGTTCAAAGAATTTCTGGCCGGAACACTTAATAATCGAAGAGTATATTGCCAAAAAGAAAAATCGGCCTCCTATATATTTGTCTTTACCGTCTAACCCTTCTGGCGCCTCTCCCTCTACTGTTGCGTCAAAAAACTAATTTCCTCCCTTCTGCTTGCCTATCAAAATGTACGTGGTCTTAATTCTAAATTAGCTAAACTCTTTGTAGACAGTATATCTTTCGATTTTCATGTTCTAGTTTTCACCGAGACGTGGCTAAAATCTGACATCTCTGATTCAACAGTTTTTCCCACTAAATATACCACTTATAGATGCGATCGCTCTTCCCGCGTTGGGGGTGGGGTTTTAATTGCTGTGGACTCCGTCCTTTCGTCGGAGTTGACACATTCTTTAATTCCCCATGACATCGAATTTATAAGTGTTAAAATAACTTTTTCTACTTTTTCCGTATTTATTACTTTTTCCTATATTCCTCCACATTCCGATACCACAATTTACTCCTCTCACCTCTCTGCCATTGAGTCGATCTCTCTGTTATTATCAAACAGTGAACTATTGATTGTTCTTGGAGACTTTAACTTGCCTGAAGTTATGTGGTTTACGAACAATGAATCAAATGCGCATTTACCTTCGAAGTCCCATGATTTTATCGATGGCCTATTTGAGTTGTCTTTGTCGCAAGTTAATCCTATTCGCAACTCGATAAACAGATCTCTCGATTTAATATTTTTGTTGGATCCCCCCGGCAATGTTGCATCTAGAATTGACCCGTTGGTTCTTCCTGAGGACCCCTTTCATCCTACATTGGAACTTACCATTGAATTGCCCTCTCGGGTGTGCTCTGCTTCTGGAAGCTCGACGGCTAAAACCCGTTGTTAAACCAAAAAACAGAGTTTTTAAAACTTAACGATTTAATTTTTGAAACCGATTGGCCTCAATTGTACACTTGTACAGATATTGATGTTGCCATACAACTTTTTTATGATACCTTGTACTCGCTTTTTGATGTTTGTGTTCCACTTGAGCTCCCTCGCTGTCCTAATAGGCAGCCTTGGTTCCTCTAATAAACTAAGAGAACTAATAAATTTGAAAAACAAGAAGTCAAGGTATTTTAAAAAGTATAAGAATTCGAAAAAATCATCCGATTTCTCCCGTTATGTGGATGCTCGTTCTAGATTTAATGTGCTGAACGCACAATGTTATAAAGACTATCTTAACCGTTGCAGACTTCAATTCTCGCACAATCCTAAGCAGTTTTATACGTTTGTTAACTCTAAACGCAAATCTTCCACTATGCCCTCTTCTGTGCGGTATGGTAATGCGAAAGCAAACACTGATCAGGCCATAGCCTATCTGTTTGCAGAGTTTTTTACGTCAACCTACTCGTCTTCTAGCTTCTTTGCGAATCAACCATACCCCTATCAGTTGAATGGGTCTAACTGTATTTTTAGCCCTGTAATTACTGAAAGCTCTCTCCTTTGCGATCTTAACTCTGTTAAACCTGTGTATGCACCGGGTCCCGATGGAGTACCCGCTTGTGTACTTAGGTTTTGTGCTGATGCGCTTTGTAAGCCTATTCATAAATTATTTGAATTGTCTCTTGAGTCATCCTCTTTCCCTGTGTTGTGGAAGGAATCTTATATCATTCCTCTCCATAAAAAAGGTAATAAGTCGGATGTTGAGAATTATAGAGGTATTTCCAAGTTGTCTGCAATACCAAAAGCTTTTGAGAGAATTATGACATCTCAACTGCAACATTTATGCAGTTCCATTATTTCACCCTATCAACATGGATTTGTGAACCGTTGATCTACTATCACTAACTTATTAGAGCTTACATCATTAGTGTTCAAAGGGTTCTTTGGTAAGATGCAACCTGACGTCATTTATACTGATTTTAGTAAGGCTTTTGATTCTGTTAATTCCTTGTTGCTTCATAAACTGAGTTTAATTGGTTTCCCAACTAACCTTCTTAGTTGGATCTCTGATTACCTAAGTTCTAGAACACAAAAAGTTCTATTTTGTAATTCATATTCGAAACTAATCCAGGTTACCTCTGGTGTACCCCAAGGTAGTCACTTGGGTCCCTTGCTTTTTACTCTCTTCATAAATGATCTTCCGTCTGTCTTGACTCACTCTCGTGTGCTTATGTACGCCGATGATGTGAAACTATGTTTAACATATAACGATTTGGTTTCCCGCTATAATTTGCAAGCTGACTTGGATGCATTTCAGTCTTGGTGTAAAGATAATCTATTAAACCTTAACAGTTCCAAGTGTAAGGTTATGACATTTTACAGGAGCTTGCCACAATTCTCCACTTATATGCTTGATAATGTCCCACTTGAGTGCTTAAATAATTCAGCCAATGAGGTAAATGATCTTGGGGGCTATTCTTGATCACCGACTTAAATTTGACTCTCATGTTACGGCTACTGTTTGTAGGGCCAGAAGTGTTCTGGGGTTTATTAAGCGCTGGTCGAAGGAATTTGATGATCCCTATACGACGAAGATTTTGTACACTTCTCTTGTCCGTCCGATTCTCGAGTGCGGATCATGTGTGTGGTCTCCGCAATATTCGACCCATCAAGATAGAATTGAATCTGTGCAAAAACAGTTTTTATTGTTTGCTCTTCGTGGTTTGGGCTGGAATCCTGAGGTCCGCTTACCATCGTACTCTAGTAGACTTCTTTTGATTAACCTTCCCTCCCTTATTAACCGTAGAGTTATGCTTGGAGTAATCTTTATACATAGACTAATTAATGGTGAAATCGACTCAACTGAGTTGGTTGGCCAAATTAACCTCAACGTTCCTATTAGACCGACTCGTAATTTTATCCCCCTATCACTACATCGTTGTAATACTAACTATGCCTTGCATGAACCGTTTCGTGTCCTCTGTGCTGATTACAATAAACTCTACCGAATAATTAACTCTGAAGCTTCTCTTCCTGCTATAAAAATTTCTATTTTAACTTATTTAGTCCGTAATTAACATTACTTTATTTTCTTCCTTCGCGATTTCGTGTCACACGTTAGTGGCTGCGCCTCTCGGTCGGTTGGGCGGGAGGTGGGCTGCTATTTTGCTTGGGGTTCACGCGTAACAAGCTTAGGCTTGGTGTCGCATGGGCCACTTGAACGTACTGCGCATTGTTCGTCAACGTCCATATACATATATACATAAAACCTATCGATATCAGTCGTCGATCAAGAGCCGCCAATCCAAGATGGCCGCTTCGCTTCTTGCTTAACTTTGTCTTCGTGCACATTATTAAGCTTAGTATTACAAAAAAATCTATAAATAAACTTTTAATCCAACAGTTTATGGGTCCAACACGCTTTACTTTTTGCAAACCACTGCTCAGTGGTTGGGCTTATATGGAGAGAACGGCCATAAATACTTCTTGTGGAAATATCGGGCTAAAACCAGGGCCTAATCGCGAAACGAATTTCGGTTCCGGTACGTCCCGAAATGAATGTTTCGGTTAAAGGTTCTATTTCGGTTTTCAATTAATTTCGGTTTTCGGTTTCGATTTTTATTTTGGATACCGGTACGTACCGGTATAAGTACTACCTTATTTTTAAATTGGAAAAATTAAATTCTGAGATAAATCCAAATCATTCATTTTTAATAACGCGAAATCTTATTGTCAGAAAATGGGAATTTGAGACTCGCAATGGGCAGTATTTTCAATTTAGATTTGTTTAACCATTTTTCAAAATAATGCCTAAAATCTGCTAAAAATATAGGGAATACACTGCAATTGTTAGGTAGTGTTGCACCTAGAGCCATAGGAGTATTTAAGAACTTTTCTTCGAAGTTGTAGCGGTCTATTTTAATTTCTACATTTGACTTAAAAACAGTCGGTAGTTGCGGTTCACAGAAAAAAAAGGGTTTCGGATCATATGTTAACAAAAAAACCGCCATCCATGGTCTCGTTTTTATTAGACATTGGTTATGCTTATAAAAATGTTCTCTATGGTGAGTTATTCGCGGTTTTTTAGCCAATATAAGATGGAAAATCACTTAATGACAACTAAACTAAAGCCTCAGTCTTTTGTTACATTCTCTACGTGGTATTTTTGTTGTCAATTAATTCAAATCCAAATACGGACTTAACGCCCAGTGGCTTCAAGTCCGGGCCTAAGGCCCAGGAAAGTTCTGAGTTATATCTCAAATGTCATGTCCCATTTGTAGTTTTCAAATTTAACTTTGAATTTTTTAAGTCCACGACTTACTTAACTAATATAGCATTCTTGTGATTTGCTCGCAGTAAGATAATTGCATTTAATGTGGTTAAGTCCATACAACTTAAAAGGGGACTCATTATAAATTTCCCTCCAGAGAATAGGCGTTCTACGCTACCCTGCGTAGCTGGAGCAGAAAGCACGACTTGTGACATCTCATACAATTCTGGGAACTTTGTGGAGGACTCTGACCACCAAAATTGGGGCAAGTGTTGAAAATGTCTTCCGATGCAAATATTTTAGCATCCTGTAGGTTGAGCTACAACTCGTGACCAAATCTACGCTGCGCTCTGTCAAGGTAAAAAACCTAAACTGTACCGGTACCAGCGTTTCGGTTTCGTTCCGGTACTATCGGTTCCATAAATAACGGTAAACGGTTTTCGGTTCTTAAAAAAAAAATTTGTATAGGTTCCAGTTCCGGTTCCGGTTCCGGTACTTGATTTGAAACGGTTTATTTCGGTTAACGGTTCTGGTACCGGTTCCGGTATTAAGCCCTGGCTAAAACTTATACGGTAATACGGTCTATGATGAGTAAAAACTGAAACAATCAAAAATGGGTGTTGTTGGACATGTCCACGCCCACTTCGCTGCGGCAGCGCTGCAGCAGCGAACATTCTTTTGCTCATAACTTGAGTATCGTTCATCCGATCTTTATCATTCCTTCCGCAAATCGATAATTAATCTTGATAACTAAATATCTCTTCAAGGTACGAACCATCTATCTACTAAACTGATGAAAATATGATGTTTTTTCAAAATTTCGGGGGCGGGAGGGGGCGTGGCGAAAATTTAAAATAAACTTGATCTGCCTGCAAGTATAAGAAGTTTATGTCCGATACATGAGATCTTACGTTAACTGACAAATCAAAAAACGTGCATTACTTTATAGAATACTACAAGACCAGCATCAGGTGGTTGCAGCTAAACTAAACATTTTTTATACTCTGTACCGAAGGTACATAGAGTAGATTAAGTTTGTGCAAATGTATGTAACAGGGAGAAGGAATCGTTTTCGACCCTATAAAGTATATATATTCTTGATCAGCATTAACAGCCGAGTTGATATAGCCATGTCCGTCTGTCCATCCGTCCGTCTGTCTGTCTGTCTGTCCGTCCGTATGAACGAAGAGATCTCAGATATGGTAAGAGATAGAGGTTTGACATGTATGGGACATATATTTCTTATACTTGCAGGCAGATCAAGTTTATTTTCAGTTTTTGATACGCACCCTCCCGCCAACGCAATTTGGAAAAAACGTGTGTCTTCCACAGTTTGATATGATGATAGATGGTTCAAACCTTCTAGAGATATCTTGTAATCAAAATTATTTATCGATTTGCTGAAGGAATGATAAAGATCGGATGAACGATACTTAATTTATGAGCAAAAAACGGCCAGATAACACCAATATAACCACAGCAACATATCACAACCGTTCAACAGAGGCAATCTTAGTGAGAGAGAGAGAGAGAGAAACTTAGAGAGCGCACCGCGTTGTACGCTCTATGTGTTAACTGGCCGTTTGACTCGTGAGCAAATGCGAGTGTAAGGCTACAGAGTATGTTATAGTCGGGCTTGACCGACTTTCTTTCTTGTTTAATCTTAAAGTATTAAGAAACCAGATGTAATAAAGAATAGTGAGGGCAGAGAAGGTCAAAACACTTAAAACTTTATCTAAACATTGGACACTCGAACCAAAAACAAACACAAAAAGATACTTCTCTAAAACAACGATTTACACAAAATCTAACACGAATTATCTTTAAGTTTAATTGTAGAAGTTAAGTCAATACCTATATGTGCAATTTTCATTTTACACAACTTGAATTTTTACTTATAATGGGTTTTTTAATCAAAGTTTTTACTTGAATTAATATTATTTTTATGCAAAAATGTAATATAACAAAATTAGCATGTTGCAGCGAGCTGCGTGCGATTGTACAAGGCAAATGGGCAAATGGCCACACTTTCGATGGTATTTTTACAAAGCACCGTTGGAATCAAAGCAAAACAATTATGGCATTGTGAAGCTCGATCAATAAGCTGTTAAATAAAGCAGTTATGGTTTGAAAATTGTAACATTAATTTTTTGATATTTGGCCTATGGCAGCAACCCCTGATCGAAGCGAGATTGACACTAGATACAAAAGAGAATCTACAATTCCAAGTGAAACGATCAAAAATGGAACTCGAAGGCTAAAGAGGCTGACTTTTAGGATTCACTTTTCGGTTCGACTGGGCAATGCCAAGTTCTGGACACATTACACAAAAAATTCCTTGGAAATCAATTAAAGACTTAAATGCAAATCAAATTTCACTAACAATTTCTAATTGGATAAAAGAGTTAAGTAAAATTCACTTTATGAACATCTAGCAACTGTAAGAGTGCGTAATTTGGCAATTGCTTTTCATTCCACAAGCATTCATTTTCAAAAGGAAAAACTTTTTCGTTTTAGTGTTGCGAGAACATTCGAAAAGTTGCCGTGAAAGTGAAAAGTTGCCTGTATTATTAAATATACTACACAAAAATTGGTGTCGCGAGTTGCGAGTTGCGCGAGACAATTTTGATACTTGAAAGATACAAATGCAAGCGCTGTTAACAAACTCGATTCGTGGAAATGGGTACATGTGTAAAACCTGTAAAAAATTTCCAGTCCATACGACCAGCTCGTAAAGCTGCTCCACTGATATCATTATTCTATTGAGTTTGAATCCATATGAAAAATCACGTTGATAAATTTTTTGACATTGTGGACAAAATTAATGAAGTCGAAATAGCGAACATTGATTTGTTCGAGATCCTGCTGTTGTATAGCGTGCCTGAGGAATACAAGTCTTTTCGTAATGCCATTGAAACACAGGACAATTTAATATCGCCCGACACTGTCATAATAAAGTTCTTGGAGGAATATGAGGCGCGAAACAGAAATAAAAGTGAATCGACGCCGTCGCCTGGGGCATCATTGACAC
Source organism: Lordiphosa magnipectinata (assembly GCA_037044535.1). NCBI lineage: Eukaryota > Metazoa > Arthropoda > Insecta > Diptera > Drosophilidae > Lordiphosa > Lordiphosa magnipectinata. Next base: position 178,941 of record JBAMBO010001918.1, read on the forward strand.
ACAAGAGCCAAAAACAAACCAAAAGAAAAACAGTCAAATCAGAAATTTAAGTTCAAGTGCTACAATTGTGGCAAGGTGGGTCACAAAGCAGCTGTTTGTACCTCGAAGAACCAGAAAAATTATAAAACGAAAGCGTAAGTTAAAGTAGGCTCTAACCGACTTCGATATACCCGTTACTTATGGAAAGAAATGTTTAATAGCCTTCCTGTGTGCCTGAGGTGGGACAGCCGAAAAGTATTCAACATCTTTTTAACTCGGCTATTTATCATCCGATCTTGATGAAAATCAGCGCTTATAGATGTTGCGAATATAAATGTAAGTTTTAAATTTGAGATCGATATCTCAAAAATTGTGGGAGTTATTCAACATTTTTTATTGCATTATCTGCGTGCAGACAATAGGAGTCTACATTTCAAATTTGATTGCTCTAGCTTTTCTAGTCTCTGAGATTTAGGTGTTCATACAGACAGACGGATAGACGAACGGACGGACAGACGGACATGGCTTTATCGACTCGGCTGTTGATGCTGATCAAGAATACATATAGACTTTATATGGTCGGAAATGATTCCTTCTGCCTGTTACATACATTTGCACGACTTTAGTATACCCTTTTACTCTACGAGTAACGGGGTAATAGAACTACTTTTTTGACCGATCGTTCCTATGGCAGCTATATGCTAAAGTCATCCAATTTGAATCAAACTTGGCAGAATTGTGTGGTAGCATATAGTATTGATCAGTAACAAGTTTGGGAGCGATAGCATTGAAAACAAAAAAGTGTATCCCACTAAGAAAAGTTGTTCCAACTAAAACTACTTTTTCGACCGATAGTTCCTATGGCAGCTATATGCTATAGTCATCCGATCCGGCCGGTTCCGAAAAAGACCTTCGTGCAAAGTTAGGATAAGATAGCATTCAAACTGATTGAGGGATAGCATAGAAACTGACGGACAGACGGACGGTCAGGCGGACATGGCTATATCAACTCAGCTCGTCATGCTGATCAAGAATATATATTCTTTATGTGGCCGGAGATGCTTCCTTCTATGCGTTGCAAACGTCTCGATAATTTTAATATACGCTCTACAAGGGTATAAAAATTTATCGGTGGCGGCCATCGGCTTCTCAATTATATGTTATGTTATGTTATTTTATAATCTTTTAGAAAAAAAACTTTAATAGGTATAAAAATTTATCAGTGGCGGCCATCGGCTTCTCAATTATATGTCCACACAAAGCCAAATAAACATACTATTTATAGACTTTTAGAAAAAAATGTTAATACACCGAGAAAAAACTTTTTTTTCTTTTTTAAAGCCTAGTACTGAGGGCGTTGGAATTTTCCTTCAGCTGTCAAATCCCATATAAAAACAAGAAAGAAAGTCGGTCAAGCCCGACTATAACATACTCTGTAACCTTAACGTCGCAGCTCGCATTTGCTCACGAGTTATACGCGCTCATCTCTTAGTTTCACTCTCTCTCTCTCTCTCTCTCTCTCTCTCACTAAGATTGCCGTTCAATAGAATGCTGCGGTGATGGGTGGGGTGGTGGGGTGTGTTTACTGGCCGTTTTTTGCTCATAACTTGAGTATCGTTCATCCGATCTTTATCATTCCTTCAGCGAATCGATAAATAATTTTGTTTCCAAGGTACGAACGATCTATCTTCAAAACTGTAGGAGATATGACGTTTTTTCTAAATTGTGGGGGCGGGAGGGGGCGAGGCAAAAATTGAAAATAAACTTGATCTGCCTGCAATTATTAGAAATATATGCCCCATACATGTCAAACCTCTATCTCTTACCATCTCTGAGATCTCTTCGTTCATACGGACGGACGGACAGACAGACAGACGGACATGGCTATATCGAATCGGCTGTTGATGCTGATCAAGAATATATATACTTTATAGGGTCGGAAACGATTCCTTCTCCCTGTTACATACTTTTGCACAAACTTAATATACTCTATGTACCTTCGGTACAGAGTATAAAAATTGCTTAAGGAATTTTTCCTTGCCTCGTTCTGTAGTTTGGTACCCAGAAAGCCAAACAATACACACAAGGAATTTTGAGAGTTGCCATATCGAACAGCTGAGATTCCTTCAAGAGATATTGTGTAGTCATTTTTTCCTTGTGTCAGTTGTCAAATTGAAATGGCAAATTGAAGGCGAAACTATAAATATGGAGCGCAAGACCAAAAATCGTCTGCATAACTTTAATAATGACGACGAAAACGCATTAATTGATGCTGTGAAAAAAAATGCATGTTTGTGGGACATCACACGTGGAAAGCTCCTGGACACCGGCATTTACAAAAAGTGCTTGGGAAGCGGTTGGTGTCCAGTTGGGAAAAGGAGGTGAGTATTACTTGGTGTGGCTGGCTCCTACTCCTTGGTATCAGTGCAGCAGCCAGTGTTGTTCTTGGAAGTAAAATTAAATTCCTTTCTATCTTTTCAGTGGACGAGTGTAAAGGCGCTTGGATCTCACTTTGAGAGAGTCTCCTTTACTACCGCGGTAAAGCCAAAAAAAAAAAGCGGCAGTGCGGGAGGCGTTGAGCTGGAGCAAGAAAGAGGAGATCATGTTTTCCCATGACATTTTAGAGTATCACTTTACAAACTCTACATTACCGTAAGTTAAATATTTAGATAAAAAGATATGCAAGCAATATATTGACTAATTGTCTTTCACAGCAAACAAAGCAGACCACAAAGCGGAAGGTGGTACAACCCTTAGTATCCGAATGGTGTAGTCAATCAAAAAGAAGAGGAAAATGATTTTGCTCGACCAATCTTCCCTTTGCTCAGCCAGTTGCCCTCCGATGTGGCAAAGAAAAAACAATAATAAAATAGTCAAAATAATTAATATTTAATTATACATTATAAATTTATATAAGAGTATTATAAAAAATGAAATAAAAATTGGAATATTGGTAACACCTGCAGCAACATTTTGCCAAGTTACAGACACCCGATCTCTGAGTTGACAAAATTTCTATAGGTCTTGTGCGCATCATATAGTTGTGGAAAGGATGCTACAATTTTGATTGGCTCTATTCGGGTGACACAGCAAAGTGGGTTTTCTTTTGTAATCATTATAATAGATGCAATTCCAACATCCTCCATGTTGTGTATTGTGCCTCACTTAATTTAAATCTTTTAGTTAAGCCAAAGTACAAATAAGCTGGCCATTTTATTTATTTTCCGTTTTTGGTATTTTTCTTAGGTTATCTGGTCACACTGCCTTTTACGTTCCACAAAAGAAATATCTAGTTAATTTCTTGAAGGAAAATTCGAACGCCCTCAGTACTAGGCTTATAAAACGATAATATAGAAAGATATTCAAAGTTATAGATTAAAAACGGGAGCGTAAGTTAAAGTCGGCTCTAACCGACTTCGATATACCCGTTACTCGTGGAAAGAAATATTTAACAACCTTCCTGTGTGCCTGAGGTGGGACAGCCGAAAAGTATACAACATGTTTTTAACTCTGCTATTTATCATCCGAACGAGAATAACTGTAAGTTTTAAATTTGAGAGCGATATCTTAAAAATTGTGGGAGTTATTCAACATTTTTTATTGTGGGGGCGGGGGTGTGCGTAAAAAAACTTTGAAATAAACTTGATCTGCGTGCAGACAATAGGAGTCTTCATTTCAAATTTGGTTGCTCTAGCTTTTCCAGTCTCTGAGATCTAGGTGCATTTGATCGCTCGTTATACGTGTTATACGCATTATTCGCTGTTATACGCTCATCTCTAAGTTTTTCTCTCTCTCTCCCAAAGATTGTGTTTGTTTGCATACAGCGCACAGTAGTCCAGCCGCGCCCCTCATGGACAAAACCCTAATATAATTTTTGTTGAAAAGTTAAACTTTTTTTAGATAAATCGACAGTTTAAATACATAAATTAAGGTAGCCAAAATATTGCTTTGATATGTTTACGAACATATCTTTCCTCTTCTCAGTGATAACCTTTCCGACGAAGGCCTGCGGTCTTTTATTCTTCACAATCTTGCACTTGCATAGTTTCTAGTTTTTCTAGGAAATTCCTTCCGATCACCAACGCTGCGAGCAGGGGCGTAGCTGGTCATAACGACAAAATAAGTTACCCCCACCGGATCGGAAGGTGTTTCTTCTATTTACTCTTTTTGTTTTCCTTTCTATCCCCCCTATTTTGTATCATTTTATATTCTATTATATTGTAGCTGTGTCTTTTAGACGAAGCTGCAATTAAAAATAAAATAAAATAAAAAATAAAAGTTTACAGCCGCCTAAACTTAATCAATTTTTCGCAATCCAAAAAATGCATAAATTTTGGTTTATTAGTCAAGTTTGACTTATCATATCTTCGGCTATAGTGAACATTTTGAAACTGTTATAGTTTTGTTGCATAGGTGTACTATTTCTCCAAATCCAAGTTATAGTTTGTAACCAATTGCTTTTGCAGCAGGTACCTATTTTACACCTATTTTTAAACTTTCCGAGACTGGCAAAAGTTGTCTTCAAAAGTCTTCAAAAAATTTATTAGCTTATTTTATAGTCTAATATGTCCCCGTTAACAAAAATATCATTAGCCGACACCAATCAAGACCCAACTCGAGGAAAAGTGATTTATGTGAAAACTGTCAAGATTGGTTTGTGTACGCCTTAGGCCGTTCGCACTCGGCTCGTATCGTCATTGTAAAGTGTGAACGTGATGTTCTATAGGAATACGAATCAATTTCGCCAAGGAAGAATCGCTCACGACTCGTCCGCTCTGTGTAATCGTCGTAACGTGCATGCTGCATAACGAATATCTTCATTTTTATATTTTTCTTGAAAATGTATGAAAAGCTAAAATTTTGTATGGGAGCTATATCTAAATGAAGTTCGATTGGCTTTTAACTTGGTAGATATATGGAAACAACTAAAAAAATCATTTAAAACCTAATTTACCCAAACAAAATTAATGATTTTCAAAAATATTTGAAAAAAATTAGAATTTTTCTATAAAATGTATGAAAAAATATTGATTTTGTATGGGAGCTATATCTTAATGATGTCCGATTGGCTCGAAACATGGTAGAAATCTGGAAACAACTTAAAAAATTACGTACAACCTAATATACTCAAATAAATAGAATGATATTTAAAAATAATTGCAATAAATACGAATTTTTCTAAGAGTGCTGCTTGCTTTTCTATGAAAAAATATTGATTTTGTATGGGAGCTATATCTAAACAATGTACGATATGCTCGAAACTTAATAGAAATGTAAAAACAACTAAAAAAATAAGTTTGATAAAAATTTGGCACCCTACACTAATTTTTGTGGATTTCAGGTGCAATTAAGGTACCAACTGGTGTGAAAAATTTTAATAGTATAGGAAATGAACCTAAACCTTGACCGATTACATTGAAAATTTGAAAAAAGAGCTGAGCATTACATTATATAGATTCTGACCAAAATCAGCACCCTAGCTTTATTAATATGGCTTACAGGTGCTTGAAAGGAAACATATTTTACGAAATTTAGACTTTGGCGCTCTATAGCTCCGGAACTACTGGATCAATTTTAATAAACTCTTAACTATAACCTTAAACAATTTTGAATCAAACAAAAAAAAAAATGAATTCGAAATTTTGAACTTTTCGAAAGTTACAGCATTTTGTCCAAGGCAAAGTGATTCTGGACCACTGTGCAGCGGTGGTTGGCAGGAAGTGGTGGGAAGGGGGGTGCCGGTAAACTATTTTGCTCATAACCTGTGTATCGTTCATCCGATCTTTATCATTCCTTCAGCATCGATAAATAATTATGATTACTAGATTTCTCTGGAAGGTACGAACAATCTATCTTAAAAGCTGTGGGAGATATGACGACTTTTCCAACTTGCGGGGGCGGGAGGGGGCATGGCAAAAATTAAAAATAAACTTGATCTGCCTGCCATTATTAGAAATATATGTCCCATACATGTCAAATCTCTATCTCTTACCATCTCTGAGATCTGTGCGTTCATACAGACGGACAGACAAGCGGACGGACGGACAGACATGGCTACATCGACTTAGCTGTTGTTGCTGATCAATTATAGGATCGGAAATGATTCCTTCTCACTGTTACATACTTTTGCATAAACTTAATATACTCTGTGTACCTTTGGTACAGAGCATAACAAAGAAGCATGGGCAAAGACATCGCTCTGTGCGTTCGTGCCCGAAAACTGCCAGAGCCTCGATAGTCGCTTGGTTTTTTATACTCTGTACCGAAGGTACATAGAGTATATTAAGTTTGTGCAAAAGTATGTAACAGGGAGAAGGAATCGTTTCCGACCCTATAAAGTATATATATTCTTGATCAGCATCAACAGCCAATTCGACATAGCCATGTCCGTCTGTCCGTCTGTCCGTCCGTCCGTCTGTCCGTCTGTCTGTCCGTATGAACGAAGAGATCTCAGAGATGGTAAGAGATAGAGGTTTGACATGTATGGGACATATATTTCTTATACTTGCAGGCAGATCAAGTTTATTTTCAATTTTTGCCACGCCCCCTCCCGCCCCCGCAATTTGGAAAAAACTTCATATCTCCTACAGTTTTGGAGATAGATCGTTCGTTCCTTCTAGAGATACCTTGTAAACAAAATTATTTATCGATTTGCTGAAGGAATGATCAAGATCGGATGAACGATACTCAAGTCATGGGCAAAAAACGGCCAGCTAACACCACCCACCCCCCCACCAACAACCACAGCAACATACCCTAACCGTTCAACACAGGCAATCTTAGTGCGAGAGAGAAAGAGAGAGAGAAACTTAGAGAGCGCACCGCGTTGTGCGCGGGGTGTTAACTGGCCGTTTGACTCCTGAGCAAATGCGAGTGTAAGGGTACAGAGTATGTTATAGTCGGGCTTGACCGACTTTCTTTCTTGTTTCTGAGTAAATTTAAGAGATTAAGATTCATCTCTAGCAGGGAATCAAACCGGAACCGGAACCGTATACCGAAAAGAACCGATTAAAACCCAGAAGCGGAACCTGTACCGGAACCGATATTTTTATTTTCTAGTATACCGGTATTCGAGAACCAATATATTTCAAACCGAAAAGTCCCAAAAGAACCTAAACAGTGTACCAGTACAGTTGCGGTTCTGAGCAATTTATTTTGTTTTAACTTCCTTAGTTGCCGCACGGAATTTCGTCATCGCGATATTCAGAGCTGCAAACGAAAGAGCTCAGTGTACAGTCGCCAACTGTTAATCGTTGTAAAATGTTTATTCCTGTTTGCGCTGCGAAACTGCAAAGAGTAATTAATTTATTTAAGAGTTGCAAGTCAATCTAAACGATCGCTTAAAACGCCAAAAACAAATGTGTATCGGAAGTATTTCGCCTTTGACATTGAAGAAAATGTAAGCAATTGCTTAATAAAATTAAGGTGCGTTTGGTATTTACGAATTTACTTTCCGAAATATATACATTTACATATGTATGTACAATGTACAATGATACTCAGTCTAATGCACATACATATGTAAGCTTCGAGACTTTTCTCTCATGCATTTACAAACATACATACTTATTTCGTATGTAAGTGCTTAGAAAGTTAAATAGCCTGCCTTTATGTATGAATGTGCATGCTAATGTTTGCATGCCTTTGATGAAAAGAAGCGAAAACTATGATTGTGTGTACATTGTACATATATGTACAAAAATACAAAATATGGACAAAAATACAAAAATGCTGGTTTCAGGTCCAGGTGCATTGATGAATTGTTTAAGCACAGCATTCGGGTGTAAATTACCAAACAGACTACATATTCGAGATGCGTGTGTTTCTCTGTGCACGGTTGATGGAAGTCCGTTTGCCCTGATGAACGACCTCGGATTCCCCCAAATTCGAAATCCAATTATTAAAGGCCGAATTTTATTAACCCGCAATCAGTACGAGAGGATGTACTCTGTAACTCACTTTGTTTGGACTTAAGTCTTAAAATTTCTGTTAATATTACCGGTCCATACCGGTGCGTACCGGTATACCGAAATAAAAATCTAGGTACCGAAACGGAACCGAATACCGAAATAAAAAAAAACCAAAACAGAAACTTTAACCGAAACAGAAGTTTCGGTACGTACCGGAACCGGAACCGGAACCGAAATTCGTTTCGGTTTGATTCCCTGATCTCCTAGGTATTTTGTCCTCTCTGCTGCTATCGAGCTGACATTTTGCACAGAGTCGTGCTTTGACTGCACGCTGCTGGTGTGTCGGAACCTACCGGATCGGATGACTACTTCTTGTAGCTGCTTTTCTGCTGCTTTTTTGTTTTCAATATTAGCGCTCTTGAACTCGGTCATTGTTAATATTATATGTTTTTTAGCTGATCTGCGAAGTTTAATCAAAATCGCTAACCGGTAAAGCGAGCTTTTTCAAGTCTATTAAAACTTCGGCACCGACGAAGTCAGCTTTGCTCTCTCGTTTTTACTTAAAACAGGTCACTTGTTTAAAAACTACAAACAACATCACATTTAAAGGCCAAATCGATAACTATCATCGCTAACATCTGCAACGGAAGCCAACATGAAAGGCACCATAGAGAACATCAATAATATTAATAGAAGTAGACAAAAATTGTTGTTGATTTAAATATAAAAACAAGAAAGAAATTCGGTCAAGCCCGACTATAACATACTCTGTACCCTTACACTCGTATTTGCTCACGAGTCAAACGGCCAGTTAACTGTACATTCGGTACAGAGTATAAAAATTGCAAATAAACTCAAATCTATTTAACTTAATTATGGGGTGAAATTTCAACAAAGAGCCTCCAAAAGTCAGGGCTTCGTCAGCCAACGTCTCAAGTCTTCCTACCTACGACATATGTACAAAGTTGGCACATCTGAAGTACTGAGTTTGTAGAAAGAAAAGCAGAGCCTGAAGGCCCAAACGGTTACAGCAACAACCCCTGAGTTTTACGGCGTTGCTTAAGAAAAACGAAACGGACCACTAAGTTTTTTCATGCCTTCTGACGTGAGAAGTAGGTCACTCACATCCCAGTCGGACTTGTATGGATGTCAGAAGTACTTATTTCAAGCCTACATCTCACGTCAGAAGGCATGACGAACTAAGTTCGTTTTTCTACTTCGTGTTCGATCTTCACGAGAGAGAGTTTGAACCGTTTCATGATATGCTGACTCTTAGCTTTACGAATAGCTGAGCAAACAACGAGTGAGTTTGTCATGGTGAAAAGTTGACTTATTTCATGCCAAAAGAATAATGTAGTGACTATTTTCGTGAAATTTCATGCCAAATGTACATATTTTGGAAAACTCATGCTGCAAAGTCCGTTGCTGCCCTCCCGCTCCCACAAGCAAAATTGTTTCGTGTATAACTTTGGTGTTTCTACTCGGATCTTTTCAGAATAGATAGATACAAGGCCTAGGATAATATTATTTAAGCCACGATGTTCTAGCTTTAAAATTTTAAGGGGGAAAGAGGGTGGTGTGGGGGGGGGTTAATTTTCCAAATCTGAATTAAACTTGATCTAGGTATGGTATACACCTATGTACATACATGCAAAAACTTAAAGTCCCTTTCTTTTGTGCGAAAAATTATTAGCACACACGCCAAGAGATTGAGAGAAGCCAGGTCTGGCCCTCTTTGGTGCTGTTGAGCCAATTTTACATGTACATCTCTTATAGTCTCTAAGATCGATGCGTTCATACAGACAGACGGGCAAACAGACAGACGGACATGACTATATCGACTCGGCTGTTGACGCTGATGAAGAATATATATAATTTATAGGGTCGAAAATGTTTCTTTTTCCCTGTTACATACTTTTGGACAACTTCATGACCCCCTGTTACCCATTTTTAATGGGTACAGGATTAAAAAGTCTAGTTTTAACTGGCGCGAAAAGGCTCTAAAGTTTTTGTGAAATATCTCATTCGCAGTGTTGCCTATTATCATACGTTTTTTTTTCATTTATAAATAGTTGGCGTTGATATTATTTAAAAAAAATTCAAATTTGAAAAATATTAAAAGACTACTACTATCAGCCGTGCTCCCATTTTCACTTTCGCAAGACTTTTTGCGATTTCAAGCCGGTTTTTGGACTAAATTTTGACTCGAAGTCGCAAAGTTTTTGCGAAAGCGAAAGTGGGAGCGTGTTATTTCAAAAGATAACAGCAATTCAAATGAACTAATAATTTCGTTGTAAAAATTTGTACTTGTGGAACGCGTCGTATGAGTAATTTTTATACCCGTTACTCGTAGAGTAAAAGGGTTTAATAGCCTTCTTGTATGCCTGAGGTGGGTCAGCCGAAAAGTATGCAACATTTTTTTAACTCAGCTATTTATCATCCGATCTTGATGAAAATTTCAGGGCTTATAGATGTTGCGAATATAAATGTACATTTTAAATTTGAGATCGATATCTCAAAAATTGTGGGAGATATTCAACATTTTTTATTGTGGGGGCGGGGGTGGGCGTGGCAAAAATTTGAAATAAACTTGATCTGCGTGCAGACAATAGGAGTCTACATTTCAAAATTGGTTGCTCTAGCTCTTCTAGTCTCTGAGATCTAGGTGTTCATACAGACAGACGGACGGACGGTCAGACGGACAGACGGTCAGATATTCGCAACATCTATAAGCCCTGAAATTTTCATCAAGATCGGATGATAAATAGCTGAGTTAAAAAAATGTTGCATACTTTTCGGCTGACCCACCTCAGGCATACAAGAAGGCTATTAAACATTTGTTTCCATGAGTAACGGGTATATCGAAGTCGGTTAGAGCCGACTTTAACTTACGCTCTCGTTGTACTAAACTTTGAGTCACTGTCGCACACATTTAAAATTAAAATAAAATTTTTTCATGTTCACTATTATTAATGATACAACAAATATAATCTTTGGTAATGCCGAGATCACAGAAGGAGAAATTCGAGGTGCAGGAAAATGTCCCCAAGTAAAGCTAGCTAATGGAAAAGAGACTAACAGAACAGAAATAGAGGGACGCGGCTTGGAGCCATTTAAACCAAATAACAAGTTTTCTGCAAACTTTAAAAACACACTGTATGTACCAGATTTGAGAGAAAATGTACTGTCACAGTCAAAGATATGCGATCATGGATATGGTTCATTCTTTTTGAAACCGAACGGTTTTAAAATTCATTATTTTTGATTTAAATAAAAAAAAATTCGAAATTAGATCTTGACACTCCCACAAACAAGTGCTTTTCGGTTTTGCAAAAAAAATTTTTGTTTGTTTTATAAACAATTTCAAAAATCGTCAAAAACGAAAAATTGAAAAAAGGGTTTTTTAAAAACTGGATTTCACAGGTTTGGTTTTTTGGACAGGTCTCGGGTTGATATTGCTGAATAGTATTTTACGGTATATACTTAAATCATAATAATATTAAGTAATTGTTGCTAAATTTTATCTACTTTAATCATAATAATATTAAGTAATTGTTGCTAAATTTTATATATAATTTTTTCTCAGTCCTAACCACCATGCTATAGCTTCTACACAGAGAAAAAAATTTGGGGAATTTTTTAAGCCTAAAAAGTGTGATTTCATCCCGACACTAGGATTAAATTTGTAAGTATGAGTAGCCATGTATCATTCCGAAAAGTATTGTTTTATGTACGATTCGAACGTAACAACCAATTGAGAGAGTGAGAGAGCGAACAAACGGAGAGCTAAAGCATATTTCCTCTCTTTGCTTCTCTCGTCGTTGTTCGATCTCCTTTTTGCATGCAGCATTGACCGCTTTTCGGCTTGCCTGCATTCTTTGTGTGACGCTTGCTCGAAGCAGTTGGTCAAATAAAAAAGTGAAGTGAAAACAGTGAGAAAACTAGAAAAAGTGCAAAAAACAATTAAAATGGCCGATGAACCCTTAAGACTATGGTGCGAAAGTAACAACCTGCACCATGTTGTGGAGAATTTGGCAGGTTAGTGTAAAATGTATTGTGTAAAGTGTTGCAATTGCTGCGGCGGTGTATGTGTGTTTGTTTGTATGAATGTGTGTATATGTTAGCGGGTAAGAATGCGCATTAGTCAAATTTTTTCTGTTTTGTGACTGTGTGTACAAGCAAACGTTAGTTTGCTGTTTAATGCGTTCTTTTAATTTTCGGCTTGTGTGTGAAGACATACATGTGTGAAACCCTTTGTCGAAGCAATGCTTTGCCTGCCTTTAACTCACATAAGTATGTATGTATGTATGTGTATGCAAAATGCGCGCTTTATTGAAATTTTTGTCTGGTGACTTTGCGTGCATTTGACACAGAAAAAATATTAACATTTTTCACTTATTTTGCAAAAAAAAGCGTCTTTCTATAAATGGTAAGACAAAATAAGATCAAAATTTTACCGTTTATAAAAGCCCATTTTTTTTTTGCAAAATAATGTTAATATTTTTTCTGTGTCAAAACATTTTTGTGACATACTGTATGTATCCACATGCAGTGTATCACAGTTTATTTGAATAAATAGTTGCTGTAAGCCACTGTTAGCGTCTTCGGCTTTATTCCATTGTTTAAATGTTCCCTAACATTATTTCCATTATTTACCGATGTATATCAAAATGGCAGGCTTCTGTATTTGACCATTCCGCATGTTAAAATTTCAAATAAGCCATATCTCCCACAAATTCGTAGATAAATTGTTCGGAACTTCGAGACCTTTATAGCTATCTAATCTATTTATCTAGACATTTAAAGTTATCTGCACTATTTATTAATTTAATCTTAAAATTTTTTCTACTTGCAGTTTGCCCATGAAGATGAATCAATTTCTGTGGAAACAAAAGTGGATACATGGCTTAATGAGAACGCGTACTATACAGGAAAAAGGGTTCTCAACCAGGTAGAACTATTTTATTTTAAAAATAAGAAATAGTGATTAATAGAATTTTATTTTAAGAGTCTTAAAACTATTTTAAATGCTACGTCCATGGGAAAGTCAATTTTAAAATATGCCGATGAAAAAAATAATTTGAGTGACCATCATAGAGATTTTTTAATAAAAGTAATTGTCGAAGAAGCAGCTCTAAATGGCATTTCAATTAAAATTTCGGACTTCAAGTTGTTGTTGAAGGAAATTATAGCATTGTTTCCCTTGGAAGAAGCCATGAAGGTAAATAATTTTATTTTGGGAACATATTTGTTTACTTATCCAATAAACTACTGTCATTAATAAAAAATATTTTTCCCTTATCTTCAATCAGGATTTTTATTACACGCCGCGGCCTTTAAATGGCAGCCCAAAAGGAAGGCTATTCACCAAATATAAGAGCTTGCGCTCGAAGCGTTTAAAGTTGGAGAGCTTACCAGAGAGCGAGAGCAGCAGCTTAAGAGATGTGCCGAGTTCGGATCCCCTGGAGTTGGACTGTTCTGTGTCTTCGTCTCTCAAGCTCCGTCTGAATAGAGACTGTTCAGACTGGGAGCAAGTCTGCGATCTATGGAGAAAGACCTTTGCCATGCGCCGGCGAGATATAGTGGAATTAAACAGTGTGGATTTCTTACAAGCTTGGTCGAAATTGTCGCACGCCAAAGCCGCTGATTTGGTAATTATACTCTGTACCGAAGGTACATAGAGTATATTAAGATTGTGCAAAAGTATGTAACAGGGAGCAGAAATCGTTTCCGACCCTATAAAGTATATATATTCTTGATCAGCATCAACAGCCGATTCGATATAGCCATGTCCGTCTGTCCGTCTGTCCGTCCGTCCGTCCGTATGAACGAAGAGATCTCAGAGATGGTAAGAGATAGAGGTTTGACGTGTATGGGGCATATATTTCTTATACTTGCAGGCAGATCAAGTTTATTTTCAATTTTTGCCACGCCCCCTCCCGCCCCCGCAATTTGGAAAAAACGTCATATCTCCTACAGTTTTGAAGATAGATCGTTCGTACTTTTAGAAATACCTTGTAAACAAAATTATTTATCAATTTGCTGAAGGAATGATAAAGATCGGATGAACGATACTCAAGTTATGAGCAAAAAACGGCCAGTAAACACCCACCACCCCCCACCCATCACCACAGCATTCTATTGAACGGCAACCTTAGTGAGAGAGAGAGAAAGAGAGAGAGTGAAACTTAGAGATGAGCGAGTATAACTCGTAAGCAAATGCGAGCTCCGACGTTAAGGGTACAGAGTATGTTATAGTCGGGCTTGACCGACTTTCTTTCTTGTTTTTAATACTAATTATAAATATTACATGTCTAACAAAATGTTATCTTTCAGATTGACATAGACTTCCAACTTCTGCACCCAGGAAAATGTCATCTGCTTTTATCCCAATGGGATAACTTTAAATCACAGATCCTGAAGTAATATGAAGCGAATATTAAGAACGAATCTTGTAAGAACAGCTTCTCAAGGCTAAGACAGTCGAAAATAATGGTAAGTCATCGAAATTTTTAAAGTACATCCTGAATCCTCTGTGCTTGTATATCAGCATTTTTTATTAGTCTGTATTAACAACTACTTATTATAACAATAACGATAAAACTAAGCTCCCACAGGCAAATAATTTGGCCATATTTTATATGGATATATAGGCCAAAGTGTTAATTGCCCTTTGGTGTTAGCAGCTTGTTTCTTCTCATTTCGGACATCATTAGTTGACCATCTGAGTCCGTTAATAATGCGACCTTTGACTTGCGGTTTGGGAGTCACATTTCGTCTCTTGAGCTGCGATCACTGCCGATTGGCTAATACCAAGCCTCTCGGAAATGGTGCGTGAAGAACAGCCCTTTTCGGTCAGGCACACAACATTATTCTTAATTTTTGTAGATATTTTTCTCATTTTTATGCAAAATGTCAACAATTTATTTTAAATATGATAGCAATTGACAAAATCAGCTTTGATTCGCAAGAAACACGTTTTTAATTAAAGTTAAATTAAAAAAAGCTTATAGCAAAACATATGATCTAATTATAATTACATATGATCTTTTTTGCAAAGACACAGATATAAAAGTTATTTTAAAAATCGTATTTTTACAGATGTACTGGACTACTTGGTAACCATACTGTTGAATGCGATTTTTCTACCCTTCGCTCGCTTTAAAAACATGAAAGGTAAAATTACAAAAAGGTCTACAATCGAGGATGCGCAAGCGAGTTTCGTACTGTTGCTGGTGTCGTTGAATGACTTGGAGCTGCAAGTGGACGAAATAATTACACAAAATTATTCGGCTGGACTCACTGTGCAGCCGTTCTTAATCTGCGAAGGAATCGAACTATTCATTAAATCGTTTTTTTGTTTACTTCGATAAAAATTTGATGAAGTTCAATTCCTTTGTAGAAAGTCCTGATGCTTGTGTTAAGATATTTCATGTTTTCGGATTAAAATATCCAAAAGTGAGGCTTTTATACAAAAATTTTTTTATGGCATTGAAACAACTTATGATATTAACACTCCTGCTGTTACATCTGCCCTTAACTCTATAAAATTAAATTAAAATTAAAATGTTCATATGTTTTCGATGCCACAAATCGCTCCCAAGCGTAAACTTATTAATAATACATTTAAAAAGTGTTCATATTCTGAGTAAGCAATCCTTGAAAATTACTTATGTGCAAAAGAAATGCAACCAAATATTTTCAAGTTTTTCCGTATTTCGCAAGCACCTAGAAAAAGTGCACAAATTTGATTTTTCGACTGATTAATATTAATAAATAAAAATATTAATAATCAAACCAAATTACCTGAACGTTTATCAAAAACGGTGATTTCTAAAACCGTTCGGTTTCAAAAAGAATGACCCATATAACATATTGATTAAAAAAATAATTCTATTAAGAAACATTTTTGTGATGATGAAGCCATTTCTTTAAGTTTAAAAAAATATATTGATAATCATTTAGAAATATCTGAATCAGGACAAAATAATTTCTTTAACAAATATAAAAAAGTAAAATTGATGTTAGATATAAGGAAAAATATTAATAAGAAAGAAAAAAATTTAAAATCAATTTAATAAATAAATAAATATGTAGTTTATATTTCATATATATGGCTTTTTTAATCCAGAAGGAATTTAATTGAGGAGTCAAATTCACAACATAATCCGGGGTAGGGACTAAAGCAATCCTATTTTGATGACGATTAACCCCGAATATCGAGCTCAATTCTATCTCTGCCGAACTAAAATATTATCTAGTATGGAAGAAAGTTGAGTTCGGATATCGGGCACAAATCTATCTCTGCCGAACTAGAATATTATCTCGTATGGAACAAAGTTGAGAACGGATATCGTTCACAAATCTATCTCTACCGAAGTAGAATATTATCTCTTATGGGAATAAGTTGTGTTCGAAAAGAAGGATGAGTTTAAGTTCGGCCAAGCTAAAACCGGGATCAAAATTTAAAAAATTATCCGTACTTAAATTGTTACAGTCGGGAATGATTTATGCCATTCCAGGATCAACCTATTTTTATTACCATTTCGGCATGAATTGATCCCGGAAATCCCGGATTTATTTTTTCAGTGTAAGGACATACAATTTATTGCCATAAACATAACTTAAATTACGGTACTTTCAAAAATATGGAGACTTTTCTAGTTTAAGAGATATTCAAATATGAAGTTATGAACAAATAAAAATATGTCCTTTGCAAAATCGAAAATCACGTTTTGGAGGGAGTGTCGAGATCCAATTTCAGATTCTTTTTATATAAATCAAAAACGGTGATTTCTAAAACCGTTCGGTTTCAAAAAGAATGACCCAAATAACATATTGATTAAAAAAGATGGTGCTAAAGTATTTAGAACTTCAAATGGCCAAACTGTTTTTACGGCCCGTCAGTAAGCAAAACAGTATTAAAATATGTCATGAACGTTTTGGTCATCTTAATGAGAAAGATTTCAAAGAAGGCATACAAGAGGGTATAATCCAGGGAATAGGTGCAAATTTAAAGAAATATCTACCAATTGGCGAAGTACGCATCAAAAGGAAGCAGTCCGAGAAGCCATTCCAGGCATCAAATAAAGCAGTCTGGTTTCTACTACTAAGAATGCAAGCTTTTAATATAGTAGTATCGAACTACATGACCGCAAGCCAAGCCAGTCTGATGCCTTCTTAAAAAGCTCTCTCCCTGAGTAGCTAGCCTTTCTCTGAAGGTGAGCTTTCACTCAAACCAAAGCGTGGTCTTCGACTCCGATCACGCCAGAATGCAGTTATGCGCTAGAGCCGACCCACGCGTAAGCTTTTCTTTAAAGCTTGTATAGCATGGATGGGTTAATCAACCCAGATACAGTCTCTCACAAATCAGTGATTTAAAGATCCCAGCGAGTACAGACGTATGTACGTTCTTATATTATATATATATTTATACATTTAAAAAATGTATTATAATTTTACCCATAAGCTTGCAACGCATAGAAGGAATCATATCCGACCACATAAAGTATATATATTCTTGATCAGCATGACGAAGCGAAATTTGGTCGAAATCGATAACCGTTGAAGCGAGGTTTTTCAAGTGTATATAAAGTTCGACACAGACGAAGTTAGCTTTTCTTTCTCGTTTAATATTGTTTTTGCTAACTTTGGCTTACAGTGAACAAAATAGCCCGCGTTAATAAAAATACACAGTGGTAATGTGTTTCTGTCTGGAATCTACCTTTCTAGTGGATTTAGAATTTAAGTTCAGGTAAACGGTATGAAAGATTTAGCGAAACGTGAAATTTATAAAATTATAATTTTACTTTTTATACCCTTGTATATTCATTTTGTATATTTTTTTATTTTTTTATACCCCAATTCAGTGATGGAGACATCACCACAGTTGCCGTGACACTGAGGGAAATAACTTTAAGGATAGCCTCCTTTTACATGGCTCACGACACGGAGGGTCCACCACCACCGGAAGAATTAAAAAACCTCATACGAAACAGCAGGAACAGTCGCACTAGCCTCATACCAGAGAGGACACAATAACCAGAGATGAATTCGCTCTCTTAAATTTAGTCCGAAACGCACAGAGCGTTGTCTTTGCCCATGCTTCTTTGTTTTTATTTTTTGCTTGTGTTTCTCTCCTCTCGCGCATGTTTTTGTAATTTGATTATGCGCTTGGGTAGCGACGTCAGACCAGCGTTGCGAAGTTGGCGCACCGAGCTCGTGGCTGAACTTCGTTCAGTGGCTACACACATACACATGCCAAGCCAAAAGGTGATTTTGCTTTTTTTCGTCCTCTGCTTCAGACCGAAAACGTGAAAATCGTCAACACAGCAAATTTGCTATGCATTTGGCTAGTGCGCGCATTGCGACCAGCTTTGCGGCATTGGCGATTCAGCCGTCCACACGAAAAGTCCTCTAGTGCGAATCTGCAGCGATTTAATATAATAAATTTTAAAAATTTAAAGCTATCGAGCTGAAATTTTGCACAGAGTCTTCTTTATACTGCACGCTGCTAATTTGTCGGAACCGACCGGATCGGATGACTATATCTTATAGCTGCCATAGGAACCATCGGTCGAAAATTGGGTCTTAGTGCGAAAAACTTTTTTGTTTTCAATGAAAACGTCCTTAAACTCGGCCATTATTAATATTATATGCTATGCTAACAATTGGCCTTAAACTCTTCCCAGAACTCCCTATTCTCACCTCGAACTTCATACTGAAAGGATTTAAATAACGTTTGGCATTGAACCCACCCCCGCAACCCATTTCCCACCATTTGTCGTGAATTTTCCAATCACGGGAAATCACATTCAAATTATTTTGCCTACTGTCCTTACCAACCGTGTATTAACTCATACGGATGAAAAATAGTGATTTCCATATAGAGTTTTTCGGGCATTTTCACACCCTGGGGCGGATTTTCCAACATCGGAAACTGAAATCATAAATTATTTGGCATTCTATCCTTTCAAACCAAGTTTCAAGTCAATGGGATGGGATTCATTAATCAATCTTAATCTTATAAAATGTTTTTGTATAATTTATACTTTTATTTTTCCACACCCACCACCCCATTTTCCTATCTTGGGGAATTAATTTCGAAAATGGGGAAAAAACATATGTTTCGCAAACTGTGGATTTCGGATGATAAAAATAATTTCCATACAAAGTTTTCGGTCAATTTCCTTTGCGGGAGTATTTACCAAAATCGGAAAAGTTTCCCTAATTTTATTTCATAGTGCGCGCCTAAATAAATTAAAATAAATGCGCACTCGATAACAGGTGCCATTCAACAGGCAACAGGTTGCCATTCGCTTAGGCAATAAAATGAGAAGTCACTTTGGTGAAGATTGGCAACAATGCCGACAATGACAACAATACGAATTTCTATACAAACAGTCTTGGCAACATCACATAAAAATATTCAAGAGATACACACACAGAACGAAACGACAGAGCGATCGCATATGTAGCCAAAACAAAACAGCACGCAGCTGTTTGTCTTTGCGGACTCCGAAAACTGCAACGCCTCGATGACTTCATGGTTTTTTTCTGTTAACTTAACAGTGAGAGCGAATTCATCTCTGGTTATTTTGTTCTCTCTGCTCATACTAGGAGGCGATGCGAATGCCCATCATACACAATGGGGCAGCACAGACATTAATGAACGTGGTGAGTCACTCTTTAATTATCTACTAAGTACGAACATGGTTCCCGCCAATAAAGGTACCGACCCCACTTTTATAATAAAAAACCGAAAGGAGGTTTTAGACATCACCCTCATTTCGGAGGACCTCTGTGACCAAATCGTGTCTTGGAAGGTCCTCACAGAGCACTCTTTTTTTTACCATCGGTATATAGGGTACAAATTCAGCAATAATTGCCCCCTTCCCATTAAAATACAAAATCCCAGAAGAACAAACTGGGAAACATAAAGTAAATATCTAACAAAAAATACTGAAACCGTTCCGCCGTTTACACCAAACACCGGGGAACAGATAGATAAACTTGTCAACACGTTAACCACAGTGTGTTTTAAGTCCTTCAATAGGGCCTGCCACTCTAGAAAACAAAAATCCACACATAAACCTCCATGGTGGAATACGGAGCTGGACAAGCTCAGGAAAGAATGTAGGCATACCTTTAATGTAGCCAAATATAATGACCAAACCACCTCATGGGAATTATACAAGGAAAAACTAAACACATATAAAAAGCCCTAAAAAATGCTAAACGCACCTCTTGGGCGTATTTCTGTAACCATATAGAATCCACATCTGACGCCTTAGAAAGATCTTGGCAAAATCACCTATTTCGCCAGGGCTTTTGCAAAATGAAGACGGAACCTGGACTGACTCCAGCGAGGAATCCTTGGATCTCCTGCTGACCACACACTTTCCAGCATGTTCTAGTACCCCACAATTGACATTAAGGCAACCAAACCTTTTAAGACAACACAATAGTGATATTGTCACTAAAGCCGAAATTAAATGGGCAATCGACACATTCGAGCCCTTTAAGTCACCGGGACCAGACAATATTTTTCCGGCCCAGCTTCAAAACTCTTTGGAGCACACCATGGCGTGGATACACCTAATTTTTACAAGCTGCCTTAAGGTTAGTTATATCCCTACAAAATGGTGGGAATCAAAAGTGGTATTTATACCCAAAGGTGGCAAAGCCTCACATGCTAAACCCAGTGACTATAGGCCAATAAGCTTATCCTCATTTCTTCTCAAAACTCTTGAAAGACTAATTGACGCCCACCTAAGGCAGACCATTAACCCTTCTCTTTTAGCAAATACGCAACACGCATACTGCAAAGGCAGATCCACAGAAACTGCCTTACATTCCCTAGTTTCAAGGATTGAAAAATCGCTTGAAATAAAAGAATACTCTCTGATAGCATTTTTGGACATACAGGGTGCCTTCAACAATGTCCTACCTGGTGCTATCCCTACTGCCTTGGGAGTGAATGCGCCACTTGTTGGATTCATCAACCTAATGCTCTCAAGTAGAGCAGTGAATTCAAATCTTAGTGGTGTGACTGCTGGTAGATTCGTACACCGAGGCACCCCGCAAGGGGGTGTTCTTTCCCCGCTTCTCTAGGTCGTAGCAGTCAACAAATTGCTGCGCCTCATGGAGGCGGAGGGACACGTGGTGGTGGCTGATGCAGATGACATTGCTATATTCAAATGCGGAAGTTGTCCACAAACCCTATGTGACCTGATGCAGACCGCGCTGGCGACATTTTCTGAGTGGGCGTCTTCTTGCGGCCTGGGTGTAAATCCGAAAAAGACGGAACTAGTTCTCTTCAGGAGATACAAAGTCCCAGATCTTATCCCTCAGTTTGGAATTCAAAAACACTGCCAAGTACCTGGGCGTCGTACTGGACAGAAAACTACTCTGGCACGACAACATTTCTGAGCGAGTAAAGAAGGCATCCATTGCTCTCTTCTCATGTAAGCAGGCGAAAGGCCGTAAATGGGGATTTTCCCCAGCAATAGTTCACTGGCTATACACAGCCATTGTACGTCCCATACTGCTCTATGGTGTTCTAGTATGGTGGGCAGCACTCGGGAAACCGTCAGTACTGACCACTTTACACAAGGTACAGAGAAGTGCTGAAATATGTATGAGCCTTTCGAACCACACCTTCTTCCTCTAGACTTAAAGTCTAAACAATTAACGGGCATTACAGTCTTGAGATTAAGAGAGTCTGAAGCCTGAAACGCGGGTACCTCAGGACACTCTACTATACTAACTCGTCAAATCGCGGTTCCCGCCATTACAGACTATTGTATACCCATTTCGTCATTTCAGAAATTTTATGACGTCAATAACCCTAGTAGACGCGACTGGGATACCTTGCCCCACAGTAGAGCAAATGCCATCAATATCTACACAGATGGATCTAAGCTCGATGACAAAGTGGGAGGGGGAGTTTTCTCCACCAACTTAAATACGAAAATTGCATTCCGGCTCCCTGATCATTGCAGTGTGTACCAAGCAGAATTTGTGGCCATCAAGGAGGCCGCCAAATACATCTGCACACTCATGATCGAAGAAGAAAACATATACATTTACTCAGACTGTCAAGCCGCTCTAAGGGCTCTTGACTCCTACACCAATAACGCCAAGACGCTCACGGAATGCCGTAGATCCTTAAATGCGATCGCTCAGCATCTCCGTATCCCCCTCATCTGGGTACCTGGACATCGTAACATTGAGGGTAACGAGTCAGCCGACAAACTGGCAAGACAGGGTACTACCATTCAGCTCCTCCCGGAGAAGAGCTTGATAGGGATGCCCTTAGCCTCATACAAGCTAATCACAAGGAATGAAACCTGGCGCCTGGCTACGTAACGATGGAATAACCTTCCGGTTTGCGCTGCAGATAGGGTCACGTGGCCCTCGTTTAACCTGAAACGAACCAATAGTCTTTTACACCAAATTAGGGAAAACATCTCACTTCTGGTTGGAGCCCTAACGGGTCACTGCCTAATCGGCAGGCATGCAGCTCGCTTGGGCGTCGCTCACAACGACTTTTGTAGAAGCTGCAAGTGTGAGGAAGAGGAGGAGACATTACTGCATCTTCTTTGCCATTGCCCAGCTCTTAGTAGAAGGAGACTCAAAACTCTTGGACACCCCTACTCATTCTCTCGTAAGTGTCCGAGATAGAGATTCCATCTCTACTGAAATTCTTAACGTTGCCACAACGGTTCAGACGGGAGGAAGGCCCCCTGGCTTAAATGGGGAATTATATGGTATCGCAATGGGCCTATCTTGGCCTAAGTGTAGGGACAGTCTTACTGTCCCTAGCCATCTCAACCTAACCTAACCTACCCTTGTAGAGAGTATATTAAAATTGGCCATATGTTTGTAACGCATAGAAGGAAGCATCTCCAACCACATTAAGTATATATATTCTTGATCAGCATGACGAGCTGAGTTGATATAGTCATGTCCGTCTGTCCGTCCGTCCGTCCGTCTGTCCGTCTGTTTCTATGCTATCTCCTCCGACAATTTTAAAGATATCTGAACCAAACTTTGCACGAAGTCTTTTGGTACAAAGACGCTGCACATTTGTCGGAACAGGCCGGATCGGATGACTATATCATATAGCTGCCATAGGAACTATCGATCGAAAATGTAGTTTTAGTTAGAAAAACTTTTTTGACTTCAACGCGAACGTGTCCAAACCTCGTATTTATAAGTTTTCTATGCTTTTACACAATTCCACCAAGTTTGATGGAAATCGGTTAACTATATGGTACTGCTGCTATATAGTACTGATCAAAATTATATGCTACCACACAATACTGCCAAGTT
Organism: Lordiphosa magnipectinata; assembly: GCA_037044535.1. Taxonomy (NCBI): domain Eukaryota; kingdom Metazoa; phylum Arthropoda; class Insecta; order Diptera; family Drosophilidae; genus Lordiphosa; species Lordiphosa magnipectinata. Next base: position 202,166 of record JBAMBO010001918.1, read on the forward strand.
TGATCCAAATTGGATGATTTTAGCATATAGCTGCCATATGAACGTTCGGTCAAAAAAGTAGTTCTAGTGAGAAAAACTTTTTTGTTTTCAATGGTAGCGTCTTTTTACTTTCCAGTTATGAATATTATCAGTTTCCACCCAATTTTGGGAAATTTGATCAAAATCTCAAAATTACATCGTTTAGCTGCCATATAACAAACAAACTGGCAAGCAAATGGTCAAAGTAGTGGCGCCATCTGTTGCTGAGTTTGGGAAATAACTCAGCTAAGAATGTTCGACGAAAATCATTTAAAACCTTTATTTATATCAATTATACAAGCTACAAGGGTATATAAACTTCGGTCGAGCCGAAGTTAGCTTTCCTCTATTTTTTTTATACATATACGGTGGTGTCACGGAAATCTTTTCCAACCAAATTCCAGCCCAAAACCAATTCTCGGTGTCCCAGAAATCTCTTTCGGTTGGTTTCAAATCTATCGTGTTTTGTTAGCAGATTTAGCAAAATTCACCACCCAAACAATTTTTACAAGAAAAATTTATTTTGAAAATGTAAACAATATTTGTCTGGCTAGGATGCATCAAATTAATAAATTATTTAATTAGTTCAAACATTGTAAGTTAGGTTTTAATAATTATTCGCCAAACCAACCAAAGTCCACCAAAACAGCCACCTCAAGTGGCTCCATCCACCGATTTTGTCGCCAGCTATGTCACAGCCAGCTGACTAAGGGCTGGCAAGTTATATTTCTTGAGTGGCGCAAACACATTTTTAAGTTTCGCATTTTTTTTTGCATCATACATGCATCATACACATATAACACAATCCAAAAATTTCAGTTGAACATCATATTAACCCATAACTAAAAAAAGGGATATTTTTGCGAGAGATGCAGCCCTGTTTTTATACCCTTGTAGAGGATATGTTAAAATTGTCGAGATGTTTGTAACGCAAGGAAGAAAGCATCTCCGACCACATAAAATATATATATACTTGATCATGCCATGTCCGTCTGTCCGTCCGTCTGTTTCTATGCTATCTCCTCCGTCAGTTTTCAAGCTATCTTAACCCAACTTTGCACGAAGTCTTTTGGTAGAAATACGCAGCACATTTGTCGGAACCGGCCAGATCGGATGACTATAGCATATATGTAGCTGCCATAGGAACCATCGGTCGAAAATGTTGTTTTAGTGAGAAAAACTTTTTTGTTTTCAACGCAAACGTTCCCAAACCTCGTTTTGATAAGTCTTCTATGCTCTCACATAATTCCACCAAATTTAATGGTACAACTATATAGTATAGCTGCCATAGAAATTGGATGTAGAAAATGTATATACGAAGCCTTGTCAAAAATATGTACATTTGGCCGAATGTTTCAGGCTCAGGGAATCAGGGAATCAGGCTACAAATTTAAATAAATCATACAAGCTACAAGGGTATAAAAACTTCGGTCGAGCCGAACTTCGGTCCTTTATTTTTATACCCTTTCAAAGGGTATTATAATTATGCCCAGAAGTTTGCAACGCATAGAAATATTCATTTCCGACCCCATAAACTATATATATTCTTGATCAGGGCGACGAGCTGAGTCGATTGAGCTTTGTCCGTCCGTCTGTCTGTCCGTCTGTCTGTCCGTCTCTCTGTCCGTCTGTTTGTCTGTCCGTCTGTCTGTCTGTTTCTACGCAAACTTGTCTCTCAGTTTTAAAGCTATCGTGCTGAAATTTTGCACAGAGTCTTCTTTTTACTGCACGCTGCTAATATGTCGGAACCGACCGGATCGGATGACTATATCTTATAGCTGCCATAGGAACCATCGGTCAAAAAATGGGTCTTAGTGAGAAAAACTTTTTTTTTTCAATTTTAGCGTCCTCAAGCTCGACCATTATTAATATTATATGCTTTCAAACAGATTTACAAATTTTGTTCAAAATCGGATGACTATATCTTATAGCTGCCATAGGACCGATCGGTCGGAAAATGGGTCTCAGTCGAAAAAAAAACTTTTTTGTTTTCAAGTAAATCGTTCTTAAGGTCGGTGATTATTTATATGAAACGCTTTCAAACTAATTTGAAAAAGTTGATCAACATCGGGTGACTATATCTTATGGTTGCCATAGGACTGATCGGTCAAAAATGGGTCTTAGTAAGAAAATTTTTTTGTTTTAATGTAAGTGTCCTTAAACTCGCTGATTACTTTCTTTTATATGTTTTCAAATAGATTGGCAAAAATTGGTCGAAATCTGATGACTATATCTTAAGGTTGCCATAGAACCGATCAGTCGGTAAATCAGTCTTAGTGAGAAAAACTTTTTTGTTTTAAATTTTATCGTTCTTAAGCTCGGCGATTGTTGATTTGATATGTTTGAAATCAGATGTTTATCTGTCAGAAAATGGATTTTAGTTAGAAACAATTTTGGATTTTTATGTATGCGTTCTTAAACTCTGACATTTCAAAAACAGCATTTGCAAGGGTACACAAACTTCGGCACAGACGAAGTTAGCTTGGCCTTCTCGTTTTTATGTTGTTGTTGCCAAGCCATCCAAACTGAACTCTTGGGTCGGAAAGGCCCTATTTATAGTGTAGAGCACATTTCGTTGCGAGAGCTCAACAGCTGATACAGAAATTTCAAGTTCAAGGGTAATTCACTGATAACCATGCTTTCTTGTTCTCCATGCTAATTATCATTGTCCCAAAACGTATTGCTAGCAGTGCTTCTCAAACTGTGTTTGTTTATTCCCATTAGAATTGTGTGTAGTTTAGTTTTCTTTATAAAAGTATGCAAAAATGAAGTTGATATTTTTTTTATGAATATCTATCAATATAATTAGAGCTAAGATAATTAGTATCAGAAATTAATTTGTAAGGCATTGATCGGACTGGTTTTGGTAAGATGAAAACAAAAATATAAAGTTTAGTCTTATTTTTCTGTTGGCATGTCCGTATATACTTATAATTATTTTGGTTCCCACAGCTACCAGCAACTCGTCATCATTGAGCTTAAGGATAACGGAGTGAGTAATTGGTCATAAACAATTATAAGGGTATTATTCTGAACTGTTATATACAAGTCAATCTTTAATTTGTATATGCACCGAAATTAAGGTTTTTCAACATCTTACCAATTTCAATCTCTTTGCTTCTTTATAAATATTGTTGTTATATACACATACATATCTATCTACCCATATATATAAACCCTAAATCTAATTGTTAATACTAGCTATACATATATTTATTTATTTTCTTTATTATTGTTAAAAAGACATGGTCTATGAAATGAAGATTGATTATCTCCAATTATTAACACAGTATTGTTGAATTTACAAACATGTTCTAAGTGAATCATACTTCGTACTTCCTGAGCAGAGCATGTGGAACTTGTAAAATGTAAAATTGGCTGAAACAGCACCTCCAGGAGGGCCAGGGCCAAGCTTCTCTCAATCTCTTGGCTTGTGAGCTTATAATTTATCGCACAAGAGAAAGGGACCTACAGTTTATCGTCGAGTCCGAACGGCAATAGTTAGAGAATTTTTGCTTGCATGTGGAACTTATGGGGGGGTAATATGAACACAATTTAAATATAAAAAGGGGCTAATACAACTTTTGGTTGCATTGCTTAGGCAGGGTCGAGAAAAGGGAAAATACAACATCTTAATTCCCTATGTCTGATAAACTCTTGTAGTGACGGTTTATCGGCGAACCAATAAGAAGTTTTCATGAGGTTAATTTGATTAGTATATCCTTCCGGACTTTACAGAAAAGTGCACCAAAAAGTCAATATTCAGCGGTGTCACAGAAATCTCTAGAGATTTCATTTTCGGTTGGTTTGCAAGTCGCTCGAAAAATTCGTCGGTGTCACAGAAATTCAAGAGATTTAATTTTCTTGTTTGAAAATCTAGTTAGAACAGAAGCTGTTCCAATTGAACTATCATCTGTAAAAACAGGGCTGCATCTCTCGCAAAAAAATTTCCCTTATTTTAGTTAAGGGGTAATATGATGTTCAAGTGATATTTATTGATTGTGTTATATATTTTATGATGCATTTTTAAATTTTAAATTCCAATTTATATATATTCATTTCATATTCTCCAAAAATAAAATGCGAAATTTAAAAATGTGTTCGCGCCACTCATGAAGTGTAACTTCCCAGTCCTTGGTCAGCTGGATCTAACATAGATGGCGACCAAGCTGCAGATGGCGCCACTTGAGGTGGCTGCTTTTGACAAATGCGAAAGACTTTGGTTGGTTTTCCGAATAATTATTTAAACGCAAATTTCAATGTATAAACTAATCAAATAATTTATTCATTTGATGCAACCTATCCTACCTAAAAATAATGTTGTTTACATTTCCAAAAGTTATTTTGCTTGACAAAATTGTTTGGGTGGTGAATTTTGCAAAATCTCCTAACTAAACACGAGAGATTTGAAACCAACCGAAAGGGATTTCTGTGACACCGAGAATTGGTTTTGGGTTGGAATTTGGTTGGAAGAGATTTCTGTGACACCGCTGATTATGAAGTGTGTATGGCACGATAGGAAGAGTAGGAAGAACCCCGATGATCCGGCGAGCTAGCTAGGAGCAGAGCTAGAGGTGCACACTTCGAAACTCCGCCATAGTGTGTTATACTTGGCCGTTTTATCTCATAAGACTCTTAGTACCTGTCAATAACATCTAGTACAGGAAAATAAATATACACCCACACCCATTACAAATTCCAGAATAGAAGGATTGAAGCTGGTTTTAAGCACGAGTATTCAGTGGAATACACTGCTCAGCAAAATGGTTCGGCCGAATGTATAAACAGGACCCTCGTAGAAATGGTCTGGTGTATGATGTTACAAGCAGCTCTAGCACCGAGTTACTGACCATAAGCGGTCAACACAGCCATCTATCAAAGAAAAAGATCCAGAAAGATTCAGTAGCCTTTGTGGAACTAGCGCATTTCAAAGGTGAAGCATTTAAGTACATTAAGTACATAAGGCAACAAAATTGGACTTTTTCCAGTATATTGAAGGGCCGGTGGTGATTCTAGATGATTTTTTTCAGAAATAGTCCATCACGTCGAGATTTTTAGTAATTTGAGCTTAAAGATACAAAAAGTGCCTTATTTAACTCTTTTTAGACGCGTTTTGTGGGGAACCTATACTTTTGTTTTGACTTTCTTTGATATTATCGGAAAGAACTACTCTTTAAATTTGAAATAAACTATCCCAAACCGTTCTACGATTTTTTCCAACGAAGATATACATACCGTTTTTAGTAATTGTAGCCACACACACAAAAATCCAATAAATTATTGCAGCCCAAAGTATTGAAAATATTCATTGAAATTCTATACAAATTACTAACCGGTTTTACTGTTTCTGCAAGGCATATTTTTGTGCTGTAGACAGTTTTGCTATTTTATTTTTATCGAGACTATGTATTCAAAATGGTATATTTTCGTTTAAAAAAATCGTACAATTCTTTGGGAAAGATTATTTTATATTTTATATTATTAAGAAATAGTAATTTACGATAATATAAAAAAAAAATCAAAACAAAAGTATAGGTTTCCCGCAAAACTGGTCTGAAAAGGGTTAAATATGCACTTAAGCTCAAATTACTAAAAATCTCGATTCGATGGACCATTTCTGAAAACACATTCGTGTTCAGCACACGAAAATCATCTAGAATCATCACCAACCCTTCAATATACTAGACCTTGTTGCCTAGTGTAAGCGTTAAAAAAGTGTAAGTTTAGCCCAAAATCCCTGAAATGTATATTTATTGGGTACTGCAACGAAAATAAAGCCTACAGACTGTATGAACTCGTGGCTGAAACTGTACAGAAGAGCCGTGACGTAGTGTTTACAAATTTGTTTGGAAATGAATACAAACTTTAAGAGTTTGCTGAACAGGAAGATGTTATCGATGTTGAGTACATACCTGTGGATCAACAGACGATGATCATCAAATCGAAAATGCCGAAAATCCCACCGAAGAGTCTGATGAGCAAGTGCCCATAAGACGTGGGCTAGGAAGACCGAGAGAAGAAGGACGACCTAAATTAATTTACAATTAAATTCTCCCAGTGACAACCGAACTTGCTAATCCCAAAGGCGAACCAGAGTCTGATGATGAATTTTACGAAACTACGTCACTGGGACTGACCAGCAACGAGCTCACTGCAAATGAGGCTCTGAAAACTTGGGAAATTGTGAATCGTCAAGAAAAGCAGAAGTAATCGAAACCAAATGGGTCCTCTGAAAAAATACAGACCAAACGGTGAAGTCTAGTAGCAAAAGGTTTCACGCAACGAGACGGCATTGATTACAACGAAACTTTTTCTCCTGTGACTCGAATTGGATCGGTAAGAGCTTTAATTGCAATTTCTGTTGAATTGGGCTTAGATGTGTATTAGTTGGATTTCAACAGCGCTTATTTAAACGGAGACATCGAGAAAAAACTTTATATCAGCGTGCCTGCAGAATTCAAGAATATATTAGTTGGCAAAGAAAAGCAGATGTACTCTTAAGATAAAGTTTGCAAACTAAAGAAGGCACTTAATGGCTTGAAGCAGAGTGGTCGCCAATGGTACAAGCAACTCGACAATAAACTCAAAGAATTGGATCTGAATCTGCTTTTAGCTGACCCACGTATGTAATGGGATCGTTATTGTATCGCTGTATGTAGATGCCCTTATTGTGGCATCAAATGACAACCAAATGCTCAGCAAACTAAAATCCGGATTGTCCAGTAATTTTGAAATTAAAGATTTAGGGAAATTAGACTAGACTAGGGATTGAATTTCGCCAAAACAAAGAAAAGAATGAGTACTCAATGGGTCAAAAGCAGGGCTGCAAACCGGTTTCGAACCGAACCGGTTCGAACCCGGAATTCCGGCTTTTTATACTCTGTACCGAAGGTACATAGAGTATATTAAGTTTGTGCAAAAGTCTGTAACAGGGAGAAGGAATCGTTTCCGACCCTATAAAGTATATATATTCTTGATCAGCATCAACAGCCGAGTCGATATAGCCATGTCCGTCTGTCCGTCTGTCTGTCCGTATGAACGAAGAGATCTCAGAGATGGTAAGAGATAGAGGTTTGACATGTATGGGACATATATTTCTTATACTTGCAGGCAGATCAAGATTATTTTCAATTTTTGCCACGCCCCCTCCCGCCCCCGCAATTTGGAAAAAACTTCATATCTCCTACAGATCGTTCGTTCCTTCTAGAGATACCTTGTAAACAAAATTATTTATCGATTTGCTGAAGGAATGATAAAGATCGGATGAACGATACTCAAGTTATGGGCAAAAAACGGCCAGTTAACACTACCCACCCCCACACCAACAACCACAGCAACATACCCTAACCGTTCAACACAGGCAATCTTAGTGCGAGAGAGAAAGAGAGAGAGAAACTAAGAGAGCGCACCGCGTTGTGCGCGGGGTGTTAACTGGCCGTTTGACTCCTGAGCAAATGCGAGTGTAAGGGTACAGAGTATGTGATAGTCGGGCTTGACCGACTTTCTTTCTTGTTTATACTGCGAACCACACCCTGAACCGAACCACGAGGACGAAAATAGATGAGCCCGAACCCGTTCCGAACCCAAGCTTTTGGTTCGGTTCAAAAAAAAAAAGATTATACACATTAAAATTTATTTGGGTACCCTTCTATGAACGTAACAGCAGAGTCGACAATTAGAAATATAACAATACGGAAAGTCGGTCAAGCCCGACTATGATATACCTTGCACATGCGAAAGTGTATATATTTATACACTTTATAGGGTCAGAGATGAGAGAACCGCGTTTTGGCGGTTACATTTGCACAAATATTCCTTGTACCTTTGGTACAGAACACAAACAGACACGATATTAGAGAAAACTGGCACAAAATTTTCATCTGATACATATACAAGTCAAAAACCTCATTGCCAGCTTACCATGAAGCTTTGCCTACTTCGACTGCCCCCTACACCTATTCCCTAAGAACAAAAACTTCATGAAGTTGGCTTCACCGTGTAAGTGCAGACTAACAATGTATCTAGTGTTAATGTATCAAGTGTATACCTATTGTAGTGTTATTTTAAATATATTGGGAAAAACGTGAAAAGAACCAAGGTTCGAACCAAAACCAACGCCCAAAAACCTTGAACCTCAAATTTCCGAACCTTAACCGTTGGTAAATTTTGGTTCGAACCAGCATACCGGAGGTTCCGAAAAAATTTTTGGGTTTGCAGCCCTGGTCAAAAGTACTTTAAAGCTGTCTTAAAGTAATTCAACTTGGAGAATTACAAACCAGTCGGCACACCATTAAATACGAAAGAGAAGCTATCAATTGACATGTGTCCAAAAACCGAGGAGGAAAAGGATGAAGCTTCTCTTATTCCCTATCAAAGTTCGGTCGGTACGTTAATGCGACTGGCAGGATCTATACGTCCCGATATTGCACATGCAGTAAGTCTGCTAGGCCAATATAACTCATATTATGGAAAGAACCACTGCACTACGGGTTTTTTTTTTCGATTTTTTTGGCATCAACTTCAAATTGAAAGATAGGAAGTAGAATTTCGGTTTTTGTTTATTTTATGATTCGACAGCGCCTACATCCCCTTCCCCGAACATGGTATCAAAAATTATTTGGAAAATTTAAAAAAAATATGTTTTTCCAAAGATTTGATCTGTTGTGTGCAATTGTACTGACCGAAACAATTGGTTTTAGATAAGAACTTTGAAAATGACCAATTTGGGCCAAATTTATTTAAAAATTCATATATAATTAATTCAAAAACTGCAGACTAAAGGTTCAAGGGCGAGCTTCTCAATTTGAGCAATTTATAACAAATTTATTAATGTTAACAAATTTTAAACATCTCTGTTAAAACTATGCTTTAGTTACAAAGGTTTTTGTTTTTGAACAAGACGAATTCTAGCAACATGCACAAGCCAACGCAACGAGCTATTATTAACCTCTGAAAGCTCTGTCGCCAACTTTCGTATTTAGCAGGAGCTAGCATTCTCATAATCCATTTTTGGACGACCTCCTCTATTCATAGATCCACAATTTACTTCGATGTCAATTACTATGTTTTTATCAATCCATTCAGAATGCGTATTTTTAAATCTTAGTATTTGTCGCCCTCAATTTATCCATTTCCTTTCAAAATATTTGACAGAAACGCGTACCTTTTTATTTTCTTGTGTTTCGGTGGTTTTACTTAGGTGGTTTTCGCCAATGTTTTGCAGTATATGCTGTTTGTCTGCGGCCTCTGATCGCTTGTGGCTGAAAAAAATGTCTGGCAGCTGTGCATATTCAAACGCATAACACTTTGGAAAAAGGAAATTTTTTCGAGAAAAACCAAATTAAAGCAAACAAATTTAGTTGCATATTATTCTGGACACTGTAGGTGGTAGGTTAGTGAGAAAAACTTTTTTGTTTTCACTGTTAGCGTCCTCAAGCTCGGCTATTATTAATATTAAACGCTTTCAAACTAATTTGAAAAAGTTGATCGACATCGGGTGACTATATCTTATGGTTGCCATATGACCGATCGGTCGAAAATGATTCTTTGTAAAAAATTTTTGTTTTTTATGTTAGCGTCCTTAAACTCGCTGATGACTGATTTTATATGCTTTCGAATAGATTCGCAAAATTTGGTCGAAATCGGATGACGATATCTTAAGGCTGCCATAGGGCCGATCGGGCGGAAATTGAGTCTTAGTGAGAAAAACTTTTTTGTTTTCAATTTGATCTTTTTTAAGCGTTCTTAAGCTCTGACATTTCAAAAACAGGGTATTAAAACTGCAAGGGTATTAAAACTTCGGCACAGACGAAGTTAGCTTGGCCATCTCGTTTTGGTGTAGTTTGAAGTGCTGAACTCTAAAACGAATGATTTTTTTCATTTCTGTAGGTACACTTATGTTTTCCATATGTGAATTCAGAAATTTAGATGGAGTCAATCCAAGAATGAATCGAAAGGGTATTATATTTTCAATAATTGAGTAAGTCATTGTTTTTAAATCGGTGTAGTTGTTTGAATACAACGAGCTAATATATAAAAATAAATTGATTTTTGATTGGCGAAAAAAATAGATTGATAAATACCGTGGCTGGATCAAATTGAATGGAGGAACTAACAGTGAAATTTGAGTATTTTATGTGCTTACTAAAATTGTCGCCGGGTGTGGCGTACCAGTTGTATGTGTGGCTGCTGGTGCGGGAGGTTGTGGTTTTGGTCCCGCCTCGGACTATCTAATAGAAAAAGTTGTTTCTTTCTTTAGAAAAAAGCTTTTACACACCCGATCACCTTCACCAGCAGCCACTGCCGCCAGCTGTGAAGTAACTAGCCATGAAAAAGCAAATATTCTCTAACTATTACAGTTCGTACTCGGCGTTAAACTGTAGGTCCCTTTCTCTTGTGCGAAAAATTATAAGCACACACGCCAAGAGATTGAGAGAAGCTTGGTCCTGGCCCTCCTTTGGAGGTGCTGTTTGAGCCAATTTGACATTTTTACTAAAAAAAAAGTTGTGACTTCTTAGTCTTTTGGTCAATATTAGCTATAAACAAAAAGTCAGATCATAGAAAATAATCAAAAACAGAACAAAAGATAACGAAAAATTGTTTTTCAAAAAAATCTCTAAAATATGACATTTTTAGACTCTTGTAGAGGGTATGTATATTAAAATTGTCGAGATGTTTGTAACGCATGGAAGAAAGCATCTCCGACCACATAAAGTATATATATTCTTAATCAGCATGACGAGCTGAGTTGATATAGCCGCTGAGCTGCCAAAAAGAAAGTTGCTATAATATCACCATTTAGTTTATGGGGTAGGAATTGAATATTTCTATACGTTGCAAGCTTCTAGCATTATAATAATACACTTTGCAAGGGTATACAAATTTACAAATTTACGAGTGTTTTAGGATTCCGGAGCTCCATTTATTATTTTATCTTGCAAAAGTTGAGTATTTTAGCAGACTGTGAAAAATTAATCTATAAAGAATCTATGCAAAGTATATTTCGGATATCCCGAACATCGCAGCCTTTTGAAACACTTACACTTACTAAATGAAATAAAAAAAGAAATGAAATGAAATGAAATAAAATGAATGAAAATCTTCGGCGGCTAATAAAAATTTTTCGAACCTGCCAGCCTGCCCTTCTGACAACCTTTTAACCTATCGATATCAGTTGTCGATCAAGAGCCGCTAATCAAAGATGTCCACTTCGCTTCTCGCTTAGCTTTGTCCTCGTGCAAATTATTCACATAAATAAACCAAATTCCATTCCCGATGCGGAATGTAGGTAAAGTTTTAAAAGTAGGACTTTTATCGACTCGGCTGTTGATGCTGATCAAAAATATATATTCTTTATTGCGTCGGAAATGATTCCTTCTCCCTGTTACATACTTTTGCACAACCTGAATATACTCTATGCACCTTTGGTACATCGTATAAAAGATTTGTTTACGAAGTGTGGAAAAGAGTTTAAAAGTATCTATACACAATCCGTTCAAACAAATAACATTTAGGGTGTCTACGACCCCTAGTTGAGCTACGGAATTGTTGAGTTGGGGAATTTTCAACTAGTTCAATTGTGAACAACCTTTTTTGTCAACATGTCTGTTGAATTGTTAGATTTTTTTAAAATTGTTTTAAGTTTTTATTTTATTTCTTATAAAATGGTCAAGCAAAGCTTTAAACACCAATTGACCAACCTTAAAATAAATAAAGCAATGCAGAGAATTGATATTATTAATGGTGTGGGCTGCACATATGTAGGTGTAACGCAGTTAAAACTTTCAGGAAAGCCAACAGAAAACCATGTAGCTTATTTCTGGTAAACGCATTTATGACTTCAGATCGCAAAGTTGCGATAATAGATTAGAAACAACAATTGCTCTAAAATTCTCATTTACAAAAAAAAAACTATAGGAAAGCTAACTTCGGCTCGACCGAAGTTTATATACCCTTGTAGCTTGTATAATTTATATAAATTAAGGTTTTAAATGATTTTCGTCGAACATTCTTACCTGAGTTATTTCCCAAACTCAGCAATAGATTGCGCCCCTACTTTAATCATTTGCTTGCAGATTTGTTATAAGCCAGCTATATAATATTATATATTCATCAGATTTTGACCAAACTCCCCAAAATTGTGTGGAAACCGACAGTATTCATAGCTGGAAAGTATTAAGACGCTACCATTGAAAACAAAAAAGTTTTTCTCACTAGAACTACACTCAAAAAACAACTCGCCCCAAAAAGTGACATTTTCGCCCTTATTTTTAGAAAATCGCCCTAAACAAAGAGCCAAAGGCGACTCGCCATATTCTTAAGAAAATTTTTTCTAAAAAAAAAATAGAAATTGTGTTTCAGGGCAATTATTCTAAAACTGAGGTGGGGCTTATTTGTTGTTTTCTTTTTTTTAGTTATTTTTATTTCTTTTTTTTATACTCTGTACCGAAGGTACATAGAGTATATTAAGTTTGTGCAAAAGTATGTAACAGGGAGAAGGAATCATTTCCGACCCTATAAAGTATATATATTCTTGATCAGCATCAACAGCCGAGTCGATATAGCCATGTCCGTCTGTCCGTCCGTCCGTCCGTCCGTCCGTCCGTATGAACGAAGAGATCTCAGAGATGGTAAGAGATAGAGGTTTGACATGTATGGGGCATATATTTCTTATACTTGCAGGCAGATCAAGTTTATTTTCAATTTTTGACACGCCCCCTCCCGCCCCCGCAATTTGGAAAAAACGTCATATCTCCTACAGTTTTGAAGATAGATCGTTCGTACCTTCTAGAGATACCTTGTTTTATTTATCGATTTGCTGAAGGAATGATAAAGATCGGATGAACGATACTCAAGTTATGAGCAAAAAACGGCCAGTGAACACCCACCACCCCCCACCCATCACCACAGCATTCTATTGAACGGCAATCTTAGTGAGAGAGAGAGAAAGAGAGAGAGAGAGTGAAACTTAGAGATGAGCGAGTATAACTCGTGAGCAAATGCGAGCTGCGACGTTAAGGGTACAGAGTATGTTATAGTCGGGCTTGACCGACTTTCTTTCTTGTTTTTCTTTATTATACCCTTGTAGAGGGTATATTAAAATTGTCCAGATGTTTGTAACGCATAAAAGGAAGCATCTCCGACCACACAAAGTATATATTGTAATGTGCAGGGTGTGGGTGTTTATTCATTTTTCCTGTACTAGATGTAATTGAAAGGTACTAAGAGTTTTTTAAGATAAAAACGGCTTAGTCTAACACTCTATGGCGGAATTTCGAATGGTGCACCTCTAGCTATGATCTTAGCTAGCTCGCCGGATTGTCGGGGTTCTTCCTACTCTTCCTTTAATGCCATATACAAACATTCATAATGATTTTTAGGTGCACTTTTCTGTAAAGTCCGGAAGGACATTCTAATCAAATTAATCTCATGAAAGGTTTCTTACTGGTTCAACGATATACCGTCACTACAAGAGTTCATCAGACATAGGGAATTAAGATGTTGTATTTTCCCTTTTCTCGACCCACCCTACCTAGGCAATGCAACTAAATGTTGTATTAGCCCCTTTTTACGTTTAGACCGTGTTCATATTACTCCCCATAACTTCTCCAGGCTCTACTCAGGACGAATTATGAATCACTTAATACATGTTTTTAAATTCAACCAGTTTTTAATAATCCAAAATAAACGATCTTCATTTCATAGATCAGGTCTTTTTTTTTTTTTTTTTAACAATAACAAAGAAAAATATAATATATATAATATATATGTATAGATAGTATTAGGTATTAGATTTATGGTTTATAAAGGTAGATAGATATTCATGTGCCTATAACAACAATATTTATAATGATGTAAAGAGACTGATATTGGTAAGATGTTGGAAAAACCCTTAATTTTGGTGCATATACAAATTAAAGATTGACTTGTATATAACAGTTCAGAATAATACCCTTCTCATTGTTTATAACCAATTACTCACTCCGTTATCCTTGAGCTCAATGATGACGAGGTGCTGGTAGCTGTGGGAACCAAAATAATTATAAGTATATACAGGCAACAGAAAAATAAGACTAACTTCATGTTTTTGTTTATGTCTTACCAAAATAAGTCCGATCAATGCTTAACGAACTAATTTCTGATTCTAACTAACTTAGCTCTAATTATATTGATAGATATTCCTAACAAAACAAATAACTTCTTTTCTGCATACTTTTATAAAGAAAACTAAATTTCACACAATTCTAACGAGAATAATCAAACACATTTTGAGAAGCACTGTTATACATAGGGTTTGGGACCATGATAATTAGCATAGAGAACAAGAGAGCATGGTAACCACTGAGTTAACCTTGAACTTGAAATTTTTATGTCAGCTGTTGAGCACTAAATGTGCTCTACACTTTAAATAGGGCCTATCCGACTCCAAATGCAGCTTGACCACTGAGTTCCAAAATATGAGTTACTTCGAAATTTACTTCTGGTGGACCGCTCAAGGGCTCAGACACATTCCTGGATAGCTTGTCAACGATACAAACGTAAAACTATGCCTCAATTAGTAAAGTATCTGTCGCGCTTTCCATATTTGGCACTATCGTTGGTAGTGGAACCTTTAGTTAAGCTGCATGATGAACTCGATCTTCTTTTGAGGTTGCCTTTCGTCTTTCGGGTTAGAGGTTAGATTGAAGTATTACATAGTCGGGGAAGCTCCGAGACCTTCCCGACACGTGCTGGAGTTCTCGTCGTAGAAGAGAAAAAAAACTTATTTTTCTTATGGACGGAATCAGAAGAGGAATGGTTATTTGCCTTCCCTTTTAACCACACTTTGCTTGCACTTTCCAGAATTCGTAACTATATATGTATATAAAAAAAGGAAAAATTACAATTACGTAATTTTCACGTTTCACTATTATTTCTTTCATACCGTTTAGCTCAATTTAAATTCTCAATTCACTAGAAAGGTAGATTCTCGACCGAAAACACCACTCCACTGTGTATTTTTATTAACTCGGGCTATTTTGTTCACTGTAAGCCAAGGTTAGCCAAAACAATATATCAATTATTTGTGATATGCCAAAGAACGTACATACGTCTGTACTAGCTGGGATCTTTAAAAGCACTGATTTGTGGGAGATCGGGTCTGGGTTAATTAACCCATCCACGCTTTGCAAGCTTTAAAAAAAGTAAGTACACAAGCGTAATGGTCTCTTTTCTTCTTGCAGCTAGACATAAGAAGTGCGTGGGCCGGCGCCAGCGCATAACTGCATTCTGGCGTGATGTGAGTCCAAGACCACGTTGCTTTGAGTGAAAGCTCACCTTCAGAGAAAGACGATCTACTCAGGGAGAGAGCTTTCTAAACAGGCCTCCGACTTCTTAGACAACAGAAAGCTTTTTGCTAATTATGCCCTACAAAACGGCCACTACAATATATACTTGATCAGCATGACGACCTGAGTTGATATAGCCATGTCCGTCTGTCCGTCCGTCTGTCCGTATGTCCGTCCGTCTGTCCGTCTGTTTCTATGCTATCTCCTCCGTCAGCTTTAAAGCTATCTTAACCAAACTTTGCACGAAGTCTTTTGGTACAAATACGCTGCACATTTGTCGGAACCGGTCAGATCGGATGACTATAGCATATAGCTGCCATAGGAACCATCGGTCGAAAATGTTGCTTTAGTGAGAAAAACTTTTTATCTTCAACGAAAACGTCCCCGAACCTTGTACTTACAAGTTTTCTATGCTTTCACATAATTCCACCAAGTTTGATAGTACAACTATATAGTACAGCAGCCATAGAAATTAGGTGTAGAAAATGTATATAGGAGGCATTGTCAAAAATGTGTACATTTGGCCGAATGTACATATTTGTGTCAGTGGAATCGGGCTACTTATTTATATAAATTATGCAAGCTACAAGGGTATATAAACATCGGTCGAGCCGAAGTTAGATTACCTCTATTTTTTATAAGTATAATACCATTTTGTCTAGCTCTGATCCTATTGAAAGAACTTTTAGCTCTTACCTAGCTTTAACCAAATAGAAACAGATTAGGTGACGAAAAAAAAATTTTAAAGTACCTTTTTTGTACCTTTAACTTTACCTAGGTACAAGAAATTCCGTATACCTTTTGCCTTACCTAGGTATATTTTTTGACATTTACCTTATACGTTACCTAGGTAAGAAAATTGAGTACCTTTCCAATCACTGGCTATATGCTATAGTCATCCGATACGGCCGGCTCCGATAAATGACGATAAATGACCAAAAGACTTCGTGCAAATTTCGGTTGAGATAGCTTTTAAACTGACGGAGGAGATCGCACAGAAACAGACGGACAGACAGACGGACATGGTAATATATAGTAGAACAACTCAGCTCGTCATGCTGATCAAGAATATATACACTTTATGTGGTCGGAGATGCTTCCTTCTATGCGTTACAAGCATCTGGGCAATTTTAATATACCTCTACAAGGGTAATAAATGTACAAACGAAAAAAATTCTCATTTACAAAAAAAAAACAAGAAAGAAAGTCGGTCAAGCCCGACTATAACATACTCTGTACCCTTACACTCGCATTTGCTCAGGAGTCAAACGGCCGGTTAACACCCCGCGCATAACGCGGTGCGCTCTCTAAGTTTCTCTCTCTCTCTCTCTTTCTCTCTCGCACTAAGATTGCCTGTGTTGAACGGTTAGGGTATGTTGCTGTGGTTGTTGGCGGGGGGGAGGGGGGTGGGTGTTGTTAACTGGCCGTTTTTTGCCCATAACTTGAGTATCGTTCATCCGATCTTTATCATTTCTTCAGCAAATCGATAAATAATTTTACAAGGTATCTCTAGAAGAAACGAACGATCTATCTCCAAAACTGTAGGAGATATGAAGTTTTTTCCAAATTGCGGGGGCGGGATGGGGCATGGCAAAAATTGAAAATAAACTTGATCTGCCTGCAAGTATAAGAAATATATGTCCCATACATGTCAAACCTCTATCTCTTACCATCTCTGAGATCTCTTCGTTCATACGGACGGACGGACGGACGGACAGACGGACGGACAGACGGACATGGCTATATCGACTCGGCTGTTGATGCTGATCAAGAATATATATACTTTATAGGGTCGGAAACGATTCCTTCCCCCTGTTACATACTTTTGCACAAACTTAATATACTCTATGTACCTTCGGTACAGAGTATAACAAGTTAGAGCGCTGCGGTCGAGTGGTCCGACTCCGAAATACCCTGTACAATTGAGACACGCATACAAACACACACACATACACAAACGCCCAAACAAAGCTTTTTATGGTGTGTTGGCCTATGCCGCAGTAGGGTTCCGGACCAACCATTGCGGTGGCTGCACCCTTGCGTGCCAATTCGTTTCCGGGGATATTGTTATTACCCAGTATCCATCGTAGGTTCAGGTTGTAACTGCTGCCTAGTTGGTCCAATTTGTTCTTTGTCTCTAAGACTAGCTTAGAGGCACGGTTGCCACTTTTGGAGCAAACGCTCCAAAATGGATATTTTTTCTCGTAGGAGCACTGGAGACATTTTTTGCAATATGGAACTTTTTTTAGCATAGTAAACAATTGAAAACTGTAATTTGTTTTTAACTAATACTATAATTTATAGAATTGAACCATTAGTTAATATCGATAAAAGTGCAATCGTAGCAAGAAAGATTATTTAAAATAAGTATGATAAAAGCCCTTTTGAAGCCACATGATTTACTTTGTTTTTGTTTTAGCACTTCCATAAAGCCATATCAAGTTTGGATTCCAGTCTATTTATCTCATATGCAGTTGCCATTCTTTTATGCTCAAAAACTTCCACCTGATATCGAAAATCTTTGTCGAAACATCTACTCATACTTTGCCTGGAGCCCCAATAGAGTCCTCGAATTAAAAGAGCTCCAAGAGTTGCCATGACAAGTTGGCTTTCGTTGAAAAAAAATGATCTTATCAAATAATTAATGGGATAAACTCCAGTTATTCTTTTTGGCTGAGTGCTTAAAGATTAATAACTTGAAACCACATGAGGAAGCCAACTTAACGGCTACACAAAATAAATAAAATGTATTTTTATTTTTAAGCTACGTTCTAAAAACTATAAATGAACTTAATACAGAACACAACAGTGCGCGAGTTTTATTTGGAGTTAGTATTTCAAATATTCAAGATATTCGACTTTTCACGAAAAGACATTTAATCCGTCCTAATGATAACGCCAGAAAAATTGTTTTCTAGTGAACAAAATGATACTGTGCAATTTCTTAGCCTTTTCTACTACCTTCATGACTCAGAACCCGAAACAGATGCTGCAACTAACCTATCAGATGAAAAAGGAAAACTAGTCATATTTTGGAATGAAGTGTCGATAATAAAAAATGGACTTCCTGCCCAAGGATTTCAAGAATTAGTTACTTTTGTAAAAGGTATAATTTCACTACCACATTTCTCTGCTTCTGCAGTATAATTAAAACAAAGCTTAAAAATAAACTTGAATTTCCGTTTATGACTAACATAATGCTATGTAGAGAGCTTTGTTCACATACAGATTTTCATGTTTGGTCAACAAATGACCTAAATGAAATTATTGATTGAATTATTTACTTCTATTATTACTCAAACTTTTGATCTCTAAGCATTGTTATGTTTAGCCTTAAAAAAAAGAATTGGGTTATATTTGCTTTGATTTGATTATAATATAATTATTTTTGAGGTATTGTAAATAAAATTATTAAAAAACAATGATTCCCTGTACTTTTTTGACAAAATGTAGTTCAGGATATTTTTTCATTGAAATGGAGCTTCTTTCAAATATATTTTGGAGCTTTTGTTTCCTAAATGGAGCCTTTTAGAATTGTTATGGAGCATTTTATTTTTTCCTAGTGGCAACCGTGCTTAGTGGTGAACTTGTTGCTGCTAAGCGCATTGAGCGATGCATGGCTATCTGAAAGGATGGATAGCTTCTTCCCTATTATGGTAGTTTTTTCCCATATTAAGGTCTGCAAATTCTCAAATTGCCTCAGACCTTTTCGTTCCCGCTCCTGCTAGCCCAAGTCCAGTTCATTGGGGCGTCAGGGACCCGTCTGTGTATCACTGAATTGTGTGTGGTTGCATTTTATATGTTTCTTATAGTGAGATTCATTCTCTTTTATTACTTTTATTTACAGTTAAATACCTGTCAAAGTGGTAGTCTGACACCATTTCGTCTCTGGGTTGGACGACTAAAAGGATTTCTTTCTCCAGCTTCTCAGAGTCCCTTAGGCTTACTAAGTGGTTTCTACCCACTCCTTCTGCTGTTAGTCTTAACAGTGTTACTTTTTTCTTCAGGCAGATGGTTTGGTGGAGTGGTGTTAACGCCATCAAGACATCTAATGCCGCTGTCGGACAGGTACGCATGGTCATGCATATACATACATGCCAGCCTTTGCAGTTTTTGCAGCTGAGTCCTTACAGTGGAGATTTGCTCTATCTCCCCACACGACAGCTCCTTAAGTGAGCATCGGTCTTACTTCCATGAAGTAAAGCCAACGGAGTATGTTTATTTATTTATTTATTTAGAGTTGACAAAAAAAGGCTGTCAACAAAAATACATATGCGTTACAAAAAATTTTATGAGCTAATGAAGCCTATCAAAGAAAATCTAATAAAATTCCAAAATAAACTAATAATAACTCCGACACGGTGGGGGAATTTTATTTGCCCGTCCGGCCAGTTATGCCCCTATTCATAGCCAA
This sequence comes from Lordiphosa magnipectinata, assembly GCA_037044535.1. NCBI lineage: Eukaryota > Metazoa > Arthropoda > Insecta > Diptera > Drosophilidae > Lordiphosa > Lordiphosa magnipectinata. The sequence continues at coordinate 221,924 of JBAMBO010001918.1, forward strand.
TTGTAGTCAGAGACGTTATTAGAGCTAACAAAAACTTTAATAATATAGAGATCGAGAAGAGTGTGAGAGAGAGAAAAAAAAACCAAAACCTATAGTTATGTAGGAACAAAGGAAAAAAAATAAGATTATATAATAAATTAAAATAAAACTGAGATAGAGAGAAAAATATCTAAAAGTAAACATTAAAAATAAAAAAATTTATACGTAAAACTTAAAACTAAATATCCGGAAAATCTCTGACTCGGTGGGGGAGGATTTTTTAGCCAGTCCGGCAAGCTATGCCCCTACTCACAGCTGGGAGTGGTCAGAGATTTCCCAGGAGATAATTATAAAGAGACGTTTTTAGAGAGAAGAGAGAGAGATCTGTTGAGAGCAGGTGATAGAGATCATTGTAATTTTGACATAAGACCCGAAAACGATTGTGCTGGGCATAATCAGTTGTGCATCTGGGCAAGATTAAAGGTAAATAGTTTCTAGTTGGCCTAGAAGGAACGGAAAAGTTAAGGCGACCTTAGAGTTCGGTAGAATCTACATCACTAATGATTAACTTGTGAAGAAAAGAAACGCCTAGGACTGTTCTACGATTAGCTAACGAAGGAAGGTTAATAAGCAAGAGTCTGCTGGAGTACGATGGCAGACGAAGATAAGGGTCCCAATTTAAGCCACGTAGGGCAAAAAGCAAGAATTGCTTTTGAACTGATTCAATTCGATCGATATACTTTTTATATTGCGGACACCAGACGGATGGGCAGTATTCAAGTACAGGACGGACTAGAGCAGTGTACAGGAGCTTTGTGGTGTATGGATCATTAAATTCCTTCGACCAACGTTTAATGAATCCAAGTACACCATTTGCCCTATTAACAATAGAGGAGATATGAGGATTGAAACTCAATTTGGGGTCAAAAAGAATACCAAGTTCAACGACTTTAGATATTCGTTGCAGGGGTTCATTGGCAATCGTATAAATAGCCAGCGAAGGTTTGCAACGATGGAAAGTCATAAACATGCACTTGGAGCAATTAAGGTGTAAATGATTAACCAAGCACCAAGACTGCAAGGAGTTTAAATCATCTTGCAATCTAATGGAATCTGTCAGGTCATTGAAAGATAAAATAAGTTTAACGTCATCGGCATACATCAGTATCCGGGAATAAAGATAGTATTGTGGGTAGGTCATTAATAACGAGAAGGCCAAGCTAACTTCGTCTGTGTTATACCCTTGCAAAAGCTGTTTTTGAAATGACAGAGTTTAAGAACGCTTGGATAAAAATCAAAAACTTTTGTAACTAAAATCGATTTTCCGTCAGATGAACATCTGATTTCGACCAAATTTCGGGAATCTTTTTGAAAACATATCAAATTAACAATCGTCAAGTTTAAGAACGATAAAATTTAAAACAAAAAAGTTTTTCTCACTAAGACTCATTTTCCGACCGATAAGTCCTATGGCAGCCTGCAGATATAGTCATCTGATTTCGACCAAATTTTTCAAATTAGTTTGAAAGCGTTTAATATTAATAATCACCGACCTTAAGAACGATTTACTTGAAAACAAATATTTTTTTTCACTAAGACCCATTTTCCGACCGATCGGTCCTATGGCAGCTATAAGATATAGTCATCCGATTTTGATCAAAGTTTGCGAATCTGTTTGAAAGCATATAATATTAATAAGGGACGAGTTTGAGGACGCTAACATCGAAACCAAAAAAGTTTTTCTCAGTAAGACCCATTTTCCGACCGATCGGTCCTATGGCAGCTATAAGATTTGGTCATCCGATTTTAACCAAAGTTTGCAAATCTGTTTGAAAGCTTATAATATTAATAATGACCGTGTTTGGGAACGCTAACATTAAGAACAAAAAAGTTTTTCTCACTAAAACCCATTTTTTTACCGATGGTTCCTATGGCAGCTATAAGATATAGTCATCCGATCCGGTTCCGACATATTATCAGCGTGCAGTAAAAAGAAGACTCTGTGCAAAATTTCAGCTTGATAGCTTTAAAACTGAGAGACTAGTTTGCGTAGAAACAGACGGACAGACAGACGGACAGACAGACGGACGGACAAAGCTCAATCGACTCAGCTCGTCGCCCTGATCAAGAATATATATAGTTTATGGGGTCGGAAATGAATATTTCTATGCGTTGCAAACTTCTGGGCAAAATTATAATACCCTTTGCAAGGGTATAAAAAGAGTAAAAAACAAAGGACCAAGGTGACTGGTGACTACCTTGCGGTACACCGGACGTTACAGAGATGGGCTTTGAAGTGTCTGAACGTAATATAACTTTCTGGGTTCTATTTTTTAAATAGGACGAAATCCAGAGCAGAAAAGAGACGGGAAATCCTAACCGATCAAGCTTATAGAGGAGAAGATCATGGTTTACAGAGTCAAAAGCCTTACTTAAGTCGGTGTAAATGACATCGGTTTGCTTTTTCTTAAGGCACCCATCATTAACCAATGAAGTAAATTCAAGCAAACTGGTCATAGTTGACCGACGCTTAACAAACCCATGCTGGAAAGGTGATAAAATCGATTTGCAATAATGCTGCAAGGTGGAGGTTATAATATCTTCAAATAATTTAGGAATAGCGGAGAGCTTAGCTATGCCTCTGTAATTGAAAATATCAGATTTTCCACCTTTTTTATGAAGAGGAATGATATAGGACTCTTTCCAAAGAGTTGGAAAGACTGAAGAATCGAGTGATAGATTGAAAATCTTAAGCAAAGGTTTGCATGTGTGGTGCCATGCCCCACGATTTTCCGGCTTTGCTCCTACATGTCAACGGTCCCCTAGTACACTTACTGAGTATATACTCCAAATTCTTTTCAAATCTAAGCCTGTTGTCAAAGACTACGCCAGATATATGACCTCTTTTTCTGGAGGAATGAGGCAGCCGTATAGGCGTATTGGCCTCATTCTGCTTAGCTTGTATTTTCTAGTGAACGGTACTATAATGGTTTTCGCAGGGTTTATGTTGAGCCCAACCTCCTTGCACCAATCGAACGTCACTTTCAGTCTCCCTCTGGACTATGTCACCTAGGGTTTCTTCGTATTTTCCTCTCGCAAGGATGACAATGTCATCAGCGTGTCCTGGGTATAAGCCCAGGGACTCAAGTTTTTCTAGGAGCTCATCCACAAGTAGGCTCCACAACAGTGGGAGAGGACTATTCCCTGAGGGCATCCTCTAGTTGTGATTAGTGTGATGGTTTCTTCACCTGCCACTGCAGAGGCTTCTCTGCATCGCGGAAGTGAATCTATCAATCTGCCTACTGTGGGGCTCCTTCTCTTCTGATAAGGGCATTCTTGACAGCACTTTGGGATGTGTTGTCGAATGCTCTCTCAATGTCTAGGAAGGCGAATAAAGCCACTTCCCTGTCTCATACTGTTTTCTCGAGCATCTTCCCGAGTTGATGCAATGCCGTGTCGGTTTTTTACCTCAGTTTCTTTGCATAAGAGGTTTGTTCACGTATCCGGAATTTTGAATTTACGTAAGCTACGTGTATTCGGTTTGGTATATTCTTTAGGCTCTTTCTTTGATCTTCATTGTTGGTCATTCACGGTATTATTCGCTGTTTAGTATTTTTAAAATCATGGGTTTTCATTTGTGTTTGTTTATTTGAGGTCTTGGTAAGAATTTTCTTAAGTATTTTGCGATTTGGTTACTATAGAGAACACTCAACTAAAAATTAAGCAAATTCGTTTGATATGGCTTGACTTGATTTGCCGTAAAGTTTGTTTGCATTATTGCAATTTGTATCCCTTTTGGTCTTTTTTGCGTATTAATTACTCTTTAGTCATGGTAAAATCGTTTAATATATTTATTATTTATTATATACAACCAAGCTGACTGTAACAGACCTATCACAGGGTCAAAAAGTAAAATCATTTCCACCATGATACAAAAAATAGAAGGTAGGGCAATGCGTCGCTTGTCAAAACAAAAATTTCCTTTGTGACGTCACAGATTCACAATTTTGTAGTTCTTGAAATTGATTATAATGTGTGCTGCGGTAACCAAAATGAAAATGAATTGAAATTATAGCAACAATTAAATTAAATCAAATAAAAGCTAAAAAATTAAAATTCCCAACCTAAGTCTTATTTGTCAGATGACGTCACAGACTCACAAAGTTATGCGCATGCGAAATGGAGCAAGTGGTTGCACTACCTTGTATTTATTGTATCATGCATTTCCACTGGCATCATTACTTATCATTTTCATTTCTTAAAATTCTCCGTTTCCATTGGAAAACAGTAATCTTTTTGACATTCACAATGCCACATTGACAAAAACAGCTGAATGGTTTGATTTAAATAACAGGCGCCACTTTCAAACTCACTTGGACTTTTTGGAATATTTAGCAAAAACAAGACATACCCGTCAGAAGTGCAATTCCGCGGGGCGAACGCATTGTCATCGCCCTGAATTATCAGCAAACAGCTAAATACACAACTTTTTTGGACGAATTTACATTTTAAACAAAATTGCGCCCAATAGTCACAAGTGCTTATTAAAAATAAAATTCTTCTGGGCGAATGTCATAATTTTTAAGAAATGAAAGTCAAAATGAAGTGGCAAATCGTATGGAAGAAATGATATCATTTTCTACATTCCTTGTCATTTCAAGAAATTAAGTATGATATCTTTGGTGAAAATGGGTTATAAATTAATAATAATTCACTCGCATACGGTATTTTTTTCAATAATGTGGCCACAGGACCTAAAAATGTAACAAATCCTCGCACAACACACGCTTATGCAAATATCTCGTAAAACTGACGTGCTGGGGGAAAACGAACAATTGATTTGAATTCAGCGACCAAAAATACGTATGGAAAGTCTGCTATTTTCTGTGGTGCAAAAGCTTGTAAGCCCGAGTAATTATCTTTTGATGAAAAGAAACACCTAGGACTGTTCTACGGTTAACTAAGGAAGGTAAACAAAGAAGAGTCTGCTATAGTACGTTGGTAAACGAAAGTCCCAATGTAATCCACGATGAGCAAAAAGCAAAAATCGTTTTTGGGCTGATTCAATAATCTGTTTGAAAATATATAATACAAACAGTGGCCGAGTTTAAGAGCGCTTACATTGAACACAAGAAAGTTTTTCTTACTAAGACCCATTTTTCGACCGATCACTCCCAAGGCACATACAAGAAACAGTCATCCGACAGCATACTAGCAGCCTGCAGTAAAAAGAAGACTCTGTGCAATATTCAGCTGATTGCTTGAAAGCTGAGAGGCTAGCTTGCGTAAAACAGACAGACTGACAGGCAGACGGACAATCGACTCAGTTCGTCATGCGGATCAAGAATATAAATACTTTATGTGGTCGGAGATGAGTCCTTCTATGCGTTGCGTTCTGGGAAAAACTATAAGAAATATACGAGAAGGCCAAGCTAACTTCGTCTGTGCCGAAGTTTTCAAAACCCTTGCAAATGCTGTTTTTGAAATGTCAGAGTTTCAGAACGCTTACATAAAAATCTAAAAAAAATTTAACTTAAACCCATTTTCCGACAGATAAACATCTGATTTCGACACAATTTTGCGAATCTTTTTGAAAACATATCAAATTAACAATCGCGGAGTTTAAGAAAGATAAAATTTAAAACAGAAAAGTTTTTTCTCACTAAGACTCATTTTCCGACCGATCGGTCCTATGGCAACCATAAGATATAGTCACCCGATGTAGATCAACTTTTTCAAATTAGTTTGAAAGCGTATAATATTAAGAATCACCGACTTTAAGAACGAATTACTTGAAAACAAAAAAGTTTTTTTCACTAAGACCCATTTTCCGACCGATCGGTCCTATGGCAGCTATATGTTATAGTCCTCCGATTTTGACCAAAATTTGCAAATCTGTTTGAAAGCATATAATATTAATAATGGACGGGTTTGATGACGCTAACATTGAAACCAAAAAAGGTTTTTCTCAGTAAGACCCGACCGATGGTTCCTATGACAGCTATAAACTATGGTCATCCGATCTTGACCAAAATGTGCAAATCTGTTTGAAAGCATATAATATTAATAATGGCCGAGTTTAAGGCCGCTAACATTGAAAACAAGAAAGTTTTTCTCACTAAGACCCATTTTTTGACCGATGGTTCCTATGGCAGCTATAAGATATAGTCATCCGATCCGGTCGGTTCCGACATATTATCAGTGTGCAGCCAAAAGAAGACTCTGTGCAAAATTTCAGCACGATAGCTTTAAAACTGAGAGACTAGTTTGCGTAGAAACAGACGGACAGACAGACGGACAGACAGACAGACAGACAGACGGACAGACAGACGGACAGACGGACGGACAAAGCTCAATCGACTCAGCTCGTCGCCCTTATCAAGAATATATATGGTGTATGGGGTCGGAAATTAATATTTCTATGCGTTGCAAACTTCTGGGCAAAATTATAATAGCCTTTGCCATAGCCTTTAATAAGAACTCAGAGATGAGGGATTGCGATTCGTTGGAGATTCCCTATACCTGCAGGCAGATGAATTGTATCTTGAATTTTACCTGCCGATTGGATTGGTAAAGATCAGGTGAGTGATAGTCAAGTTATGAAAAGTGTATTATAATTTTGCCCAGAAGTTTGCAACGCATAGATGGAATCATCTCCGACCACATTACGTAAATACATTCTTGATCAGCTTCCGAGCACACACTTTCGCAGCTACAGTGTATATTATAAATAGTCGTGCTCGACCGACTTTCTCACTTGTTCTAAAATTGCGGGGTAGGAGAATTGTGACAAAAAATTAAGTCATCTGCCTGCATTGATAAGAAGTCTTCATTCCAAGGTAGGGGACTCCAGCTTTGACCATCTCTGTGATCTAGCTATACCAACTCAAATGCTAATGTTTTTCAATAATATATAAACTTTATAGGCTTGGAGCTGCTTCCTTCTGGCTGTTACATACATTTGAACAAACTGAATATACACTTTGTAGCTTTGGTACAGGGTATAATAGCAGTAAAAATTCAAATAGTCGTATCTGTGCAAATAGATGTCAGAGTGTTTATTAAAAATCATAATAAAAATACAAAATAAAATACAAAAATATAGAAATTATAAATAAACAACACATCTATTGTGAAAAACATGTGTACAAACGTAAACGACTAAATTGTTTTAGTCAAGCCACACACATATTTGCATACATACATACCTTGATATGATGAAACTTGTAGCATTTACAAATAAATTCCGCAGATCAGTTTAGCTTCAGTTCATCAACGCCCACTGATGAATTCTTAAAATAATTTCCCGCAAAACACTTATAATATTTAGCGAAACATCTTTATATTTTTGTGTTGCACAAACAGACTTATGAACATACATAGGTACATATATGCACTCTCCAGTTCGTGATATTTGTATCAATCTTCTCGTTGTTATAGTTGGTATTTCAAATTTGGAATTTTTCAAAGTGTTTTTTTTATGGACTTTACTCAGTCTAGTTATGCTCTATTTTATTCGCATCACTGATCGTTTTAATTGATTTTCATGCACGCCCAGAGAGCCGCCGGTATTAACATAAACTTTATGAATGGATATTTAATTAATAATTTATGCGAACTTTCAAAACAAATTCACTTCATTTGTTGATGTTAACTACAGGCAGTGGTATCACGACCCACATCACACACACTTGTATTTCACTTCATTGTTATTCACAATACAATTATATGTTTCTTGACTTTATTATCAATTTTATCGTCTAGAACATGGAACATTAACAAAGCGCGTAGACACGACGACCGTATTGCGATTGGGTGTGAGCCGACTAAAGCTTAATAACTGACTGAACCGAAGACGCAGACCCCGACCGCAGCATGGAGCAAGCAACAGGCCCAAAATTGGCCGGCTTGCCGCAGCGCACCCGTTAATGGGAACGAAAACATCACAGATACACTTCGTGTCTTTTACGACACTCTCGTCTCAGCGTCAGCGTCGACTTCGTCGCCAGATGAGAGTATAAGCCATTTTGTAGTAGCTCAAAAATCTAGAAGAACTGGCCGAATGCATTTGGTTGAAAACAACAAAATATTTGGCTGACGTTTCAAAATATTATGAGTGTGTAGGAACATTGGCGGATTGAAAAAAACTTTATGATTCAATAAATCGGTTACAGGCTACTTACACTGAGCACCATCCAGTGCTCTATTCACAATGTGTGCATTGTCGCAGCTGCGAAAAGCTGAAGAATGCGTTTACACCAAACTCGCAGGATCCAAAACAGCTGTATGGTTCGTATGGTTTGTATGTCTTTATACTCTGTACCAAAGAGGTACACAGAGTATATTAAGTTTGTGCAAAAGTATGTAACAGGGAGAAGGAATCATTTCCGACCCTATAAAATATGTATATTCTTGGTCAGGTTCTACAGCCGAGTTAATATAGCCATGTCCGTCTGTCCGTCCGTCCGTCTGTCTGACTGTCCGTCCGTCCGTATGAACGAAGAGATCTCAGAGATGGTAAGAGATAGAGGTTTGACATTTATGGGACGTATACTTCTTATACTTGCAGGCAGATCAAGTGTATTTTCAATTTTTGCCACGGCCCCTCCCGCCTCCGCGATTTGGAAAAAACTTCATATCTCCCACAGTTTTGTATATAGATGGTTGGTTATCGATTTGCCGAAGAAATGATAAAGATCGGATGCACGGTTGTCGAGTTATAAGGAAACCAAACTATTATGATGGGTACACAGAGAAAAAAAAGTTCAAGTTCATATTGATATTCGCAGGTTAATATGAACTTTTAAAAATATAATTTTGCTTATATTAGTTGTGGCAGAGTGTAGCCGGGTGTGGTGCAGCTGTTAGTGTGTGAGCCTGCTGTGCGGGAGGCGTGACTTCAGTCCCGCCCCGGAACACTTTTTTTACCCGTTACTCTAAGAGTAAAAGGGTATACTAAAGTCGTGCAAATGTATGTAATAGGCAGAAGGAAATATTTCCGACCATATAAAGCATTGTGGTCGGGCGTGGCGTACCAGTAGTATGTGTGGCTGCTGGTGCGGGAGGTTGTGGGTTCGATCCCGCCTCGGACCATCTAATAGAAAAAGTTTTTTCTTTCATTAGAAAAAAGCTTTTACACACCCGTTCACCTTCACCAGCAGCTACTGGCGCCAGCTGTGAAGTAACTAGCCATGAAAAAGCAAAAATTCTCTAACTATTGCCGTTCGGATTCGGCGTTAAACTGTAGGTCGCTTTCTCTTTTGCGAAAAATTATAAGCACACACGCCAATAGACTGAGAGAAGCTTGGCCCTGGCCCTCCTGGAGCTGCTGTTTGAGCCAATTTTACTTTTACTTATATAAAGTATAATATATATATTTTTGATCAGCATCAACAACCGAGTCGATATAGCCATGTCCGTATGTCCGTCCGTCCGTCCGTCCGTCCGTCTGTCTGTATGAACACCTAGATCTCAGAGACTAGAAGAGCTAGAGCAACCAAATTTGAAATGTAGACTCCTATTGTCTGCACGCAGATCAAGTTTATTTCAAATTTTTGCCACGCCCACCCACGCCCCCACAAAAAAAATGTTGAAAACCTCCCACAGTTTTTGAGATATCGATCTCAAATTTTAAAGTTACATTTATATTCGCAACATCTAAAAATTTCATTAATGAATTCGGTTAGAGCCGACTTTAACTTACGCTCTCGTTTTTTATACTCTGTATTGAAGGTACATAGAGTATATTAAGTTTGTGCAAAAGTATGTAACAGGGAGAAGGAATCGTTTCCGACCCTATAAAGTATATATATTCTTAATCAGCATCAACAGCCGAGTCGATATAGCCATGTCCGTCTGTCCGAATGGAGATGGTAAGAGATAGAGGTTTGACATGTATGGGACATATATTTCTTATACTTTCAGGCAGATCAAGTTTATTTTCAATATTTGACACGCACCTTCCCGCCCCCGCAATTTGGAAAAACGTGCATCTTCCACAGTTTTGATGATAGATGGTTCGTACCTTCTAGTGATATCTAGTAATCAAAATTATTTATCGATTTGCTGAAGGAATGATAAAGATCGGATGAACGATACTCAAGTTATGAGCAAAAAATGGCCAGTTAACAAGTATGTTATAGACGGGCTTGACCGACTTTCTTTCTTGTTTTTAAAGCAACGTATAGGTCAAAATCCTCGGATTAGATAACAATCTAGGAAATAATAAAATAATAAAAGCTGCGCCGTAGATTTAATGATGCGACTTTTGAGTGACGCAACACAGCCTATGTAATTCCAACGAGAACAAATCTCTCAGCTTCGACTTAGACAATATTTTCGAAGCTGCAGCCAGTGTGAATACGCTATAACATTTAACATCTTGATGCAAAATAGTTCAATACCACAATGTTACTTAATAATAAAGCAATTTGAAAATCATGATTCAATGATGGTACTCCTACAATTAAATTCTTCCAAAGCCGTACAAAACTAGCTTACATACACTAAAAATTTGGATGGAACAAAAATTTTTATCGAGCATGAGCTAAGTGCCGAGCGTAGGCAAAACAAACAAGTGCTACTTCCAGAGTTGCCAACTTTTGCCGAGAAAAAAAATCCGTTTTCGGCGGAACGAAGATGAAAAAAAAGCTGAATTTTTCAGCAAAAAAGCTGAAAAAAGCGCATGGCTTTTCTTATTATTTATGCAATCATACATTTAAAGCATCATCAGAGTGATGAAGGTCCACGTCCTCATCCTTGTCGTTGGCCTCAGTTGTGCCTATTAGCTTTAGGTTACTAGGAAGGACCTTATAATCGACGCAGCATTCCGAATGTCGACGTAACCCGTATCTGTGTATAGTTATATAATATAATATTTTTAAAGTAATATTCTAGTTTCACTTTCACTAATATCCAATATCTTATACATAATATTGAGTTTAGAGTGCTCACCTCCATTAGATTTCTGAGTTTTAATTTTACAATATTAACCTGACTGAAGACACGCTCAACTTCAGCGTTGGACCATGACAAGAACAACATCTGAATCACAAACGAGGCTAACTCAGAAAGTCTTTGATTACCTCCAGGGTCCTTGCAAGCGATTACTTTTCTCCAATACTTTAGTAAGGAAAATAAGATCCGAGCAAAAACACCAAAGTTACACACGAACCAATTTCGCTTATGGGAGCGGGGGGCGGCCACTGCATACAGGCAGCAGCCCAGTCGGACTTGTATGCCTGCCAGAAGTACATATTTCATGCCTACTTCTCACGTCAGTAGGCATGAGAAACCTGAAAGTTCCCATTCGCTTTTGTTAAGCAACGCCGTAAAACTCAGGGATTGTGGTTGTAACCGTTAACCGTTTGGGTGACGTCACGCGGCAGCCTTCGGGTTCTGCTTTTCTCTCTACAAACTCAGTACTTCAGATGTACCAACTTTGTATATCGTAGGTAGGAAGAGTTGAGACGTTGGCTGAGGAACACCTGACTTTTGTATGAAATGTCACCCCATAATTAAATTAAATAGATTTGAGTTTATTTGGATTTTTTTTATTTTTAAACCAACAACAATTTTTGTCTACTTCTATTAATATTATTGATGTTCGCCATAGTGGCTTTCATACTGAATTTCGTTGCAGATGATAGCGAGGATAGTTAGCGATTTGGCCTTTAAATGTGTAGTTGTTTGTAGCTTTTAAACAAGTGAACTGTTTTAAGTACAAAATATATTAATAGAATTTTGGTAAATTAATGATAATAATAATACATAAATACTATAAAATCCCTAGATGTAATTAAATTCGATACTCACCAAGAATATATTGCGCATTTGTAATTATAAAATTATTATTAATATTCACGGTCAACACATCTTTTTTCCGCAAATGCCGAAATCGAACTGACTTCATAATTTTTTTGTATTCTCTCTCTCGTTTGGTCAACGTTCATAAAGCGTTCGGGGCTAACTTCGTTTTTCTACATCGTGTTCGATCTCCACGAGAGAGAGTTTGAACCGTTTCACGATATGCTGACTCTTAGCCTTACGAATAGCTGCGAAAAGAACGTGTGAGTTTGTCATGGTGAAAAATGGAATTATTTCATGCCAAAAAAGAATGCAGTGACGATTTTCCTGAAATTTCATGGCACCAAATGTACTTATTTTGGTAAACACATGCTGCAAAGTCCGACTGGGATGCTGCAAAGTCCGACTGGGTGGGTGTCTATGTGCGTGTGGTTGTATGTGTGTCTCAATTGAACAGGGTATTTTGTAGTCGGGAAACTCGACTACAGCGCTATTACTTGTTTTAAGTTGAAGTTTAGTGAAGTTTACATTGTCGTATTGAGCATTTGAAATAGCTGCAGTAAACTCAATAGGTATCAGATTCATTCTTGCAAAGCCAAGCCTTAAACTCCGGGTTCAGCAGCCTGATTTTACGATTTTTATACTCTTGTAGAGGGTATATTAAAATTGTCTAGATGCTTGTAACGCATGGAAGGAAACATCGCCGAGCACATAAAGTGTATATATTCTTGAACATCATGACGAGCTGAGTTGATATAGCTGTGTCCGTCTGTCCGTCCGTCTGTTTCTATGCTATCTCCTTCGTCAGTTTTCAAGCTATCTTAACCAAACTTTGCTCGAAGTCTTTTGGTACAAGTACGCAGCACATTTGTCGGAACCGGCCAGATCGGATGACTTTAGCATATAGCTGCCATTGGAACCATCGGTCGAAAATGTTGTTTTGGTGAGAAAAACTTTTTTGTCATCAACGCAAACGTCCCCAAACCTCGTATTTATAAGATTTCTATGCTTTCACATAATTCCACCAAGTTTGATAGGACAACTATATAGTATAGCTGCCAGAGAAATTGGGTGTAGAAAATGTATATAGGAGGCCTTGTCAAAAATGTGTACATTTGGCCGAATGTACATATTTGTGTCAGCGGAATCAGGCTACTAATTACTAAAAATAATACAAGCTACAAGGGTAAAAAAACTTCGGCCGAGCCGAAGTTAGCTTTCCTCTATTTTTATGTTTGAAAGCTTTTGTCATTTTTGTCAAACGATCTGTAAACTTGGCTAGCACTAGATAACTGTTTCCTGAACGATAGAAGTGGCAATTAGGGTCGATAAATGACTGACAGAGGTGACAAACTATCGATTTGCTTATAAGTTTTGCAATTGACTAGATAATTAAAATAAGTAAAGCTGAAAAAGAGTGGAAATCATTTTAAACGAGAGCGTAAGTTAAAGTCGGCTCTAACCGACTTCGATATACGTACTTCGATATAGATACTATGAAAATTTATTTAACTCGGCTATTTATCATCCGATCTTGATGAAAATTTCAGGGCTTATAGATGTTGCGAATATTAATCTAAGTTTTCGAGAGAGATCGATATATCAAAAATTGTGGGAGTTATTCAACATTTTTTATTGTGGGGGCGGGGGTGGGCAAGGCAAAAATTTGAAATAAACTTGACCTGCGTGCTGACAATAGGATTCTACATTTCAAAATTGGTTGCTCTAGCTCTTCTAGTCTCTGAGATCTAGGTGTTCATACAGACAGACGGACAGTCGGACGTACAGACGGTCATGGCTAGATCGACTCGGCTGTTGATGCTGATCAAGAATATATATACTTTATATGGTAGGAAATGATTCCTTCTGCCTGTTACATACAATTGCACGACTTTAGAATACCCTTTTACTCTACGAGTAACGGGTATAAAAAGCCAGAACTCCCGCTTCCTGCTGTTATTAAATTTTTCCCGCTTTAAAACAAGAAAGAAAGTCGGTCAAGCCCGACTATTACATACTCTGCACCCTTACACTCGCATTTGCTCACGAGTCAAACGGCCAGTTAACACACAACGCGGTGCGCTCTCTAAGTCTCTCTCTCTCTCACTCTCACTCTCACTCTCACTCTCACTCTCACTCTCACTCTCACTCTCACTCTCACTCTCACTCTCACTCTCACTCTCACTCTCACTCTCACTCTCACTCTCACTCTCACTCTCACTCTCACTCTCACTCTCACTCTCACTAAGATTGCCGTTCAACAGAATGCTTTGGTTATGGCTGGGGAGTGGGTGGGGAGTGTTAACTGGCCGTTTTTTGCTCATAACTTGAGAATCGTTCATCCGATCTGTATCATTCCTTCAGAAAATCGATAAATAATTTTGATTACTAGATATGTCTAGAAGGTACGAACCATCCATCATCAAAACTGTGGAAGAAACACGTTTTTTCCAAATTGCGGGGGCCGGAGGGTGCGTATCAAAAATTGAAAATAAACTTGACCTGCCTGCAAGTATAAGAAATATATGTCCCTTACATGTCAAGCCTCTATCTCTTACCATCTCTGAGATCTCTTCGTTCATACGGACGGACGGACGGACGGACAGACGGACATGGCTATATCGACTCGGCTGTTGCTGCTGATCAAGAATATATATACTTTATAGGGTCGGAAACGATTCCTTCTCCCTGTTACATACTTTTGCACAAACTTAATATACTCTATGTACCTTCGGTACAGAGTATAAAAGGCTAGAAATGTTTGGAAAAAAACTGATTTGGCAACAATGCATACTGGCGATTCGTAGAGATCTTCTTATCTGCAATAAGCAAAAGAGAGTTTTAATACGAAAGGACTGAATGGGAATAGATGGAAAATGGTTTTATCAACAAGAGTACACCTCAGAAATAAATATATTAGATAGCTCTCGTCGCTATCGAAATTGACAAGGTTATAAACAATCAGACGGTCCATACCCGCGTTTTATCTATTTAATTGAGGTAAAAAAGGAAAAAGCGGTTTTTGGCCCATAACTTCAGATTTTGGGGGACCCCAAGTATGAGGAAGCGCTTTACGCGACTTTAGTGCTCCACAGCGTACGCTATGTCAATACCCAGGTTATTACAATTTTTTTAAATTTGTAGCAGTGTGTTATGCGCGAGTTGTTTTGTGGTGATATACATTATATTCAGTGTAATGACTGTGTCAAGTTTATTGAATGGGAGGTAGTTGCTAAGTCAGTATATTTGTCGGTTAGGAAACTCCCTAGGGATAAGTTTTTTGAGGCGTCGTCTTACTCTACTTCCTGCTTTCTTTCGTCTGCGCAGGAGCCTTCTGGCTAGTGTGTTTGGGTGACTTGGTCTCTCCACGTAATAACCTGCCTGTTTATTGATCATGTCACCAATCTTGGGCACACTGAGCGATTCCACCATGGATTTTTCACTGGCCGCTCCTATGCCTATGCATGGAAATGCTGTTGCTCGTCCAGATGGGTCCACTTCTATTTGGATAAACCCGCCGGGCAACACAACTACACTTACAACTATGCTGGCAAATTCCAACATGGAGAGGGCAAATTTGCCAAGTGCAATGAACAGTATAACCAATAATTCTTCTAATGTTCCGACTGGAAGTAACTGGCAGAATTCAATATCTACCGTCAGTGAAGATTTGGCAGCTCATAGAGGAAATTGGATTCTGCCAGTCATCACTGAGTCTACTATGGGGTCAAACAAACTTAAAATAAACTCAAAAGCAGCCACCACAAAAAAATGCTCTGTCTGTAGCAGCACATAATCCTCAGCCATCTAGAATGGAAAAGTTGTTTGAGCAACGGCATGCTCAAGTTGAGTTCAAAATGTCAAAAGTAATGGAACGACTGGACACAAGAGATAACGAATATCTTGAATTACGCGGTCAGATTGATAACACTAGTTTACAAAAAAAAAAATTAAATGACCAATTTCTACTGAAATTATTTTTAAGTGTAGTTTGGATTGGTGATCTCAAAAATCAATTTCAAAAATTTTTTCATGTCAACGTTTTTTAAACATGAATTTTTTTCATTTTTTTGGTAGGTGCACTTACATTTTATGCCATATCTCAATTTACAATCGTCAGATGGTGTCAAGCAAGATATGAATCGAAAGGTAATTAAATAATCAAAACTAGCGTAGATCATTGTTTTCAAATCGGTTTAGAAGTTTAAATACAATGACCAGAAATATTTCAAAAAAATCGTTTTTTTGCTCGAAAATGCAAGAAATTTCCTTTTTAATCGCCTTGGAAAAATATAAAAATAAACCAAAAAAATTATTTTTATTCTTTCGACTGAAGAATCGTACATCTACAAAGATAATAAAGTATTGATGAAGAAAATCTATGCATAAATATTGTAGCTGGATCAATTTAAGTGAAGGAACTAACAGTAAAATTTGAGTATTTTAAGTGTTGTTTTTTTTTCTCTTTTCTTCGTTTTTTGGTCAATATTAGAAGTGGGCGAATAGCCAGATCAAAAAAAATTCCCGAACAGAACAAAAGTCGAAGCAAATAAAAATTTCTTTTTCAAAACTCTCAAAAATTACACTTTTTTCAGCACTTAATTGCTCCCAGCTCTTGTATTTATTTAAAGATTTTGTTCCTTGATATCTTATTTTTATCGCAGAAGTGCGGTTCTTACGTAGAAAAAATAAAAATAGTTTTTTTGAATTTTTAAATATTTTTTCTAGGCGTTTGGAAACGAAATTTACTGCGTTTTCGAGCAAAAAATTAATCTTTTTGTAATATTTTCTATTATTGTATTCAAACTACTTAACCGATTCGAAAATAGTGATTTGTGCGATTATTGACAATTCAATTGCCTTTCGATTCTTATCTTGCTTCACTCCATTTGACGATTATGAAGTCAGATATGACTTAAAATGTAAGTGCACCCACCGGAAAAATGAAAAAAATTCATATTTAAAAAACGTGAAATGAAAAAATTTTGAAATCTATTTTTGAGATCACCAATCCAAACTACACTTAAAAATAGTTTCAGTAGAAATGGGTCTTTTTGGCTGTAAACTAGTTTGATCTGATCAGTTTGATTACCCAAAAATTACCATAATGAACCAATCACTAAAGATTGGTTTATGGAACGCTCGTGGCCTTCTACGGAGTGTTCACGAGTTGGAGCATTATTTAAATGTACATAGTATAGTTATAATGTTGTTGTCTGAAACACAATTATTCTCTTCAAATATTCCAAATTTCATAGCATATGATGCATATATGCTGCAGATCACCCAAGTGGTAGCCGTGAGGAAAGGAATCTCTGACTATCCTCTTGATCCGATTGAAATAGACAAACTTCAGCTGGCGTGTGTAAAAATTAAAACCTCAAATGGTGAGACAACTATTGCGGGTGCATACCTGCCTCCAATGCTTACATGGACAAATGATGAAATAAAGTTAATGCTGACCCAATTGGGCAGTAAATTTGTCCTTGGTGCTGACTTCAATGCTCAACATAGCTGGTGGGATCATACTCCCAGGTATGGAAGTAGCTGTAAAAGAGGTAAACAAATACAAATTTCAAATTCTTGGCACTGACAAAATAACATTTTACTCGTATAACATAAATATTGCTCCATCAGCTTTAGAGTTCTTCGTAACTAGAGGGTTGGGTCCACAATTTCTCTCAGTAGAAACTCACTTTGAGCTCTCCTCTGATCACATCCCTATTATGACATCATTGCAAGTAAATCCAGTCCTCCTGCCTATGAAAAAGAAACTTCTTCCCCCAGGCTCAAATATAAAAAGATTTCAGAATGAACTATAATCATCCCTTAATCTCAACATGGAGCTCTACTCACCTGATGATCTGGATGATGTGATAGACTTATTCCTTTCTAAGATTGAAACGCCTGCAGCCTTTGCTGCTCCTTCCACTCCGAAACTTTTTCCGAAATCCCAACTCTCTATCTACTTCTACTTCTACTCTATATATAAAACAGTACATATGTCCTGACTGACTGACTTATTCACTGATTGGCAATCAACGCAGAGCGCAAACGGTAAGAGATAGAAGGCTGAAATTTGGACAGGAGTTTCCATTAGTGGTGAAAGTGCGTACTAAGACGGGGTTTTGGAAAATTCAGACCGGAAAAACGGCGGAAAAGTTTGTATGGGAAAAATTTTGTTTTTCATCCGATTGACATGAAATTTGGTTTGTAAACGTAGTACGCGAAATAATTCGACACGTGTTTTTACGATTTTGGAAAATCCGTCCAGGAGGAAAATGGCGGGAAAATTCTCTATGCAAAAATTTATTTTTCATCAGATTGGCTTGAAGCTCGGTTTGTAAGGATATCGATAACGATAACGATAACGATAACGATAACGATAACGATAACGATAACGATAACGATAACGATAACGATAACGATAACGATAACGATAACGATAACGATAACGATAACGATAACGATAACGATAACGATAACGATAACGATAACGATAACGATAACGATAACGATAACGATAACGATAACGATAACGATAACGATAACGATAACGATAACGATAACGATAACGATAACGATAACGATAACGATAACGATAACGATAACGATAACGATAACGATAACGATAACGATAACGATAACGATAACGATAACGATAACGATAACGATAACGATAACGATAACGATAACGATAACGATAACGATAACGATAACGATAACGATAACGATGACGATAACGATAACGATAACGATAACGATAACGATAACGATAACGATAACGATAACGATAACGATAACGATAACGATAACGATTACGATAACGATAACGATAACGAATTGGAGGGAAAACCCAGCATCAAAGTCGTTACGGGGAAAAGATAAAGTAGTAAGACGATGAATTCAAGCTGATGTATGTAAGATTCGCTTTGTGGGTTCTACGGGGAACACAAATTAAAAAGGCTATACTCCAAATGCTAGTTCTAAATATCTCCTCTGGAAATTAACCAAAGACTGCAAAGGGCAGCCGGTTATTAGGGCTTCTGTGAGAAAACCAGATTGAACTTGGTGTAGATCTGGAGAAGACAAAGCAGAGGCTTTCACCAACCACTTATTTTTATACTCTGTACCGAAGGTACATAGAGTATATTAAGCTTGTACAAAAGTATGTAACAGGGAGAAGGAATCGTTTCCGACCCTATAAAGTATATATATTCTTGATCAGCATCAACAGCCGATTCGATATAGCCATGTCCGTCTGTCCGTCCGTCCGTCTGTCCGTCTGTCCGTCCGTCCGTCCGTATGAACGAAGAGATCTCAGAGATGGTAAGAGATAGAGGTTTGACATGTATGGGACATATATTTCTTATACTTGCAGGCAGATCAAGTTTATTTTCAATATTTGCCACGCCCCCTCCCGCCCCCGCAATTTGGAAAAAACGTCATATCTCCTACAGTTTTGAAGATAGATCGTTCGTACCTTCTAGAGATACCTTGTAAACAAAATTATTTATCGATTTGCCAAAAAAATGATAAAGATCGGATGAACGATACTCGAGTTATGAGCAAAAAACGGCCAGTTAACACCAAACACTAATAATAACTCCGACACGGTGGGGGAATTTTATTTGCCCGTCCGGCCAGTTATGCCCCTATTCATAGCCAATTGTAGTCAGAGACGTTTTTAGAGCTAACAAAAACTTTAATAATATAGAGATCAAGAAGAGGGAGAGAGAGAAAAAAAACCAAAACCTATAGTTGTGTAGGAACAAAGGAGAAAAAAAAAAGATTATATAATAAATTAAAATAAAACTGAGATAGAGAGAAAAATATCTAAAAGTAAACATTAAAAATAAAAAAATGTATACGTAAAACTTAAAACTAAATATCCGGAAAATCTCTGACTCGGTGGGGGAGGATTTTTTAGCCAGTCCGGCAAGCTATGCCCCTACTCACAGCTGGGAGTGCTCAGATATTTCCCAGGAGATAAAGAGACGTTTTTAGAGAGAAGAGAGAGAGATCTGTTGAGAGCAGGTGATAGAGATCATTGTAATTTTGACATAAGACCCGAAAACGATTGTGCTGGGCATAATCAGTTGTGCATCTGGGCAAGATTAAAGGTAAATAATTTCTAGTTGGCCTTGAAGGAAGGGAAAAGTTAAGGCGACCTAAAAGTTCGGTAGAGTCTACATCACTAATGATTAGCTTATGAAGAAAAGAAACGCCTAGGACTGTTCTACGATTAGCTAACGAAGGAAGGTTAATATAATTAATAAGCAAGAGTCTGCTGGAGTACGATGGCAGACGAAGGTTAGGGTCCCAATTTAGTCCACGAAGAGCAAAAAGCAAAAATGGCTTAGAAGAAGGGTTTAAGCCGATCATTTTGAATTCATCTCAACGATGAGAAAGAGTTGAAGCTCAAATTCAACAACTCTTTCAGATGAACCCGCCTGTTTCTCCGGTCAGTTACTGGAATAATAGAATCTTTGAAAAACAAAAAAGCTCCTGGTATAGATCGGATTGACAATCGTGTCATGAAACTACTACCTGTAAAAGCTCTTCTCTTCCTTGTCATGATTCTAAACAATATCTTTCGTATTGGCTATTTTCCAGACACATGTCCTTGCCATGTGTACTGGCAGACACATGGAAAAAAGCCAGTATCATTCTAATCCTTAATCCGGGGAAATCTAGAAAAGATTTAGACTCCTATTGACCCATTAGCTTACTTCCTGCTTGTAGAAAGGTACAGTAAGATAGTAAGGTAAAAGAATGTTAAGTCGAGATGCAGTGGAAAAGCCAATTCCTTTGTTCCAATTTGGTTTCAGGGAAGAGCATGGTACCCCAGAGCAACTCAATAGAATAGTAAATTTTATTCTGGAAAGTTTTGATCAATGTGAATATGCTGTTGCAGCATTTCTTGATATAAGACAAGCTTTTGATCGGGTGTGGCATCCTGGTCTCTTATGTAAAATTAAAAAATTAAAAAAATTGTTACCATCTCAATTGTAAAGTTCAAAAGTCCTCTGTTTTCAATGATGGTGCCAGATCTTCAGAAAAAACTATTTCTGCTGGAGTACCTCAGGGAAGCGTGTTAAGACCCACGCTGTATAATATATATACGCATGACATGCCAAAAATTGCTCCACCCTCCCTCCCAATACTAAGGAGCTGTTCCACACTTAGGTGTGGAAGAGGTGCTGGTTTAGTTGTTAACGACCACCTCAACAGATTCTCTAAATGGGCCAATACATGGAACCTTAGCATAAATAGAGATAAATGTGTGCATGTCACATTATCACGAAAAAGAAGTACAGCCAGAGCTAGGGTGTGCCTTAACAATAGAACAATAAAAGAAAAAACATATCATAGATATTTAGGATTAGTTTTAAAGAGAAAGATGTATTTTAATAATAATACATGCCAAATCAAAAGGAAAATGTTTGATAATGCCAGAAATATGTTATGGTTTTTAAACTCTAAGCTTTCAGTTCATAATAAGGATAAAATCTATAAAACTATTTTAGCACCAATTTGGAAATACGGGATACGGGTATAGCTGCTAAATTCCAATTAGACAATATTAGAAGAGCTCAGTCCATCTTCCTTAGGCAAATAGCAGGTGTACCATGGTGCGTTAGAAATTCCGACATCGAAAGGGATTTAAATGTACCCAAAATAGGTGATGTAATAAGAAACATTGCAGAAAGATAGCCAAACTAAAAGGTCACCTAAACAGATTGGCTAGAGACCTGTAAATAGACTAATCCAAAGTCGGGGTAGAATTAGAGTGCTAGACTTACCTACTAGATATATAACCAAGTCTTAAAATTTAAAATAGTTTGTAATTAAACATGAAAAATTAATATTAACTAGAAATAATAATAACTGAATAGATGTAAAACTATATATATTTTAGACCGCAATTTGTTATATTTTGCCCCTTTTGTACCTTATCAGTAATAATAATCATTTTAAGTTCTCAAATGTAAGATTACATATAATGGTTTGAATAAAAATGGATTTTATTATTTAAAATAAAATATATATATAATATATATATATAAATATATAATAATCAAAACTCACAATAAAATTTTCAAAAATTTTTTGAACCGTTTTATCACACCTCCTTTTTACCCGTCGTTTAACCTGTCTATTTAAAAGTCTTTATGTGAATCTAAACTCATATGGTTCATTCTTTTACAAAAGGAACATTTTAAACCATTTTTGATTATAAAAAAAAACCCCGAAACTAGATCTCCACATCCCCACCAAAACGTAATTTACTGTTTTGCACAAAAAAATTTTTTGTTAAAGGGCGGTGTCCATGGGTACGGGAACGTCCGCGAAATGAAAAACACTATATAAAAACGAGAGCGTAAGTTAAAGTCGGCTCTAACCGACTTCGATATACCCGTTACTCATGGAAACAAATGTTTCCTTCCTAGCCTTCCTGTGTGCCTGAGGTGTCTCTCTCTCTCTCTCTCTCTCTCTCTCTCTCTCTCTATCTCACTAAGATTGCTGCTGAACGCAATGCTTAGGTTATGGGTGGGGTGGGTGGTGGGAGTTAACTGACCGTTTTTTGGTCATAACTTGAGTATCGTTCATCCGATCTTTATCATTCCTTCAGCAAATCGATAAATAATTTTGAGTACTAGATATCTCTAGAAAGTACGAATTATCTATCATCAAAACTGTAGGAGATATGACGTTTTTTCCAAATTGCGGGGGCGTGAGGGGGCGTGGCAAAAATTGAAAATAAACTTGATCTGCGTGCAGACAATAGGAGTCTACATTTCAAATTTGGTTGCTCTAGCTCTTCTAGTCTCTGAGATCTAGGTGTTCATACAGACGGACGGACAGACGGACAGACGGACATGGCTATATCGACTCGGCTGTTGATACTGATCAAGAATACATATACTTTATATGGTCGAAAATGATTCCTTCTGCCTGTTACATACATTTGCACGACTTTAGTATACCCTTTTACTCTACGAGTAACGGGTATAAAAACTGCTAAGGAGTTTTTTCGTGTGGCCGTTTCATATTCGGTTTCTACCAATCGCGAAAAATTTACGTTTGGCACTACGTTGTGTTCAAAGTTAACATCCTGCAGAAAGCGTCGCCTAATGGCACTATCTATGGCGGACAAGCTGAATTTAATAAACGCCGTGAAAGTGAAGAGCGAGGTGCGGGACTTGACGGATAAGAAACACTCGGAAACCCGCCAGAGAACACCGGCGGACCGGAGCACGGTCTGCAAAATCATGTGGCGTCTCCTGTCTCCACAAACCACAAGCAAGGAGATTAAAATCTATTTGGCCAGCATTCAAACACTTCACACTCCAGTCCCCTCACTCAGTTCGATTAGATTCGCCTCAACTATGTCTTCGATCACTGCTACCAGACCAGAGGGAAAATCATTGAACAGCCGCCGGTGCTCAATGATCGCGACAGTAAAACGGCCACAAACCAAATGCTCGCTCCCAGTTCAGTGGACAGCGAGCTACTGGCCTCCTATCAAGCGGTAGTATAGCGGATAGTGCACCCCCTGAAGGTGACGGAGCAAAAGCGGATCGGGCAACGAGGATGTGCCCTACATCAATGCCAATTATATCAAGGTAAGAAATGGGCGAACCAAACTTCAACTTTATAAATCACTTCCATTTCTTAACGTTTCCCTGACAGGGCCCCGACTACGTGGCCATGTGCTATGTGACCACCCAGGGACCGCTGCCCAATACCATTTTCGAGTTCAGCGGAGCTATATACGCCGCCAAGTCACACATGCTACAGCAGTACATCCAGAAGATCATCATGCTGACCTGACCAACTTTACGGAAGCGATGAACGAAATCTTCGCCGTGGCAGCCAAGTGCGAGGTGTTCACTGCGCTAATACTGCAGGTGGTCATAATGATAACAATTTATTTATTATTAATTTTATTTAATAATAAAAATATATTAAAAGAGCACATTAAATATGTTATATTCATAATCCTGCAAAGTGTGTTGTTGTTTATAAGTTCGCGGGCATATTTAACAGCGCCAGAGCAGCGCAAGGTTTCTTTGAAACGTTTATCGACAGAGTAAATTGTGTTATCCTGTTTTTACTCTCTGACTCTGTTAAGAATCTGCGGAATATCAACTTTTTCACGAGAAATTTTTTGGCGACCCGTGGATACCTCCCTTAAGCTCATAATTAATTTTGAAAATCGGATAATCGGCATATCTGTATTTGTTTATATCTTCATTAATTAATATCGTTTTAACTATAAAAGTCTCCAACATTTGGAAGGCACCATAATTATCCTCTGTACCAAAGGTACACAGAGTATATTAAGTTTGTGCAAAAGTATGTAACAGCCAGAAGGAATCATCTCCGACCCTATAAAGTGTATATACTCTTGTCTAGCATCAACAGCCGAGTCGATATAGCCATGTCCGTCTCTCCGTCCGTATGAACGAAGAGATCTCAGAGATGGTAAGAGATAGAGGTTTGACATGTATGGGACAAAAACTCATTATACTTGCAGGCAGATCAAGTTTATTATACACTTGAAAAGTGTATTATAATTTTGCCCAGGAGTTTGCAACGCATAGAAGGAATCATCACCGAACACATAAAGTATTATATTCTTGATCAGCATGACGAGCTGAGTCTATTGAGCTTTGTCCGTCTGTTTCTACGCGAACTAGTCCCTCAGTTTTGAAGCTATAGAGCTAAAATTTTGCACAGAGTCTTCTTTTGGCTGCACACTGATAATATGTCGGAACCGCCCGGATCGGATGACTACTTCTTGTAGCTGCCATAGAAACGATCGTTCGAAAAATGGGTTTTTGTGAGAAAACCTTTTTTGTTTTCAATGTGAGCGTTCTTTAACTCGGTCATTATAAAAATTATATGTTTTCAAACTGAACTGCGAAGTTTGGCTACGCTCCCTCCGCCCCCGCAATTTGGAAAAAAACGTCATATCTCCATAGTTTTGAATATAGATTGTTTGTACCTTCTAGAGAAATCTAGTAATCAAAATTATTGATCGATTTGCTGAAGAAATGATAAAGATCGGATGAGCGATACACAAGTTAAGAGCAAAAAAAATTAACCGCCTCCCCCCACCACCCCACTTTCTGCCAACCACCAATGTGTTCAAACAAACTTAATCTTTGGGAATGAGAGAGAGAAACTTAGAGATGAGCGTATAACGCATAGAACGCGTAAAACAGCGTATAACGCTTTTAATCACGAACGAGCAATTGCGAGTACAGAAAATCTTATAGTCGGGCTTGACCGACTTTCTCACTTGTTTACGTTATGTTTAGGGCAATTAAATGTATATTCGTAGAAGCTATATCATAGTGGTTACACTGAGAAATATATGAACTCTGTAACGACCTTTTTTCGAGGCGCTTTTTTTTTGTTTTGGAACTTGCCTACTACTTTCGTGTGTCGTATGAGCCACCCCAGTGACCGGGAGTCGTTCCAAGCCTTGCTTAGTTGGAACGCGGCTACACGCTTGTGCCGTGGCTGTACCCTACCGAATGCAGTGCGTCAATCTTGTTGGACCCGGCCAGGAAGCCGATTCAAAACCTCACTACGGGAGTCCCGAAGATTGCGTCTGTTCTTTGCCGGACGCAGTGTCACTCTTCCAAGGAGCAGATTCGAAAACCGCAGGGTGTGAGTTGGACTGGCAAGCGACGGTGCTATTCAACCGGGAATCCCTTCCAGACACAGATACCGATTCTGAAACCGTACAATTGATCCCTTTGGTTGATCTGCCCCTCCAAGGTGTTCATTCGAACGATGCCGCGCACTGAGTTACTTGCAAATGCGCTGATGCTCTATTTTTATAGGCTGCTGGGCTCAGTCGTCGGTGGCAGCTAGCGCAGCTGATCGTGACAGCGCGCGATTTAGATAACAGTGGCGGGGTGCCTATCGTCAGCTGTTAGTGATCGATACATGGCGCGCGCTTGAACGTGCGTGCGTGTTTGAATTTTTTATTTAACTATTTCTAGGGAAATTATAATGTTGGACTTCATGTTACTTAGTCAAATTATAATAATAATAATAATAGTGAGAATGTGGGACTTCAGGTAGAAATGTGTTATTACTACATATACCTATCAAGGCTGCAAACCGGTCCGGAACCGAACCCCTGAGAACCGGTTCGGTCCGGGTTTTTTGGAGTTCGCAAACCGGACCATGAACCAGGCGCTCTATATTTTTGACTCCTCGAACCTGAACCCGAACCGGACCACTTTATCGAAAAATGAGGTTCGGTTCACCAATTTATTTAATTTATTCAACGATCCAGCGAAATGTTTGAAATCTCTTGAGATTGCATTTCTAACTAAGCGTAAATGATTTTTGATGTAGCGACAAAATAAAGTATGAGCGCGTTCACCAGCACACACCAATCATCTAACATAAATCATCAATCAACAAAAAAGTGTTTGGCTGCTGGTGAACGTGTTTCATAGAATTTACAGGCAAAAAAGTAATCGATATTTTTAGTTGGCGGAAATTTTAAATTTTTGACCACAAAATGCCTATCCTACACGTTTCGTGTAGCTTTTCAACACGTCGCGTGTAGCTTTCTCATTTCAACACGATACGTGTAGCTTTTCTGCACGTCGCGTTTAGCTTCCCTTCAGTACCGCTCAGTACTGAATCAGAGCTTAATCAGTCCTGATTTGGAAGGGCCGGTACTGAAATCATGGCTGCCTTTACATGCATTTCAGCCATGGATTTAACACTGACAGGGCCTACTACCTTCTCTTCTTTCAGGCATGATTTTAGTACTGAGCTCATGGGTTTGTTTCATGGGTAGTACTGAAAACAGTACTGAAATCAGTCATGAATTGGAGCAATTCCTACTTCTCAGGTCTGAATCATCACTGACAAATTCAGTACTGAGGCGTTGAACTGCAGGGTTTATCATTTCAACACGTGGCGTGTGGCATTTCTGCACGCCCCATTTAGCTTTCTCAGTTCTCTTAGAAATTCTCTCAACAATTCGTGCATGTGTGATTTAAAGAATTTCAATAATTCATCGTGCTCATTCAAATGGGAGTCCAACTCGTGTCTCCTGTGTTGAAACGGTCATCTATATTATTAAAAGAGCTCAACCTGACTAATTGACTGACTGATTCACTGGTGACCGTCGCACAGCCCAAAACATAAGAGATAGGATGCTGAATTTTTCACAGTAGTTTTATCTAATGCTGAAAGTGAGTACTAAGAACGGATTTTGGAAAATTCTGTCGGGAAATGTGGAAAATTTGCGAAAAACTTTTGTATGCAACTTTTTGTTTACCATCCGATCAAGTTCAAACTCATTTTCAAAGATCTTTATGAAAATTCAAGAAGAACTGCATACAAATTTTCCGGAAAATTTGTCAATTTGTTGATTTTGGGGTTTTTCCATGAGAGCGAGTGTGAGAGACCAAGAGAGAGAGAGAGAGCGAGTTTGCTGAAGTTAAGCAGTCTATTAATAGAATGAATTCACACAGTCATACATATTTGTGTTCGCTTAACAAGAGAGAGAGAGAGATGCACAACAAAGTCACCACTGACGTAACACGCAGTCTTGAGCTATCAATAGCCAAACGAATTTGCTGACGGGAGGAGAGCAGCCTCAGCCATTTTTCCATATGGCCAGGACTTTGTTGGGGAGCAGTGGGGCTGCGATGCTCCAGCAGCAAAAAATGCGTCGCTATAACAAAAACCAAAACTACAACTCGAACAACAACAACAAGAGCAGCTGAAGCAACAACAAAACCAGCTTCAAAAACAACAACAAGAACTTTAGCAACAACTACAGCAACTACAAGCAATGCAGCAGAACAACAACAAAAATAGAGGAAAGCTAACTTCGGATCGACCGAAGTTTTTATACCCTTGTATGATTTATATAAATTAGTAGACACAAATATGTACATTCGGCCAAATGTTCACATTTTTGACAAGGCCTCCTATATACATACATACTAATACACAAAATTAGTAATATTAACCGATGCGTACAGCAAGTAAATTTTCTTACTGTGTGTACAGTAATTTTACCATAAAAATAGTAATTTAACAGCTGTTACTCAACTGAAGAAAAGTAGGGTTGGATACTATTTTCGCTGTCACAAGTTGCCAATCTACTTGAGCTCATCATCATCCCAGACCAGAAGAGGCAACCTTAATACCCCCACCCCCTTACTTGGGGGGGATTCGAACTCTGGGCCCTTGGACTGAACACGATTGGACGGACGTCTTTACCAGTTACGCTACGGCGCGCGGTAATAGAAACGGGTGTAACATATTACTTGTATTGAATCTGCCTAACCACATGCACGAAAAATTTCTTAAATGTCGCACAAATGAGACCGCTAGTAATTCTCAAGTTCAAATTCAGTGAAAGTACAATATAAATATAGGGGCCAAACTGATATTTTCTCAATCAACAATTTTCGCGGTTGGATTTACTGTCGGTACAGTTAGTCCGTGATGCAACAAAATTCATTTAAAAAGTTATACTATTTGTGCGGTAAGATTTACTTGTGGGTACAGATAATTGCTGCAAAAACAAAGTATGAGATGAAAAAATCACGTCAGAGTAACTATTTCCATGGTAAAGTTACTGTAGTAGCAGTAACTTATTAAAACAACAAAATATGTGAAAAAATATTTGTGGTTAAATTTACTCAGCGTACAGTTGTTAAATGCAACAACAAAATACGAGCTAAAATAAATACGTGAACTTTACAATTTCTTCTGTAGATTTTACTGTTAGCACAGTTACCAAGCAACAACAAAACCACATGCATAAAAAATTTCGAAAAAAGTTACTGTCAGCGCAGTTAATTTTACATACCAGATTTTTTTGTGTATACAAGGGTATAATAATAATATTAATGAAACAACTACAACAAATGTTTAATCTAAGTTAATAGTAGTGTTAGTAATATAGTTTAGCATATGTACATATGTGTGTACTCTTTATAATAATCAAACATGCCAAACTACTAAATGAAATAAAATAAAAAATATTTGTGTTCCTTCAAAAAATCGGCAATGTTTGGTGTCATTTTTTCAGTGAACATTGAATTGCAAGTAAAACGGCTGTTGTCTGGAGAGAGCTCTCTTGCACACCAACACAAGCACACTTTTTCGTCCTCTCCATTTGGCCGGCACTGTTCTAAATGTTTGTTAAAAAAAAAAACAAAAAAAAACCAACCGCCTAATTTGCTTGCACACACACACACAAGAGCTTTTTTACTGTGCGTGGATCTGTCTGTTTCAAGTTGGGTGGGGAGTGGATGAGAGCTGGGTGGGATGTGGGTGGGAAGTGGATGGAAACTTTCTTTCTGGAAAAATCTGCTCTTTGTCGCTGGAAAAAATGTAATTAAGGCGGTTGAAGTTAAATCCACACTCTAGAAAAATTGTTAAATTAATATATTGAGAAAAATACTTATTTCAAAACAAAACTTACCAATCAACTTATCGTACACCAATTTTTTAATGTTTAGTTTTTGCATCTGCGCATAGATATATGCAGACATATGCATGTACGTGTGCTTGTGTGCTGTTTTACGTTCGAGGGCAGAACAAAAAAGCGCATGCTCAGCCTTTGCTTTCGAGAGATTTCGCACACATGCACAAAAAAACCTATGCGAGTGTAAGTATATTAATTTTTTATAATTTTCAGATTAAAATGGAAGACATCCAACTCTATGCGCAGATGCAAAAACTTAACATTAAAAAATTGGTGTACGATGTAAATGTAATATATACCATCCTAGACCTAATATCTAACTACTCTCCAAAGGAAAATAAGATAGGAGCAAAAAGACAAAAGTTATTAAACAATTTAGCTTATTGGGGCGGGGGAGGCATTCACTTCATGCAGGCAGCGCTGCCTGCGCAGGCCGCGTGTGAGCGCGCTTGTGTGTGTATGTGTGCGCTCGTATGTGTGTATGCGTTTGTGTATGTCAGAGTGTTTGCATGTGTGTCTCAATTGAACAGGGTATTTTGTAGTCGGGAAACTCGACTACAGCGCTCTTACTTGTTGTTCTTGTTCTGCTGAAGTTTTTGTTGTTGTTTTTCAAGTTGGTTTTGTTGTTGCTTCAGCTGCTCTTGTTGTTGTTCTTCGGATTGTAGTTTTGGTTTTTTGTGCACTCTACTGTACTCTCTCTCTCTTGCTCCCACTTTCTGTTTACAATTTGTCATTTACACGAACACTAATATGTTTGTGTGTGTGTCTTAGCAAACTCGCGCTTTCTCTCTTGATCTCTCACACTCGCTCTCATGGAAAAAACTCAAATTCCACCACCACCGATCTCTCTCTCTCTCTTGCTCTCTCACACTTGAACAAAATGAAACCAAATATCGCCGATTTTTTTAAGGAACACAAATGTACATATGTTAAACTATATTACTAACACTACTATTAACTTAGATTAAACATTTGTTGTAGTTGTTTCATTAATATTATTATTATACCCTTGTATACACAAAAAAATCTGGTATGTAAAATTAACTGCGCTGACAGTAACTTTTTTCGAAATTTTTTATGCATGTGGTTTTGTTGTTGCTTGGTAACTGTGCTAACAGTAAAATCTACAGAAGAAATTGTAAAGTTCACGTATTTATTTTAGCTCGTATTTTGTTGTTGCATTTAACAACTGTACGCTGAGTAAATTTAACCACAAATATTTTTTCACATATTTTGTTGTTTTAATAAGTTACTGCTACTACAGTAACTTTACCATGGAAATAGTTACTCTGACGTGATTTTTTCATCTCATACTTTGTTTTTGCAGCAATTATCTGTACCCACAAGTAAATCTTACCGCACAAATATTATAACTTTTTAAATGAATTTTGTTGCTTCACGGACTAACTGTACCGACAGTAAATCTAACCGCGAAAATTGTTGATTGAGAAAATATCAGTTTGGCCCCTATATTTATATTGTACTTTCACTGAATTTGAACTTGAGAATTACTAGCGGTCTCATTTGTGCGACATTTAAGAAATTTTTCGTGCATGTGGTTAGGCAGATTCAATACAAGTAATATGTTACACTCGTTTCTATTACCGCGCGCCGTAGCGTAACTGGTAAGGGCAGAACAAAGAAACGCATCGCGGACGCAAAATATCTATACATACATATGTACATATTTAAACAAGCACTTCTACAACACACTAAAACGGTTAATCCTCAAACGTAGTTGTAAAGTAAAGTAAAAGCTTACAAATAATTTGGAAGAGTAGGCAGACGTGAAATTTGTTATATGAAAATTAGACATTACTTCACAACTGCGTAGAGAGCTAAAAGTGAAAAAACACGCACAATATGTATGTAAGAATGTGTGTAGTATAATCGTTCTCACTATTAGCGACTGAATAAAGGCAATAGCCTTTTTACAATTTATAAATTTGCAAGTACAACAACACTACAACAAAACACACACAAGCAATTCACTTTTTATTCACTTTTACCGTTTACATTTTTTTTTCGGCACCGCCCTTATTATACCCGTTACTCGTAGAGAAAAAGGGTATACTAAAGTCGTGCAAATGTATGTAACAGGCAGAAGGAATCATTTCCGACCATATAAAGTATATATATTCTTGATCAGCATCAACAGCCGATTCGATATAGCCATGTCCGTCTGTCCGTCTGACCGTCTGTCCGTCTGTCCGTCCGTCCGTCTGTCTGTATGAACACCTAGATCTCAGAGACTAGAAGAGCTAGAGCAACCAATTTTGAAATGTAGACTCCTATTGTCTGCACGCAGATCAAGTTTATTTCAAATTTTTGCCACGCCCACCCCCGCACCCACAATAAAAAATGTTGAATATCTCCCACAATTTTTGAGATATCGATCTCAAATTTAAAATGTACATTTATATTCGCAAAATCTATAAGCCCTGAAATTTTCATCAAGATCGGATGATAAATAGCCGAGTTAAAAAAATGTTGCATACTTTTCGGCTGACCCACCTCAGGCATACAGGAAGGCTATTAAACATTTGTTTCCATGAGTAACGGGTATATCGAAGTCGGTTAGAGCCGACTTTAACTTACGCTCTCGTTTTACTTACCTTTCTTACGCGCCAGCACAGATCGAATGACGAAATTCGCAAAAAGCTAGAATTTCGCTGCAGACCCGACGCCAACTTCGAAACGATCACGAAGAAAAAACGACGGCACTCGTTTTCTCGCTTGCGTCAGCAGAGCAATGAGCATTGCTTTTGCTTTTTTCGAGATAGACTATTGCTGTCTCTCTTTGATTTGAGAAACTCTGTGTGTCTCTTTCTACTTTCAGAATTTCGATGTCTACTTTGATCTGAAATCATATCTCTAGGGCATTTTTCATATCACTTTGATCATTTCACACTTCAATATAATATTTTTAGTATCAATGTAGTACTACAGGTTCATATTGATATGAAATATGTTAACTTTGATATGAAAATATTGATATTACTGATATTATACTGAAATACCTGATCTTATTTTTTTCTGTATACCAAGCTACATCTATTACGGTTGGTTTTCACGTCAAGCAATTGATCTAAAATCTTCAGTGAATCATTGTTTATTACTATTTAAGTGTCCCGACAAACATTCTTCTACTATGAGTTCAACCGAGATTTCATATTTTGCTTAAAAAAACAGTTGCCAAGCAACTGACTCAACGTCTGATTGTGAAGAAGAGTAGCTTATGAAAGCAATAAAAAATATCAAATATAAAAGCTGTGAATGATATTATAGATTTCTTTGCAAATTGTCAAAGAGCACATACATTACATATTTCGACGAGTGTTTTAAAATTTTGGAAAGGTCATAAATAATAGTTATTGCCTATACTAAAGCAAATCAGGTATCAGTTGAACGAGCATTTTCAACACTGAAGTTTTTTCTTTCTGATTTGAGAGCTAGTATAGATGAACAGCTCCTGGAAGATGCTTAAACTAAGCAGTTGCTAAAAATTTGTTAATGTCAGCTAATGGATTTGATAATTACAATAACTTAAGTATTGAATATTATGATTAAGTATATGAATAGAGAAGTATATAAATTTCATTATCAACGTAGAACTAATAAATCGAAAGTCAAACTATTCTTTTTTGTTCAAGCGAACCAAGGTTCGAACCAAATCCTTGGGTTCAGGGGTTCCAGGTACCGGTCCGCGAACCGAACCTTGAACTTTAGAATGGGTTCGAACCCCCGGACCGAACCTTCTGCAGAATTTTAGAGGTTTGCAGCCTTGCTACTGATGTTGCCAGCTCCTGGGGCTATTAAATTTTGATTTTGGTAGGTACTGTAAAATGCTATTCAGCAATATAAACCTGAGACCTGTCCGATGAACGGAACCTGAGAATCAATTTTTTAAAAAATACACTTCAAAAGTGTATTATAATTTTGCCCAGAAGTGTGTAACGCATAGAAGGAGTCATCTTCGACCACATAAAGTATATATATTCTTGATCAGCATGACGAGCGGAGTCGATTGAGCTCTGTCCGTCCGACTGTCTATCAGTGTCCGTTTCTACGCGAACTGAGGGAATCCCCTCAGTTTTGAAGCTTTTGAGCTGAAATTTTGCACAGCGTCTTCTTTTTACTGCACCGCTGCCTATGTCAGACATGTCGACCGGATTGGATGACTATATCTTATAGCTGCCATAGGAACCATCAGTCAAAAAGTGGGTCTTCGTGAGAAAAATTTTTTTGTTTTCAATATTAGCGTCCTTAAACTCGTCCATTATTAAGATTATATGCTTTCAAACAGATTTGCAAATTTTGGTCAAGATCGGAACCATCTGTCGAAAAATGGGTCTTAGTGGGAAAAACTTTTTTTCGTTAAGTAAATCGTTCTAAGGTTGGTGATTATTAACATTAAACGCTTTCAAGCTAATTTGAAAAAGTTGATCGACATCGGGTGATTATATCTTATGGTTGCCAAAGGACCGATCGGTCGAAAATGGGTCCTAGTAAGAAATTTTTTTTGTTTTAATGATAGCGTCCTTAAACTCGCTGATTACTAATTTTATATGCTTTCAAATAGATTCGCAAAATTTGGTCGAAATCGGATGTTTATCTGTCGGACAATGGGTTTTTGTTAGAAAAATTTTTGATTTTTATACTCTGTACCGAAGGTACATAGAGTATATTAAGTTTGTGCAAAAGTATGTAACAGCCAGAAGGAATCACCTCCGACCCTATAAAGTATATATATTCTTGATCAGCATCAACAGCCGAGTCGATATAGGTGCGGTGTCTATCTGTCCATCTGTCCGTCCGTCCTTATGAACGAAGAGATCTCAGAGATGGTAAGAGATAGAGGTTTGACATGTATGGAACATATATTTCTTTTACTTGCAGGCAGATCAAGTTAATTTTCAATTTTTTCCCTGCCCCCTCCCGCCCCCGCAATTTGGAAAAAACGTCATATCTCCCACAGTTTTGATGATAGATTGTTTGAACCTTCTAGAGATATCTAGTTGTCAAAATTCATCGATTTGCTGAAGGAATTATAAAGATCGGATGAACGAAACACAAGTTATGAGCAAAAATAAGTTAACCGGCACCGAACAGTATTTGCAAGGGTATAAAAACTTCGGCACAGACGAAGGTAGCTTGGCCCTCTCGCTTATAAATATAATACCATTTTGTCTAGCTCTGACCCTATTGAAAGAATTTTTAGCTGTGGAGGCCAAATATTTATACCAGAAAGAAACAGACTAGGTGACGAAAACAAATTTAAAAGTATTCTTTTTGTACCTTTACCTTTACCTAGGTACTGGAAATTCCGTATACCTTGTACCTTACCTAGGTATATTTTTTTGACATTTACCTTGTACCTTACCTCCGATCTTATACCCTTGTAGAGGGTATATTAAAATTGTCGAGATGTTTGTAACGCATGGAAGAAAGCATCTCCGACCACATAAAGTATATATATTCTTGATCAGCATGACGAGCTGAGTTGATATAGCCATGTCCGTCTGTCCGTCTGTTTCTATGCTATCACCTCCGTCAGTTTTAAAGCTATCTTAACCCAACTTTGCACGAAGTCTTTTGGTACAAATACGTAGCACATTTGTCGGAACCGGCCAGATCGGATGACTATATCATATAGCTGCCATAGGAACCATCGGTCGAAAATTTTGTTTTAGTGATAAAAACTTTTTTGTCTTCAACGCAAACGTCCCCAAACCTCGTATTTATAAGTTTTCTATGCTTTCACATAATTCCACCAAGTTTAATAAGACAACTATATAGTATAGCTGGCATAGAAATTGGGTGTAGAAAATGTATATAGGAGGGCTTGTCAAAAATGTGTACATTTGGCCGAATGTACATATTTGTGTCAGTGGAATCAGGCTAGTAATTAATATAAATCATACAAGCTACTAGGGTATAAAAACTTCGGTCGAGCCGAAGTTAGCTTTCCTCTATTTTTTAAATATGAATTTTTTTAATTTTTTTGGTAGGTGCACTTACATTTTAAGTCATATCTCACTTTATCATAGTCAGATAGAGCCAAGCAAGATATGAATCGAAAGGTAATTGAATGGTCAATAATCGCACAAAACATTATTTTCAAATCTGTTGAGTAGTTTCTATACAACAAAACAAAATATTTAAACAAAATCGGTTTTTTCTCGAAAACGCAATAAATTTCGTTTCCAAACGCCTAGGAAAAATATTTAAAAATTAAAAAAAACTATTTTTATTTTTTCTACATAAGAACCACACTTCTTCGAAGAAAATAAGATATCGATGAACAAAATCTATTAATAAATACAGGAGCTGTGAGCAATTGAGTGCTGAAAAAGTGGTGTTTCTGAGATTTTTTAAAAATAAATTTTCCTTTGCTTCGACTTTTGTTCTGTTCTGTAATTTTTTTCTGATGTGGCTACTAGCCCACTTCTAATATTGACCAAAAAACAAAGAAAATAGAAAAAAAATTTCTAAACA
Organism: Lordiphosa magnipectinata; assembly: GCA_037044535.1. Taxonomy (NCBI): domain Eukaryota; kingdom Metazoa; phylum Arthropoda; class Insecta; order Diptera; family Drosophilidae; genus Lordiphosa; species Lordiphosa magnipectinata. Next base: position 257,700 of record JBAMBO010001918.1, read on the forward strand.
CTTGAAATACTCAAATTTGACTATTAGTTTCTTCACTTAAATTGATCCAACTACAATATTTATTCATAGATTTTCTTCATCAATACCTTATTATCTTTGTTAAAGTGCGATTCTTAAGTCAAAAAAATAAAAATAATTTTTTTTGATTTTTTTATATATTTCTTAGGCGATTTGAAATGAAATTTCTTGAATTTTCGAGCAAAAAATTGATTTTTTTTTAAATAGTTTTGGTAATTGTATTCAAATTTCTAATCCGATTTAAAAACAATGTTCAACGTTATTATTGACAATTTAATGACCTTTCAATTCATATCTTGCTTGACACCGTCTGACGATTATGAATTGAGATATGGCATAACATGTAAGTGCACCTACCGAAAAAGTGGAAAAATTCATACTTAAAAAAATGGAGCCATGAAAAAATGTTTGAAATTGATTTTTGAGATCACCAATCCAAACTACACTTAAGAATAGTTTCAGTAGAAATGAGTCTTTTAATTTTTTTTTGGTAAACTAGTAGATAGCAAAATCTACTGGTGGTTTTGTATGTTGTGTGTTAAATAAAATGCTGTCATTTATAATCAACTCTGAATAGCCATAGCATTTGAAACCATTCATAAGATAGTTCATGTACCGTATTTCCATTCAAGTTGTGCGACAACTTTCTGTATTTCCTTGACTTAAAGCGCCTCAAGGATCAACACAGTAATTAGCTCAAGACTATGTTATTTCAATAGTCACATCGACAATCAAAGTGAAAGAATGAATAAATTAGATTAGGTTCCCACTCAGGCTTTCATTTGAAATTATATTTTCATTCATATTAATCCGATCTTTATCGGATTGCTATTGCTATTCTTATTGCTATTCCTTCAGCAAATCGATACATAATTTTCATTACTAGATTTGATTACTGTAGAAGGTACGAACAATCTTTAATCAAAACTATATCGACTCGGCTGTTGATGCTGATCAAGAATATATTTACTTTATAGGATCGGAGATGATTCCTTCTGGCTGTTACATACTTTTGCACAAACTTAATATACTCTGTGTACCTTTGGTACAGAGTATAAAAATAAATCTAAAATCTAGATTGTAAATCTCGTTTTCAATAACCTTGCAATCTTATAAAAACAAGATTGAAAAACCTTGAAATGAGCTTAGAAATCTTAAGAGCTATCTCAATCAAATCACCGTCTTCAAAATCTACACCATCTAACCAAAACTAATATCGTCGAACCTCAGGAGTAGTATCAGTATCATTAAATTTTATGCATTCTGCCCCTATTTGTATCCAAACGTGGTTCGTAGTGGTTGATTTTAATTCTTTCCATGAGTCGCTAATGTTGTACACGGCGTCTCTGATGCTGTAGTTTTTCCAAAATGGTTTTATAAGAAAAATTTTACGAAAAGTTCAACGAAAATATTAAACCTGGAAAGTTGCTATATATATATATACTCAATGTCCACATTTTCAGCACTTTCAAACACCTTTTATTTTCTGGGTGAAATATAGCTACTAACGAGGGCTTAATACCGGAACCGGAACCGTTAACCGATATAAACCGTTTCAAATCACTTACCGGAACCGATACAAATTATTTTTTGAGAACCGAAAACCGCTTACCGTTATTATTGGAACCGATAGCACCAGAACGAAACCGAAAAGTTGGTACCGGTATAGTTTCTCGCACCTTGTAAGGGGCGCGTAACTTACTCTGATTTATTTGTTTTACATATGTATGTATGTACTTATGTACATTGGCAGTAGGGTTGTCGAATATTTCAAAAATAGAGATATATCGATATTTTTGACGATATAAAAAAAGTATCATTTCGATATAAATGTTGGTGTAAAAAATATCGATTTAATCGATATTTTCGATATTTTTCAATAAAAATCCAGATCTTAACAATGAACAGGTCTATTGAGGTAATTGAGGCGTTATTTGAAGCGTAATATGAACTATATTCTGACTGCGCTTAAAAATATAGATTTAATGTATATTTATTAAATAAACAAAAGATATTTATTTTTTATTTCATATATAACATAAGAAGTTCTGCAAACTTAGTCATGAATTTAAATGTATGGAACGAAAGAAGTGTTTACTTTTAAAATTCATCATCTTTCAAAATGGAGCATTCAAACTACAATGCATAAAAAACGAGAGCGTAAGTTAAAGTCGGCTCAAACCGAGTTCGATTTATCCTTTACTCATGGAAAGAAATGTTTAACAACCTTCCTGTGTGCCTGAGGTGGGACAGACGAAAAGTATGCAAATTTTTTTTAACTCGGCTTTTTATACTCTGTAGCGAAGGTACATAGAGTATATTAAGTTTGTGCAAAAGCATGTAACAGGGAGAAGGAATCGTTTCCGACCCTATAAAGTATATATATTCTTGATCAGCATCAACAGCCGATTCGATATAGCCATGTCCGTCCGTCCGTCTGTCCGTCCGTCCGTCTGTCTGTCTGTCCGTCCGTCCGTATGAACGAAGAGATCTCAGAGATGGTAAGAGATAGAGGTTTGACATGTATGGGGCATATATTTCTTATACTTGCAGGCAAATCAAGTTTATTTTCAATTTTTGCCACGCCCCCTCCCGCCCCCGCAATTTGGAAAAAACGTCATATCTCCTACAGTTTTGATAGATCGTTCCTACCTTCTAGAGATACCTTGTAAAAAAAATTATTTATCGATTTGCTGAAGGAATGATAAAGATCGGATGAACGATACTCAAGTTATGAGCAAAAACGGCCAGTAAACACCCACCACCCCCACCCATCACCACAGCATTCTATTGAACGGCAATCTTAGTGAGAGAGAGAGAAAGAGAGAGAGAGAGTGAAACTTAGAGATGAGCGAGTATAACTCGTGAGCAAATGCGAGCTGCGACGTTAAGGATACAGAGTATGTTATAGTCGGGCTTGACCGACTTTCTTTCTTGTTTTCTTTCGATCTTGATGAAAATTTCAGGGCTTATAGATATTGCGAATATAAATGACGTTTTAAATTTGAGATCGATATCTCAAAATTTGTGGGAGTTATTCAACATTTTTTATTGTGGGGCGGGGGTGGGCGTGGCAAAAATTGGAAATAATCTTGATCTGCGTGCATACAATAGGAGTCTAAATTTCCAATTTGGTTGCCCTTGCTCTTGTAGTCTCTGAGATCTAGGTGTTCATACAGACGGACGGACAGACGGACATGGCTATATCGACTCGGCTGTTGATGCTGATCAAGAATATATAACCTTTATATGGTCGGAAATGATTCCTTCTGCCTGTTACATACATTTGCAAGACTTTAGTAGACCCTGTTTACTCTACGAGTAACGGGTATAAAAATTTATTCAGTTAAATTTACGAAACGTAAGAACTTCTGATTTTACCAATAATCGTTAGACAAAGATTTTAGGAAGACCCGTTGAGTTATGTGCTCATTGGGCATTCGGCTTCTGGTGTCAGAAACCGCAAATTTTATAGCGGAAGCCAAGCGTTCCGATGGCACAGAGCTTCCCGGTATAATAAGATATGACAATGCCAAGTCAGAAAGCACTGGCAATGCGTCTTTCACTTCCATCCAGAACTTAATAGGGTCCCGTTCCAGCGTAAACAACGGTAAATTAAAATTCCCACAAATTCCAAGAAGTCAATATCATTTATACATGCAATATTTATACGTACAAAAGGTCTCAAATTTGATGTCGCATTTCTATGCTTTGCTTTTAAGTGGGCCTTTATATTTGTTGAGATGCCACTGGTCTTTACAACTTTATTGCACAGTTTGCACTGCGATTTCTGTGCATCAACTTTAATAAATTAACTTTGAAACATTTTGCTTTACAAAAATATCACCGAAAAATATCACCAAAAAATATTCGATTTCCGATAAATCGCCTCGGGAAAATATGCGATAATGATATTTGTCATTTTAGGCAAAAATATCGATATATCGATAATATTTTCGACATCCCCATTTGGCAGCAAACTAAAAATGTGCGTACCCACCCGACCAAAAGTTCGCGCGCGAAACTCAAAGTGAATGAAAAACGAACAAAACCTTCGTTTACGAATTCGCCAGACATTCGTTTATGATACTTATGTCGCTCAGTTTGTGGCAACATTCGCGCGAATGTTGACGCGAAAGTTATAGGAGTTTTATTTTCACTCGTTCCTAATTAATTTTTTAATAAAATTAGAATTAATTGTACATTTTTTAAAATAATATTTATTTAAATTCATCGCCTTGTCTCCCATTGCAGCTGCTTACACGCATTTTATTTTTTAATGAAAAATGCTTTGCTTTGCAAATAAAAAGCCTTCTTTTGTTTGACATAATATTAACACTAAAACAATTAACAACTACACAATAACACTTAAGACAATACAATCATGAACCTTTAAACTACATAAAACAATAATTGTTTACCGATTAATTGACGCTCGGAAGTTTGCTAAGCCAACTTAGAATGACGCCGGCCTAAGTAAAAGGGCCTCAAATACAAACTAAAAATGTAAAGTCAAAGTCCAGCAAACGACGGCAACGCGGAGTCATTTTCTACCTGCTGCAGAGAGAAGCCACATAAATGGGAACTCACAAAGAGTTTCGCTAAAACTAAACAAAATACGAATAATGTTCTTCGCGAAACTTTCGCTTGAAGCGAACCTTCGCTTGTGTGTCGGCTGGGTATATACATATATACATGTGTATATACTTAAACCAGTGACTGGGAGCATTGTTGTACACGTTTCGAGAAGCTACAACTCCAACGCGTGCAATGGCCACATTTGTCCACTTTCCTGAATGCTTAGAGCGTACCGGTATACCGAAATAAAAATCCGGGTACCGTATCGAAACCGAAATTAATTGAAAACCGAAATAGAACCTTTAACCGAAACATTTATTTCGGAACGTATCGGAGTCGAGGATGTACCTCACAAAGTTGGTAATTTTGTTGGCCTGTGTAATGAATATTCTGTAACCTCATTCTTGTTTATTTTTGAAATATTGTTAATGTCAATCTAAGTAGTTCATTTCCTGCGAGTGGTTCTCTAACCAAGGCTGCAAACCTCTCAAATTTTGTAGAAGGTTCGGTCCGGGTGTAAGTTTAAGGTTCGGTTCGCGGACCGGTGCCTGGAACTCCCGAACCCAAGGTTTTGGTTAAAGAATACTTTCGATTTGTTACTACCTATTTTTTTTTTATAATATTCATTCAATAAAGTAATTTTGATTACCAAAACTCGAGTCATAGAACACTGCAGCCAATATTGGTACTGCGCTCATAATCGAAAAACATTTATCGAGGCACTTAGATAGTAATAAACAATGTCTTGCTGAAGATTTTAGAACAATTGCTCGACATGAAAAGAAAACGTAATACAAATCACTTGGTAGTAATTGTGAATCCTGCAGCTTTTAAAAAGTTTAATAAATTGGCTGCAGCTAATTACATATATATGTGGAGCTCTTTAAAAGAACTCTGAATGAAAAAATAATTAAGAGTTAAAAAAAGTTTGCACATTTTGTTGGTTGAGTTCTATCGCGTCACACAGTCTAGCACGGGTTTTTAATTTTTATTTTATTTAAGTCGACAAACAAAGGCTGTCCACAAAAGTACAAAATACGTTACAAAAAAAGTTTTATGAGCTAGGGAAGCCTTTCAAAGAAAATCTAATAAAATTACAAAATAAACTAATAACGACTCCGACACGGTGGGGGTATTTTATTTGCCCATCCGGCCAGCTATGCCCCTATTCACAGCCGATTGTAGTCAGAGACGTTATTAGAGCTAACAAAAACTTTAATAATATAAACCCAAAACCAATAGTTATGTAGAAGCAAAAGAAAAAATAAGATAATATAGTAAATTAAAATAAAACAGAGATAGAGCGAAAGAGAGAAAACTATCTAAAAGTAAACTTTAAAAATAAAAAATGTATTCGTAAAACTTAAAACTAAATAACCGGAAAATCTCTGACCCGGTGGGGGAGGATTTTTTAGCCAGTCCGGCAAGCTATGCCCCTACTCACAGATGGGAGTGGTCAGAAATTTCACCGGAGATAATTATAGAGAGACGTTTTTAGAAAGAAGGGAGAGATTTCTGTTGAGAGCAGGTGATTGAGATCATTGTTATTCTTACATAAAACCCGAAATCGATTATGCTGGGCATAATCAGTTGTGCATCTAGACAAGATAAAAGGAAAATAGTTACGACCTAAAAGATCAGAAGAGTCTACATCACCGATAATTAGCTTATGAAGAATAGAAACACCTAAGACTGTTCTACGGTTAGCTAACGAAGGAAGGTCAATAAGCAAAAGTCTGCTGGAGTACGTTGGTAAACGAAGGTTAGGGTCCCAATTTAAGCCACGTAGGGCAAAAAGCAAGAATTGCTTTTGAACTGATTCAATTCGATCGATATACTTTTTATATTGCGACGAGCAGTATTCAAGTACAGGACGAACTAGAGCAGTATACAGAAGCTTTGTGGTGTATGGATCATTAAATTCCTTCGACCAACGTTTAATGAATCCAAGTACACCTTTCGCCCTATTAACAATAGAGGAGATATGAGGATTATAACTCAATTTTGGGTCAAAAAGAACTCCAAGATCAACGACTGTAGATATTCGTTCCAAGGGTTCATTGCCAATCGTATAGGTAGCCAGCGAAGGTTTGCAACGATGGGAAGTCATAAACATGCACTTGGAGCAATTAAGGTGTAATTGATTAATCAAGCACCAGGACTGCAAGGAGTTTAAATCATCTTGCAGTCTGATGGAATGCGTCGGGTCGTTGAACGATAATATAAGTTTTACATCATCGGCGTACACAAGTATCGGAGAGTAAGACAATATTGTGGGGAGATCATTAATAAAAAGAGTAAAAAACAAAAGGCCGAGGTGGCTGCCTTGTGGACAGGCTTTGAAGTATTAGAGCGAATCAGAACTTTTTGAGTTCTATCTTTTAAATAGGACGAAATCCAAAGCAGAAAAGAGGAAGAAAATCCTAAACGATCAAGCTTAAAGAGGAGAATATCGTGGTTCACAGAATCAAATGCTTTACTGAAGTCGGTGTAGATGAGATCAGTTTGATTTTATAAAAGGAATCCATCGTTAACCATTGAGGTAAATTCAAGCAAATTGGTCGTAGTTGACCGACGCTTTGTAAATCCATGCTGGAAAGGTGATAAAATCGATTTACAATAGTGCTGTAAGGATGAGGTTAGAAGCTGTTGAAATAATTTTGGAATACGGGAAAGCTTGGCTACTCCCCTATAATTGGACATATCAGATTTTCCTCCCTTTTTGTGAAGAGGAATGATATAAGATTCTTTCCAAAGATTCGGAAACACAGTAGATTTTAGAGATAGATTAAAAAGCTTAAGCAAAGGATTGCATAAGGAAAAACAACACTCTTTAAGCACGCAACTGGGAATGTTGTCAGGCCCAGGGGAGTATGAGGATTTAAGTGATTTCAAATATGAAAGCAAGGAGCTTTCAGAAATTGAGGGAGCATTTATAAAGTTGGAAGAAGGAATGTTATAAGGATAAGAAGTATTGGTAAAACGGGCAGAGGAATAAGTTGATTGGAAGAAGTCCGCGAATAGGTCAACGGCAGTGGAGTCATCGTTAGCCTTTTGGTCACAAAGAAAAAAACAAGAAGGTAAAGAAGAGGATCTACGTTTAGAGTTGACAAAGCTATAGAATTGTTTAGGGTCAAATTGAATTTTGCATCGCACAATATATTTTTTATAGCACTCAGAATAGAAAAGTGTAAAGTTCGATATTGCAATTGAGTATTGAGAAAAGTCAACAACAGAACCAGTACGTTTATACTTTTTGAAGCATCTAGACTTAATATTTTTCAAATTAGAAAGCCTAGGACAGTACCAAGTAGGATTAATGGACGCTGGAGAGGAAGCGCTATTAGGAATACAAATATCTAAAAGAGAATTAATGGAATCATAGAAAAAGGTAAAAGCAACGTTTAAATCAACCGCTTTATACAAAGGAGTCCAGTCTGTTGCACAATAAAGTTTCCTTTACGATGTTGAAGACGTAGGTCCAGAAACTGAAAGGGAGATTTCAATTGTAGGATGGAAAGAATCTTCAGGAAGTGATAGGGGGGTAGACCTAGAGACTACGGCATTAGCACTGTCAGCGACAAAGACTGGATCCAGCAATTTATTTAAATCGTTTGGAATTGTATTAATTTGAAACAAGGACATATCAAACAGATGATCTAAGAAGTCATGCTGTGTTGAAGGAACAAGATAAGTTGACCCATTAAGAAATGACCAGGCGATGTTTGGCAAGCTGAAATCACCTACAACAACCATTGAGTCAATGTCTCGTAATTGGGCACAAACATCTTTTATACAAGTTATATGGTTCATATAAACTTGAATATCGGAAGAAGGAGGGATATAGGAGCAAGTAATATATAACGAAAAGGAAAGAAAAGAAACTTTTACGGCTACGAATTCCACACCATCAGGCAGACTTAGTGGAATTAATTCCGAACGGTGGCTAGTCTTGACTGCGATCAGTACACCAACTCCTCTTCGAGTAAGTCGATCATGTCGATAGATAAAAAAATCATTTGACAAAATTTCACAATCAGAGATTGATGGATTTAACCACGTCTCTGAGAAGGCAATAATGTCAAACTCAAATGAAGCACTATTCAAGAACAAGGTAGAAAGTTTTGATTACAGACACCTAACTCGATTTTTTTGCCTAAACTCATGGACAATCATATCTGGCACCCAAAATTCTGGGTCGCATATGATGGGAAATGCTTCAGCTGGAACACTTATGTTGATGGGCAAAATTAAACTTTGTAATCGAAACACTTGCTGAGGATTTGCTCGCAATATACGCGGCAATTTTCTCGCAAGTAGTTTCAGGGGACAACCTAGACACAAAAACTTGCTTGCGTGGTGCAATCACAGTTAGAAGTGGAGGCTGAGGCTGAGACGGTATCGAAACACTGGCAACAGGTGCAGGCGGTGCAATTGGGGAACGAGCTAATCTATGTGTTGGTGGTTTATTTAAAATATCACCGTTACTCGTAGAGTAAAAGGGTATACTAAAGTCGTGCAAATGTATGTAACAGACAGAAGGAATCATTTCCGACCCTATAAAGTATATATATTCTTGATCAGCATCAACAGCCGAGTCGATATAGCCATGCCCGTCTGTCTGTATGAACACCTAGATCTTAGAGACTAGAAGAGCTAGAGCAACCAAATTTTAAATGTAGACTCCTATTGTCTGCACGCAATCAATTTTGCCACGCACACCTCCGCCCCCACAATAAAAAATGTTGAATAACTCCCACATTTTTTGAGATAGCGATCTCAAATTTAAAACTTATTATTGCAACATCTTTAAGCACTGAAAATTTTTATCAAGATCGGATGATAAATGATGAGTTTAAAAAATGTTCCATACTTTTCGGATGTCTCACTTTAGGTACTCAGGAAGGCTATTAAACGTTTCTTTCCATGAGTAACGGGTATATCGAAGTCGGTTAGAGCCGACTTTAACTTACTCTCTCGTTCTATATGCAATAGATTTCTTATAGTGTGAGTACGGTGTTGCGTGTGAGAACTCTACTAATGTCACTGAACTTCCTTAAAAAATCGTTAACTACTAAATTTAGAGTGAGTGTAGCAAAACAAACTGCAATTATAGACTTCTCCCGAGAACCTATTGAGGTAACATGGTCATCGTCCATATCAAGAAATGTTTTTGATTCACTTGAGCAACCTTCATCAACATTACATTCTTCTTAACAAACTTATTCTATGCAATACAAATAATGTTTTTTTAAAAAGCAAATGTACATTTACTTACACTGGTGTAATGTTCTTCGAATACTGTTACCCTATAAAGATAAGTTACACCTAAGTGTATTTGCGCTAAACAATTTTCGACTGTGTAGCTGTGGACTGTAAGTGACTCTAATAATCTGATAATGTATGTATATACACAAAAGTACCGAGCACAGCAAGAGCCGTACACAAGCAAGCACGGAAAAGGCTTAGTAGTGTACCGTCCGGTAATTGGGACAACGGAAACTACGTCGTAACGTACCGAACGAAATTTTGAAGTACCTATTTTAAATGATTTTAATTACATTCCTTGTGTTCGGTGATGTACAGTTCTAAAAATTCGGAACTTTTGTTGGCAATTATTTTTTAAGATATTGCTTACAAGCTATGAACATTTCAAGTTACAAAGAAAAGGCGTTAAAAGCATGAACAAGCTTTCCAGTTTTAAATATGTTTTGATTTCCACTCTAATGTAAATAAATATGCTGGTTGTTTTGTTTGAATATGTATGTATATACATATATATTTCATATATGTATACATATATGTAAATACATAGGTGACATGGTAGACAGTGTGGCTCATTTGTCAAGCACAATAAAGCAACAGATATGTCAGCAAAAATATTAAAGTAAACAAGAAAGTGAAGCTAACTTCGGCTGCGCAATTGTATTTATTACGTTGCAAGTGTTCTTTTTAACAAATACTACCAGTAGCACATCTAACCCAGCGGAGGGCACCAAAGACAATTGAAAGGGCGCTACAACAACAATACTTGTTTGATTTTATGTTTTCTTTGCAAATAATTGCGTTTACTTCTGAAATTCGAAAAAATTTAAATCCCTTTAAAAATATTCAACTCCATATTTCCAACCAAAACCGTAAGTGTCAAGTTCAAAGAAACTCCGACTTCATATTCCCAGGGCCTTTACCAGCTCAAACAATCTCTTTCTCTTTGAATCTATCAAGATTTTATACTCTGTACCAAACGTACACAGAGTATATTAAGTTTGTACAAAAGTATGTAACAGGGAGAAGGAATCACCCCATAAAGTACTACTGTGATAAAATTCAAATGAATATATTCTTATATTTTCAAAATTTTTTTTTATTTATCAGATCTAATTCATCCCCTTCTGCTGCATTACAGTTATGCCAACGAATTTTCCAGCTATCATAGCACTTGGCAAAGTCCTCCTTCGGAATGGCCTTCAGAGCCTTCTTTGATTTTGCTTTTTTTGCTTCTCAATCGTGTTAACACGGTGTCACTGGAGCGGTTTCCTGTGTTTGCTAGAGAGCCAGAAGTCACACGGAGCCATGTCAGTTGAATAGGTAGGCACAGCTGTCCCTGACTGTGTTACCAATTTACAGAAAGAAAATTTTTATCGATTGGAAAAACCAAATTGAAATACCCTGCTCGCCACTTGAATAGGACACCCTGTATGCTCTCTTTAAAACTGCTCGTAACTCGAAAACGAAATGGTAGAATAACGGTATTTTTCGCATATTATCTTTGTGCAAGCATTCTTCGCTCTTTCTGGTATATTCCAAGTTTTGGAATAGAACCGTTATAAAGTTGTTTGCACTTTATGTGAGCATTCGCAAAAATTCAATGGAATTTTTGCGCCACTTGAGTAGAACATGCATTTTATTTGGTCGGTATCGTTGACATGTGCACACAAATTTTGGTTTACTTAAACTTTTTGCTTTAATTGAAGTGTATATAAAATTAAAAAAAATTAAAATGGGGCGTGGCACTTCATTATCTGAGTCGGAGAAAGGAAAAATCCAAGCTTACAAGGATTCTGGCCTTTCTATTGCCAAAATAGCAAAAAAAAAGTCGACAGGAGCCGTCACGCCATAACAAATTTTTTAAATAATGAGGCTAATTATGGTAAAAACATGAAGGGCCGCACCCACAGTGTGCTTACCATCGCGGACAAGCGACTTATATTAAGAGAAGCTTCCAATTCGCACGACTCTTTGGCCAAGATAAGGGAAAAATGCAACGTTAAAGCAAGTTTGACAACCATGCGTCGTGTTATTAATAATGCTATACACCTGAAGAGACTAAAAATCAAGAAGAAGCCACCTCTTAACCCGGCTCGGAAGTTACAACGCCTTGATTTCGCGCGCGCACATGTCACCTGGACTTCGGAGTGGCAACGTGTTGTCTTTTCGGACGAAAAAAAGTTTAATTTGGAGGGTCCCGATGGCTACAGCTACTATTTTCATGATGTTCGAAAAGAACCACACCATCTTGATAAGTTGCACAGCAATGCTGGAGGTATTATGGTATGGGGGGGGCCATTTCCTATTATGGCACCTGTGAGCTTAAATTTATTCCAACCACCATGAACGCGTTGTGTTATAATGTTATATTGAAAGAGGCCTTTCCACACTTCCAAACTCTTTTTGCAAATCTAAAATGGATTTATCAACATGATAATGCCCCTATAATATTGTTATTTGAAAAGGATTGAAATATTCTTAAATGGTTTTTAGATAAAGTGTCCTATTCAAGTGGTGCAAAATGAAGACTCCAAAATTTGTTACTTATTGGTTAACAATGTTTTTGGTATACTTACAACTTTTGAATAATTTTGTAATTTTCGTCTAATTACTACATTTAAATAAACTTTATAAGAAAACAAAAATTATTTTCCTAGATGGCTTGGCTTAGCAGCAATTAACTATAGAAAATCGACTTTAGAGGTGTCCTATTCAAGTGGCGAGCAGTGTAAATTAAAAATTCTCCTTTCAATTTGTTCACAGTAGTATGTATATTCTTGATCAGCATCAACAGCCGAGTCGATATATCTATGTGCGTCTTTCCGTCGGTCTGTCTGTCTGTATGAACGAAGATATCTCAGAGATGGTAAGAGATAGAGGTTTGAAATGTATGGGACATAATCTTCTTATATTTGCATTTCCATTTTTGCAGGCAGATCAAATTTGTTTTCATTTTTTGTTACTCCTCCCGCCCCCACAATTTGGAAAAAACGTCATATCTACCATAGTTTTGTAGAAAGATGGTTATAATATCCCTTGCAAGCGTATAAAAATGTACGCATTCGTCAAAACTACATTCATATTGTGCCAAATTAAATTTTTATCTTATCTGAGTATAGACCTTATAGACCAACAGATTCTGTTTACCGAAAAATATCAAATGACAAAATTATTATTATATTTATATAGATATATACATGTACATATATTGCCTGTTGCTCATTACCAATAGTGGGTTGACAAAGATTTAAAAAAACCCGATGCTTAATATGATCCCCAGTCAACTTGCTGCGGGTGTCGGTAACCACTAGTTTGATTCAGATGGAATGAACACACAAAAAGAATCAAACACAACAACAACAGAGGCCAGGAACAGTTGCACCGCAGAAGCAAGTATAAAAAAAAACAAGCACAGTTTTGGCTTTGGGATATAACACAACATCCGGCACTTTCTGACCGCTAAACCTTATGGTTTCAGAATCTTTAAAAGATCCCAGGGGGAATCATAACTATTACTTTAGCTGAAATTATATCACATGGACAATGGCACACAAAAAAATAATACTAACAAAATATAAATTTTATAAAAAGAACTCAGCAAATTAAAATCATTTAATTTACTAAAAAATAAAGTTAGTACCTTTCTTTTAAATATTAAGTTTAAGTTTCTTAAATATTGGGTTAATTTAATGTTGTTTTAATTGTTTCATATTTCACTTAAATCTCAAAATGCTTCCACAGTAAGATCCAATATACTTACAATATATATAATATATATATACAATATACTACTCTCTCTTTTGAAGCCATTCTTATAGAGTACGGTTGTAATGAAACAAAATCAACTATACCATTAATTATACTCTGTACCAAAGGTACATGAAGTATATTAAGTTTGTGCAAAAGTATGTAACTGGAAGAACTTCTTCTAATCTATTCTTGATTAGCATCAACAGCTGAGTCGATATAGCCATGTCCGTCTGTCTTTATGAATGCATAGATCTCAGAGACTGTAAGAGATAGAGGTTGGACATATATGGGACATAGACTTCTTAAACTTGCAGGCAGATCAAGTCTATTTTCAATTTTTGCCACGCCCCCTGCCGCCTCCGCAATGATGAAAAAAAACGTCATATCTTCCACAGTTTCGTAGATAGATCTTACCTTCTAGAGATTTTTAGTTATCAATATTATTTATCGATTTGCTGAAGGAATGATAAAGATCGGATGAACGATACTCAAGTTATGAGCAAAAAAGGGCCAGTTACCACCCCCACCCACCACCAGCCGCCACAGCATTCCATTCAAAAAAGTCAATCTAAAAGAGAGAGAGAAACTTTGCGTATAACAGCTGAGCGTATAACAAAAATATTGCTCGATAGCGGATAATAAATGCGAGCGGCGGCCTGAACTGATACAGAGTATGTTATAGTCAGGCTTGACCGACTTTCTTTCTTGTTATTTTTGGCCTATGGCTGAAACCACTGTGCGCTGGTTCCTATGGTAGCTATAAGATATAGTCATCCGATTTGGACTAAATTTTGCAAAGTAGGAATATGGCCGTAAAACTGCTGCATGAATTGTTTTTGGTTTTCATCAGGCTCAAACTTGATTCATACGAAAATTCTAATAATATACCAATCTTCAGGAAAAATCACCACCAAGTGGAAAGTGGGTGGTCAAGGTTGTAAGGGCGAAAGTGAAGATTCCAGCAATTAGCTACAAACTTATTTTCAAAGCTACACATGCAAAAGAATGTAGTACATGATTTTTTGAATTTTGGAAAATCTACCCCCAAATTCGGAAAATGGATGGGAAGCTGTTGTATGAAACTTTTAAGTTTTTCATCCGATCAGTTTTAAAGGCTTCACATTACAAAATATTACCAACATGATTTCAAATTTTGGAATCCGGAAAATTGTTCCAAAAAAACTTTTGTTTTCCATTCGATCGGATTTAAAATCATTTTCAGAGCTCTATATGGATATTCCATAAAACTGAAACTCACTTTTTTTTTTAAATTCTCCCACCATGGTGGAGTCAATTTTCAATTCTAACCCGAATAGCTTTAAACTTATTTTCATTCCTATACTTACAAAAATTTGGAATAAGTTACTTTCAAACATTGGAAAATCTTCCCCAAAGTCGAAAAACAGTTGTATGAAACTCTTTTGTTTTTCAGTTGATTAGGTTCGAACTCATGTTCAAACATCTTCCCTTAAATTTACCTGGAAAATTGATGGTTAAAGTTGTTTGGGCGAGAGTTTAGTTTGCGAGCTACTCATAAAGAAATATGGAATACGTAGCTTTAGAGTTAGGAAAATGAGCGTAAGTCTGTTGTATGAATCTATTTTGTTGCTCATTTGATTATCTCCCAACTTATATTCAAAGCTTCACATACCCAAAGATTGCCAAAGTGAAAAAAAATTCGTTATATTCCATTCGACATAATATTCAAAGAACCCTTTGGAAATGCAATAAATAAAGTGATTTTTATACTCTGTACTAAAGGAACATAGAGTATATTAAGTTTGTGCAAAAATATGTAGTAGCCATGAATGAATGAATCATCTCCGATCCTATAAAGTATATATATTCTTGATCAGCATCAATAGCCGAGTCGATATAGCCAGGTCCGTCTGTCCGTCCTTCCGTCTGTCCGTCCGTATGAACGAAGAGATCTCAGAGATGGTAAGAGATAGAGGTTTGATATGTATGGGACAAAAACTCAACCCGCAGTTTGGAAAAAACGTCATATCTCCCACAGTTTTGATGATAGATTATTCGTACCTTCTAGAGAAATTTAGCAACCAAATTATTTATTTTTGCTGCGATTTGCTGAAGGAATTATAAAGATCGGATGAACGATACACAAGTTATGAGCACAAAAAATTTAACCGGCACCCCCCACCCCCCACTTTTAACCAACCACCGCTGTATTCAAACAAACACAATCTTTGGGAGAGAGAGAGAGAAACTTAGAGATGAGCGTATAACAGCGTGTAACACGTAAAACGCGCTAGCAAATGCGAGCGACGGCATTAACTGCTACAGAGTATCTTAGGTCTGAATCTCTTTGTGTTTAACCTGAGAAAATGTTTCTACCTAACAAAACGCATTTATATTTTTATACTCTGTACCCCGCAATTTGGAAAACATGTCATATCTCTACAGTTTTGATGATAGATTGTGCGTACCTTCTAAAGATATCTAGTTGTTTATCGATTTGCTGAAGGAATGATAAAGATCGGATGGACGATACACAAGTAATGAACAAAAAAAGTAAACGGGCACCCCCCACCCCACTCGCCATTCACGCCAACCTCCGCTGTATTTAAACATACAGAATTTTTGGGAGATAGAAAGAGAGAGAGAGAGATAACCGCGTGACTCCTGGATGTATTATAATATTATAGTCGGGAACAAATGAACTGGTACAGAGTATGTTATTAGTCGGGCTTGACCGACTTTCTCACTTGTTGTTTAAAGTCAACTTACCTGCGTGGTGGGGTCAATTTTAAATTTTCGCCTATTGAGCTTTTAACTCATTTTCTAAGTTACACTTACAAAAAAATGGATGTGACTTACAAATTTATTAAAATCTTTATACACAAATGCGAGCGATGCCGCGGGTAAAAGCTAGTAAAATACTTAAATTTACTTTTGGACCACAATGCATTTGAGTACCTTGTATACAACAGTATGTAAAGCTTTCAAAGAACTGTCTGCCTATTATCTGTACTTCTAGAATTCAGCCATGACAGCAGGATTGCATAAAAACATGAGTGCCATAAAACGCTGTATTCATATTCTGCATAATTTGTTTATTTGTCATTATTCAAAGTCAATGTCAAGTTTCCAATTGCAAAAGGAACGCTGCGGTCTGTTTTTTTCCGTTGCTGTATATGCTTATACTTTCGTTTAAGAATGAATGATTGTATGTATTGTTTTGCATTCATACCTTGTAATGTTTAGTCATAAGGGTATATCAAGTTTGTGGAAATGTTTAAAGCCATGTTATACGAGTCCAGCTTACACTGAGAAAACAGAATATTACAAACGCTAGAACTTGTTTTTCGACCGATCGTTCCTATAGCAGCTATATGTTATTGTCATCCGATTTTGATCAAACTTTGCAGAATTATTTATTAATCAATAACAAGTTTGGGAGCAATAGCATGGAAACAAAAAAAGTTTTTTTGACTGACTTTTTTAGACATAGCTTTTGTATAGCAGCTATACTATATAGTTTTCCGGTTTTCAATAAACTTGGTGCGATTATGAAAAAGCATAGAAACTTATAAATACGAGGTTTGGAGACGTTTGCATTGAAAACAAAAAAGTTTTTCCCATAAAAACTAGTTTATTGACCGATGGTTTCTATGGCAGCTATATGCTATGCAGCAAAGATTGGTCAAGATACCCTTCAGACGGATGGAGGAGATAAGTATAGAAACAGACAGACGGATGGACATGGCTATTAGGGGTAGTCGATTTGTGTGGGTGAAAAAGACAACAAAGCGTTAAGCGTAACGAAATCTGCAGAAAATTCTGAGAAAATTTCACCAAGAAACCACGGGTCTAAAATTAATTCCTAGCTCGCGCAAATCGACCACAAATTTTAAGGTAATTTTCTTAGAGTTTTCTGCAGATTTTTTCGCTTTGTGCGAAAAAAATAGACCCCCCAATGGCTATATCAACTCAGTTCGTAATTTATCTCGTGGTGCCCCTTAAAGTAACTAAATGCATTGTTTTCATTTGATATGGCCCACGGGTTCTTGCTTAGATAAAAACACACACACATATTTGTACGTTTACATGCAGCAGCTCTCTAGCTGATCACATTCTCTCGCTCCAACTGTAAACGTTCTCTATCACTCCCTTCCCAACTCTGTACTTTCTTATGCTTGTGCTGGCCAGGTGCATTGGACGTCTGTCCCTTGCAAGTTAGTTACTAATTGGAAGCCAAAACGGGAAGTCGCGCCCCAATTGCAATTCTAGAACTCAGTGGACAAACTATCCACTTTAAGCCAAGTTTAGAAGTTGCCGCTACAAAGTGTACCGCTAATATTTATCTACCTATATAATACCAGTCCCAGTCGTCTTGCCCATGAGAACATCATTTAAAGAACATTTGTTAATTTTTATTTGAGCGCCTTGTTATTTACAGTTTGGTGATTTTAACTTTGCTTAGGAGCTAGACTCTTGAAAAAAGTAAAAAAAAATTTGATTTTTATTTGCTAATAAAAATGTTTAAATCAAAAAGCTATCTAACAATTCTTTCGACAACGGGGAATTTTCAATGCCAACTACATTTCAGCTCGGCACGATTTAGCGCTCTCCGAAATCATTTTAATTTAATTGTCACTCACAAATGTCCACTCCAAGTAGTTTGAATACACATGCATAATCGCATAGGCTTAAACTCTTCTTAGCGCTGCAGCCCGCTTGGTTAGCCTGATTAGCCTGAGCAAGCATACCAGCGACGAAAAAATCTACTGACTAATATGAACACATGGCAGAAGAAAACCGGTAATTTTATTTACTAGCACATTTATTTTCGAACATTAAGCCCTGAAAGATTTTAAATAAACAATGGAGAGAGAATTACTTTGGTAGAAGTTCCTTCCAAGTGGCATTAACTCCAGTTGAAGAAATTAGGTAATGTGTGGCCAACGGAATTTGCAGTTTCTTTAAATTAGTCAAGGTAAAAAAATAAACTTTTTGCAATATATTAAAGGGTTTGAGATGATTCTAGATAATTTTCGTGTGCTTAACACGAATCTGTATTTAGAAATGGACTATCATTTTTACCAATTTAAGCTTAAAGTTGCAAAAAATTCATATTTTGACCCTTTTATAGTCGTTTTTTGGGGAACCTAAACTTTTTTACCCTCTTTGATATTATCGGAAAGTTTTACTCCTTAAGGCCTGTACCAGCACTGCGGAAAATTCCTGCCAGGAATTTGCAATTTATTTCTTGTGAGTGTGGAACATAACTTAAGCAGGGTGACCATGCACCTAAAAGGTGCAAGGTCACTCTGATTAATCAGCTGTTAAGTACTGTTAATGATTTGAATTTAAATTAATGTAAAGAGAATAAAAATTATATTTTCCGGGGGAAGCATGCATCGCGAAGTAGGTGCTACTTTATGCTATATTAGAGGATGATAGGCCGATGGCTGAGCATGACACTTTGCCCCGATGGCGCAAATCATTAATGTAGCATGTTGTTATCTGCACAACTTTAAAATGCTGTAATCTCCAAAGTAGTATGACTTCTCGGTTAGTCGCCAATCAAATACAATAAATACATTCACATTAATATTAAGGATTTTGTCAACTCAGAGGGCAGATCAGTATCTGGGCTTTGGTCGATGGGCGAACAGCTGGAACATACCCGTTAATCGTTCAAAGAGTCAACACGATCGCTATGAGACCCGCAAAAGTTGCTCGAGTGCGACTTCTAGGATCAAGATTCCCATATACGGATACCGCGGTTAAATACCTTGGCTTGTCTCTGGACCGCCGCTTGACCAGGAAAGTCTATGTGACTCGGGCTGTAGCTACGGTTGCAGCCTCGTAGTGGTATTTCGCTGCGATCCAAAATGATCATCTTGCTTTCCTGGAATAGGGTATCCCGGTATGGGGTACGAAATGCTCCACTGCCCTCAATAAACTAGAGTCTTTTATGTGAGGTCCCTGGCATGTGTGCATACAACTAAATACCACGATTTGGACGCTTGCCATTATAAGCCCAATTCAATATGTATGCATCCTGACCGACTGGCCCACTCGCATAGACATGCATCTGATATGGCGACAAACAGGCTCAACCTACGACATCCCATCGACCTTTGTGTCCATGGAGGGCATTTCTTAGGCCGCCTCAGCAATATGGCATAAGTGTCCCCTTGGCTACATCCCCTACCAATCTCTGCACTCTGCTGGTTCCCCAGCATAACAAAAACAAAGATGCATTCCCCCCAAATTTTCGGTCATCACGTCCAAAATAATTGTAACCAATATATTCCTGAGCTGTGTATCAGCTGTTCTTGCGATCCACTCGCGCTATCGATAGGCCAACTATCGATAAGAAACTGTGGGTTTCGTTCATGTTGCTGGATACTCAAGCAACGAAAAGGTAAACTAAAAATTCCTGGCACAGTTTTTATACTCTGTACCGAAGGTACATAGAGTATATTAAGTTTGTGCAAAAGTATGTAACAGGGAGAAGGAATCGTTTCCGACCCTTTAAAGTATATATATTCTTGATCAGCATCAACAGCCGAGTCGATATAGCCATGTCCGTCTGTCCGTCCGTCCGTCTGTCCGTCTGTCCGTCTGTCTGTCCGTATGAACGAAGAGATCTCAGAGATGGTAAGAGATAGAGGTTTGACATGTATGGGTCATATATTTCTTATACTTGCAGGCAGATCAAGTTTATTTTCAATTTTTGCCACGCCCCCTCCCGCCCCCGCAATTTGGAAAAAACTTCATATCTCCTACAGTCTTGGAGATAGATCGTTCGTTCCTTCTAGAGATACCTTGTAAACAAAATTATTTATCGATTTGCTGAAGAAATGATAAAGATCGGATGAACGATACTCAAGTTATGGGCAAAAAACGGCCAGCTAACATCACCCACCCCCCCACCAACAACCACAGCAACATACCCTAACCGTTCAACACAGGCAATCTTAGTGCGAGAGAGAAGAGAGAGAGAGAGAGAGAAACTTAGAGAGCGCACCGCGTTGTGCGCGGGGTGTTAACTGGCCGTTTGACTCCTGAGCAAATGCGAGTGTAAGGGTACAGAGTATGTTATAGTCGGGCTTGACCGACTTTCTTTCTTGTTTTTATATGAAGTTTGGCAGGAATTTTTAGTTTCCGCGGTGCTGGATACCCGGCTTTAACTTTGAAATAAACTATCAAGAACAAGTCTACGATTTGTATACCCTTGTAGACTTGTAAGAGGGGATATATAAAATTGTCCAGAGGTTTGTAACGCTTTGAAGGAAGCATCTCTACATATAAAACAGTTTGTCCTGACTGACTAACTGACTGACTGATTGGCAATCAACGCAGAGCGCAAACGGTAAGAGATAGAAGGCTGAAATTCGGACAGGAGTTTCCATTAGTGGTAAAAGTGCGTACTAAGACGGGGTTTTGGAAAATTCCAACCGGAAAAGTCGGAAAAGCGTCGGAAAAGTTTGTATGGAAAAATTTTGTTTTTTATCCGATTGACTTGAAATTTGGTTCGACACGTGTTTTCCCGATTTTGGAAAATCCGCCCACGAGGAAAATGGCCGAAAAATTTTGCATGAAAAAATATTTTTCATCCGATTGGCTTGAAACTCGGTTTGTAAGGATACAATACGAAACAATTTGAAATGTGATTTTCCAGTAACGGAAAATCCGCCCAAAAGGTGTGAAAATGCCCGGAAAATGCTGTATGCAAATATCTATTTTTCATCCTATTGGCTTAAAACTCGGCAACAACTAGAGCAACTACAAGAAATGCAGCAGAACAACAACAAAAATAATATTGATGAAACAACTACAACAAATGTTTAATCTTAGTGAATAGTAGTGTTAGTAATATAGTTAAACATATGTATTGTTAATAATAATCAAACAAGCAAAACTACTAAATGAAATAAAATAAAAAAAATTTGTGTTCCTAAAAAAAAAAAGCAATATTTGGTATCATTTTGTTGGGTTACGGTTAGACGTTAGAAACGGTTAGAATTTTTTATGTTAGGCATAAAGGCGTGTGTGTCTGTGTGTTTCTTTTTCTCTCTCTCCCTCTCTCTTTGTATTTTCCCCCTAGTACGGCCGATCCACGCTGTATCAACGTTCCGTCGACGATATTGTGACTGTCGTTGACGCTCGACTGACGTATTTTTCAAGGCGATGTCCGCTCAATACGTTAACGGCTCTCCAGGCACGCTAGGTCGACGCAACGCCATGCAGAGAAGCGACATAAGCGACGCTCGTTCGACCCAATGACATGCATGGGGCGACTTAAGCGACGCTCGTTCGACCCAATGCCATGTATGGGCCTTCTCTCTCTCTCTGTTTAGCATTCGGCCCATGTTACAATTTGACAGGCGGCACGACGCATCACCGTACAAAGGGCAACGCTGGGTTGACGAAAATAGAGTGACTGACCCCAGCCGTACTAGAGGGTTCTTCCAACTGTTTGTTAAAAAAAAACTACCAACCCCCCACAAAAATTTGTCTGTTGAATATTACTTGCATTTTGTCTGCCAACAAGTAGCTTGGAACGTGGTCGAGTGGATGAGACATTCGCTTAGAAAACATAGAATCCTGGGTTTTTGTTTGGAAAAAACGTTATATCTTCCACAGTTTCGTATTTAGATGTTTCTTACCTTCTAGAGATATTTAGTAATCAATATTATTTATCGATTTGCTTTAGGAATGATACAGATCGGATGAACAATACTCAAGTTATGAGCAAACACCACCACAGCATTCCATTCAACAAAGACAATCTAAGAGAGAGAGAAAGAAACTTAGAGATGAGCGTATAACAAAAATATTGCAAGATAACCGCTGGACTCCTTGGATAAGACATTTTTTAGACATTTCTCTGCCTTGATAATAGACAATTATAATTTGTGTTTTCACGCGTGTTACTAACAATTTATTGGAGTTATAATCGGGAGCAAATGCGAGCGGCGCGCATTGGGCGATTTGGCTGATCTAGCGAATATAAGTGTAACGAAATACAAATTTTCAACTTTTATAATCCGCCAAAATTTGATTTCCCGCCGATACCAAAATGTTAATTTAGCAAATCGATAACATCAATATCGATAAAGTCCATATCATTGATCAGCTGTGAACTCCCCGAACACAACATACACAACAGCACATTATTTTTTATAAGTTTTTCCCGCGTTTCTTACACGTTCCTAGATTGTTGTGAAAACTTGTTGGTTTATTGATTTTAGATCTGTTTTTTTTTGTTTTTAACAAACTAAAGGTATGAATTAAAAGCAGAGGTCGCAATAATCGGTCTCTCTCGTGCTTGTTGTCAGAAAACAACCGCTCATTCACTGACACGATGCGTAACTGTTGCGAAAAAACACACAAACTTCGTTCTTCTTTGGCTTGCTCTTCGCTCAACCGCCGACCGCTTTTGGTCGCTCGCTCGGCTCAGTGTTCACTCGAGACCTTTTCGGTCGTAAAAACTCGGCAAATGGTCTTTTGCGCATGTATGTATGCATGTGAGTTGCGCGTGTGGATAGCTAGGCGTGGATGGGCAAAACAAAAGAAATACGGAGCTGTCGATTTAAAGTGATTTTGTGCAAGCTTATCAAAATGAGTCGTGAAGTGAATTTGTTCTTTAAATATGATAAAAATACAAACATATCAATATGCAACGTATGTGATGCAAAACTAACTGGCCACCATGCAACCAATTTAAAGCGGCATTTAAATGCAAAGCATAAACACATTTTCGAATCAGTTAAAGATGTTAATTTGATAAACGAAGGGCAAAAGATTGTGAAAAAACGAAAAATATCTTATGAGACAAATGAAGAGACAATAATTGCATCTCTTGTAAAAATTGTCACAACTGATGGAAGGCCATTTTTATACCCGTTACTCGTAGAGTAAAAGGGTATACTAAAGTCGTGCAAATGTATGTAACAGCCAGAAGGAATCATTTCCGACCATATAAAGTATATATATTCTTGATCAGCATCAACAGCCGATTCGATATAGCCATGTCCGTCTGTCCGTCCGTCTGTCTGTCTGTATGAACACCTAGATCTCAGAGACTAGAAGAGCTACAGCAACCAAATTTGAAATGTAGACTCCTATTGTCTGCACGCAGATCAAGTTTATTTTCAATTTTTGCCACGCCCCCTCACGCCCCCGCAATTTGGAAAAAACGTGATATCTCCTACAGTTTTGATGATAGATGGTTCGTACTTTCTAGAGATATCTAGTACTCAAATTTATTTATCGATTTGCTGAAGGAATGATAAAGATCGGATGAACGATACTCAAGTTATGGGCAAAAAACGGTCAGTTAACACCCCCCACCCACCCCACCCATAACCTAAGCATTGCGTTCAGCAGCAATCTTAGTGAGAGAGAGAGAGAGAGAGAGAGAGAGAGAGAGAGAGAGAGACTTAGAGAGCGCACTGAGTTGTGCGTTGTGTGTTAACTGGCCGTTTGACTCGTGACCAAATTCGAGCTGCGACATTAAGGGTGCAGAGTATGTAATAGTCGGGCTTGACCGACTTTCTTTCTTGTTTTTATTAGGAAAGGTGATACGTTTTCAAAAGTTTTGTTGTCTGATCTGTTTATCGTGATGAATTTGTAGTCATTTATTTTGGATTTAGTAATTGACAAATGTCTATTAATATCTGGCGGATAATAAATAGCCGAGTTAAAAAATGTTGCATACTTTTCGGCTGACCCACCTCAGACATACAGGAAGGCTATTAAACATTTGTTTCCATGAGTAACGGGTATATCGAAGTCGGTTAGAGCCGACTTTAACTTACGCTCTCGTTATTACTGGATAGCGAAGGGTTTCGCGATATTTTAAACCCAGTATACAATGCCTTACAAATGTCTCCAATAACATCCAGGAGCATAATGGACCATGTACGAGTGAAAGAGATCGCTATAAAAGAGGATATAAAAGCTTCTGTTAAGCGGAAGCTTATATCGCTCAAAATAGATGTAGCAACTAGAATGGAGAAATCCATATTGGGTATTAACCTACAAATAATGCAGTCTACATTGGAAAATATTGAGATCGTAGTGAAAACTCTTGGAATGGTCCAGTTGTTTGAGTCGCATACCGGGCTCTATATTAAAAACAAAATTTTGGAGATTATCAAGGAATACGAAATTGAGGTTGACCAAATTTTCAGGTAAGGGTATACACAAAATAATTAAAGAAAATTTGTTTAGATAGTTAATAATAATCATATATATATGTATATTAATAAATATATTTGGTGCTTAGCATTACTTCCGACAATGGCAGAAATATGGTGAAGGCTATTGATCTTTTAAATGATGATGCTATACAGGATCTGTTAACTGATGACGACAAGGGCAACGAGGTTATGGATATGTTAGATTCCATGGCGTTAAATAATGTGCAGCTTGTGCGATATGCAGCACACACATTGCAATTGTGTGTGTATGACGTCAACAAGAAAGACAACATAAGCCAAAAAGTACATGCATGCCGTCAAATATGCAAAGCTCTGCGTACAGGAAAATATAGGTATTTGTTGGTCTGTTTTGTATATATATATGACAATATAATTGATCTTATTTCAGACGTACCTTGATCGAGCATCAAAAAATCATTCCAACTCTGGATGTCACAACACGCTGGAATTCAACGTATTTGATGTTAGTTAAACTCTTTGAGTTGAGGAGTTTTATTGAGATGGAAAGCACATTTTTCTTAGACGTTGACTGGGACTGGGTTGAGCTGTACCTTAATGCATTTAAAGATGCTTACGATACAACCCTTAAACTCCAAGAAGAGCAACTAGCGTATAGTGATTTTTTTATTGCATGGATGGAGTTGAGACTGAAATGTCAAAACACCGAAAACGTTATAACCAAGCAATTATTAGCTCAACTCCAAATGCGTGAATCCAAGTTGCTTGAAAACGAAGCTTTATTGTCTGCAATTTACCTTGACCCAAGGATTAATTTGATTTTAACTGATCAGCAGAAAACATTGGCAAAACAGAACTTAAAAAAAATAGCTAGTCGTTATTTTAATTTAAATCAAGTAAGGCACTGAATTATTATCTAAAATGGTGTTGAAACATACAAGTCTCGTCTACTAGAAGGAAATATGTGTTTGTATATTTGTGATTGTGGCTAATAAAATCGTCCTTGTTAAATACTAACCAATGTTCAATGTTTCATAATATGTATAATATTAAACACACACGTACAAAGGCCACAGACAGCGCGGCTCTGGCTCGTTGTGTCTGGATTTTGCTGTTGAATCGCATTGGAGTTCCCAAGCGATTATGGCATCTCAGGCATGAGGAGGGAGTTGTTTTCTGATTGTGGTACCAGGTGAAGACCGCTGATGATATGGTAGAGATACCATTGAAACAGCTGTTCGGTCAACTAACCTCCTGTGTGGTGTGGTGTGTCCCTGTTTTAAAGTTATGTACCAACATAGCGAGATCTAGAGCCGGCAAAAAAATTTGAAGGTTTTAATTAACATAAAGGTCGTTAAAACATACATGTATAATATTAATTAATATATAATATTCCTATATTTATTAAGATTAATGCTACAGTAAACTGTGAAGTGGATGCCATTTCCCATTCTCCTTCCTCAACGAGCAGCATCATTGATTCTCAGGGAACATCACTTTTCTCAACGTTATTAGATGGAATGCAGACTGTGCAAGAGGTGAAAGGAGAAGATGCTTCGGAGAGACTATCCAAACTTTACATGGAAATTGAAAATTTCTGTTTGGTTTATGGTCGATTACCATTAACGGCAAACATTAAAGAATTTTACCGTGACTTGAAATTTAAGTCACCCGATTTGACTGAGGTTGCAAAAGTGGTTTTAGCAACACCGGCAACTCAAGTATCGGTGGAGAGGTCTTTCTCGGCACTTAATTTCATTTTAAATGAAAGACGCACCACTTTATCCGCCGAGAATATAAGCTCGCTGCTGATTGTTAAACTTAATTCGTAATTCATTTAGATATTAAAACATATGTCATGGAGATAGTCTTAATATTTTTTTATTTCATATTATTTCATTTATTCATTTTTTAGTTATATGCAAAAATATGTAATTATAAGCATTGTTGAAAAAAAATACATGAAGATTAATTTTGTTTTGACACACATACATATTTGTATTTTAATTTAATTTTTATTTGTAATAAATTAATTTAACAGAAATTTTTATTATGCGGCGCACTGACTATTTATACATACGCATATGCACACAAATGAGCGCCATATCACCTTCTCCCTTCCTCTTTAATGCTTTGCCTGTGACGAAATTCTAAGGCAACAACATAAGGCAAACGCAACAACAAAAATAAAAACCTTTTTTGCTGACTTTTTCCTTGCTTCGCTCACTTACTGACTCTCAGTAGCTGAACAACAACCGGCTCTGTTCGCTTCGCGCGGTCAGTAAAAGACCGACTCGTGTGTTGCGCTCAACCCGAAACCGAAGAGCGAGAACACGAAAGAAACGAAAAAGAGGGTTGCTGGTCAGACACTGAGCGATGCCGTTTCATTTTTTTCGGTCTTTGTTGTGAGCAGACCGCGCAGAAAATTTTGGTTGAGCAGATTTTGCGACCTCTGATTAAAAGAAAATAAATGTTTCGTGACCTGTGAATATGTGTTGCAACTTGTGCTTGAAACAAACAATCTTTTTAATACCGGATAATACCGGATTGTCTCCGGACATTCTACTAACACCGACATCTTTCGCGAATACGCATTGAAAACCACAAATTTTCATACGAGAATGTCCATGGTTTTACATGCCCTGCTCGGTACACAAGATATTTATTCATGGAGCCGATATTTTACAAAGTATATTACTTCCGATTAGCATGATGTCCGACAGAAGCCTTGGAAGCAAGTAACAAAAATTTACTAGGAGGATCTAATGAACTCCTTATTTGTTTCTTCGAATCCAGTTAAAACAAGTTTGTGCAAAAGCTCAGTAAATAGCTTCAGCAAAGCATTTTTGTTTAACAAGCAAGCCCAAAATTTCATTTTGGATTATCCTGAAGAATCAGAAAAATCCAATTCGGATTCGGAAAACTGACTTCAAGTACGTTTTCTTTATAAAACATTTGTAAGCAACAAAAATGAATTAAAACAAAATATTAGTTGGGGTTGGTGACCTTTTTGTTGCATTGCAAAGATCCTTTTTTAGCCGGCTCAAGGTCAAAATATACCGGTGTGTTCTGCATTTCGACGGCGATTTCATCGTCGGTTGATTTTAATTTAGCCCGAAAGTTTCATACGTGTTCCAGAGTAAGCGGCGTTTTCGTTTTTTTCAGAGTAAGTTTCAGAATCAACCCAAAAAACAGCTGATCAACAACGTGGAAGTGTGACATTTAATTTTGATTTTACAATAGTTCTCGCTAAAATGCTGGTTTGATAGCTAGAGATGTCCTTCGCCGAAGAAATGGCAATGGAAAAACTTCAGCGGAGGCGTCTGAGGGATGCATCAAAACCACTTTCACACTCAAATGCAACGTAAGTGCAAAAGTTTCTGTCACTTGTTATTAAACAGCTCATTGCTAATGTTTTTCAAGAACAGATTTCAATATAATTACCGAATGGCCAAGAATACAATTGTGATGATTTACAACATTGTAGAAGAGGATATACCTAAGACATCGATACCACCTATCTTGCAATTGGCTATGGTCTTACGATTTTTAGGCGTCGGATCGTTTCAACGTGTCATTGGCAAGGACGCAGATCTGGCCATTTCTAGACCAATGGTCTGCTAGATCATGTGGAAGCTTCTCCCATTATTGGAAAGACGACTTTTTCCGCGATTTATTAAATTTAATCAGCCCAGTGAACAAATTTCTGCATCAAAGCATCACTTTTATTCCAAGTACAGAATTCCAGGAGTCATCGACTGTGTTGATGGTACACATGTTAAAATCACAAAACCAGAACAGGACGACCATCAATACTTAAATCGAAAGGGATACTTGAGCCTTAATGTGATGATTGTAAGTATGCATTCTTTAAATTGTGAAATGTCTGCAGCTTTTACATTTTCTAGATATGTGATTACAAAATGCGAGTCATATTTTTCAGCTGGAACAGCAGCTGGGGTGGCTGTAGTAGCAGCTGCGGTGGCTGGAGCAACAACTGGAGTGGCCGTAGCTGCAGTTAGAGTGGCATTAGCTACAGTTGGAGTAGCCTTAGATGCAGCTGGAGTAGCGGTAGCTGCATTTGGAGTAGACTGAGCTGCTGCTGGAGTTGATGCAGCCGAAGTTACAGCCGTATTGCTCTCGGGCAAATTCATCATCATTTCCATGAATTGCGAGAGTACACCACCATGACGGCGAGCATGACGACGCTCACGACGAGAATCCTTAAAACCGGAAGATTCCCCAGTTGTTGTTGGTGTAGAACCAGCAGCCTGAGCAGCCGCAGCTGCCTGCGCAGCCTCTCCAAATGGGCACTGCTGACCGCGATGACGACGACCACTACGACGCCCATTGGTTTCAGGTCCACTTAGCCAAGCCTCCACTACACTGGGCCCATTATTGGTTGGCATGCGAATCATCAAGTGCTCGAGATGCTTATGGGCAGCCTCGCAACCTTGGCATAAATCGACATCCAGTTTGCCAGACTGGTGGAGTTTCAATAACATTGGGAGAGAGCGAGACAGAGAGGCTGGAAAGAGAGACAGCACCACTGTGCGGCGTACCGTTATTTTTCGCCTGCGCCAGTAATGCGAGCGGAATGCACACCTGCAACGTTATTTTTCGCCTGCGCCGCCGGGAGTGCGAGCGGGATCCACGCCTGCGCCGTTATTTTTCACGCGAGCAGACTTTCGGCCGGTGTGAGTGCCGTTATTTTTTGCCGGCGCCAGTGTGCCGTAATTTTTTTGGTGCGCCACGTGAAATTTTTTAATTTTGTGAACGATGTCCGCCCAACCAGCCGACTGGCCAGACGTCCAGCCAGTCGTCCAGATTTTGCCGCCCCCATTTCCAAATCCTTAAACCCTGACCCCATATCCTCATCCCAACCCCAAATTCCCAATTACAAATCACACGCCTGCACCACCAGAACCTACACGAGCAATAATTATAAAACAATCAATAACACCACCAGAACCAACACCACGAACAATATCTCAATCAATAACAAAACAAGAACCTACACAACCAATAATAATAAAACAATCAATAACACCACCAGAACCTACACAACCAACAATATCTCAACCCGCACTCGTCTGCTGCCCCATATGCCAGAAAAATATACGAGAGCGGTATATGAACAGTCATATAGTATCTGAGCATGTGGGGCAGTCAATTGTTGGTCCAGGGTGCGCCAAACCGTTCCGCCTGTGGCGGAGTTTTCTTAAGAGAAAATGCTGCACCGACAACTTCCTGTGTCCCCCAACAAAGGTCAGAAGACATAGCGTTGAAACGAGAGTGCCACACTATGTGTCAAGGCACTTCCCTGAAGGACCCCAAAAAGAGGAGTTGAGAAAGTTTGTAAAATTGTATGTATTAAAATCTTGTATACTCCATTTAATAATTTACATATGTTCATTTATCCCACAGGCCGGGCCCACCTAACACCCCCACACAATAATTGTAGCCGCCAGTTGGCTTGCAGATCAAGGTGAGGCCATGTTGGTCCTAGAGGCCAACTATAATCTGGACCTCACAATTAAGGAAGTATTTAACAACGATGTAACTAAAGTTTTGGAGTAAACTAATCGCTTCCAAAGCTTTAAAGGAAACCAAAAATATTTTGATTTAGCTATGTTTGCGATTCAGATGTGCTTCTTGTCATGGTCCAACGCTGAAGTTAAGCGTGTCTTCAGTCAGGTTAATTTTACAATAAATAAAAACTCAGAAATCTAAAGGAGCTGAGCACTCTCAACACAATATTATGTATAAGATATTGGATATAAGTGAAACAGAAACTAGAATATTAAATTAAAAATATTATATGTGTAGTTGCAGATACGGGTTACGTCGATATGGAAAATCCTGCGTCGATTATAAGGTCCTTCCTAGTAACCTAAAGCTAATAGGCACAACTGAGGCCTACGACAAGGATGAGGACGAGGAACTCTGATGGTATTTTAAATATATAATTGCATAAATACGAAGAAAACTCACACGCTTTTTTTCCAGGTTTTTTGTCGAAAAATACAGAATTTTCTCCTCTCCTTCCCGCCAAAAACAGATTTTGTTCTCGGCAAAAATTGGCAGCACTGGCAGGGACAAATGCCGATTCTAAAACCGCTCTAGTAATCCCTTTGGTTGATCTGCACCTCCAAGGTGTAGATTCGACCGATACCGCGCACTGAGTCACTTGCAAGTGCGCTGATGCTCTGCTTTTATAGGCTGATGGGCGCAGTCGTCGGTGGCAGCGAGCGCAGATGAACGTGGCAGAGCGCGCGATTTCGATAACAATGGCGCGGTGCCTATCGTCAGCTGTTAGCGATTGATAAATTTCAAATTTTTGCCACGCCCACCCCCGTCCCCACAATAAAAAATGTTGAATATCTCCCACAATTTTTTAGATATCGATCTCAAATTTAAAACTTACATTTATATTCGCAACATCTATAAGCCCTGAAGTTTTCATCAAGTTCGGATGATAAATAGCCGAGTTAAAAAATGGTGCATACTTTTCGGCTGACCCACCTCAGGCACACCGGAAGGCTATTAAACATTTGTTTTCATGAGTAACGGGTATATCGAAGTCGGTAAGAGCCGACTTTAACTTACGCTCTCGTTTCAATATGTTGGGGCGAGCTTTTTCAAGTGTATTAAAACTTCGGCACAGACTTAGTTAGCTTTGCTTTCTCGATTTGTATACCCGTTACTCGTAGAGTAATAAGGGTACGTAACAGGCAGAAGGAATCATTTCCGACCATATAAAGTATATATATTCGTGATCAGCATCAACAGCCGAGTCGATATAGCCATGTCCGTCCGTCCGTCTGTCTGTATGAACACCTAGATCTCAGAGACTAGAAGAACTAGAGCAACCAAATTTGAAATGTAGACTCCTATTGTCTGCACTCAGATCAAGTTTATTTCAAATTTTTTCCACGCTCACCCCCTCCCCCACAATAAACGAGAGCGTAAGTTAAAGTCGGCTCTAACCGACTTCGAAATACCCGTTACTCACGGAAAGAAACGTTGAATAGCCTTCCTGTGTGTCTGAGGCAGGACAGCCGAAAAGTATGCAACATTTTTTAGCTCGGCTATTTATCATCCGATCTTGATGAAAATTGGAGGGCTTATAGATGTTGCGAGTATTAATGTAAGTTTTAAATTTGAGATCGATATCAAAAAATTGTGGGAGTAGTTCAACTTTTTTTATTGTGGGAGCGGGGGTGGGCGTGGCAAAAATTTGAAATAAACTTGATCTGCGTGCAGACAATAGGAGTCTACATTTCAAAATTGGTTGCTCTAGCTCTTTTAGTCTCTGAGATCTAGGTGTTCATACAGACAGACGGACAGACGGTCAGACGGACAGACGGACATGGCTATATCGACTCGGCTGTTGATACTGATCAAGAATATATATACTTTATGTGGTCGGAAATGATTCCTTCTGCCTGTTACATACATTTGCACGACTTTAGTATACCCTTTTACTCTACTAGTAACGGGTATAAAAATGTTGAGTAACTCCCACAATTTTCAAGACATCGATCTCAAATTTAGAATGTACATTTATATTCGCAATATCCATAAGCCCTGATATTTTATCAAGATCGGATGATAAATGGCCGAGTTAAAAAATGTTGAATACTTTTCAGCTGTCCCACCTCAGGCACACAGGAAGGTTATTAAACATTTCTTTCCATGAGTAACAGGTATATTGAAGTCGGCTAAAACCGACTTTAACTTACGCTCTCGTTTTAGTTTGACAATGGCATTTTGCCGTCAGTCATATTTACAAATTAATGAAAGTTACTTATTAAGAATAGTTGATATATGTAATTTATTCTTTTTCGAAAGTGCTTATCAATAGCAATTATTTGAATTACCCTTCAGTTGTTTTAAAATATTTCTAGCATGATTTGATTCCTGTATTTTAATGCTTCATGTATATATCCTGCGAGCGTGTTCAAAATGTCTATGATTTGGGATTGGGATAGGGTGGACTTTCGCCAGTAAAGTATTCTAAATTCTCTTAGAATTAGGCATTCGGCCAAAAAGTGGAAAATATCCTCCTTTGCATGACTATTGCAAAGCGGGCATTCGTTTTCAATTGAGGTACAGGATCTGTAGGTTCTGCAATTCAGCGCAAGAAGATCACATCGAGCTCTGAAAATTTGTGATATTGAATACACGTGGGAGCGATCATTGAAATAATTTCCTTCATCCAACGAGAAGCTTAGAAACTTGTACATCCGCCTGTTTGTTCTTTGTTGGGCCTCTGCGATAAATTTTTCATTTGAATTCGCTGCAACCAATCTTGTTTCCGGCTTGTCCATCACTTTTCTCATGTATTGGAATTGCATGCCTAGAGTATAGCAGTAAATTTCTGGAAGCCCAGTGTCAAGGTGAATTGCATAGGTGGGACTATTTCGAGGCAGTTTGGACAGTTTCTTGATGAATAACTGTAGCAACTTCTCTACTTCATTATGTTTAGAGTATCCCCATACCTGTGATGCGTAACACTGGTCGAGCTGTTGCCTCAACCATTTTGTATTTTACGCTCGGTAGCACATTTTGTTTACTAATCAGACTGCACCAGGTATTTTTTAGCGCCATTAGAGATTCACTCAGCTTTAGTTTAAGATGTGTCTCAATTTTTCCGTTCGCTCTAAGTGTAACTCCAAGGTATTGTGGGGCGAAACTCTCTCAATCTCTGCACCGTTTAAACTCCACGATTCTTAAGCTTTGCGGCCTCTGCCATCCCTAAAGACCAGTGCTTTTGATTTTTCAATGTTGATCTCCAGGTTACAAGTATTGCAATAGGCGTTTAAGTGACACAGCATGCTTTGCAGCGTACTTGCGGAGTCAGCCAGAAGCACCATGTCATCAGCCTAGAGTAAGGACTTTATGTGATTGTTGCCATAATAAATTCCTCCAGGCAGCGCTTCGTTTACATCGTTCATAAAGAGCGAGAACAGGAGTGGACTCATCACGCAACCCTGCTTAAATCCTGCGTTTTTTTCAAACCAATCTGAAAGTTGTGAACTTTCATCGTACATCTTGTGAAGGGCTTTTAAAAACTTTGACGAAATACCCATGCTGCTGAGCTTGTAGATTAAGCTTCTTCTATTTATAATGTCAAACGTCGCCTTAAAGTCTATAAAGCAGACAAAAAGTTTTTTTTGGTGACACAATGAAGATACAATCCACTGTCGAAAAATCCTTCCTAAAGCCAAACTAGCTTCCGCTAAGCAAATCACGTTTGTCGACCCAAATCTCTAAACGCTTTAAGAGTATTGAAGAGAACAGCTTCATGGCCGAGTTTAGAAAGGCTATACCTCTGTAGTTGCTTGCCTTTGTTGGGTTTCCTTTTTTGTATAATGGAAATATTAAACTCTTTTTGAAACTATCAGGTATTGCTCCGTAGGTGAGAATGCTGTCAAAGGTACGCGCAAGTTCTTTCACAAATTCAGGTGTTGCATGTTTGAAGAATTCTACAGGTATACGGTCTTCGCATGGTGCCTTATTCGTTTTAGCTTTTGTGATCGCCGCCTCAATTTCCGATATGCTAACTTGTTGTAACATTGGCCGTGTTCAGCAGAACAACTTGCTCCCTGATCAACTATAAATTTGCAATAATCTTCCGCCTGAACTCTAGTGATGCGGCATTATAATAGTCAATTTGAGGTATCATGATACAGGAGCATGTATCAAAGAAATAGTTTGCTACTTTAAAGTGATACTGCTCACTCCAACAGCAGAAACTAATCGATGGATAATTTTTTTCTGATACCTGCTCAGGGATCAGTTATTCTGCTGAACACACCCATTGTTTTCGACTTCCAGTTGAGCTACTTGCTGATTCAGATTTTCCTTATAACGATTCTCAAAACGTTGACACCAGATTATCTTCGGTTGTAGGACGTGGTCGTCGTTCTGCTGTTGTTCTTGCATAGCGCGGATTTCGACTGTAATAGGCATGTGCTCTGAGTATTCAATGTCTCTTAAATACTTTTCCCAGCATGCACCAACTGCCCAGTAATCGATTATGGAGCAGGCGTCTTCTCTGATGAAAGTGAAGTTACCATCACAGTCACTATTTGTTCTTCCGTTTAGAATCGTTAGGCCTAGGCATTCGAACAAATGTAAGAAGCGCTGCCCCCTTTTGTCAGGCTTAAGGTCCCTTGATTTTCTGGCTATATTAGCATATCTGCTCACTTGTGATTCATTTGGAGGTTGTTCCTGGCCGATTCTTGCGTTGAAGTCTCCCATAATCATAACCGTATTGTTGTCCAGCTCAGTTAGGGTATCATACAACTTATTGTAGTCCGCTTCCCAACTGTTTCAGTTTAGATATATCGGTATAATTTTAAGGGATTCCGCACCAAGATTGAGCTACATAATAGTATATCCATTTAACGTATAAAGTCCATATCTAAATCACGATAAGTTGTTTTCCGGATCCCATACAGACATTCTCCTGAGTGGCGACACGCGTAGCAATTTGCCAATGCAACTTGTAGTCGGCAAAATAGGATTCGTATGTAGCTTCATTTTTGTCTATAAATGTTTCATAAAACGTGAAAATATCGTGGTCGTTTACAAGTTTAAAAAAAGGAATGCGTATGCGTTTGTTTGCTAATCCTGCTATATAATATGACAAAATTCTTAAATCTATTATGCTATTTTGTTGGGTATTAATATGACTGACGGCCTTATTACTAAAAATTACAATTTTCATTGGAACGTTGGAAAGTCCCTCCATTGGGTGCACCTTTTGCTTTCATCCTGCTGATGAGCCTTCCATAACTAGTGTCCAAATTCCAATCGCTCCCGAGAAGAGCTTTGAGAGTTGGTTCTGCTGATTGACCATTCTGAACAAGCTCATCCTGTCCATTCCAATAAAACCATTTGTCCTCAATGGAAACCTGGTCATCACGTTTGAGCACTTTTTTGTTTGGATAAGCTGTCATAATTTCTGAACGCAATGTAAGCATTGCATTTTTTCTCATCAATCGCTTACTTTAGCACCGCATGTACAGTAGCCGTTGACCCAAATTATGCAAGTACCGTAATTTTTACGCCAATCTCCCCCAACCTGATTTTATTTGTCAATTTTGCGCTACTACCAATTTTAAAGCCTTTAGTCAAATTATCATAACAATATTAGTGAGAATTGTTATGTGCTGAAACTAAAAAAATTAACAATTAAGCACACCAAGTTTGAATGTTGTTGTTTTTTGGAGATGGGAACGGGGGATGGGGACTGGATCGATATTCGAAATGCGAGCCAGGGCTGCGGACTGGTGGTTCGGAAGCGGAACTAGTTCCGGAGTTGAGCGGGTTCAAGTCAAGCTTTGAACTGTTCTCAATTTGGGGGTGAATGGTGACAGAGAAGAAGAGTGGAAGATTTTCTGAAAGTCATTATATCTAGTCCGGCCCCAGAAAAAAAAAGGGAGAGTCAAATTTTTATATATATTCGTGAAGTAATTGCCTGTTTGTTCGACTCGGTAAGGATGTACATTTTGAGTGCTGTGCTAGATTATATATAGCAAATCTATCCTAGGGCCAATTTGGAGCAAATCACCCCGGAGATCGGAGAAAGAGGCCACATTGTATTGGCAACCGCAGAGCGGCCACCAGAGGACCCACATTTTTCGCTACAGGAAAATTGGCTACCCACCTCTGGGTGGCCTCAGGTTTTTATACCATTTAATTCATAAACACTAGGAGAAGACGGAGGACTAGTTTTCAATTTAATCTTAATTTTAAGTATTTATTTAAATGTCTTTTTGTTCGTAATTATTCTTTTTGTTAGGCATAGATATTAATTTATAGAATTTGTCGTGTATTCGTCATAGCGGTACCCTGGTTAGGAGAGAAAAAAGCATGTGTTTAGTGACAAAGGAATCGTTTGAAAATATATATATATGAGAAAGTGAATTTAGAATGATGGCGTAAAATTGTTAGTGGGGTGAGATTTCAACATAAAATCAGTATCTGAGGAGATAGGGGGTTGTCCGAATTTCAGTAGTCATCCAACGGAAAGGGGGGGTAATGTTCGGGCAAAATATTCCGAACAGTCCAGCTATCGAGGTCGTACTCATCCCTGAGTCAGCCGTAAGCTAGCCGGCGACCGATAGTTGGACCCGGGAAAGAAGGTCGGGTCATAACAGAATGTGTGACTTCAGTTGTAAATAATGTGCTATTATTACATATACTAATGTTGCGAGCTCCTGGGGCGTCGCAACTGTATCAACAATTACTTAATATTATTAAATAATTTAACAAGGTATTAAATTTTGATTTTGATAGATACAGTAAAATACTATTCAGCAATATCAACCTGAGACCTGTCCGATAAAGGAAACCTTAAAAATACATTTTTTAAAAAACATATTTTTTTAAATTTTTCGTTTTTGGCGATTTTTGAAATTGTTTATTAAATTAACCAAAAAATTTTTTTGCAAAACCGCAAATCACGTTTTGGTGGGGGTGTCGCGATCTAGATTCCTATTTTTTGTAATGAAATCCAAAATGGTGAATTTTAAAACCGTTCGGTTTCAAGAGGGAATAAACATACTTTTTTTGTTTTTGTAACAATGTGTGAGTATTTTTGGATTGCTTTTTTCTGTTTGCTGTTTTTATACCCGTTACTCGTAGAGTAAAAGGGTATACTAAAGTCGTGCAAATGTATGTAACAGGCAGAAGGAATCATTTCCGACCATATAAAGTATATATATTCTTGATCAGTATCAACAGCCGAGTCGATATAGCCATGTCCGTCTGTCTGTATGAACACCTAGATCTCAGAGACTAGAAGAGCTAGAGCAACCAATTTTGAAATGTAGACTCCTATTGTCTGCACGCAGATCAAGTTTATTTCAAATTTTTGCCACGCCCACCCCCTCCCCCACAATAAAAAATGTTGAATAACTCCCACAATTTTTGAGATATCGATCTTAAATAAAACTTACATTAATATTCGCAACATCTATAAGCCCTCCAATTTTCATCAAGATCGGATGATAAATAGCCAAGTTAAAAAAATGTTGCATACTTTTCGGCTGTCCTGCCTCAGACACACAGGAAGGCTATTCAACGTTTTTTTCCGTGAGTAACGGGTATTTCGAAGTCGGTTAGAGCCGACTTTAACTTACGCTCTCGTTATTACAACATATGTTCCAAAACGTTTTAAAAATCGGTGTTTACTTCCAAGAAATTCTTATTATTATTTTTTTTCACTTTCTTTTTGTAAGTTTAAATGTCATGTCAAAAATTAAAATAAATTTTAACATTTCTCCAATTTTGAAAAAAGTGTTAAGCTTCAAAGCAAAGTTATTTAGGACCACTGGTTAATATAAATTTGCAGCCAGTTCGAATTTGAATATTAACACTCTCATAAGAAACATACATATACACACAGGTGTAATTACAAAAAAAACGAGAAAATCGTCTGCAGAAAACTCTGTACCTGCA
This sequence comes from Lordiphosa magnipectinata, assembly GCA_037044535.1. Lineage (NCBI taxonomy): Eukaryota > Metazoa > Arthropoda > Insecta > Diptera > Drosophilidae > Lordiphosa > Lordiphosa magnipectinata. Next base: position 295,949 of record JBAMBO010001918.1, read on the forward strand.
ACAGAAAACAGCGCTACGCAGTGAACTTACTTTTGCTCTTAGCTTAATTCTTGTTCATCCGATATTTACCAATCATTCGGCAGATCGATCATTATGACTTGAGTAATATATATTATATAAATATCAAAAATAATAGTGGTATTCCTGAAAGTGATTTGCTTTTGATTTGATATAGATTTCGTCGAACAGCTGTTCACAGCTGCTCCATACAAAACGTCCAGTGTGCCCAGAAAATGTAAGGAAAATAAGGTCATAATAATTGATTTCGCGAAATCAACCTGAAGGCTTTCATTTTGATTTCGTTTTAGTGTGACCGCTCTCTCATAAGAAAATTGCGACGTGCGCTTTGTGTTTGTATAAATTTTTGTGATATAAAAATGAAGAACGTTGTAAGTTATCTCGCATTTTATAAATTAGTAATTTAACGATTATGTATTGCATTTGAGACAGCATACGAGCATTCTGAAAAAAAAATTACCTGGTGCCTTAAGTGGACGTAGTCATAAGTGCTCAAGTTTTTGTACTTTGTGCTTCACTCTCTCAAAGATATTCAGGGTTCAGGGCACAGTTCTCCTTGTTCTCCTGTTGAAAGTCACAAATTCTTCCACAATTTTATACTGCCATCTTCCTCTGTAGATATGCCAAATTACATAAGCCACTTCCGGTGACCATAAACAAATACATTATTAATTAAATTCACCTTATTAAAGTTTGCAACATTTTAAAACTACATATTCTGCCCAAAAATATTATTAAAGAAACTTAGAAAGATAGAATTAACAATGTTTTTCGGCAATTTTTGCTTTCGCGCCTTAATTTAAATCTTGCGCCAATTGTCTATAAGCGAAAGCAAATCAAAATTAAATCAGGGTCGTTCCACCAGCTAAAACGCTTTCAGGAATACCACTAATAATTATCGTCCGAGTTTTATTTATTTGCTTAACAATATTACTCAAACATCGACTACGACTGGAGCATAAGAGCAGACCTGGCCACAAAGATACATACAAATCTTCATAAAAATATCTAAGAAAGATATTCCAATATTAAAAATAGCGGAAAGCTAACTTCGGCTCGACCGAAGTTTTTATACCCTTGTAGCTTGTATGATTTATATAAACTAGTAGCCTGATTCCACTGACACAAATATGTACATTCGTCCAAATGTACACAGTTTTGACAAGGCCTCCTATATACATTTTCTCTCCCAATTTCTATGCCAGCTGTACTATATAGTTGTCCTATTAAACTTGGTGGAATTATGTGAAAGCATAGAAAAGTTTTTATCACTAAAACAAAATTTTCGACCGATGGTTCCTATGGCAGCTATATGCTATAGTCATCCGATCCGGCCGGTTCCGACAAATGTGCTGCGTATTTGTACCAAAAGACTTCGTGCAAAGTTGGGCTAAGATAGCTTAAAAACTGACGGAGGAGATAGCATAGAAACAGACGGACGGACAGACGGACATGGCTATATCAACTCAGCTCGTCATGCTGATCAAGAATATATACACTTTATGTGGTCGGAGATGCTTTCTTCCATGCGTTACAAACGTCTCGACAATTTTAATATACCCTCTAAAAGGGTATAAAAATTCGTGAGTCCCGCTAAACCCAAATAAATATTTAAATCTAAGTCACTTGTGCGCATGAGCCCCCTTAATGTTTTGCTAATTCAAACAACTGGTCTTACTTAATTTGGGATTTCTATGATCGCGTTAGAACATTTCTCTACCCCTGCCAGTGTTGCCAACTCTCTTAACAAGCTAAATCTACATTTAAAAATAGCTAGAAATAGCTAGAAATTCTTGCAAAGTAGCTATATAAATAGCTAGCATAGTTTTTTTTTTTTTATTATTATTTCCTTTCTTCTCAGTGGAAAATAGCTAAATTGGCAACATTGTCACCTGTGCGGAACATGGAAACAAAATTCACGATCAAAATGCTCTTTTCCCGAACCAAATGCTCTTTTTCCCGAGCGGGAAGCACGCCTGCGCCGCACAATGGTCCAGCCGTAATTTATTTGAAGCGCCGCGTGGAATTTTTTTAATTTAAAAAAAAAAAGTTTTTTGTGGCCAGTCCTCCAGCCAGTCGTCGTGAGGATGCACAGACGCCCGCACAGCGCCAGGCGGCAGCTAAAATGGCACGGCACAAGCAGCTGGAAAAGACTGCTGCAGGTGAGTGGCAGCTGATTCTTCTTTCGACATTTACTACAATCAAATTCTTTGCAGATTCCTCCACCAAAGCCACCACCGCCAGAGATGCACTTTATACCCAATCCCTTTAAACTTTTCCATATAACCGATAAGGATCCCAAGGACATCTACGAGCACTGCGTCACCTCAAACGTCAAGAAGGCCTTAAAGCCGGAGCACACCAATCGACTGAAGCAGGCATTTGTCAAGGCATTGCAGCAGGAGCAGGAGATCGAACAGCGTCTGGACAGACAGAGCAGTCCATCGCCAGTGGAAACGCATTTGTCATCCAACAATTCCATATCCGTGACCGCTGCATCCAACTCGTCGTCGTCGTCAACGTCATCGCACCAGCATGCCCTGCAGCGCGAACGGGAACAACTTCAGGCAACGCATGCCTCTGCAGCGGCTGCTCTGGTCACCGTCATACCGACCAAATGTCAGACACCCACGCCAGCACCACGACCCACAGCACCGCCACCACCCAGCACACCAGCATCGCGTTCATCACGTGCCGCTGCCACAGCGGCAGCAGCTGCCATTGCTGCCCAGCAGGCGGGTATCCTAAGTCCAGGACCGACGGCAGCGCATCATCATGTGCCCACTTCCACATCGCGTTCCTCCCGCAATGATCGTCACGATCATCACCAACAGCAGCAGCAGTAGTCGCAAGGAGCCCGAGATCGGGATCAGCAGCAGCAGGCTCAGAGCTATGATAAATACTCGGCAGCCACCATGGCGGCGGCAGCTCATCTCAGTGCTTTGGGTGGCGTGGGTGGAGTGAATATCAACAATTTAGACAGTCTTGGAAATCTCAGTAATCTGGGTAATCTCAGCCAGCTGGGCAATCTGGCGGCTCTCGGTGGCTTAGGAAATTTCAATACCGCATTAGGAAACAATTCGCCGGCAGCAATGTAGGCCTTCCAGCAGCAGCTTTTCAGGGGGTAAGGCAACAACCAACACAATAAAAGATTTAAATCATTCTTAGGAAAGTTATTTGGCAGGGATAAAAGATTTTGGACTAAATGATCAGCTACTTTTGAAAGTACGATTTGTTTTATAATATTTTGCAAAACAATCACGAATGAAAGGCTTGATTTCAAGTCTATTTTAAGCCAAATTTCCGTATCTTTTTTTTTACAATTTGACGATTTTATTTGCCTTTTTGCTTTGTCATTTGAGGAATTAATTGGATGTATTTTTGGACGTCAAAATTATCATATGAAACAGTCAATGAAAATAACTTTTACGTATTCCTTACTTAAATATTTTGACCCAAAATTTATCCAGAAAGTGGATTTGTCGGCATGTAATCGCAAATACGTAATACGTAAAAATATTATATGGCGATCATACATAATTCTTTTTAAATTTATCGTTTTTCTCATATAAAACGGGCTTGAATCACAGCAGGAAGTGTGTTCAGATCGCTCCTGAGTACCAGGAGAAGTATTATGGATTTTTGTTCAACATTACATCTATTGTGCACTACTCCTCCTGGAGAAATCACCTTGATCTGTTCCAGAATTTAGTTTTCACACACAATTTTAGTTTAACACACATGGTTACATGACAATGAATACAAGGTGGTGCAAACACTTGCTCTATTTCTATTTTTTCTATCATCTATTTTTGAAACATGACATGATAATCTTCATAATTTAAATGATATGATACAATCTCCAAGGTAGCGCAACTGAAAGTACCCTTTCGCAAGCGCCGGAAAATATCGAACCCAAGAGCTAGATCAAGACACAAAAACCAGGTCCACATTTTGATTAATGCTTTTGATAGAAGTTACTGTATCAAGCATAAATGAAATAGAAAAAATTTCTGATTTGTAAAACCAATTTTTTAAATTGAATCACCTAAAGATTTCAAAGTTTTCCACCTGATTCATAGAAACAACCTTTCTGGATTCCTTAACCTTTTAACGCTAGGTACAAAGATCCGGTGTATCAATCAATGAGATTTTTTCAAGATATGTGAATATTAAGATTTTATATTCATTTAGCTACAATTTTTGTAATAAAAAAAAAAAACGGTTTCCCTATTATAAAACAAGCAAAAATACCTTGTGTATTTACAAAAACTCGTGGCCCTGCTAAGAAGGATCATTGGACGGATAGCCCAACCACCTAGCAGCAGCCATAAGCAACAGAATTAATTGCAACAAATTCGTAAACAAACACCTTCAAACAAAAAACCATAGCCGAAATTCGGGCTGCGAATTTATAATAGTGTAATTCCTATGTCTTTATTTGCCCGTTTCAGAGTTTAAATACTAACTGGATGTTTGTTTGAAGTGTGAACAGCAAAACAAGTCCGCTGATGAGAGAATTTGGTTATTCTCGAAACAGCGATCGTTGTACGGACATACCCAATTGCTATTCCAAAATGTTGTTTATTAATATCTGTTGGTTTGTGTTGGTTATAAAAAGGCTTATAATCAACCAAAAAAGACGTTGAGCTAGCCAGCTGTAACATTGACTAAAATCAAAAACAGGTCACCAAACCCCACATACACAATTTAAATCTTGAACATCGAGTAACAAAGTACAACAACTCAATAAAGTATTACAACTCACCGAGCCGGAATTTAGTCAGTTTGTTCTTCAACATAATAAAGCTTTAATGTTTAGGGATGCATAATATGAAATACCAAACAGCGTAAAAGGATATGTACATTTTAACAGGTTTTTTAAAGGTTGCATTTCATACGATGAGCGTTAATGGGCTTAAAGCCGACTAAAAGCGTTATCTCTCCCTGATTTCCAGATTTTTGTTTTGTATCACAAATAATGCGGAATATTCGATGGAATACCAATATTTTACAACATTCTTAGGTTCGAAACCGTCTCAAAGTTAAAAGTTTATTTTATAAACCGGCTTCTAAAAGTATTAAACGCATGGATTTGGTTCGAAACTTTGTCTATGACTTGGGAAATAGATTAATCATTATCGGTGCTTTTTTTGGTAAATTCCAGATACAATAGACTTTGTATTTATAGTAAAGAGCTCATCCAATTTCCAATTGTGTTGACACGACTTCGAAAACTTTTCTGTGATGCTTGTTTCATAATTATAAAACCCTACGTTTGTTGGTATCTTTCCGACTGTCGTTATACTTAATAAAGAACTTAAACTGCAAATCAGTAATTATTTTCGATACGCGGTCTTCTGTCTGTCTGTCTATCTTCGGCTATTTATTTACAGCGTCTGTCTTCGTCCATCTTCTACTATCTCGTGCATTCTATTTACAGTATGACCTTCGTTCGATTATGATACCTTAACGCTAAAATATTGATACATTTATACATATTGAAGGTTATTAAAAAAAAACACTGCAAAGACTACACTTTAATGGTATATTTGAACTGAAACTTTTTCCAAAAATAGATGTTCCGTTTCATTTTGTAATGTTCGGTTTAATAATGCCAAAAAACTTCTAAGTGGATCGGTGCTGGACCAGCTAGCAGCCTTGGAATCATGGGTTGCGATATTATTTACCTTTATTTTCGGTAATTTTCTTTAAAATTGAGAAATTAAGCCGAAAGTTAAATTTTTATACCCGTTACTCGTAGAGTAAAAGGGTATACTAAAGTCGTGCAAATGTATGTAACAGCCAGAAGGAATCATTTCCGACCATATTAAGTATATATATTCTTGATCAGCATCAACAGCCGATTCGATATAGCCATGTCCGTCTGTCCGTCTGTCCGTCTGTCCGTCTGTCCGTCTGTCCGTCTGTCCGTCCGTCCGTCCGTCTGTATGAACACCTAGATCTTAGAGACTAGAAGAGCTAGAGCAACCAAATTTGAAATGTAGACTCCTATTGTCTGCACGCAGATCAAGTTTATTTTCAATTTTTGCCACGCCCCCTCACGCCCCCGCAATTTGGAAAAAACCTCATATCTCCTACAGTTTTGATGATAGATGGTTCGTACTTTCTAGAGATATCTAGTACTCAAAATTATTTATCGATTTGCTGAAGGAATGATAAAGATCGGATGAACGATACTCAAGTTATGAGCAAAAAACGATCAGTTAACACCCACCACCCACCCCACCCATAACCTAAGCATTGCGTTCAGCAGCAATCTTAGTGAGAGAGAGAGAGAGAGAGAGAGAGAGAGAGAGAGAGAGAGACTTAGAGAGCGCACTGTGTTGTGCGGATAATAAATAGCCGAGTTAAAAAATGTTGCATACTTTTCGGCTGACCCACCTCAGGCATACAGGAAGGCTATTAAACATTTGTTTCCATGAGTAACGGGTATATCGAAGTCGGTTAGAGCCGACTTTAACTTACGCTCTCGTTTTTTACTAATTTCCGTTCCAAGGTCGCATGAACTACGTATTAAAGTAGATCGTTTTTCACAGTTTCCACAAACCTGTGGCTTGTAAAAATCCGAAAGTGGCTTCAACCGTAAATTATTGTGCGTTTGCTGCTTGATTTATCCCTTTCTCGTTTTTATTTTTTTCCAGTTAAAATATTGAGAATTATATAGGTCAATTATGTAGTCGTTTTTCGTATCGATTTTTTTTCCAAAAAATTTATACCTTTTATGATCTTCTCGTTGCAGCTTTGGGTCAGGGTCTGGGTCCGCAGCATATGATGCAATTTGCACCACTTTTATACTCTTATCAGGTAGCCATGGCGCGGGCGGCCCAAGTGGCAGGTGAGTATTGATTATTTCCCATCGACCGCAGTGTTAATTCGTTTCAACAGATTGCCTTTTTTTTTTTTAGCTATATTTACCAGTCGATTTAGCTAGTTTTATGCTTTAACAGTTGGCAACACTGACAGTATGACTGTAGGCGCTAAGCAGAAAAATACCAAAGATCAGCTATCGACATTTCATTTATCGACTAGTCGGCAGTGTTGTAAAACTTGTTCATATGAGAAAATGGTGATATTGCAGTGAGTGTTACCTGTGCGGAACATGGAATTGCTAAAGAATATCGACAACAAAGAAATCTTTATTGAAGTAGGTCGGTCTCTTGATCATTTCTAATTGCATTGGCTTATAATTAACTTGTTCTCCAGGTGCTTCACTTGTCGGTGGACTACTTGATCGGAAACATCAATGACCAGCAGACTCTGCGGCTGTCCCACAAATATGGATTTCCAAATCCCGACGATTTTCTCCTGGCGACCAGAACCATTTCAAAATACTACAGGAACTGCTGTTTGGACAATTGCGAAACAGAGAACTCCGCCCATTTGTCCTGTCTAAGTCCTGAACTGAGTCGTCTTGTGCCCGCAGTGCTGACAGCGAGAGAGCCCGAGGTGTTGAGACATCTGGAGCGGTGTGAAAACTCCAGGAGCAGAAAGTTCGTTGAATCCTTTTCTTGGGACACACGGTTAATAATCGGCGACAGCAGTTTTGGTGGAAATGTGCGCCAAGTGGCCACAGTAAATTTGCACTGTCGCCAATTGCACTCAAATGACGAGCAACTTTTCTTCGAAATGGACAATAAAATGCTTTCCAAACTGATTTCGGTATTAGAGAAATCTCTCAGCATGGAGACGACAAGCTCGGTTAAATAAACTAAAACTGACTAACCTCTAATACCCTGGTTTTAAATGATTATATGTAAGTCACATATAATATAAAACATTGTCTTCTAGCATGATGACATTTTTCCCAAGGAAACAAATGGTAATACAGGATTACTAGCAGCGCAATAGACTTAATTTGTTGTCGAGATGTCAACCAGTACATTATCGTAGCACGGGATGGGAAAGTGATTAATAACACAGGGCAAACAAGGTCCAGTATATTCAAGGGATGGTGGTGATAGATGATTTTAGTGAGCTGCACACTATTCTGTTCTTGGAATTTCATCTTAAACTTGCTTAAAATGCTTATTTCCATTCTTTTGTTTTGAGTCTCTTTTGCATTATTGTGAAGTACTATTTCTTGACTTTAATGTAAACTATCCCAGTTCTACAAATTTGTTTGCCAAGATATGCCATTTTTAATACATATACATAAAACATGCATTCAAAATGGTATATTTTCGCTAAGAAATGGTAGAATTCAAGGTTGTTATTAAAAGTCCTTTCAGATTATTGCGTTTTAAGCAAAGGCCAATAACTTTCGGTAGCCTATATTAAAGGCAATCTCCATCGATGCCAAAGGCTGGTGGACTTAACTGAGCTGCGCTCCTGGCTGGGACTATTCTTGATCAGCATGACGAGCTGTGTCCGTTCGTCTGTCCGTGAACTAGTCCCTCAGTTTTGAAGCTATCGAGCAGAAATTTTGCACAATTTAGTGTAGTATAGGTACATACACCCCAAAAATCTTGATAAATTCATCGCTGGACCGCGAATTATGAAGAATTTATGTGCGGAAATTAATTGGCGGAAACCGAAGTCCGCGGTTTCTTTTTAAATGCATTTTGAAGTTTGCATTTTTGCACATACAAATTATGTGTAATCTCATATGGGCATTTCCGCAGTCGAGAACGCGACATTCCTACGCAGTGCAGAGAAATATGGAAAGCGAAAAGAATTTTTGGTTCTGTTTCAATTTTTTTGTAGCAGTTTATTTAGTACAAAAGGTGGGTTCAGTCGATTTGACGATTCAAATATATTTTTAAAAAATCATGGGATATAGCACGCGACAAAAATGGAAGTCGTTTTCGACTGCATCTAAATAAATTCATAAATCTGCAAATTGTAAAAAAATAATTGGGAGGAGCTGTAGCGTTGTAGCTTTTAATTGACTTCATTCATTTTTTATAGTAAGGAATTAGAAAAGCTCTAAGTATATTAAATTATTTAATTTAATTTTTGTTTTAAATGTAATGTAAAAAAAAAACATTTAAAAAAAGAAAAATTGTTGTTGGGTCTCGGTGGATCTTTCTGTGGAAACGCCCATATGCTTTTCGAATTTTGTTTTTGACTTAAAATACTACTAAGAAATAGAAGTTTGTATTGGCTATTCCTGCTCGAGCTTTTTGCGTATCAGCACTGATGAGTTGATTGAGTTCTTATGGCAACACATTGACATCCTTTATGAAAACTTGTGGCTCGGGTTACTTACCGAATCAATATAGACTAGTCTAAGGAAATCTATTTCTCACGTTGGCCGAAAAAATGACCTCTGCCAGGGATATTTGGCGAAATTACAATTTCACAAAATTTTTAAATCGCACCAATACATAGGCCATTGGTCGCCTTTATGACCCGTTAAAACAAAATATAGTAAATGAAGGTGTCCATTTCGCAGAGGTAATAAAATAGGCTATGGACTAGGCCTTCTAGGGAAACCACATAAAAAAAACCCGTATTGAACTATACTTCAAATTGGTGGTGTAGAAAACAGTTTAGGGAAGTTCCATCCAATGTCAAGCGCCATTTTCAAAGTCGGAAGCGAATAAATAGAGGGTAAATCAGCCATGCTCCCGCATTCGCTTTCGCAAAACTTTTACGATTTCAAACCGGTTTTTGTACCAAAATGCTCCAAATCGCAAAATTTTTTCGAAAACGAAAATGGGAGCCTGGCTGAATATCAAACTTGTAGAAAATTTGTATGAAATTTAAATCAAAATCATAATTCGAACAGCGTATGCGATTACACATATTTTTTATTTGGTATTTATATCGGATGCTGGTGTTAAAGTAAGCTTCCAACAAAACATAAATAGTACACAATCAGCTGCTTAGGTAAGAAAATATAACTCAAAATCGGGGTTGACATACGCGCAAGACACTAAATGGTTAAAGATTGACAAGTTGATAGACAAGTTTTTCCCGAATCTGCCTTTAGAAATTCCATATCCTTAAAAGCCTATTTCCAGAACGCACGAAAATAAATTTGTATGTCAAATTTCGTATGAATAGAAACACTTTTGAAATGTTTTGAGATCTGAATGCTATTACACAGCAGTCTTATTTGTATGAAGTATTGTCCCGAAATAAATTGTTATGTCATCTGGATCAAGCCTTAATGGATTAACTGTAAATTGGACATAAAAACGCAAACAAATGGCTAGTTTGTCCATTTTACCTGGACTCTGTATGCTAGGAAACAGGTTATTTTTAAAATTTTGCTTTGTTCGTGGTATAGTTCTTACTTTTATCTGTAAAATGTGGCACATACTTTATTAATTTCATAAGATATAAGTTAGTGATCGATCTGCAAAGAATGGCCGATTTGTTTAAAAATTAACATTTTTTGTATTGTACATGGGCGTCTGGATAGTTTTTAATGTACAAAAATGTACCCTATACTTATTGCTTTAAAAAGTACACCGGCGCCCATGCAAAATACAAAAAATTTAAATTTTTAAGTATATAGCAAAAAAAGAAAGTCGGTGGAGCCCACCTGTAATATACTTGTGACAGAGTGCTGTGTTAGGACTGTCACTAGACAAATGATGTTCGAATGTGGCTATGGGATATTTTAGTTCAGTCGGAGCATCAGAGCTAGACGGTTCAATCAATTAGTAAAACATCTACAAATAAAGTTCCCAAAATTATAACAAAGTCTGAGTTGTTACAAAGGTATAAGGAAAGCATAATTTAGCAGAATTTCATATAGTTCGTACTGCTGTCCAGTTTTGTAGGTAGATAAAGATAAGACTCGAACTTTACCACCTTTCTTCTTCGTTAATCCTAAAATCGTTGCGCTCTCTCACTTTCCCTTTATTCTGCATACGTATGCGCCCGTATTTATATTGCTCGTATTTGCTGTTATCAGCTGGTGATAAACAATGTCAATTGCCTCCATTACGTGTTCCTGTAGGCTAATACTTGTCTCATTCCTATTGTTGTTCCCGAAATAATGTCTAATATTATATATTGTGAGTCTATGGAATCGAAATGGTCGCTTCGAATGAATTTTCATTCATTTTAGGTAGTCGTATACATAAGACCTTAACTATGAGCATTGGCAAGGTGTGACTTATTTCAATAGTTCAGGTGTATTTATCATTTATTCATTATTCACTATGTATGTATGTAGATAGGTTTAACATGAACAGAGAGATACAAGAAAATGATTTTTACTAATTGGCAACACAAATTCTGAGGACTTGTTTAAAAGCTTTATACAGAATCGCAAAGTAATGGTTCGTAATTCAACTTTTCGCTTATGGCTCATATGTACATTTGTCTTTGTGTTAATAGAGGGAAACCTCAACCATAAAACCCCATTTCGGCTGACTTGGTCCACCATAACGGAATACGTTGGAGAGCGTGCAGTGGGCAGCCACTCAGCTGATGCCTGCGGCGAGATACTGATTCTTGTAATAATAGGCACAGACTCCAACCACAATCGATACAGCAGTGGTCACGAGCACCGATTTCGGCGTCAGTAGAGCTGGTAGCCATTGACTCAAACGATAGCCGCGATTTGCCGAAGTGGTGCGTGCAAGTTTCTTGCGGCGCTCCAACAGAAGTTTCTCTTCCAGTTGCCGTTGTTCTTTCCTGTGGTAACCCAAGATAATATTACCCAAGACTTAAAAGATTGTATAGACTACTTACTCTTTGCGTATAAGTTCCTCAACGTGCTTTTCAATTACTGTTAGGCTATACTTATCGTAAAGTTTACTGGAAGTCTCCAACAGAACCTCGAATGGTAAATCTTCGGGCAGCTGAAAAAGAAAATCAGATGTCAGAATCAAAATACACCTTCCCTTGAACCACATAATTTCATACCCTGGAGAGCAGACAATGCACGGATGCCATATCACAGTCCTCTTTAAGGATTTCATCTGAACGATGCAATAGAATTGCTGCTGTTACAAAGATCGGCGTATATATGGGCGACGCCAGGAAGTAGTCGTATAGTCGTACCACGGCCTTATAGGAGTTCAAACTGTGACCGAACCAGGTCAAGTACCACGGCAAAGCAAAAAGAGTTCCCACAGTTGAGCGCTGCAGAAACTGAAAAAGTTCGGGGTTCTCAAAGTTGACCACAGGCCAGATAAACATCAGACGTCTTTGTGTGGCCTCCATCGTTTCCTGCATACACTCTGAGAAGTGCGTCGTGGATAATTGCTCCATAATGGCGTACGCGACTTCTTCGCCAGCGACCAACAAAAATGTTACGGCAACATCGTGGTAGCCCTGATAGTAGCGCAAGTTGGGATACTTTTTGATCACCCGTAGAATAAGGACGGTGAGCTGGTCCTGCAATGCAATACGTTGCTCGTACGGGATGCCAGGTGGAAACCGTTTCAACGAGCGATTCACATCCAGCACCACTTGATTGTATTCCGGATGGGTCTGCAGCTCGTCCAGGGTGGGTGCCCGCTCTAGTGAAGCCACGTCCACTCCGGCCAGCTGCGGCCATAAAATCCTACGCAGATCGTCGTTGACCAGGCCGTAAGAGGACAGCGCGAGCTCTCGCAAATCGGCGACGCCCACGGACTGACCTGCATTCTGTGCTATTATTTCTTCAATTTGCAGCCGCTTTTTATGCTCGCCATCACTTTCGGGTGCTGCAATAGGATAACAATACGCGTAGAATACATTTCATGACATCATTAAGTTCATTTATACACACATTTCTCGAAACTTAGAGGTGGCTGATCGATTTTTATCTCATCGACATTGCTATTGCTCATGGTGAATGATTTTTTGCAATTGTCGCGGAGACCAAGACCTGTACGCAAGCTTGTAAAAACTTTATTTTCGACTACTATTTACTAATTCTCTGAATTGTTTTTCTTGCAGCTGGAGCTGCTCCATTTGTGGCTGTGTGCAGATATATGTGCGTCAATACAGCGTCGGTTGCTTAGCGTCGGAATTGGAACGGTGGAGAACGGAACAAAAGATACGTTTTTTATTTTAAAACTTTCTCGTTAACCATTAATCAAAACAATAGTTTATGCTTTTCATAATATTTACAATTTAATTTGGTTTAATATGTTAAATGATTAGTGAGAAAATTAAAAGAAGAATTTTTGTTCAATATTCTACCGTTTTAATTCGCGAGCGACGCTATTTTGACACACAGGTGATATATTTTGAGTTTACTCATCAATAGAAATATCGATTGCAAGAAAAATTCCAAATTACACAAATTTATAAGTCGCAGTTCTGAAAAAATATTTTAACTAGTCTCTAAGAATTTTTAATCAGATCAGAAATTTAGTTCGGATGGGAATTCTTTTATAATATTGTGTAAATTATGGCGCAATAAGCGATGGAAACGCATAGCACTGGCGCCAAAAGCTGCTGAAGGTGAAGGACGTGTAAGAGTTTTTAAAGAACAAAATCAGATATTCCGAGACGGGATCGAACCCACAACCCTTTCGCACATCAGGCATACACACCACCCGCTTCACCACAGCCGGCCAGAAAAAAACAGACATTTATACGGCTTCCTCACTGAAGCACATTTTCAAAAAAGATATAGTCATCACTGAAAATGAAATTTCCTGTCCTCATCGTGCTGCTTCAACAATTGCATCTTGAGAACATCTGTTTTTTGTTGAAATTTTACAACATGGCTGGCAACAAAGAATGCAAATGGAACATAGATAACACTAGTTTACAGCCAAAAATACCCATTTCTGCTGGATCTATTTTCAAGTGTAGTTTGGATTGGATTGATCTAAAAATCGATATCAAAAATTTTTTCATGGCAACGTTTCTTAAATATGTATTATTTTCATTTTTTTGGTAGGTGCAAGCCATATGTCACTTCATAATCGTCAGATGAAGTCAAGCAAGATATGAATCGAAAGGTAATTGAATTTTCAATAACACTACACTATTTTCAAATCGGTTAAGTAGTTTGAATACAATGATTAAAAATATTTCAAAATAAATCGATCTTTTGCATGGAAACGCAATAAATTTCGTTTTCAAACGAATTAATAATTAAAAAAAAATATTTTTATTTTTCTACTTAAGAACCGCACTTCTATGAAAAAAATTAGATATCGATGAACAGAATGTATAATGAAATACAGGAGCTCTGAGCAATTGAGTGCTGAAAAAAGTGGTGTTTTTGAGACTTTTTTTAAAAATAAATATTCATTTGCTTCGACTTTTGTTCTGTTCTGGAATATTTTTTCTGAACTGGCTATTCGCCCACTTCTAATATTGACCAAAAAACGAAGACAAATAAAAAAAAAAATTTGGAGACCCCTAAAAATACTCAAATTTGACTGTTAGTTCCTTCACTTAAATGGATCCAGCTACAATATTTATTTATAGAATTTCTTCATCAATACCTTATTATCTCTGTAATATAATAATTTTTTCTTTTTTATTTTTATACTCTGTACCGAAGGTACATAGAGTATATTAAGTTTGTGCAAAAGTATGTAACAGGGAGAAGGAATCATTTCCGACCCTATAAAGTATATATATTCTTGATCAGCATCAACAGCCGAGTCGATATAGCCATGTCCGTCTGTCTGTCTGTCCGTCCGTCCGTATGAACGAAGAGATCTCAGAGATGGTAAGAGATAGAGGTTTGACATGTATGGGACATATATTTCTAATACTTGCAGGCAGATCAAGATTATTTTCAACGTCATATCTCCTACAGTTTTGATGATAGATGGTTCGTACTTTCTAGAGATATCTAGTACTCAAAATTATTTATTTTTTTGCTGAAAGAATGATAAAGATCGGATGAACGATACTCAAGTTATGAGCAAAAAACGGTCAGTTAACACCCCCCACCCACCCCACCCATAACCTAAGCATTGCGTTCAGCAGAAGCAATCTTAGTGAGAGAGAGAGAGAGAGAGAGAGAGAGAGAGACTTAGAGAGCGCACTGCGTTGTGCGTTGTGTGTTAACTGGCCGTTTGACTCGTGACCAAATGCGAGCTGCGACATTAAGGGTGCAGAGTATGTTATAGTCGGGCTTGACCGACTTTCTTTCTTGTTTTTATATATTTCCTTGGCGATTAAAACTGAAATTTCTTGGATTTTTGAGCAATAAATCGATTTTTAAAAAAATTAGTTTTGGTCATTGTATTCATTCTAAACCGATTTTAAAACAATGTTCTATGCAATTATTGACAATTTAATTACCTTTCGATTCATATCTTGCTTGACACCAACAGACGATTATAAAGTGAGATATGGATTACAATGTATGTATGTGCACCTACCGATAAAGTTAAAAATTTCATATTTAAAAAACGTTGCCATGAAAAAATTTTTGAAATCGGTTTTTGAGATCACCAATCCAAACTACACTTAAAAATAGTTTTAGTGGAAATGGGTCATTTAATTTTTTGTAAGCTAGTGTAATGTAATCAATATTAATTTATTTCGCTGCTAGAAACATAATATCTAATGTGGAAAAGCATTTGAAGTTCATCCATGTCAAATTCTTCTCTGTAAATGTTAAAATTATTTCGGGGGCCAGGCGAACCAATGTTTTGTTTAGACCAGAGGTCCAACAGATCGTTTGTGGCCTCTTGAGTCTAATTGCAACTATATTAGATGTCTCTACTTTCTGCAATTCAGTATGGTTTTATTGAAATTATTGATAAGTTAATAATAATTATAAATTATTTGCAAATTTCCAATTTTTGTCATTTGGCGCGTCAACTTGCCAAAAATTATAAAACCTATCGGACAATCGAATGGCAACCGAGTAATGCGAATACAATTTTGCAAAATGCACTTTTTTTGGCATCTCAAGTGCCCATATAAAATTGTATGGGGGAAAATGTACATTTTGCCCAAAATGCGAAAGTGCAAAATGCAGTTGTATTGAGGACAGCACATTAGGGTTTTCCCCTCAACTCAGTTATCAAGAAATCTGTATAAAAGTTGCAAAAAAAAACCCTTTTTGAATGCAATTCTGCACTCAGACTTATTGGTCACTGTGTTAGCAGTGGGGAGGAAATCTCTCTCACTAACATTGTAAGACCATTGTGGGACACACACACGTACAAAGGCCATAGACAGCGCGGCTCTGGCTCGTTGTGTCTGGTTTTTGCTGTTGAATCGCATTGGAGTTCCCAAGCGATTCTGGCATCTCAGGCATGAGGAGGGAGTTGTTTTCTGATTGTGGTACCAGGTGAAGACCGCTGATAATATGGTAGAGATACCATTGAAACAGCTGTTCGGTCAACTAACCTCCTTTGTGTTGTGGTGTGTCCCTGTTTTAAGGTTATGTACCAACATAGCGAGACCTAGAGCCGGCAAAAATTTGAAGGTTTTAATTAACATAAAGGTCGTTAAAACATACATGCGTTGTCATAATTCTTTATTTCCGAAATGAGCGGGTCTTTCTCGACCACCTTTCTAACAATTTGTAAATGATCTTCATATTCCAAATGAAGTAACACTTTAGTTATTCTCGGATTACGACGTCAATTTTCTGTGCCATGGAGGCTAAAGTATTTTGAAGCTTATTGTTATTTGTGTTGCGCCTAAGTTCTCTTTGCTTGATTTTTTCTATCTTAACTGGGCAGATTATGGCATTGGCTGTGAGCTGTCCTTGGCAGCAGTTTTATTCTGTTTATTAGGCTCAGCCTGCTCATTCTCAGATTTTTTAATTCTACATTCGCCTGGCTCATGCTTTTCAGTGCATTTGACGCATCTGTAAGGCATTTTGCAATTGCTGGCCACATGTGTAAGTCTTTGACAGTTTCGACACTGTTTTATGCTGTTAGGGTGAGGTTTGTAACCTTCTACCGCTAAGCGGCAGTGTAGCAATATTTTTAGGCTGTAAATTTGTTTAATTTTGTTGGTTTTTTCAACCTGAATCATAAATAGGTTGTTTTTATAGGATTTGGCAGAAATTATTTTGAGTTCAGGGAGGGAATCGCTTAAGGCTGTTTTTACCTCTGCTTCGGTGTATATGTTTTGGGGTAGTTTTTTTTTATAATAATGGTGTGGGGCTTAAGTTGGTTGGGGGTATAGGTATAAAAAAGAGTTCCTTTTTTGATAAGAGCTTCTTTGGTTTTTAAAAATTCATCTACTGAGTAGACTTTTATATGAATTATGCTTTATTAACGCAATTTAATAGAAAGTTGTTTCGCTCAATAAATGATTGCAACATACCTGTAAGGATTTTTGGGTTTTCGTTGTAAGTTACAATTTCCGGCTGCTGCTGTTGTTGCCGGTCGTGGTTGATGTAGCAGTTGATGATTTTTCCGCCTTTTTGGGTGGAAGTCCATGGTGGTTGGTCATTTGGTCATTTTAAATTTTGCGCTATTTTTAGAAAAAAATCTAGGATCATATCTATTTTTTTCAGTGGAAAATTTTGGTTCTGAATTTGATCTATTTTGCATATGCTGCCGGAGCTGCTTGTTGTTGGTTGCGGGAATTTGGATTTGCTGCTTGGGTTGGTTGTTTTTAAATAGTCCTGAGAAGCTGAGGTTTTTGTTTATTTTATGCGACGCCCCACGGGCTCGCAACCTATATCTATAACAACCATAGTTAAGCATATCAACATTTATATATAACCCCTAGCAATATATTCCTTTCTCATATTCTAATCCCTAGCATAATATTCACATTCACACATCCTAAGCCGCTCGAAGGGCAATATAAACATATAGTTCTTTTTTAAGTTTATATTCACGCTTACACATAAATATTAGAAATTAAGCATGATTTTCCACCTGAAGTCATATATTATAACTTCCTTAGAATAAGTTAAATAAAAGATTCAAAACACGCGCGCACTTTCAGACCACAAGTGCGCGCACCATCAATCGATAGGCAGCCAGCTGATCAACCACGCCATCGTTATCGATATCGCGCGCTCTGCCACGATCAGCTGCGCTCGCTGCCACAGTCGGCTGCGCCCAGCAGCCTATAAAAGCAGAGCATCAGCGCACTGACAAGTGACTCGCTCCCCGGCTTCGGCCGAGACATAGACTAGGATATCTCATTAGGATATACACTAGGATGTACTCATTGCTCCATGGCCGAGTTATGATGGAATAAGTATAAGGTGGTCTCATCGGCTTCCGACTTGTTTGTTATTATGGGCCGAGTAAACACACCTTGGAGTGGCATATCAACAAGTAAGTACCAACTACCTCAACCAAAGGGATCACTAGTGCGGTTTCCGAATCGGCTGTGAACGGGTCCAGGTGTGCGGTGTCCGAATCGGTATCTGTATCTGGGCGGGATTCCCGGTTGAATATAACCGTAGCTTGCCCGTCCAACTCCCACCCGGCGGTGGGCGAACCACAGGGGGTTCGATTCCCAAATCTGCCACTGTCCTTAAAGTCTGGTTGGATGCACTGCACCCATCAGGGACGTCATCTCTGGGACTCCTGTAGTGCGGTTTCCGAATCGACTACGTCGCGCTCCCAAACACGGGTCCAACAGCGCGGTTTCCGAATCGGCTTTGGTCGGCTCTGTATGTGCGGATTGGCATCTGTGTCTGGACGGGATTCCCGGTTAAATAGCACCGTCGCTTGCCCGTCTAACTCCTACTCTGCGTTTGAACAACAAAAGTTATTGAACAATTGTCTCAATTGAACAGGGTATTTTGTAGTCGGGAAACTCGAGTACAGCGCTCTTACTTGTTTTCTTTGTTTACTTCTGCGCCAATTGTCAATCTGATCGGTCACACTAACAGCTGTTCACAAGTCTAAATCAAATTACTGCGTAAAAAGGGTCGTTCCGTCAACTGATTTAGATTTGATTTCACGAAATCAAAATCAAATCTAAATCGTTTTCAGGAATACCACTAATGTTTCACTAATAACTTTTCGACAGTTATTTCGTTGGATGAGGCCACGCCGTGCACGCCTAAGCAATCGCTTGACTCGCAGGCTCGCCTATTTCGCACAACTCCCACGTGCTGCCCTACTGTCGTCCTTAAAGGACTCAAAGGATGCGTTGGCTAGTATGACCGCCGATAGCGTCGAATCCGCGTTGGACACCAGGCTCTACTTGCGCACTGCTACCTTTGTCGATTACAGTCTAGATCCTTCGCCAGGATTCCCCGAATCCTGCTCAAGTCCTTCCACGAGGTCTATTCCGTATTCTGTTCAGGGCCTGTCTGTGGTACTCTTAGGTACTCCGTTTCGCCGCACTTGTACTTTCACAAATCGTTCCGCACTCGCTTGAACTCCGGTTCATATTGACTTTCTTCTGTCTGGTCAGCGACGCCTTATATAGCCCACCTGGGCTGTCTCCCGGTGTCTTCTTCTAGAACATTCGAGATTCCACAACCTTCCATATTGCCTATTTATCTTGTTGGAGCAACTGCGACAACTAGCTCCTCCAAATTTAAGGATCCTTCCGCTGCTACTCTCATGGCCTCCCATCCATTTCCCCTGTCCATTGAATCCGCCTTGATTCCCCTTTGAGGAGTGAATTCGCCGCATTTCCCCTTTGTGTAGTGAATTCGCTGTCTGTGAGGAATAACCCATTCCTCACAGTGTATTGGGGATTAAGTTGCTGATTGATTTGTGGATAATTTCGGAGATATACATTTTTTGTAGACGGTAATATATGAATCGTTTCTCGGATTTAAGGATTTGTTTTGAAATCTTGGTACTAAGGAATACAATTGCTTCTTTTATTTGGTGACGCTGTGATACGGAGATGGAAGACTGTCGGCGGAAAAGAATGCGTCTCAATTTTGATTTTGTTTTTATAAGGTTTTCGCAGTGTTTGCTTAATCGGACGAAAGATTTTTTTGGATTTGTTGGGCTGATTTTTGCTTTGGGAATGGCTTCTGGGGTTTCTAAAGCTAGATTAACTGTTGTTGTAAGGCATCGGACATGTTCTATTTCAGACGGACTTTGGTTAATGGTGTTTGGAATTTTATCAATATTGTTTAAATTTATTGAGTTTTATTGGAGGTGTTTTATTTTTGAAAAAAGATGGATGGTTTTAGGTTCATTTAGGATTAACCTACCTTGTCCCATTTTTATACCCTTGTAGAGGAAGCATCTCCGACCACATAAAGTATATATATTCTTGATCAGCATGACGAGCTGAGTCGATATAGCCATGTCCGGCTGCCCGTCTGTTTCTCTGCTATCTCCTCCGTCAGTTTTGAAGCTATCTTAACCAAACTTTGCACGAAGTCTTTTGGTACAAATACGCTGCACATTTGTCGGAACCGGCCAGATCGGATGACTATATCATATAGCTGCCATAGGAACCATCGGTCGAAAAGCTTGCTTTAGTGAGAAAAACTTTTTTGTCTTCAACGCAAATGTCCCCAAACCTCGTATTTATAAGTTTTCTATGCTTTCACATAATTCGCCCAAGTTTGAAAGGCCAACTATATAGTATAGCTGCCGTCGAAATTGGGTGTAGAAAATGTATTTAGGAAGCCTTGTCAAAAATATGTACATTTGGCCGAAAGTACATATTTGTACCAGTGGAATCAGGCTACTAATTAATATAAATCATACAAGCTACAAGGGTATAAAAACTTCGGTCGAGCCGAAGTAAGCTTTCCTCTTTTTCCCATTTTAATTATACCCGTTACTCGTAGAGTAAAAGGGTATACTAATTTTTATTTTAATGCCATGATAGTCAGATGGAAAGTCTTTTGTTACTTTGCATCCGTGGGGATGTGGGTCTTTTGCGTTTGCGGTAGATAAAATGAAAAAATCTATAGATGAGTTACAGGGATTTGGGTGTGTTGGGTCTTCTGAAGGGCGCAAAACAAGGGTTGGCCTTGTAGCCAATTGTACAGAGTAGTGCCTGATCGATTTGTATGTGCTGTGGCGCGGAGGGGGTGTGATGAGGAAATTTGTTGATGGTTTTCATCAGGGTGTTTAGGTCCTCAACTCTCAATGAATCACCCTGTCGTTTGTATAGTGAAATAGCAATATAATTTCGAAGCATTCATTGATTATTTAATAAAGTGACTTTTATTGCAGCGGCCTCAATGTTTGACATTGGCTCGAGGTGAATCGGGGTATAGCTAATTCCATTTTTTACACAGACACCCACCGAGGTCAACTAGCTGGGTGTTCTGGATGGGTGGAGAATGGGAGAGCTCTGCCTAACAAATTTGTAATTTGTTAAGTTTGCAGAGTGAATGGAGCGGAGGTGATGCTCAGCGATGAGCATACTATTAACATTTTGAAAAGACATTTTTAGGGTCATTTTAAGTTTTGCGCTATTTAAAAAAAAAATCTAGGATCATATCTATTTTTTCAGTGGAAAATTTTGGTTCTGAATTTGATCTATTTTGCATATGCTGCCGGAGCTGCTTGTTGTTGGTTGCGGGAATTTGGATTTGCTGCTTGGGTTGGTTGTTTTTAAATAGTCCTGAGAAGCTGAGGTTTTTGTTTATTTTATGCGACGCCCCACGGGCTCGCAACCTATATCTATAACAACCATAGTTAAGCATATCAACATTTATATATAACCCCTAGCAATATATTCCTTTCTCATATTCTAATCCCTAGCATAATATTCACATTCACACATCCTTAGCCGCTCGAAGCGCAATATAAACATATAGTTCTTTTTTAAGTTTATATTCACGCTTACACATGAAGTCATATATTATAACTTCCTTAGAATAAGTTAAATAAAAGATTCAAAACACGCGCGCACTTTCAGACCACAAGTGCGCGCACCATCAATCGATAGGCAGCCAGCTGATCAACCACGCCATCGTTATCGATATCGCGCGCTCTGCCACGATCAGCTGCGCTCGCTGCCACAGTCGGCTGCGCCCAGCAGCCTATAAAAGCAGAGCATCAGCGCACTGACAAGTGACTCGCTCCCCGGCTTCGGCCGAGACATAGACTAGGATATCTCATTAGGATATACACTAGGATGTACTCATTGCTTCATGGCCGAGTCATGATGGAATAAGTATAAGGTGGTCTCGTCGGCTTCCGACTTGTTTGTTATTATGGGCCGAGTAAACACACCTTGGAGTGGCATATCAACAAGTAAGTACCAACTACCTCAACCAAAGGGATCACTAGTGCGGTTTCCGAATCGGCTGTGAACGGGACCAGGTGTGCGGTGTCCGAATCGGTATCTGTATCTGGGCGGGATTCCCGGTTGAATATAACCGTAGCTTGTCCGTCCAACTCCCACCCGGCGGTGGGCGAACCACAGGGGGTTCGATTCCCAAATCTGCCACTGTCCTTAAAGTCTGGTTGGATGCACTGCACCCATCAGGGACGTCATCTCTGGGACTCCCGTAGTGCGGTTTCCGAATCGGCTACGTCGCGCTCCCAAACACGGGTCCAACAGCGCGGTTTCCGAATCGGCTTTGGTCGGCTCTGGATGTGCGGATTCCGAATTGGCATCTGTGTCTGGACGGGATTCCCGGTTGAATAGCACCGTCGCTTGCCCTTCCAATTCCCACTCTGTGTTTGCCGAACCGGCAGTGGGTGAGCCTCGGGGTGTGCGGTTTCCAAATCGGCTCCCTGTCTGTGTCCACCAAGAGTGACGCACTGCATCCGGTAGGGTACAGCCACGACGCCCGCTGGGAGGCGGGCCAACACAGCAAGATTTAGGACGACTCCCGGTCACTAGGGTGGCACCCACGGCAAAGATCAAGACAAACTAGATCGGCCCCCGACCCGATCCTCCAAGAGCGGCGCACTGCATCCGTCATAGAAGCCCAGCGGCACACGAGATGTTCTGCTCAGGGACCAAGGTCCTCTGAGAGAAACTTCAATAAATTAAGCGAATACCCACGAACCAGCCGGTGTCTACTTATACGATTTCAGCAAACAAGAACCAAGCGTCGCAGAAACAAATCATTTCTGTGACAAACCCTGGCAACGGCGAGTTCCGCCCGCGACGCGTAAAAGGTCGTTATAAAGTTCATATATATCTCAGTGTTGACCACTATGATATAGCTTTTAAGAATAAACATTTTATTGCCCTAAACATAACTTAACTTATGGTGCTTTTCAAATGTTGGACACTTTTATAGTTAAAAAGATATTAATTAATGAAGATATAAACAAATACAAATATTGCGTTTATCCGATTTTCAAAATTGATTATAAGATTAACAAAAAAATTTTGTGCAAAACCGCAAATTACGTTTTGGTGGGCATGTCGAGATCTAATTTCGGGTTTTCTTTTTATACCCTTGCAAAGGGTATTATAATTTTGCCAAGAAATTTGCAACGCAGAGAAATATTCATTTCCGACCCCAGAGACTATATATAATATATTCTTGATCAGGGGGACGAACTGAGTCGATAGAGCTTTGTCCGACCGTCTGTCTGTCCGTCTGTTTCTACGCAAACTAGTCTCTCAGTTTTAAAGCTATCGAGCTGAAATTTTGCACAGAGTCTTCTTTTTACTGCACGCTGCTATGTCGGAACCGACCGGATCGGATGACTATATCTTATAGCTGCGAGAGGAACATCGGTCAAAAAATGTGTCTTAGTAAGAAACACTTTTTTTTCAACTTTAGCGTCCTCAAACTCGTCCATTATTAATATTATATGCTTTCAAACAGATTTGCAATGTTTGGTCAAAATCGAATGACTATATCTTATAGCTGCCATGGGACTGATCGGTCGGAAAATGAGTCTTAGTGAGAAAAACTTTGTTTTCAATTTTATCGTTCTTAAACTCGGCGATTGTTAATTTGATATGTTTTCAAAAAGATTCGTGAAATTTGGTCGAAGAGGTTCATCTGTCGGAAAATGGGTTTTAGTTAGAAAAATGTTTGACTTTTATGTAAGCGCTCTTAAAATCTGCCATTTCGAAAACAGCATTTGCAAGGGTATAAAAACTTCGGCACAGACGAAGTTAGCTTGGCCTTCTAGTATTCTAATCAAAAATGGTGAGTTTTAAAAAGGTTCGTTTTGTAAATGAATGACCTATATCAGATTAGATTCACATAAAGACTGTTAAATAAAAGGGTAAATAGAAGGTGTGATCAAACGGTCCAAAAAATTACGAAATTTTTGGAAATTTTATAAAGACGGGCAAATAGACGGATGGTAAAGATCGAAAGCTCTAAAAAATGACAAAAATTACTCAATTTTCGTATAAGTTAAAATTATAATTAACACGGGTAAATAGATAGATGGTGAAAATCGAAAGCTCCACAAATTCGCGAAATTTTATAAATTTTAAAATGAATCCAGATTATTAGGCCTGTTCCGGTTTTCACAATCTCGATGAATTTGCTCGAAATCATTTGCTTACCTGTTCCGGTTTTCACAATTCGATAGATTTATTTAAATATTTATAGATTTACTGGAATTCACATTACTCGGAGCCGATGAATTCAAAAGTAAATGCGTTTTTTTCACTTAAAGGTGTCAAAATAATGGCTACAAAATATTTGTGTACCCATGTTTGGTGTATTTAGATACTTTCTGCAATTTCACATTCTCTTAAAAATAATTTGTAATTTAAAAATAAATTATTTTTATAAAAAGTTTTAATTTTATTCTCTGCCAGTCAAGTCGAAATCACATTTTTTATTCAACCTGTTCCAGTTTTTATTTTTAATGAAATGCTTGTAACATGTTCACATCTCTCTCCCTTAGTTCTTCAAGAATAATCTCCGCACAGTGTGGGCAGCCAATGGCATTGGAGCTGCTTTAAGCTCGATCTTAATCTTTAAGAAGATCTTGGAGGCCAGCGGCAAGCAATGTCGTCTGGCTGTACTGCCCCGGGCAAGGCTCGAAACGAACCGGCCCCTGGCCCTATTCACCAAGATTGACGCACTGCACCCGGAAGAAAACACCACGGCACGACAGCAAGACGGCTCAAACGACAGGGATTGAGGCCATCCTCCGAGAGAAGCACCAATAAAAAAGCTAATACCCACTAACAACCCGGTGTCTACTCATATGCAGGTGCGGGTGCACGATTTGAGCAAACAAGAACCAAGCGTCCCAGAAAAATCATTTCTGTGACAAACTTTGGCAACGGCGAGCTACGCCCGTGCCACGAAAAGAGGACGTTACACTACCATTTGTCTAAGAACATGGGACCACTTGTAATTCTCAAGTTTGAATTCCGCGTTTGCTCAATCTAAAAGTGGCAAGTGAAATTTGGTGTTTAAATATGTTTTTAGTCAAATTAAAGTGCTTAATAATTGATATTAAAACAAAAATGGCATTGTAAAAACAATTGTGATTGTTATAGTTTTTACAATGCGATATTTCCGTGAGTGTATTAGCTAATCCATTTGAGAGGGGGGAATGTAAAAAATAGAGGAAAGCTAACTTCGGCTAGACCGAAGTTTATATACCCTTGTAGATTGAATAATTTATATAAATAAGTAGCTTGATTCCACTGACACAAATATGTACATTCGGCCAAATATACATATTTTTGACTAGGCCTCCTATAAACATTTTCTACGCCCAAAAGACTTCGTGCAAAGTTTGGTTAAGACAGCATTAAAACTGAGAGATAGCATAGAAACAGACAAACAGACGGGCATAGCTATATCAACTAAGCTCGTCATGTTGATCAAGATATATATATAGAATATATATACTTGATGTGGTCGGAGATGCTCTGAACATCTCGAGAATTTTAATATACCCTCTACAAGGGTATAAAAATCCAATAATCAAATTGTAAAATTTAAGCTGTGAAAATTTCAAAACCAAGAAAGAACGAGAGCGTAAGTTGAAGTCGGCTCTAACCGACTTCGAAATACCCGTTACTCATGGAAAGAAACGTTTAATAGCCTTCCTGTGTGTCTGAGGCAGGACAGCCGAAAAGTATGCAACATTTTTTTAACTCGGCTATTTATTATCCGATCTTGATGAAAATTGGAGGGTTTATAGATGTTGCGAATATTAATGTAAGTTTTAAATTTGATCGATATCTCAAAAATTGTGGGAGTTATTCACCATTTTTTATTGTGGGGGCGGGGGTGGGCGTGGCAAAAATTTGAAATAAACTTGATCTGCGTGCAGACAATAGGAGTCTACATTTCAAAATTGGTTGCTCTAGCTCTTCTAGTCTCTGAGATCTAGGTGTTCATACAGACAAACGGACCGACGGACATGGCTATATCGACTCGGCTGTTGATACTGATCAAGAATATATATACTTTATATGGTCGGAAATGATTCCTTCTGCCTGTTACATACATTTGCACGACTTTAGTATACCCTTTTACTCAACGAGTAACGGGTATAAAAATAGGGGGAAGCTAACTTCGACTCGACTGAAGTTTAAATACCCTTGTAGCTTCTTTAATCTATAACATTCTTAGCTGAGTTATTTTCCAAACTCAGCAATAGATGGCGCCACTACTTTGACCATTTGCTTGCCAGTTTTTATATAGCAGCTATACGATATATTCATCAGATTTCGATCAAACTCGTCAAAATTGTGTGGAAACCGATAATATTCATAACTGGGAAGCTTAAAGACGCTACCATTGAAAACAAAAAAGTTTTTCTCACTAGAACTACTTTTTCAACCGATCGTTCCTATGGCAGCTATATGCTATAGTCATCCGATTTGAATCAAACTTGGCAGAATTGTGTCGTAGCATATAGTATTGATCAGTAACAAGTTTGAGAGCGATAGCATATTCCTACTGACTTTTTCTCTGAACTAACTTTTGTATGACAGCTATACTATATATAGTTGTCCGATTTTCATCAAACTTAGTCGAATTATGTAAAATCATAGAAAACTGAAAAATGCGATGGTTTGGGAGCGTTTGCATTTAAAACAAAAAAGTTTTTCTTACTAAAACTAGTTTTTTGACCGATCGTTCCTATGGCAGCTATATGCTATAGTCATCCGATCCGGCTGGTTCCGACAAATGTGCAGCGTATTTGTACCAAAAGGCTTCGTGCAAAGTTTGGTTAAGATAGCTTTTAAACTGACGGAGGAGATAGCATAGAAACAGACGGACGAACAGACGGACAGACGGACGGACAGACGGACATGGCTACATCAACTCAACTCGTCATGCTGATCAAGAATATATATACTTTATATTATCGGAGATGCTTCCTTCTACGCGTTACAAACATCTGGACAATTTTAATATGCCCTCCACAAGGGTATAAAAATTGCTGTACACAAAGTGCTCGCAAACATGTGACTAAGGGAACTCAAACATCTGACCCTTGGCAACATGTGACTAAGGGGAACTCAAACATCTGAACCTTGGCAACATGTGACTAAGGGAACGCAAGCATAAATAAACATGTGGCTATGGCTTGGCAGCAACGTAAACATGTGACTAAGGGGAACTCAACAGCTTGTGCGTGTACTTGTACACACGGTTGCCACACTTGGTGTTTTTGCACCAAAAATGGTGTTTTGTTTTCTTGTTGGTGCACTGGCACTTTTTTATTGGAATTGGCTCTTTTGCAAGCAGCCCAAAAAGGACGTAGAAATTAAAAAAATTCCAAAACTTCTGCGACGTAAAGCTAGTAAATGGTTTATCTTCGCTTAAGAAAATCGTAGAATTGTACCGTCCCATATTATCTAATAAAACAAAAGTAAGCTCCTTCACAAAACACCCATAAAAAGGTTCAAAATAGGCATTCTGAGCAACTTTAATCCCAAATTACCAAAAATCTAGACGGGATGGACCATTTTCGAAAACAGATTTGTGTTCAACACACGAAATCATCTTGAATCACCACCAACCCTTCAATATACTGTAAATTGTTGAATTGTGTAATCTCAATAACTTTGTTACACATTCTTATAGATATAATTTGGAACTTAGTCACAAAATATGTATAGCAAGTGTATTGAGGAATCCACCATTTTATAAGTAAAGAAAACGGTGCGTGAGTTTTACTTGGAGCTGGTTTGGCAAATTGTTACAAACTTCAATTTGATTCCGTTTCAAATATATTGCTTTGCAAGAAGCTTAAAATACTTAGAAATATAGAGAAGTAACTGATCTTAGAGTATGATTTATGTATGTAAACAATAAAAATATTGACTGTTTAGTTTTTATAATGTAACGAAATCTGTGGAATGAAAGCTGAAGTGTGTTTTGCGGAAGCAATTACTACCTTTAAAGCGTAGTCCGGAGACGCTGACAATTTTTGCGGAGCGGAAATTGTTTGATAATTTCCAGAGCCGCTCAGAGAATGTAGTGTGACCAGGCAACAGACAGAAATCAGCTGTTGTGTGTATAAAAAATAAGCGGGCTAATTCAAATAAAATAAAAGAGTGTATAAAATTGAAAATGGAAGTCTCTAGGGAAAATTCAGTTGTCTGTGCTAATGCCATGGTCTATTTCATGGAAGCATTTTGTGTATGGCGGTAGAAGCCGTGCCCTTTATTTTGGGCTGCGGGAGCAGAACTTAGCCACTTAGACATACTGCTATAACGACAACACAAAACGCATCTGGAGATTAAAATTGCTGGGCCGCATATTAAACCAGAGGCAATATTCATAGCCACAGCCAGCTCCATAGACTGGAGGCAGATCATACTCGCCGGGCGTATTAGAGGAGGATAAACTAGGTGAATACAGATTTAAAGGTGCCCACAACAGTAGCAATAGAAGCTGCCACAGTAAGCCGAAGGAGCCACTACTATAATGGGTTGTGAAGACTTCAGTTTAGGGCTGCTTGGCCGGTCGCTGAAGGGCCGTTCCGTGAGCTGTGGAGACTGCGAAGGTTTAGACTCGGATGGAATGCATACATTGGGCAAATGGCATGCCGGGAGAAGCATACATAGAAGGATTCTCCGCCACAAGTGATGCAGCTGCGGGTATCGAAATGCTTTTTGTTAATCAAATCCCATAAAATGGATTGAGACTCGACCGCTTTGATTAACGCCGCTTGTTCGTCTTCCGTAAAGTTCTCCAAATGACATTTGTATGGTTTCTTTTTGTTTTTTTTGCATCCATTTTTTTAATTGCGGTCACGAAATCTGACAATTATCAAACAAGTTTCATAATTTGCAGACCCCTTCGACAATTTATCAGCTGTTTTCAAAAAATCGAGTTGGCAGGTCCACGCAAATTGTCATAGCGAATTGTTGGTTGCTCCGTACTCGCTCTGACAATGCGCTCTGAGAATTTTCGTGAGCGGATTTCCTGAGCTATGTAATTAGATGGGCTCCGCAAAAATTGTCAGCGTCTCCGTACCACGCTTAAGGGCCGATTTCACATCTTTTACAAAGCACTAACTGTCACATAAACTAACAAGTAACAGAGTATTTTCTTAGATTATCTGGCATATAGCAACTATATAGCAGATGAGAAATCGGCCCTTAACGAATATATTAATAAAGTGCTTGGTAAAGTGGAAATTTTTTGATCAAGTTGTTATTTTAGTATTTTGACTTACAGACCAATACTTATTCAGACTTCACAAGACATACGTTGTTTTGTTTTACCGTTATATCTTTGTAACCACTCATCCGATTGGTGTGAAATTTGGACACAATTTAGAACTAAAACCAAGGAAGCCATTCGTATTAAAAACTCAATTTTAACATAACTCGAGCTATGCTGTTATGCCTTATTGCCATAGAAATTAATAAATACATGAAATATTTTTTGTGATTATTTGTACATTTAAAAATACTCAAAAAATTAAATGGATGTCTAATATATCGATTTGATGAAAGAGATATTTGTATTTTATTAAATGAAAATATAACATATATAAGGACAGAAAATTTTGTTGGCTCTTTTTTAATGAAAATGGCTCTTTTTTAATTTTTTTTTGGTGTAATCTAATATTCTCAAGTGGCAACCGTGCTTGCACACTTTATGATAAGTAATAGTAATGTAAGTACACTCAGAGAAAAAATAGAGAATTTCGCTCTTGAATCAAGAGCATTCGTTCTCAAAAGTACGGTGAGAGTGAAAATTATTGATCCAAGAGCGAAATTCTTGATTCAAGAGTGAATTTTTGATCCCGACATTCCTGATTCAAGAGTTTCAGCTCTTGATCCAAGTATGAATAATTATTGATTCAAGAGTTTCAGAACTTGATCCAAGAACGAATAATTCTCAAAATAAAAAAATTCAAAAGAATATTTGGGGTGGGGGGGTGTGGTAGAGACACTACCGACCCGAACCGACCGACGTTATCCATCTCCCTCCCCCCTCCCCACTCACCATTATCAACCAATCCAACCCCAACCACCACCCACCAAACTTTGTTTTAAACTGTGATTGATTTTGCGATAACCCCACACAGTTTTTTTTTTTTTTGCTTACTTTTCTGGGACTTGAACACGGTACCTTGAAAGACTGAAACATACACAAGCGACGGGCAGCTTTCGAGCTCAGCTGACTTCCCTAAGCTAGAAGACGCGACGAAATCACACTTATAAATAAAC
Source organism: Lordiphosa magnipectinata (assembly GCA_037044535.1). Taxonomy (NCBI): domain Eukaryota; kingdom Metazoa; phylum Arthropoda; class Insecta; order Diptera; family Drosophilidae; genus Lordiphosa; species Lordiphosa magnipectinata. Next base: position 326,318 of record JBAMBO010001918.1, read on the forward strand.
GCAGTTGCCTTTCGTACGCATCGCACAACAACAAACTGCGCATGCGCTCTCACTCTCTGCGCTCTCATTCTCTCAACGACCAACTGCGCATGCGCCCTCACTCTCTGCGAGAGCGACTCCAACGCTACTCTCTCAAAGTTAAGTTGCCCTCACCACCCTTGCCTATAAAAAACAAAATTGAGAACGTTTAGAACGAATTTATCTCGATTCCAAGAGCGAAATTCTTGAAAATTCAAGAGCGACTAATTTTTTTTTCAAGAGCTTTCGTACTCAAATTATTCGTTCTAGTTTTTTCTTAGTGTAATAGAAATAAATGAAAATAGGAGTAGCGGACACCTTGGAAAAGTTATACATATTTACATCAATACAAATAAATTAAATTAAATAAATACAAAATAAATCCATGGATATGGATTTCTATTTCTATCCTGGAATAAAAAAAACATTTTAATAAATAAATAGATTTTAAAAAATAAATAGAGAGAGAGACTCTTGTGAGAGATTGACGTGCTTTTTTGTGCTCCGTATTTAAAAATTAATTGTGACGTTCAACGTGCCTATAATTTCGCGAATACATCTAAAATCTTTCAATTATTAATACCCACTACCGGTGAGTGCTTTGCTTTCTTGTTGTGCATCTGGGTATTATTAATTTAATAAATATAAATATCGCGGCGTCTGTGCTGTGTGTTTTGTTTGTGCTTTGTTTTCGCTCATCTGTTTTTGGCGGTTCCCCCGTTCCCCCCTCTTCACAAAGGTTAGTGAGTGCGTTTGCAGTTGCATACTCTCTGTGTGTATCGCTCTCACCCCAAATATGTTTTTGTTTACTTTTCTGCTGAGAAAGATTTGAGCTTTTCTATTTGTTACGCCGCTCTTAGAGTGAGATATTGATACGCGCTTTGATTTCTAATCTAATCTAATTTTGAGCCCCAGTGGTAAATTTTGATCAATGTCGTGCTGCAAAAAGTCGTGTACTAATAAAGATGCAAATGATTCGGAAAATGTGCTGCACTAAGTGGACGTGACCTTGATAAAATTTGCTCAACTAAAAAAGGTTGTGGTGCGTTAAGGTGGTCCTGCCCTGTATGCACTGATACCCAATTTAATTTCTCGCGAACGTCTAATGACATGAGAAATAAATATAATAAGTTGCATAAAATAACTAAGCAACTCGCAAGTGAGTTTACCTCTAGTGAGGAGTTGCTTAGTAAATTCATTTAAGTCACCACCCACACGTCGGTCGGAGCCTCAAGTTGTAATAGTGCCGCCTCCCGATTCTGACAAGTCGATTGATGCCCCCTTCAGTTGTCAGTCTCGCCTCAGTGTCAAGACTTGTCGCCGACAATTTCCCTGTCCGCTTCACCAGCTAGTATGCTTGGTTTGTCTCCATTGCCTCCCTCCCCAAGTCAAGGAGTTATTAATAATTTTTTAAATAAACCTCCAAATCGTAGACTAGTTGGTTCTCCAATAGTGCCACCTGAACCTGATGAAAGTGCTTCCCTTTCTTCACAGCCCCCCCTTCTTACTGTTATAGCACCACGCAAAACAGTTTTTGTGTCTAGGTTGTCTCCTGAAACTACTTGCGAGAAAATTGCCGCCTATATTGAGAGCAAATCCTCAGTAAGTGTTTCGATTTCAAAGTTTAATTTTTCCCAGCCTCGTGATGTAGCTTCCTTTAACATAAGTGTTCCAGGTGAAGCTTTTCCAATCATATGTGACCCAGAATTTTGGCTGCCAGATATGATTGTTCATGAGTTTAGGCAAAAAAATCGTGTTAGGCCAATGCCCGTCAGCTTGCCCTCAGGGTCTAGCTCTAACAGGGTTTCAAAAAACTAGTTCTGTCCCTTAGTCCTCTTATAGCCTATCAGAATGTTAGGGGTCTGTTATCAAAACTTACTACCTTGTTCTTGAATAGTGCTTCATTTGAGTTTGACATTATTGCCTTCTCAGAGACGTATGCATAAATCCATCAATCTCTGATTCTGAAATTTTGTCCAATTATTTTTTTATCTATCGACTTACTGGAAGAGGAGGTGGTGTACTGATCGCAGTGAAGACTAGCCACCGTTCGGAATTAATTCCACTAAGTCTGCCTGATGGTGTGGAATTCGTAGCTGTAAAAGTTTCTTTTCTTTCCTTTTCGTTATATATTACTTGCTCCTATATCCCTCCTTCTTCCGATATTAAAGTTTATATGAACCATATAACTTGTATAAAAGATGTTTGTGCCCAATTATGAGACATTGACTCATTGGTTGTTGTAGGTGATTTCAATTTACCAAACATCGCCTGGTCATTTCATAATGGGTCAACCTATCTTGTGCCATCAACACAGCATGACTTTTTAGATCATCTGTTTGATATGTCCTTGTCTCAGATAAATTCAATTCCAAACGATCTTAATAAATTGCTGAATCTTGTCTTTGTCGCTGACAGTACTAATGCTGTAGTTTCTAGGTCCACCCCTCTATCACTGCCCGAAGATATTTACCATCCTACTCTTGAAATCTCTCTTTCAGTTTCTGAAACTACTTCATTAACCTCTAAAATTCCTAATAAACCTCGTCGTTGTTTTCGTAAAGGAAACTTTACATTATTAAATCAACTTATTTGTGCAACAGACTGGTCACCTCTGTTCAATGCGGTTGATTTTGACTTTGCTTTTGCCTTTTTCTACGAATCCATTAATTCTCTCTTAGATATCTGTGTTCCTAATAGCGTAGCTTCTCCCGCGTCACTTAATCCTCCTTGGTACTGCTCTAGACTTTCTAATTTGAAAAATATTAAGTCTAGATGCTTCAAAAAGTACAAACGATCTGGTGTGGCTCTTGATTTCTCTAAATATTCAATAGCAAAATCCAACTTTACACTTTTTAACTCTGAGTGCTATAAGAGTTATCTTGCCCGGTGCAAAATTCAATTTGCAGTGGACCCAAAACAATTCTACAGCTTTGTGAACTCTAAGCGTAGATCTTTATCACTACCTTCTTCTTTTTTTCTGGGTGACGAAAAGGCTGGCAGTGATTCCGCTGCCGTCGACCTATTCGCAGACTTTTTTCAATCAACTTATTCCTCTATCCACTTTACTAACACTTCATATCCTTATACTATTTCTTCTTCTAACTCGATTTGTGTTCCCTCAATTAGTGAAAGCTCTCTACTTTCGCATTTGAAATCTCTAAAATCCTCATACTCCCCTGGCCCTGACAACATTCCTAGTTGTGTTCTCAAAGAGTGCTGTAATTCCTTGTGCAAACCTTTGCCTAAGATTTTCAATCTATCACTCGACTCTTCAGTCTTTCCAGCTCTTTGGAAAGAGTCCTATATTATTCCTCTTCATAAAAAAGGTGGAAAATCTGATATTTCCAATTACAGAGGCATAGCTAAGCTCTCCGCTATTCCTAAATTATTTGAAGAGACTATAACCTCCACCTTGCAGCATTATTGCAAATCGATTTTATCACCTTTCCAGCATGGGTTTATTAAGCGTCGGTCAACTATGACCAATTTGCTTGAATTTACTTCATTGGTTAATGATGGGTTCCTTATGAAAAAGCAAACCGATGTCATTTACAAGGACTTTAGTAAGGATTTTGACTCTGTAAACCATGATCTTCTCCTCTATAAGCTCGATCGGTTAGGATTTCCCGCCTCTTTTCTGCTCTGGATTTCGTCCTATTTAAAAAATAGAACGCAGAAAGTTATATTACGTTCAGACACTTCAAAGCCCATCTCTGTAACGTCCGGTGTACCGCAAGGAGTCACCTTGGTCCTTTGTTATACCCTTGCAAAGGGTATTATAATTTTGCCCAGAAGTTTGCAACGCATAGAAATATTCATTTCCGACCCCATAAACTATATATAATCTTGATCAGGGCGACGAGCTGAGTCGATTGAGCTTTGTCCGTCTGTCTCTCTGTCCGTCTGTCTGTCTGTCTGTCCGTCTGTCTGTCCGTCTGTTTCTATGCAAACTAGTCTCTCAGTTTTAAAGCTATCGAGCTGAAATTTGGCACAGAGTCTTCTTTTTACTGCACGCTGCTAAAATGTCGGAACCGACCGGATCGGACGACTAAATCTTATAGCTGCCATAGGAACCATCGGTCAAAAAATGTGTCTTAGTGAGAAAAACTTTTTTGGTTTCAATGTTAGCGGCCTTAAACTCGACCATTAATGATATTATATGCTATCAAACAGATTTGCAAATTTTGGTCAAAATCGGATGACCATATCTTATAGCTGTCATAGGAACCATCGGTCGGAAAATGGGTCTTAGTAAGAAAAACTTTTTGGTTTTCATGCTAGCGTCATAAAACTCGGCCATAATTAATATTATATGTTTTCAAACAGATTTGAAAATTTTGGTCAAAATCGGATGACTATAACATATAGCTGCCATAGGACCGATCGGTCGGAAAATGGGTCTTGGTGAAAAATTTTTTTTATTTTCAAGTAATTCGTTTTTAAAGTCGGTGATTTTTAATATTAAACGCTTTCAAACTAATTTGAAAAGTTGATCGACATCGGGTGACTATATCTTATGGTTGGTTATAGGACCGATCGGTCGGAATAAGCGTTCTTAAACTCTGACATTTCAAAAACAGCATTTGCAAGGGTATAAAAACTTCGGCACAGACGAAGTTAGCTTGGCCTTCTCGTTTTTTACTCTTTTTATTAATGACCTACCCACAAAACTATCTTATTCTCGGATACTTATGTATGCCGATGACGTTAAACTTATTTTATCTTTCAATGACCCGACACATTCCATTAGATTGCAAGATGATTTAAACTCCTTGCAGTCTTGGTGCTTGGTTAATCATTTATTCCTTAATTTCTCCAAGTGCATGTTTATGACTTTCCATCGTTGCAAACCTTCGCTGGCTATTTATACGATTGGCAATGAACCCCTGCAACCAGGGCTTAATACCGGAACCGGTACCGGAACCGGTACCGGAACCGTTAACCGAAATAAACCGATTCAAATCACGTACCGGAATCGCAACCGGAACCGATACAAATATTTTTTTGAGAACCGAAAACCGTTTACCGTTATTAATGGAACCGATAGAACCGGAACGAAACCGAAACGATGGTACCGGTACAGTTTCGGTTTTTTCGCCTTTCCACAGCGCATCGTAGTTTTGGTCACTCGTTGGAGATCAACCTACAGGATGCTATAATATTTGCTCCAGTTTTGCGGCTGCAGATAACAACTTTCTTCTGCACCGGCATGTGTGCAGTTCGCGAAATTGTACGCATACTACATAGAAACAGCGGACTTCAAGCCGAAATCTAGTTTTGTGTGATTTTTATTCCATTTGGATACACTGCAAATTGGAAATATCAAAAAATTCGTCCTCTCTAACGAAAAAGTTTGTTCAAAGAAAAGCGAGGGAAATCCTTTTCTGAAAACAATGTTTTTTTGTAGATATAATATAACCTAACGCTTAGTACTGAGCAAAAAAATACTTGTATCAATCTTTAACAAAATATTTATGCACAAATTTCGTCGGTTGCTGATCAATCACTGCTTAATGATGAATGCAGTTCTAATACTAGATCATCTGAAAGCGCCGACAAAGTTGAGGCATATATGATATTGCAGGAAAAGAGACTTAGTGATAAAAACACTTCAATTGTGTGTTGTGCAGGGTTCGGAATTGCTCGCTCGCGAGCAGCCTACACTGACTCTTTTTGGCTCCCGCTCTGAGCAGCGAGCGGTAGTCCGCGAGCAGCGTGCAGCTGCTGCACTTACGAGCAGAGTGCAATGTGCTATTCCGAACCCTGGTTGTGGATTCCATTAAGACTTTTCTCGCACTTAAATGTGTTCGAAACCATGAAAACATTCTTAACTGGTGGTCAAAATCCTCCACAAAGTTCCCGGAATTGTATGAGATCAGCAAGTCGGGTCCAGTTGCAAAGGTTAGCGTGGAACGCCTATTCTTTGGCATAATTTATTATGAATCCGCTAAGAAGTTGTATGGACTCAACCACATTGAATGCAATTATGTTACTGCGAGCAAATCACAAGAAGGCTGGACCATTCATTTTGATTCGTTTTATTACACAGGAATAAAATGATTTAGATTTATCTCAGAATTTAATTTTTCCAATCTTTATAATAAGTAGTACTTATACCGGAACGTACCGGTATACCGAAATAAAAATCCAGGTACCGTATCGAAACCGAAAACCGAAATTAATTGAAAACCAAAATAGAACCTTTAACCGAAACATCCATTTCGGTACGTACCGGAACCGGTACCGGAACCGAAATTCGTTTCGGGATTAAGCCCTGCCTGCAACGAATAGCTACAGTCGTTGATCTTGGAATTCTTTTTGACCCCAAATTCAATTTCAATCCTCATATCTCCTCTATTGTTAATAGGGCGAATGGTGTACTTGGATTCATTAAACGTTGGTCGAAGGAATTTAATGATCCATACACCACAAAGCTCCTGTACACTGCTCTAGTCCGTCCTGTACTTGAACACTGCTCGTCCGTCTGGTGTCCACAATATAAAAAGCATATCGATCGTATTGAATCAGTACAAAAGCAATTTTTGCTTTTTGCTCTTCGTGGACTAAATTGGGACCCTAACCTTCGTCTGCCATCGTACTCCAGCAGACTCTTGCTTATTAACCTTCCTTCGTTAGCTAATCGTAGAACAGTCCTAGGCGTTTCTTTTCTTCATAAGCTAATCATTAGTGAAGTAGACTCTACTGAACTCTTAGGTCGCCTTAACTTTTCCGTTTCTTCTACAACTAGAAACTATTCACCTTTAATCTTGCCCAGATGCACAACTGATTATGCCCAGCACAATCGTTTTCGGGTCTTATTTCAAAATTACAATGATCTCTATCACCTGCTCTCAACAGATGTCTCTCTCTTCTCTCTAAAAACATCTCTCTATAGTTATCTCCGGGGAAATCTCTGACCACTCCCAGCTGTGAGTAGGGGCATAGCATGTCGGACTGGCTAAAAAATCCTCCCCCACCGGGTCAGAGATTTTGCGGTTATTTAAGTTTAAGTTTTACGTATAAATTTTTTATTTTTAAAGTTAACTTTAAGATATTTTCTCTATATCTCAGTTTTATTTTAATTTAATATATTATCTTATTTTTTTCTCCTTTGTTCCTACATAACTATAGGTTTTGGTTTTTTTCTCTCTCTCTCTCTTTCTCTCTCTCTCCCTCTTCTCGATCTCTATATTATTAAACTTTTTGTTAGCTCTAATAACGTCTCTGACTACAATTGGCTGTGAGTAGGGGCATAGCTGGCCGGACGGGCAAATAAAATTCCCCCACCGTGTCGGAGTCGTTATTAGCTCATTTTGTAATTTTATTAAATTTTCTTTGATAGGCTTCATTAGCTCATAAAAATTTTTGTAACGCATATGAATCTTTGTTGACAGCCTTTTTTTGTCAACTCTAAATTTAATGACGCCGCTCAATTCGCTACCGACTAAAACGGTTTTTTTAATTTTAGTTGATACCCGGGGAACACCACGTGAGGTTTGAGTCGACTTGAGTTGTATAAACAATATCTATTATACAAATAGATATAGTTTGGAAAACTCCCTTGTTCCCTACTTAAAGCTACCTTAAATACGTATTATTAATAATAATATAAAATATGTAATGTCAAATGAAAAAAAAGAAGCTAATTTAAGGTATTGAAGCGGAAGCAGTGAAAAACTGATTCTTATAAAAAACGAGAGCGTAATTTAAAGTCGGCTCTAACCGACTTCGATATACCCGTTACTTATGGAAACAAATGTTCAATAGCCTTCCTGTATGCCTGAGGTGGGTCAGCTGAAAAGTATGCAACATTTTTTTATCTCGGCTATTTATTATCCGATCTTGATGAATTGGAGGGCTTATAGATGTTGCGATGTTGTTTGAGATCGATATCTCAAAAATTGTGGGAGTTATTCAACATTTTCTATTGTGGGGGCGTGGGTGGCCGTGGCAAAAATTTGAAATAAACTTGATCTGCGTGCAGACAATAGGAGTCTAGATTTCAAAATTGGTTGCTCTAGCTCTTCTAGTCTCTGAGATCTAGGTGTTCATACAGACAGACGGACAGACGAACAGACGGACATGGCTATATCGACTCGGGTGTTGATGCTGATCAAGAATATATATACTTTATATGGTCGGAAATGATTCCTTCTGCCTGTTACATACATTTGCACGACTTTAGTATACCCTTTTACTCTCCGAGTAACGGGTATAAAAAATTAACTAAAGACGTGACAGACTGGTGAGGCATCGAATATTTGATACAAAACTATAATTGCAATCCCTATAGATTTTATTATACGGGCATTTCTTTCACAAGCAAAGAATCTGTAACTCGGGGAGCATGATCCCACCGCAGCAATGAACTTCTCGAGCCTGTCGTTGAAAAATCTTGGAAAGAAAAATTAAGATCACTGTTGCTGATTTCTTGGAAAAACGTAAGCATAAGTTCTCCCATTCTATCGAGCAACGATATGTAGTTATCTCTCCTTCCCTGTTTGGGTCACGCGTTGGAGGTCAACCTACAGGATGCTAAAATATTTGCTGGCGGAAGACATCTTCAACATTTGCTCCAATTTTGCGGCTGCAGATAACGACTTTCTTCTGCACCGGAATGTGTGGGACTCAGTTCGCGAAATTGTACGCATACTAGAACCATCGGAGGTTGCCACAAACTAAGCTTCTAGCTGAAAAACTAGATTTGGGTGATTTTTATTCCATTTGGATACTCTGCAAATTGGAAATATCCAAAAATTCGTCCTCTTTAGCGAAAAAGCTTGTTCAAAGAAAAGCGAGGGAAATCCTTTTTTGAAAACAATGTTTTTTTTTGATATATTTTTGGACCCTAGATATAACGTAACGCTAATGCTAGGTTTACATAGCGTCACACTGTGCCCATGTCGTCTGTGACCCCCTGTGCCCAAAGTACTCAGAAGTCAAAAGTGTTCACATTGGCGGCACAGAAATGAATGTCACAGCGCTGTGACCAGCCACATGAGTACTTTTGAAATGAACGCTTCTTGTTGTCGTCACAGAGGTCACATTGCTCACATTACGCGTAAAAGTGAGCACTGAGCGAGTTCATGAGCACTGAACCAGATCCACAATACAATATCAACGACAATTTAAAAATGAATCATCGAAAAGAATAAATAAGCCAAAAATGAATATTCGCGACCGCCGTGTGGCCATGCAGTGGAATGACGATATGATCCCTAAGCTTATTGAAGCCGTCGAGGAGTCGGAATGCCTCTGGAACAAGACCAGCGTCAATTATAAAAATCGTGATGCCAAGGAGTCCAGCTGGAGCAGCGTTGCCGATCAGCTTGGCGTCACCAAGAAAGACGCTGCCGACAAGTGGAACAGTTTGCGAAACACATTTCGTGTGAGTTTGCAATTCAATACAAAAGCAGCCAGCATGTAATTGAAATTTAATTGATATTGGGGCGCTTGATTCGAAGATGAGCATCCGGACTCGGCTTTGGAGTTTCTAATAGGTGTTAACAAACATGCAGGGGAAGGTCCTACTTGGTAATATGAGGCCTAACTCAAGCAACACGGCCAACCGATGCTAGTCAAGCCGCACATTCAAGTCAATTGGATGAATTTGACAAAATTGAAGAAGAGGAGAATCTCTTTAAAAGTATGAGGTTCAGGAGGATTTTAAAGATACTTACTTTGGCATTAAGTGCAACCACTCGTACTTCAATATACACATATGAAATAAATAAACATATTTAATTACTCGTCTCCAATACTTTTTAAATGCATGCGATTCTGTTTCCGGAATTATTCCACATATTGTTGCCTTTGAGATTCTTAACTTGTATGAGAGGGATGTCATTCTAGATCCTGAATAGCACAGTGTCACTGCTAGTCTATCGCCAGGTGAAATGAACCCCCGAAAATTCGTCGTCTGCTTTCAGATAAATGGCGTCACCCAACATACGAGCTGATCGAAAGTGGCTGTGTCCATGCGCAAATAATTTTTAAATTTCTGCGGAACACTTCGCAACTCTGTATTCATCTTGGCAAACATGCCTTGTTCCCTTCCAGTCAAAATAATTTTGTCGACACAGCAAGAGCGCTTTGGCTTGGGTTCATCATCATCTTCATTTTCATCCAGCATCCACAACGCAATAACAGCACAGCCACTATCTCTTTTGCCTTTCGCGAATTCATTTCTTGCAGGTAAAAAATTTAATTTAATGACAATTAAATAAATACAAGAATGCACTAAAAATGACGCATATTTACCTTTATCAAAATTTTTAAGTCGAAAATATCAAATCAAAGTTATCGCAATGTGAGAGGAAAACGAACATGCGCGATGTGCTTGACACATTCAAAATAGTTCAAATGAGCTAATTTTGAGCTAACTCATTAAATCAGCTGTTCAATTAATTGTGCCACCAATTAACGTGCCACCCTCGGTCACAGAACCACTGTGAAGCCAAATGAGTACTTGTGTTCATATTGAAAAGTACTCGTTCCTGTGACACACGATTTCTGTGCCAAGACATTGGCCGTTCACAGTGCGCTGTGACCCTGAAACGTGCCGCACTGTGCCCCAATGTAAACTCAGCATTAGTACTGAACAAACAAGTAAGAAAGTCGGTCAAGCCCGACTATAACATACTCTGTATCCTTAATGTCGCAGCTCGCATTTGCTCACGAGTTATACGCGCTCATCTCTAAGTTTCACTCTATCTCTCTCTGTCTCTCTCACTAAGATTGCCATTCAACGGAATCCTGTGGATATGGGTGGGGGTGGTGGGGGGTGTTAACTGGCCGTTTTTTGCTCATAACTTGAGTATCGCTTATCCGATCTTTATCATTTCTTCAGCAAATCGATAAATAATTTTGATTACTAGATATCTCTAGAAGGAACATTCTATCATGAAAACTGTGTGAGATATGACGCTTTTTCCAAATTGGGGGGGCGGGAGGGGGCATGGCAAAAATTGAAAATAAACTTGATCTGCCTGCAAGTATAAGAAGTATATGTCCCATGCATATCAAATCTCTATCTCTTACCATCTCTGAGATCTGTGCGTTCATACAGACGGACGGACTGACGGACAGACAGACAGACGGACAGACAGACATGACTATATCGACTCGGCTGTTGATGCTGATCAAGAATATATATACTTTATAGGGTCGGAAATGATTCCTTCTCCCTGTTACATACTTTTGCACAAACTTAATATACATACTCTGTGTACCTTTGGTACAGAGTATAAAAATACTTGTATCAATATTTTACAAAATATTTATGCACAAATTTCGTCGGTTGCAGATCAATCACTGCTTAATGATGAATGCAGTTCTAATACTAGTTCATCTGAAAGCGCCGACAAAGTTGAGGCGTATATGACTTTGCAGGAAAAGAAACTGGGTGATAAAAACACTTCAATTGTGTCAAGTGAGTGTTGTGGATTCCATTAAGACTTTTCTCGCACTTAAACGTGTTCGAAACCATGAAAACATTCTTAACTGGTGGTCAAAATCCTCCACAAAGTTCCCAGAATTGTATGAGATTTCAAAAGTCGTGCTTTCTGTTTTAGTTACAAAGGTTAGCGTGTAACGCCTATTCTCTGGCGTAATTTATAATGAATCCGCTAAGAAGTTGTATGGACTCAACCACATTGAATGCAATTATGTTACTGCGAGGAAATTAATATAATATATATGAGAATATAATGAAATCATAAGATCTTACATGTGAACTACGTAAAACGAGAGCGTAAGTTAAAGTCGGCTCTAACCGACTTCGATATACCCGTTACTCATGCATAGAAATGTTTAATAGCCATCCTGTGTGCCTGAGGTGAGACAGCCGAAAAGTATGCAACATTTTTTTAACTCAGCTATTTATCATCCGATCTTGATGAAAATTGGAGGGCTAATAGATGTTGCGAATATAAACTTGTTTGAGATCGATATCTCAAAAATTGTGGGAGTTATTCAACATTTTTCATTGTGGGAGCGGGGGTGGGCGTGGCAAAAATTTGAAATAAACTTGATCTGCGTGCAGATAATAGGAGTCTACATTTCAAAATTGGTTGCTCTAGCTCTTCTAGCCTCTGAGATCTAGGTGTTCATACAGACAGACGGACAGACGGACATGGCTATATCGACTCGGCTGTTTATGCTGATCAAGAATATATATACTTTATATGGTCGGAAAGGATTCCTTCTGCCTGTTACATACATTTACACGACTTTAGTATACCCTTTTACTCTACGAGTAACGGGTATAAAAATTCGAAATATGATATAATTTTACTTTAAATGTGAAACCATTAGCTTTGTCTTGAATTTTGATTCGTTTTATTACGTAGGAATAAATAGATTTAGATTTATCTCAGAATTGAATTCTTCCAATATTAATTATAAGTAGTACTTATACCGGTACGTACCGGTATACCGAAATAAAAATCCGGGTACCGTATCGAAACCGAAATTAATTGAAACCGAAATAGAACCTTTAACCGAAACATCCATTTCGGTACGTACCGGAACCGGTACCTTAACCGAAATTCGTTTCGGGATTAAGCCCTGGTTTGAATGAAACCTAGCGTGTTGGTACATTCGTTTTCGCCAAATTTCCTGAGGCCATTACACACGTGTGTAATGTCAGCTAACAAAGGAACTGAACGTAACTCTCTACTACTAAGGTCATAGTATCTGTCCGAGACAATACCTAAAATCCGGTCCTTTTTTTCTGTTATACTAAAAGTATATTCTAAAGTATTAATAATTGTCCCGTGTTCGTGTCATTTCATCTTTATTTAATCCCAGCTCCTCCAAAAGATCGCCATCTTCACGAGCGTGACCATCGAGTGGAGGAAGTTTCACCTCGCAGCCGGTCCCATAGGGAGTTCTCAGTGAAGGATTTCTAATTTCTTGCAAAGAAATTATGCCATATCAGAAATTGAAGTCATCATGTGTTCTCTTGATGTATCCATTATCCAAGAGAATCAGATAATGCCTATCATCTTTGATATGGAATAGTGGCTTTTGCGTTCAAAAACGAATCAGGTGTAGTCCATGTATCGAACTCTCAGAGTCGGCTCGTTTGTCATCTCGCTGCCTCATTTTAGAAAGGACTGGCTAGAGGGGTGACTTCGGCACGTCCATCTGTGAATAAACAAAAGTCGAAAAGTTGACATCCATGTTAATTTAGAAATTTGGAACAATTCTCTTATACGTTACAAGTGATCGCATGTGAAGAAGAGCACAACAATAGTTATCGATGTACGATAATTAAGCGGCAACAACAGTCTATGGATACGCGATAACTAGTGTTATTTATTTTATTTGAATTTTTTTTATTTATTTCAATAATACGACAAACTACAGTTGAATTACATATTTAAATATACTCATTTTCTTCATTTTGAGTTGATGTGCATGAAAAGGATTGGAGGTAGTGTTAAAACAAAAACAATATTCAATGATCTTACAACTAATACAGCTAATCGCCACAAAAAAAAAACAAAAAATAGTCAACCAATGATCAATCAGTGCTAGCAAAGTGCTGGGAAGGGGCTCTGGCTGATGATGTAAGTAAATGTCTGTGTGGCAAGTAAATAAACAAATGAAAATAAATGAATTCAAAATAAACAATATTTACAACTAACCGTGTTCTGACTTATTATCTACTAGCTTATAAGGAATTGAACTTTTTTATTCGTGCAATTTCTTTATTGCAAATCGAAACCACTTCCTCATAACTGAAGCCCTTAACGCTGGCAATGCACCGTGACCGGGTCCCACAGTGGCCATGGGTCACCGCTTCCGGTTACGCCTCTTGCTCTGCTACGGTTTTTTCCCAATATTTTTAAGAACGTAATATTTGTGGCTTCTTGTCGAATAATGTTCCGTTAATTTTTATTTTGTTCTTAAATGTAATCTATAGTCTTGCCGTCATTCTTTTTAATTCTAAAGGGCGGTATCAACGGGTCACGAAAAATATCTCGTGGAAAAGTTGATATTCCGCAAATTCTTAACAAAATCTGCTAAGCCGCTGCTATAAACACGATAACACAATTTTGTCTTTCGATAATCGTTTCAAAGTAACCTTGCGCTGCTCTGGCGCTGTTAAATATGCCCGAGAACTTACAAACAACAACACCTGGCAGGATTATGAATATAACATATTTAATGTTCTATTTTAATAAATAATATTATATTTGTATACCCTTGCAAAGAGTATTATAATTTTGCTCAGAAGTTTGCAACGCATTCTACGCGAACAAGTCTCTCAGTTTTAAAGCTATCGAGCTGAAATTTTGTACAGAGTCTTCTTTAACCGGAACCGACCGCATCGGAATACTATATCTCATAGCTGCCATAGGAACCATCGGTTGAAAAATGGGTCTTTGTGAGAAAAACTTTTTTTTTCAATATATGCGTCCTTAAATTCGTCCATTATTAATATTTTATGTTTTCAAACAGATTTGCAAATTTTGGTCAAAATCGGATGACTTATATGGATGCCATAGGAACCATCGGTCGAAAAATGGGACTTAGTGCAGAAAACTTTTTTGTTTTCAATGAAAACGTCCTTAAACTCGGCCATTATTAATATTATATGCTATGCTAACAATTGGCCTTGAACTCTTCCCAGAACTCCTTTTTCTCACCTCGAACTTCAAAAAAAATAAAATAACGTTTGGCATTGAACCCACCCCCGTAACCCATTTCCCACCATTTGTCGTGAGTTTTTCACTCACGGGAAATCACATTCAAATTATTTTGCCTACTGTCCTTACCGTGTATTAATTCATACGGATGAAAAATAGTGATTTCCATACAGAGTTTTTCGGGCAGTTCCACACCCTGGGGGCGGATTTTCCAACATCGGAAACTTAAATCACATATTATTTGGCATTCTATCCTTACAAACGAAGTTTCAAGTCAATGGGATGGGATTCATTAATTAATTAAATTTAAAAACATTTCAATATTTTTCACTTATTTAAATTCTTATAAAATATTGTTTTTGTATTATTTATACTTTTATTTTTCCACACCCACTCATTTCCCTATCTTGGGGAATTAATTTCGGATATGGGAAAAAATCATAGTTTCGCAAACTGTGTTTTCGGATGATAAAAATAATTTCCATACAAGATTTTCGGTCAATTTAATTTGCGTGGGAATTAACAAAAATCGGAAAAGTTTCCCTAATTTTATTTCATAGTGCGCGCCTAGATAAATTAAAATAAATGCGAATTCGATATCAGGTGCCATTCAACAGGCAACAGGTTGCCATTCGCTTAGTTAATAAAATGAGAAGTCACTTTGGTGAAGATTGCCAACAATGACAACAATACGAATTTCTATACAAGCAGTCCTGGCAACATGACATAACGAGAGCGTAAGTTATAGTCGGCTGTAACCGACTTCGATATACCCGTTACTCATGGAAACAAATGTTTAATAGCCTTCCTGTATGCCTGAGGTGGGTCAGCCGAAAAGTATGCAACATTTTTTTATCTCGGCTATTTATTATCCGATCTTGATGAATATTGGAGGGCTTATAGATGTTGCGAATATAAATCTACGTTTTGAATTTGAGATCGAGTTATTCAACATTTTCTATTGTGGGGGCGTGGGTGGGCGTGGCAAAAATTTGAAATAAACTTGATCTGCGTGCAGACAATAGGAGTCTACATTTCAAAATTGGTTGCTCTAGCTCTTCTAGTCTCTGAGATCTAGGTGTTCAGACAGAAAGACGGACAGACGGACATGGCTATATCGACTCGGCTGTTGATGCTGATCAAGAATATATATACTTTATATGGTCGGAAATGATTCCTTCTGCCTGTTACATACATTTGCACGACTTTAGTATACCCTTTTACTCTACGAGTAACGGGTATAAAAATATACAAGTGATACACACACAGAACGAAATGACAGAGAGCGATATACATGCCTCCTGTATCTGGATCCTCGTATGGCAGTTCACACAACACAAGCTGGGCCACATCTCGGCCTTCTACACGGAGTCGAAGCCAGACACGGCTCCACATTGCTCGCTTTGTATACTTTCTTTTGGTTATTTGTACATTCTTATTCTCTTCCATAGTTTTTTCGTGCTGCATTTCACTTGCTAGGACAGCAACTATAATTTTCAATGCTTCTTTATTCATTTCGCTTTTTATTCTTCTTGTCTTCTTTTATGTAAACAAAGCAACGTCATAATGTTCATATGATCCAGATGATTCCGATGAACCAATGGTTCTGTAACTGACTCATCTTAGATCATCAGGCATGTGTCAAAGCGAAACTGAGTTGCTCAGATGAGTTTTGGTCTGACGAAAATTCAGCTGAGTGATCAGGTGGTGTAAATGAGGCTTAAGCGAATGGCAACCTGTTGAATGGCACCTGTTATCGAATTCGCATTTATTTTAATTTATCTAGGCGCGCACTATGAAATAAAATTTGGGAAACTTTTCCGATTTTGGTAAATTCTCCCGCAAAGGAAATTGACCGAAAATTTTGTATGGAAATTATTTTTATCATCCGAAAGCTTTGTTTGCGAAACATATATTTTTTTCCCCCATTTTCGAAATTAATTCCCCAAGATAGGAAAATAGGGGGGTGGGTGTTTAAGAATAAAAGTAAAAATTATACAAAAACATTTAGGGCATTCACCAGCTCAGTAAAGCTTACGACACATCAACAAAACACATAGGAAAACAAGAAAGAAAGTCGGTCAAGCCCGACTATAACATACTCTGTACCCTTAACGGCGCAGCTCGCATTTTCTCACGAGTTATACGCGCTCATCTCTAAGTTTCACTCTCTCTCTCTCTCTCTCTCTCTCTCTCTCTCTCTCTCTCTCTCTCTCACTAAGATTGCCGTTCAATAGAATGCTGTGGTGGTGGGTAGGGCGGGTGGGGTGTGTTTACTGGCCGTTTTTTGCTCATAACTTGAGTATCGTTCATCCGATCTTTATCATTCCTTCAGAAAATCGATAAATAATTTTGTTTACAAGGTATCTCTAGAAGGAACGAACGATCTATCTCCAAAACTGTAGGAGATATGAGGTTTTTCCAAATTGCGGGGGCGGGAGGGGGCGTGGCAAAAATTGAAAATAAACTTGATCTGCCTGCAAGTATAAGAAATATATGTCCCATACATGTCAAACCTCTATCTCTTACCATCTCTGAGATCTCTTCGTTCATACGGACAGACAGACGGACAGACGGACGGACGGACAGACGGACATGGCTATATCGACTCGGCTGTTGATGCTGATCAAGAATATATACACTTTATAGGGTCGGAAACGATTCCTTCTCCCTGTTACATACTTTTGCACAAACTTAATATACTCTATGTACCTTCGGTACAGAGTATAAAAATTACCAACTTTTTGTTGCCCTGGGTTATGTTTATAAAATCGCTCGTAAAAGTGGAAAAACTTGACGTGTTCAAAGTATCGGCTAAAAGTACTTAGTATCGTACTTATCTGATATATAAATTTAGATACCTGGTTTTTATGTGTAGCCGTTGGCTGAGATGATAGGATTGTCGCCTTGTATTTTTTGATATTCCGGCTCGAATCCCGGTAAAGGATGGTGGGTCAATAATTTTTTTTTTACCCTTGCAAAGGGTATTATAATTTTGCCCAGAAGTTTGCAGCGCATAGAAATATTCATTTCCGACCCCATAAACTATATATATTCTTGATCAGGGCGACGAGTTGAGTCGATTGAGCTTTGTCCGTCCGTCTGTCTGCTTGTCTGTCCGTCTGTCTGTCCGTCTGTTTCTACGCAAACTAGTCTCCCAGTTTTAAAGCTATCGATCTGAAATTTTGCACAGAGCCTCCTTTTTCTGCACGCTGCTAATATGTCGGAACCGACCGGATCGGATGACTATATCTTATAGCTGCCATAGAAACCATCGGTCAAAAAATGGGTCTTAGTGAGAAAAACTTTTTTGTTTTCAATGCTAGCGTCATAAAACTCAGCCATAATTAATATTATATGTTTTCAAACAGATTTGCAAATTTTGGTCAAAATCGGATGACTATAACATATAGCTGCCATAGGACCGCTCGGTCGGAAAATGGGTCTTAGTAAAAAATTTTTTTTTTATTTTCAAGTAATTCGTTTTTAAAGTCGGTGATTTTTAATATTAAACGCTTTCAAACTAATTTGAAAAAGTTGATCGACATCGGGTGACTATATCTTATGGTTGCCATAGGACCGATCGGTCGGAAAATGAGTCTTAGTGAGAAAAACTTTTCTGTTTTAAATTTTATCTTTTTTAAATTCCGCGATTGTTAATTTGATATGTTTTCAAAAA
The DNA here is from genome assembly GCA_037044535.1 of Lordiphosa magnipectinata. Classification (NCBI taxonomy): domain Eukaryota; kingdom Metazoa; phylum Arthropoda; class Insecta; order Diptera; family Drosophilidae; genus Lordiphosa; species Lordiphosa magnipectinata. The sequence continues at coordinate 344,675 of JBAMBO010001918.1, forward strand.
GATTCGTGAAATTTGGTCGTAATCAGATGTTTTCCTATAGGAAAATGGGTTTTAGTTAAAAAATTTTTAGATTTTTATATAAGCGTTCTTAAACTCTGACATTTCAAAAACAGCATCGGCACAGACGAAGTTAGCTTGGCCTTCTCGTTTTTTATTAAAAAAAAGCCAAAAACTATGGCCGAGGTCAGAAAAGATGCCAATCACAAACGATAATAAATGGAAATAAAAAAAAAAGAAAGTCAGCTCCATGGTAGCAAAATTTACAGCCTGTCAAAAACAACTGATCTACGCCAAAGATTAAGAGGGTAAACAGAAGGGGTGCTCAATAGCTTCGTCGCGTAAATTTACACAATTACGCTTTTACGCGGGCTGGTGAATACCCTAATTATTTTATAAGAATTTAAATAGGGGAAAAATATTGAAATGTTTTAAAAATTAATTAATCAATGAATCCCATCCCATTAACTTGAAACTTGGTTTGTAAGGATAGAATGCCAAATAATTTGTGATTTCAGTTTCCGATGTTGGAAAATCCGCCCCCAGGGTGTGAAAATGCCCGAAAAACTCTGTATGGAAATCACTATTTTTCATCCGTATGAATTAATACACGGTAAGGACAGTAGGCAAAATAATTTGAATGTGATTTCCCGTGATTGGAGAATTCACGACAAATGGTGGGAAATGGGTTGCGGGGGTGGGTTCAATGCCAAACGTTATTTTAATCCTTTCAGTATGAAGTTCGAGGTGAGAAAGAGGAGTTCTGGGAAGAGTTCAAGGCCAATTGTTAGCATAGCATATAATATTAATAATGGCCGAGTTTAAGGACGTTTTCATTGAAAACAAAAAGTTTTTCTTACTATGACAGCTATAAGATATGGTCATCCGATTTTGACCAAAATTTGCAAATCTGTTTGATAGCATATAATATTAATAATGGCCGAGTTTAAGACCGCTAACATTGAAAACAAAAAAGGTTTTCTCACTAAGACCCATTTTTTGACCGATGGTTCCTATGGCAGCTATAAGATATAGTCATCCGATCCGGTCGGTTCCGACATATTAGCAGCGTGCAGTAAAAAGAAGACTCTGTGCAAAATTTCAGATCGATAGCTTTAAAACTGGGAGACTAGTTTGCGTTGAAACAGACGGACAGACAACTTCATATATACCCTGCCAGACAGACATATATACGGCTTCCTCACTGAAGCACATTTTCAAAAAAGATATCGTCATCACTGAAAATTACATTTTCTGTCCTCATTGTGCTGCTTCAGCATTTGCATCTTGAAACCATCTGCTTTTTGTTTAAATTTTGCAACATGGCTGACAACAAAGAATGCAAATGGAACATAGATAGCACTAGCTTACAGCCAAAAGGATCCATTTCTACTGGACCTTTTTTAAGTGTAGTTTGGATTGGTGATCTCAAAAATCGATTTCAAAAATTTTATCATGGCAACGTTTTTTAAATAAGCTTTTTTTCATTTTTTTGGTAGGTGCACTTACATTTTAAGCCGTCACTTCATAATCGTCAGATGAAGTCAAGCAAGATATGAATCGAAAGGTAATTGAATTGTCAAAACCACCACACTATTTTCAAATCGGTTAAGTAGTTTGAATACAATGAATAAAAATATTTCAAAAAAATCGATTTTTAGCATAAAATACGCAATAGCTACAGCAGTAACTACTAGATATCTGTAAGGTAATATGCTCCAAAATATCAAACAATTCATTTAATTTAAAAAATAATTAATATTGTTGTGACTATTTATTTTTTATTACACACTTAAGTTTTATAATGCGCTTTTTATTTATATGTAAAGCATCCTGAAACTGCTATTCAGCGGTTTGGTGTCCGCCGGAGGGTATGCAGGCTGAAAATAGTAATTCAAATTGCAAATATTTTAAATGCATAATTTAAATTTAATATAATAATAATTATAATTTAAAATATGATTATAAAACCTACATACTCTATATACTTTTTACAATGGTGTCTAATAAAATGTACCCAACGACCTTTGCCAATTCCATTTGGAGAGACTATTGATTTTATCGCCTTGATCTGTTATAATGTTTGATGTTTAAGGTAATAAGATAAATATTTTTATGTACACAACCTGGTAAGATATATATATAAGTTTTTATTTTTAATATTGTTACCTGATATTATAAATTGATGATGTTTATTATAGTTGATGATGCTTAGCACTTTATATAATATATTAGATTTAAAAAATTATTTATTTTTATTTGTAAAAAACACGCACTCGGTTTGGCGTCACAAAATGAAGTAATTTCTGACGCTAAAGTAGAAATAGAATACGCATTGAAAAGAAGACATCCGAAAAAAAATTTGTTATTTATGCCTTCTTTCAACTTGTCGCAACGCAGTTATGCTTTACACTTTCGATGCTCAAAAATATGGCAGGGTATCATGGGGTATTATGGTTGTCCATTCTGTACACTGTTTTCGACTTTTTTTTAAGGGCGAACTGGATAGTCTTAACAACCATGTGTGCCATAACTTAAAAATATTTAAAAAAAAATTCTTTTCTATAAAAAATTCTTTATAAATAAAATCTCTTTAATATTTAAAACAATTGTAAACAGCATGCTATGCTATATTCTTCGTTACATTTAACTCATATCATACAATCAAGTATTGAACCAATTTATGAATAAAAAAGTATTAACATTTGTATCAAAGGGTATTTTATAGTCCACATTCCGAAAAAACATGTTTTTTCCTATTCTTTTTTTCGGGGCACTCGCTGAAAGAAGTTGAAACCGAAACGCATTTGCTGTCTTCGACTTGCTTAAAAGCATGTCAGCGGGTTAATACTGACTACAACCTGGATAACTTGGACACTAGCGAATAACTAGCGCCGAATTCGCTAGCTTTTCGCTAGCGAAACTAGGATGGTAGTGCCTTTGGAACTAAAGGGTAGCTTTCAATGCTTATAGCGTACGTGTGATTTTGTGCAGTCGGCCGCGGCAGATGTCCTATGCACACACTGCCTCGTGTGCATTGGAACGTCGCGACGCGCCCATCTCTGATTTAAACCAACAATTTTTGTCTACTTCTATTAATATTATTGATGTTCGCCATGGTGCCTTTCATGTTTGCTTTCGTTGTTGATGCTAGCGAGGATAGTTAGCGATTTGGCCTTTAAATGTGTAGTTGATTGTAGTTTTTAAACAAGTGACCTGTTTTAAGTAAAAAATTTAATAATAGGACTTTGGTGAATTCATGATAATAATAATTCATAAATGCTTTAAAATGCCTAGATGTAATTAAATTCGATACTCACCAAGAATATATTGCGCATTTGTAATTGTAAAACTATTATTAATACCATCCCGACACACAAGCGATGGTTCGCTTCAAGCGAAAGTTTCGCGAAGAACATTATTCGTATTTTGTTTAGTTTAAGCGAAACTCTTTGTGAGTTCTCCTTTATCTTGCTTCTCTCTGCAGCAGGTAGAAAATGTCACCGCGTTGCCGACGTTTGCTGGACTTTGACTTTGCATTTTCAGTATGTATTTGAAAGAATTATACTTAGGCCGGCGTCATTCTAAGTTGTCTTAGCAAACTGCCGAGCGCCAATCAATTAATCGGTAAACAATTAATGTTTTATCTAGTTTAAGGGTTCATGATTGAATTGTTTTCAGTGTTATTGTGTATTTGTTAATTGTTTTAGTGTTGAAATTATGGCAAACAAAAGGAAGCAACTGCTTTTTATATGCAAAGCAAAGCATTTTTCATTAATAAAATAAAATGCGTGTAAGCAGATGCAATGAGAGACAAGGCGATGAATTTAAATAAATATTATTTTAAAAAATGTACAATTAACTATAGTTTAATTAAAAATTTAATTTTAGGAACTAGTGAAAATAAAACTCGTAAAACTTCCGCGTCAACATTCGCAAGCGAATTCGAGAACGAACGTTCGCCTGCCACAAACTGAGCGACACAAGTATCATAAACGAATGTCTGGCGAATTCGTAAACGAAGCTTTTGTTCGATTTTCATTCGCTTCGAGTATTGCTCTAGAATTCGCGCGCGAGCTTTTGGTAGGGTGGGTAGTCACGGTCAACACATATTTTTTCCACAAAAGCCGAAATCAAACTGACTTCATAATTTTTTTCTTATTCTCTCTCTCGTTTGGTCTACGTTCATCAAGCGTTTGGGGCTAAATTCGACTTGCTATTTTGTGTTCGATCTCCAATCTTAGCCTTTTGAATAGCTGAGAAAACAACGTGTGAGTCAATCTTAGCCTTTTGAATAGCTGAGAAAACAACGTGTGAGTTTGTCATGGTGAAAAATTGACTTATTTCATGCCAAAAAAATAATGTAGTGACTATTTTCGTGAAGTTTCGTGCCACCAAAAGTACTTATTTTGGTAAACACATGCTGCAAAGTCCGACTGGGTAAGCGCACACAAAGATAAAATGTGATTCGCCGCGCATGGAGAGACAGAATCAAAGAACAGCACACAGTTTGTGATCATCGAGGAAGCTTCGTCTAACCAGGACTTAAGCATTCGCATTCGGCAACAGCGGCCAAGATGTTGTTTTGATCAATGGAATTTCTTCTACGAACTGTGAACCTTCAACCCATTCTGGCGCATTCGCACACACACACTTGCATACGTTCAAGCTCTGCTAGCGATGCCAGTGCACACACACATGAGTGCAAACGGCAAGGGGTGGTTTTTTTGTGCAAATGACGCCGACCCTGTCCGTCGCCTCCTTCCACATCCTGCTGTAGACCATGCTGTCGACCAACCGCTGCCCACGCCTGCAGCCCACGTGTAAAAATCGTTCATCGCCCTGCCTGCTCACACCTGCTGCTTACGCATGCTATTATCGTACGCCCAGCAGACGCTGTAACTACATGCAACCGATCTTACGTTGGTCAAGCATCCGACCAATTTAATAAACAATTTCAAAAATCGTCAAAAACGGAAAAATGGAAAAAATAGATCTTATTGCCTTAAACGCAACTTAAATTACGGTGGTCTCAAAAAGATGGAGACTTTTATAGTTTTAAAGATATTAATTATTAAAGTTATAAACAAATAAAAACATACCCTTAGAGAAAAATTTCCTACGCAGTCAGTTTTAAAGCTATTTGATTGAAACTTACCACGCCTGGCTTATATTTATCAAGCTTTTCCAAAATGTCAACATCACGCAGATCGGACGTCTATATCATATAGCTGCCGTAGTAATGCTGAATTTGGTGGTGGTATAATTTAGTTTGCAAACTAAGGTCACACTACACCACCACAAAATTCAATTAATCATAGCATTCGTATGGCAGATGTGCTAAATGAGCAGGGTTCGGAATTGCTCGCTCGCGAGCAGCCTGCACTGACTCTTTTTGACTCCCGCTCTGAGCAGCGAGCGGTAGTCCGCGAGCAGAGTGCAGTTGCTCACTGCTCACGAGCAGGGACCCGTTGCTTGCTATGTTATGTTAGCTGTAAGGGGGTGGAAGGAGGTCCAAAATGGGCGGTATGTTTTATTACGGTATGGGTCATTGATCGGATTTTCCAACATCTGTGTGAGCAGTTTTTTAAGCAGGTAGCCGCTGCTCGTGAGCAGGAAGCGGCTGCACGCGTGCAGGTACCCGCTGCTCGCTGCGTAAAGGAGTTGTTGTTGTTCATATTTGCATATGCAAAAAAATTTGTAGAGAATTTATGACATTAAAACGTTTACGTCTGCGTAATTGAATGACACTTGTCTCATTGCAGGTTTAGTGCATTATCAACAATAATTACAAATCATAGATGTAACTTGTCTAAGAAAACCATTCAAGATTTGCTAATTGCAAAGTTAATTATGACATTATAAAACAATCCAAATGTAAATATTGAACAAAAACATTTCAAAAATAAATTTTATTTCTTGGATATATCAATAATCTCAATTGCCTCTGCTGCGAAAAATGTGCTGCTAGCAATACTCGGTGCCTTAAAAAACTGCCCACACAGATGGAAAATCCGATCAATGACCCATACCGTAATAAAACATACCGCCCATTTTTGACCACTTTCCACCCCCTTACAGCTAACATAACATATTACAATTGTATCTGTTAAGTTACAGGCTTCGGCAATCAGCCTTTGTCATAAAAATTACCGTTGGATTAACCAAAATACAATCAGTAACTGCAATAAGACAAGTCTCATTCAATTACGCAGACGTAAATGTTTAACGTCATAAATTCTCTTCAACCTTTTTTGCATATGCAAATATGAACAACAACAACCCCTTTTACGCAGCGAGCAGCGTGCAGCTGCTCACGAGCAATCGCACCCTGCTCATGAGCAGCAGCTGCACTTACGAGCAGCGAGCAATGAGCAATTCCGAACCCTGGCTGGAAGCCTCCTTCAGCATTTTGGTGTTTTTTGGTTCGGGCATGGGCACGCAGATCGCAGAATTTTGCAGTTATACTGCATTTGCAATACGAGCAATACACTCGGGTAGCGTCGCTAACATCCTTTCGCAGCCAGGTTTTAAATTCCGGGCTGATTAGCCATTTATCCCGGCAAAACTTAGAGATGGGAGTCGCACTCTGTACATACGAGCAGTCGATGTGTAAAAAATCGATATTTAAAATTGTTCAGTGTAAAAAAGCGGAAAAAAGCAAAATATTTTTTAAAAAAGCCAGAATTCCCGCTGCCCGCTGTTTTCGATTTTTTCCCGCAATTGGACTTTGAAAAAAGCCAGATTTGACGGGAAAAAAGCCGATTTGGCAACACTGGTAACATGTTCGCGAGAAATGGAGCGATGTGCACCTGGGAGACAGTGCTGCCACTTTAGCCACAAATCTAGCAATTTTTAAGTTTTCTTTAGCAATTTTAGCAACTTTATTACAAAACTAGCAATTTTTTAATTTTCTTTAGAGCTTTTTACTTTTTTTTATACCTTTGTGCAATTGACTGCACAAATTACGATTAATGGTGGTTCACAAAGATATCGGAACTTCTATTTGACTCAGTGGTTCGATTATAGGAACAACTTGAAAGTGTTCGCTCACTCTTTTGCTGTGTTTTGTGATTGGGTTAAGTTGCCAAAAATTTATAAGCAAATTTTCGTTATGCCTGGCTGCAAGATGAGGAGTTCAAGCAATGAATTCGCAAGGATTGCGCTGATCTAACGAGAGGATATTGTGCGTTTTGTAAATCCGCAATAGGCCCAAAGCTTTTTGATATCCTCCACCACGCCGCCTCAAGAAAACATGCGGCTGCGATTGGCGCATTTACCCAAAAAAATAAGTTGCCTTTCGTTCCAAATTCAACAAAAACGGAGGCACAGGAAGCGACACTATGCCTACACATTGTCTAACACACGGCGATTGCGACAAGTGATCATATTTTCATCAATACATACATATATTTGTCGAAAACGAAAACGTTAATGGCTTTTTGGCAATTTTCACATAATTTTTAGCAATTTTTAGCAACTTTTTTTCCCAAATCTAGCAATTTTTGCTTCGGAGATTCTGGCAGCACTGCTGGGAGAGAAGAAGGCGCTCAGAGAGCGCCTCGGTCTGCAGCGGCAGCAGAGAGGGCAGATCAACGGACGATAAGAGCCAGCGACCAATCAGCGGCTACCGCGAAATGGCACGCGACGTCGGCAGAGGCACGAGCTTAATGTCAAGTGTGGGAAGAAAGGAGAAGGAGATAGGCACGCGACGCCGGCAGAGGCACGCGCCCCAGGTCATGATACAATAACATAAGGTAGTCTCGTCGGCGGCAGAGGGTAGCTTAACGTATGCTTGCAATAAGTGCGAGTGAGAAGGCACTTTGTATCATGAGTTCGAATGAAACGGCAGTATAGCGTGTTGATTAACCCTCAGAAGGCCCGTGTGGCTTAAAATAAAATTTAATAATACAAAGATGTAAATTTGTTTTTAAAGTTTTCAAAAAAAAAAGGCTCCAAAAAAATGTTCCACTATGTCTTGATTAAGGCGGCTTGTTAAAATATAACTTAAATTCAGCAACCTTCATCTCGTCAAAAGCCAAGACGCAGAGCTTATCGGTCTCATCCATTTCATCATTTTCCATTAAGTCAATGACTACATCTAGGGTACCGGTCTTTATTTCAACTTCTGACAACCATCTGTACAACGAAATCCTTTCTTATATAAGTATATTATACGCCCGAGGGCCGGCGGTGTGAAGGCAAATAGCCGCAGAAATGTCATCTGAATTAAATAATGCTCTTTTTCCACCACTTTTTAGAATCTTAATTTGCGTCTGAGTAAAAATTTTACAAAGAGACATATCTAATTGTTGAATAGCCTCAAGCTGCTGGCGTAAGCTATCCAACTCCTTCTGCATGTCGCAAATTTTGTTCTTAAGGCTCTCGTTTTCCATGAACATTGCATTATCAATGACCTTGTCGCTACAACACAGTTATATTATTGTTTGCATATACATATATACATATTTTCACCAGCTTAACTTACTCTGTTTGCGTGCTTAAATTGGCGTATCCTTCTTTAATAAATTCAGTTTGACGATCTTCATTTCTTGTGGGAACGGCATCATTATTTAAGCGCCTCCTTTTATAAGTCTGCCCTCTGTTGGGTGCAGTCTTCCACTGGGAAACATTAAAATGTGTGTCGCAGATTTGTGAGTTGACACCAAGTTCGCACCTCAGGCTTTCCTCCCATATCTTTCTTTTTATATCACATTTCGGTGCATGAATAATTTTTACACCCGGTACATGCTTCCGGCAATAATAGCAATAGTTCATTTTTTTTTGTCACCTTAGGGTTAATTTTACCGTAAAAAATCAAACAAAAATCGTCCGGGCACAACCTTTCCATTCGACAAGCAAGAATGCACTGTCGATAAGCTACAAAAACGACGAGCCTCTGCCACCGACGAGACTACCTTATGTTATTGTATCATGCCCCAGGTCAAGTGTGGGAGGAACCATGATACAATTATACATGTATATGTATAATTGTATCATGGGAGGAACAGCGAAGAAAATAGGCTTGAATCGCCCGCAACCGCGGTCGACGGCTTAGCCAGGCGCGAGCAGAGCAATGTTCGCCTTGGTGGGAAAGCCGAATGGAGAATGTATCGAGTTTGGAAAGCGAATTTTAACGGACGTGCCCTCGTAAAGAACCGCCAAGTATGGCACGCGCGTAGTGAAGCCGCAGTAAGAGACAACCATCATTCCACGCCGAGAACCACCGACCCTCACCAGCAAGCCATCGATCCTTGCCTGAAGAACCCGCCCGAGCCATGAGTCCGAATTCAGAGACGACTATCGTTTACCAAGGCCGCCGCACGTTTGTCAAAGGGAACCGGGTGAGCTGGCCAAAGGGCTCAAAAGGATAGGAGAAACGAAACCAAAGTGCGGTTAGGAGTTTTAGGGGAATTAGGCAAACGGATAACAAAACTGTGGAATAAAGAAAAACAATATTTATAATGATTTAAACGATATTGGAATCTTTGGGGAAAAGTGGAGCATAGTCGGCCAGACCTTCCTCACACCTGCGGTGGGGAGGGATTTACAGGGGCGCCAAGAGGTCCCCAACTACATCGTCTTCACATTTTCGAGGATTTTGCTCTGTGTGTCGCGGTGTAGTTGGACCCAAGCAGTAAAAGCAGGGGCATAGTCTTTTTTTTTTTTTTTTGTTAGCTTTTTTTAGTATTTATTGAATCTTCTCTTAATGAGACTAACAATAATTTTTCAAATCTTAATCTAGAAACTATTGTACAACCATCTCCTATTGGAGCTGGTTTATGTTCTGCGGCCCTTTAATTCAGTCGCTGGGTTGGTAGATCTTTTCTTCGGAGGCGAGAATGCGTTGCTTGCAGGGTGAGAGGTTGTGCAAGTTCATTAGGGTGGGCTAGAAGTTTTTCAGAATATTTGTGCTTTAGTTGCTGTATTTCAGTTTCGACCAATGGGATCCTCAGGTCGTTGTGGACACACTCGTTGCGAATGTACCATGGCGCTCCAGTGAGTGTTCTAAGAATTCTTGATTGTGATCTTTGAAGGATATCCACACTGCTCGCACAGGCATTCCCCCATAGCTGTGAGCCATAAGGCAGACAGGCTTTATGATGCTTTTGTACAGTAAGACTTTATATTCCAGTTTTAGAGGGGAACGGGAGTTAATTAGCCAGTGAAGGCTATTGGCCTTTAGCCTTATTTGAAGTTTTTTCGACTCTATGTGTTTGCGCCAAGTGAGCCTTCTGTCGAGGTGGACACCAAGGTAAACAACATCGTTTGATTGAGGTATCATAGTCGAGTTTAGGGATATCTGGGGACAGGTGCTTCTGTTGAGTGTGAACGTCACGTGTTTACACTTTTGCTCGTTAATTTTTATGCGCCAGTTGGCCAGCCACTCCTCCACGTGAGATAGGTGGCTTGCCAAAAGTCTGAATGCGATAATTGGACATCGTGATCTGCTTAGAATTGCCGTATCATCAGCAAAAGTGGACATTGTTAGTCGGGGGTCTGTTGGGATGTCGGCAGTGTACAATACATACAGAAAAGGATCGAGAACGCTTCCCTGTGACACTCCGGCTCCAATGATGAACTCTTCCGTTGTGTACTCATTTTGACGAAAAGAAAAAACTCTGTTGCTGACAAAGCATTCTAAGAGTTTGTGTGTATTTGGAGGAAGCAGTGTCCTAATTTTGTATATAAGCCCGTCCAACCAAACGCGGTCAAACGCTTGGGCAACATCTAGGAAAATGGCAGAGCAGTATTCGTGGTGCTCATACGCAGTCCGAATATCTGAAGTTAAACGGTTGACTTGCTCAATGGTCCCGTGTTTTGCTCGGAACCCAAATTGATGTGTATGAATTATATTTTGTGCATGGGTATCAATTTTGCGAAGTAAGATCTTCTCAAATACTTTTGATAAGCAAGGTAGCAGGCTAATGGGTCTATATGATGACGCTTGTGTTTTATCCTTTCCTGGTTTCTGAATCATTATGATTGTCGATTTCTTCCACTGAATTGGAAAGTATCCACATCGCAGTACGGCATTGAAGATTCTCGAGATGTATGTAATGGCAGGACTTGGAAGTTCCATAATCATTTTAGGCGTAATAAGATCATGTCCTGGTGCTTTTTTGGGATTGAGTTCTGTTATAACTTTTTTTATTTCAAGCGAATGAACTTTGATTGGGTAAGTCTGTGCGGCAGTGGGAATCAGTGGCAGTGCATATGCATTGGTTGGTGGATTCGGCTGGAAAACATTTCTTAAGTGAAGGGCAAAGACATTTGCCTTTTCTTCGTCGCTGCGGGCCCATTTTCCGCTCTGATCCCTCAAAGGCGTATCTACCTTTGCAGGTGGCTTTATGCTTGCGTGTTCTCTCCATAGGGGGAATTTGGTGCTTGAAGGCGATAGTTTTTCGATGTAACTTCTATGGGCCAGCTGCTCCTGAGCTTCGAGTGCTTTGTGAAGTACGCGTTCTGCATGTCTCAGGCGAGTCCTTGCAGCAGGCGACCGATTGCTCTGCCATTCTCTTCTTGCACGCCGCTTTTCAGTGACCAGCCGGTCTATAGAGCTGTTCGTTAATCTACGATCTTGCTTAGGTGTTGTTGTTGTTGATGCTGTTAATGGGCTCGAGTGATGAGCTGCAGCAGTAATGATTGAGCTCAGGGCTTGGACTGAATTTTCAATGTCTTCTTCGCTGTTTATGGTTGGGCTCAGTTCAATGTGACTGCTTATATATTTTTTGTATTTGAGCCAGTTTGTCTTATGTGATGTCAGTCTCCGGGGATACTCTCTGATCTGAGGACACTCCAGAAGGGTAAAAATAATCGGAGAATGGTCTGACGACAAATCTGCGAGTGCTTCTTCAGTTACCAAATTTTGTGGAACTTTTCTTGTTATGGCAAAGTCTATAAGGTCGGGTATTTTCTTGGGATCTGCTGGCCAATATGTAGGCCTACCCGGAGATACATAGTCGAGTTTGTTTGATGCGCGCATAAGTACGCTATACAGTTGCTTTCCTTTTGGATTAGTCAGTCTAGAGCCCCAGTGCGGATGTTCCGAGTTATAGTCACCCGCGGCTAAAAAGCGCTGACCTAATGTATTAAAGAAATCTAGAAATTGATTTTCTGATATTGCGAAGCGTGGCGGACAATAAACCGCCGACAAGGTGATATTGCCTCTTTTAGATTCTACACATATTGATGTGGCTTGTAGGTAGTTTTTCGAAAATTCCGATAGTGGGTAATGCTTAATGCGGTTTCTGACTAGGATGCCAGTTCCGCCATGGGCTTCACCATCTGGGTGATTTGTGCCATAAAATGCATACCCCGGTAATTGAAAGTTATATCTGTCCGTCAGATGAGTTTCCGCAAGAAGCATTATTTCGATTTCATTGGAGAAATTTTGATAACTCCACTTTGTGGCGAGGAATGCCATTTGCATTCCAGAGTGAAACTCTTAAGAGAGCCATTATTTGGTTTGTTGCGAGGCGAGCATTTGAATGAGAATGCCTTGATTCCTCATTTGTTCTTGCATTGCATTTTGCATAAATCCAACGAATTCCTTCAGTGTTTGCTGCAACGATAAAAACATGCTTTCTAAGCTACTATAGTTTGATGGTTGTTCCGCTTGTTTATTAATTGTTGGCAGAGCCGGATCAGTTCGTGTATCGTGTGAGACTGAGGCTGGGGATGTGGGTCTATCCATTCCTAGTTTCAATGCACTTGCAAAAGAAACGCCTTGGGTAGTACTCGATGGGACAAACGACGATCTTGCAGCTTTGGTAAAGAAAACTCCAGGAGTCGATTGCGAGGGTGTAAACCGATTAAGGTTTCCATTGGAACGTGCAAATTCAGTGCGCGTATTAATTCTGCTCTTCAGATCTTTGTAGACTGGGCAACCTCTGTAATTTGCAGTGTGGTTGCCTCCACAGTTATTGCACTTTTTAACAGAAGGGTCCTCCTTGCTCGCAGGACATGTGGCAGTGTTGTGCAGCTCTCCGCATGCTACACAAACAGGTCGTAGAGCGCAGTAGGCTTAAGTGTGCCCGAATTCTTGGCAATTGGTACATTGTACTGGATTTGTACGTATGTGGGGCTCCTCTACAGTTATTCTGCGGTTTTAGTTGGTAGGTGTAATAGTTTTTGTTTTCAGTTCTTAAGTATTTGTCAACAGTGCGATAGTTTTCCTCGGTGTTGACTTGGAGCTTCGCTTCGCGTATTTTGCCTTTGCTGGCTGATGTCACATAAAAGTTGTTGTTGCCTATTAGTGGGATAAGCTTTGTAACTAGGGTCGCGCAGTTGTTATCTCTTATGTAGATTGGTGGAGGCCTTAGTTTTGCGGCATTTGGAGCCTTTTCATCGCACTCTGCGTCAAGCTGTTTGCCAAGAATTTGGAACCTATTTACAGTGAGCGGATCTTTGTCCACAGGTAAATTACATGTTTTGTTAATTTTTGGAGTGTTGCCGCTTTTTTTGTTTTGCGGGCTTAGTTTTCGTTTGTTTATTTGTTATTTGAGGTGGCTAATCTCAATTTGAATATTAATTTGTATGGACAATTCTTTTATAAGGTATTTAATGTGTGCCTTCTCACTAGCGGAAAGTGTGAGTTGGCGCCGATATAGGAAACGTCTGAGGTTGCGCCAGTGCTTGATTTGCGCGAGACAAGGGGGCTCAGAAGTACTGTTCGGTTGGTTTTGGACGGATCTATTTCTATTTTGGGAATGGCTTCTGGTGTTTCCAGTGCTATTCCAAGAGCTACATTTAAGTTTTCTAAATGAATATCCATTTCGGCCGAACTTTGGTTTCTATCTATCGGTATCAATCTAATGTTTCTCAGTAAGGTTGCATTCCACATTAAAGCATCGATTTTATTAAAGTTGTGCATAATTTTGGAGTCTTGATGTTCGAGGCGGAAACGCCACAAGCGAATATCAAGTTTTACCCTAAAATGGTCAGAAGTAAAGTCTTTAAGAGTTTCGCACCCGAAGTCTATATCTACAGGGAGTTCAGTTGAGCATATAAAATAGTCAATAGACGTGTGTCTACTGAAGGGATTTTGGCGGCTTGGCTCTTTTGTCGGATACAGAGCGAAGTTGGGTTGCCTTGATAGCCAATCGAAAAGCGTCCGCCCGTTAACATCAACGGGACATTCGGGACTATGTATGGGCACATGCCAGCTGGGATGCTTGGCATTTCGGTCACAGCCTTTAAAAATGGGGGTATTACTAGCGAACGGGTGTGGCGCACCAGTAGTATGTGTGGCTGCTGGTGCGGGAGGTTGTTGTGGGTTCGATCCCGCCTCGGACCATAGACCATAATAGAAAAAGTTTTTTCTTTCTTTAGAAAAAAGCTTTTACACACCCGGTCTCACCCTCACCCCAGCTACTGGCGCCAGCTGTGAAGAAACTAGCCATGAAAAAGCAAAAATTCTCTAATTGACGTTCGGATTCGGCGTTAAACTGTTGGTTTTGTGCGAAAAATTATAAGCACACACGCCAAGAGATTAAGAGAAGCTTGGCCCTGGCCCTCCTTTGGAGGTGCTGTTTGAGCCAATTTTACATTATTACTAGAGTTCTGTGTTAAACTCAGCATAAGGGAATTAAGGTCAGGCACAAGGAGGGGGTCATTTGGGCGCTTATAGAGCGAGACGGCTACACAGGAATGTTGGGTCCAGCTAGCGTCCGCATAGGACAGTTCTATTGCTACGGCTTCTATGTAGCGCAAGGGACTAATATTTATGCGTTCGAACTTGATCCCGTTCTTAACGCAATTTGCGACTGTGATGTGCCAGGATCGGTGACGGCGTTGCGCATGTCTAGTGTGAGTGGGTCAGAGTAGGATTATGTTTACGGTCAAGACGATGCTCAGCTATGAGCATTTCGTCTGGCGTATGGAGGCTAATAAATTGGTAAAATTCGTGTCTTTTGTGAAGGGTCACGATGAAGTTGACATTTTGGAAAATAATTTTTAAGTGGGTAATTTTAATTTTGGACAAGTGTTAACATAAAATCTGGAATTAGGGCTTGTTTTTGCTGTTTGGCAGCAGCACCACTAGCGTTGGAGATCGCTGGGTGTTTTTTGAATTCGCTTTGCACCGCCTCAAAACAAGTAAAAATGTCTTTGCCAAAGGCATCGACGGCCATACTATTAAAATTCTCAAAGGAGAATGCATTATTTTGTGCCTGGGGCATAACCTTCGGCGGCTCGCTCAGTCTGTTGGCCGTATATTGGCCCAGATGAGGGTTGCTAATTACCAAGTTTTGGGGAAGCTGGGGTTGCTTCTTAGCTTGGGTTTGGGGTACCGATTGGGGACTATTATTGTTAAAGAGGGCCGAAAGGGTCTGACCGTTCTTAATTAGCGAATTTTGTGCCTTTCTCACAGCTCGGGGAGGGTTAGATATTTAGATTTTGTTTTAGTTTTTCTACCAGAGTCTTTCAGACTGGTCAGATTTTTGCGTTAGCAAAAAAAAACGCAGTTCACACACTGCGTCTTATTATTTTCGGACGGAGCATCTGATTTCTTAATATCGCTCTGGCCAGGTGCATGATTTTGAAGGCACTTGACGCAGCGGTGGGGCAACTTGCAGTTGCTTGCTACGTGCGTGAAGCGCTGGCAATTAAAACATTGCTTGGCATGGTTGGGTTGCTGCTTTAAACCTTCCACCACAACTCGACAATTTAGTAGGGTCTTGACTTTAAAAATATCGGACAACTTGTCAGACTTTTCAATCTGTACAAGCCAGAAGATTTAAAGGGTTTCACGGACAAGACTTTTAAGTCTGGAACGGACTTGCTGAGGGCGGACAGTATGTCCTCTGCCCCATATACTTCCTGTGGAAGTTTCTTTAAAATTACTGCATGGGGCTTAAGTTCCCTAGGGGTATATAAATAATAATTGAAATTATTATCATCTAGCACTTCTTTGGTTTTTACAAAGTGTTCTAAGGAGATCACTTTGATGTGGGTCAGATTCTTATTTATGATATTTAAGGTAAATTGGTCAAGGACCCGTCAAAACCTTTGGGTTCACATTGTAAACAGCGACTATCGGCATGTTTTTTTTTTCCCTCCTTTGGCTGCTGTTGATGGGCTGATCTTGCTGGTCTTGGCGCCTCTAATGCCCCGCCTTGCTGTGCCAGCTTCCTTTTGGGTTGGGCTGATGGTGGTTCTGCCGGTCTTGGCAATTTTGATGATCCGCCTTGCTGTGCCGGCTCGTCCGCGTTTAATTCCACATCCATTTCGTCTTGTTGAGTCGGAGGCTGTGGGTCCTTTACAGGCAATTTTGTGATTCGCCTCTTCTTCTTTTTGGCTTGGGCCAGCGAGGTGGACTCACCAGCCTCTTCGTCTTGGTCGGACTCATCGTCCGACACCGCTATCGACTTGTAGGGGTTGCCCCCTAGCGTCCTTATTTGGGGTTTGAGGCCCCGACTCTCCATCTGCAGCTTGACGGCGCTGCTCCCTTTGTACACTCGCGCTGGCCATATCGTCACACTTGTCCGTCTTTGCTTTCGGAACCGACATATAGGGCGACACTTTAACTTTTCGCACGTTTCATTCTCTGACGAATTTTCTACTCATGTTTAATTTATTTATTTGCTTTAAATAAGTGTCACTTTCACTGTTTTCTTATTAAGGCAGTCTCTTTCTACTTTTCACACACTGGCTGGCAGTCTTTTTCTGGCACTGGCTCACTTGCAGACCTTGCTGCACACATTCACTTGCACTCACCTCCTTTGTGGTGTTGTGTGTCCCTGTGAAAGCTTAATTGCAAACATAGCGTGACCTCGAGCCTGCTTAAACTGGAAGGTTTGATAATCATAAAGGTCGTTAAAACATACACATGAAATATAATTTAGTTAAACTTCCTACTTGCAAAACTCACTAACTTACGTTTATTTATTTGACTTAGGGCCACTGTTTGGAAGTACCCAGGTATTTATACCTAGGCTTTGAATTAAGTTAATTCCACGACTGATCGATAACCTTTAGAGCATCTTTTAAGCTGAATTTCTTCCAAAAGTCAGTCATTGAAATATTGTGGTTGCCTGTTGAATTTAAAAGTACGCGAAATGTTTTCTGCAAATAATGAGTTTTAAACGTAGAAATTGCACCTTAATCCATTGGCTGTGTGATTGCCGTTGTTTTCTTTGGCAGAAATTCTAGTTTAATGTTTCCAGACGAATGTTGAAGGCCGGTTGGGTAGGAGGGTGCGTTATCTACCAACAGTAAAGCCTTTTGGGATAAATTTCGCCTCCGGTCGGAATCATTTATGAAACAATTCCTCAAACATTATTTTAGTCATAATACCTTTTAGTTTGAACGCCAAATTACTGGAAGCTGCTTTTAATCGACATTTTTCAATGCACCCGGATTCTCTGACAAATAAATCAATAAAGGTTTTAATCTGTAATCACCAGATGGATTGGAACCGAGAAGTTATGTCAAACGCTCTGTTGAAAACTTGTGTCCACAAATAGATCCTTCTCTGCTTGAGAACGACCGGTCTGGCATTCTTTTTTAGTAAAGTCCAGTCTCATCAGCATTGAATGCTTGATCAGCTACATATTCACCTTTAACACGGTTGGATATTCATTTGCAGCGTCCACATCAGAGCTTGCATCCTCGCCTTTCAGCTTCATGTTATGTTAGTAGAAGAGCGTTTTGAAAGTGTCAAACCAACCCCGGCTTGCCCTAAAACTTGGACTTTTCTCGTCTTCTTAGGCATTCAATGATTCAACTGAGTGTTGTAATTTATACAAACGATTTGCAAAGGTCTATCATGCATAGTGTGAACAGATATTTTGTAATATGCTCTACTTTCTTAGTTTAATGCGTGTTCCTACCAGTTCTTTTCACAGTAGCTGCGTTCTTTAACAGATCTTTTTTCATTTACTCTTATAGTTTAAACAGTAGATTTGACCAAGATCATTGCAGAGCAAACCTGTGACCCTTTTTCTCCTCCATTCGAACGACGTAAAACTTCCAATATGACACCTAAGAAAATAGTTTTACGTGTTTTTTTATGGATGTACTGCACGTCGCCGGGTGTGGCGTACCAGTTGTATGTGTGGCTGGTGCGGGAGGTTGTGGGTTCGATCCCGCCTCGGACCATCCAATAGAAAAAGTTTTTTCTTTCTTTAGAAAAAAGCTTTTACACACCCGGTCACCTTCATCAGCTACTGGCGCCAGCTGTGAAGTAAGTAGAAATGAAAAAGCGAAAATTCTCTAACTATTGCCGTTCGGATTCGGCGTTAAACTGTAGGTCCCTTTCTCTTGTACGAAAAATTATAAGCACACACACGCCAAGAGATTGAGAGAAGCTTGGCCCTGCCCCTCCTGGAGGTGCTGTTTGAGCCAATTTTACATTTTTTACTGCATGCAGGTGCCATGGGTTGCGTGTGATCAATTACCGGTGATATTTCCTTTCTAAACTCGCAAGTATTTCTTAACTTGCTAGTATTTTAACACTATTGCGTTTTTGGCCGATTTGGCAGTTTTTAAAAAATTTATTTTTGCCTTCGTTAATATAGAATTACACTACTTTTTCTGGGGCTACGACCTTTTAGGTGTTTAAATTGAGCGAACAGTCGCAAATAGTCGCATACGTTAATCAGCTGTTTATTGATTACTTTAAATTAAATTGGAATTTCCGTGTTAAATTTGGAACATTTGTCTACAAAATGGAAAATAACATTCGTTACGGGACTACAGAGATGCAGATGGTTGTGAATATAATTAAAAACTTGGCTAGTGAGGATGAACTGATTTAAAGGGAATGGAAACAATTGAAAGCGCCATCTAATCATCACCATAATGCGTGAATTTCACAGCACCGTTGAGGAGGACATCAATCTGCCAGTCTGCCATGATGCAATCCTTTGGCTGGACGAAGCACCCAATTATCAATCTCAACAAAGATGTGCGTAGAGACATACCCATTACTTTACATACACGGCTCTCGCTCTTGGATCGACTCCTTTTCGGACGAGATGATAAAATTTCAATGGGGCAGCAAAATGGTGGACATTAAAATCGTTACCGGAGCTGGCCATCATGCCTATAAGCCGGATGTGTTTAATCCAGTTGTGTCCAAATTGAGAGGACCAAAAAGTGCGCTTGTGTTGGTGGGCAAGAGAGCTCTCTCCAGACTACAGCCGTTTTACTTACAATTCAGTGTTTACCGATTCACACAATCATGAGTTCGGCTCGCGTTTGCGAAAAAACACGACTGACTTCGGCTCCTGGTAGCAATGGCTGGCCGGCTTTGGTTTAATCGCTATGTGAATGAGACCTGTGATATCTACGCCAGCTGTTGACGCCTTTGCACTAATCAGTGAGACCACCGAGTCGAATAAGGAGCATGACTGCCCACAGCCAAATCCGTGGAGATTAAGCCGAAGGCGGTTACAACGGCCACGGTGACGGCTATGACGAGTACCCAGGGCGGCGAACGGAAATCTGGGACTGCATCACATTAGTCACCAGCTATGTGACTTCCAATTAGCATATTATTAATCAGAGCCAGTTCTAAGCTGGGCTGCAAACGCAAAAATTTTTTCGGAACCTCTGGTTTGCAGGTTCGAACCAAAATTTACCAACGGTACCCGAGGCATAGATACATTGTAAGACTTAAAGACGTCGATTTTAATTGACGTGAGATTGGCGCTCGTGTGCTGGATATGGACTTCCTTCATTGCGAGCGAATGAATCTTCAGTCCGCCCTCTAAAAATTTTTTGACATTTATGCCAATTATCGAGCGGTCTTGATGACTGACACAATCGACTTCGATGGATACCAATCTAAAATAATACAGAAAATATTATGCTATATTTATTGGCAAATCATTTATTGTTTTTCAAATGAATCACGAGTACATCGCACGCTTAAAATAGACGGCCGTGTTTGCATTCTTACATACAAATATTTAGCTAACCATGTTTTGACAGACAACATAGCTACATTCATCCACACAATCATATTTTTAAACATATTTTTTCCAAACTTACCGATTCTGCAAAACATTGATTATGCTTTCTCGTATGCACTTTAATTAGTCTTTCACTCACAAAATTGAGCCATCGATTGGTGTTTATTCGCCACACTTGGAACTTTGTTCAACAATGATTTGATAAAAAATGCCTTTATGTCTTCTTTTGAAGGTGCCGCATTAAATTTGCTGCACGCCGGCCGGTCATCTTTAGTTTCCATTCGTGACATTCTGGTTTATCAGTGCTTACATTGTATGTAAGTTTCGTAAATATTAAATTTGTCGTCATTGCTTCACACTTTCTCACACCTTGGGTAATTTCTGTCTCTTTCTGTTGCGATTCTTCTTTGCGCCCAATTTTTGGCGGCGCCAATAATTTAGCTATTTTTCCCACCAGATTTAGCTATTTTGTAAATTTGGAAGCCGGAAACTATTTAGCCGGAGTCTGCAATTCTAGCTAATTATTTGACATTGTTTATCTGTTTTAAATTATTCTTTGTCAATTTTAAGCATTTTTAACAGTCGATATTGGTGGGAAAAATAGCTAATCTGGCAATGCCGCTGCGTGTGACCACACTTCTGTATGTATGAATGTATGTACTTTTGTAATATATTACAAATTAATATCTTTGACTGGAAGTATGAATGTATACATAAATAAGAAAGCAAAGATGAATGTACATACAATAGCACGAGCTGATTCTTCACATATTTAAATTGTTTTACATATATGTATGCTAGTACTCATTGGGAGTGCGAAAAGGAGAAAATATCAAATCGAAGATCTTGTGCCTCTTGTGAGTTGTCTCTGATTTAGTTGCTGTTTATGTTTTGTACCAAAGGTACATATAAAATTTTGGATTTGAGTAAATGTTTGTACCAGCCAGAACAAAGCATATCTGACCCTATACAGTGTATACGTAAATACATGTAAAGTGGCACTACACTCGAGTGTCGCCTGTACGCAGTGGCGCCAAGGAGACGGACGTTTAGCAGAGACAGACGATTGGCAGAGAGAGACGATCAACTAGAAGGAGAGCAACAGTCGTTGAGAGTCAGCCGTAGAAGTCGCACGCACGTAGCTGCTGTTCATAAAGTTGCAAAGTTGAATGTTAATTATCCCTTTCTTTATCATTTTCCCATTCGGGTTATCATTTAATCATTGTTTTAATCATTGGATATTCATAATCCTACATTTGGTGGCTCGCCTGGCCTGAATCCGTGAAAATTATGAGAAACGGAGAAAAAGTGAAAAAGTTGAACAGTTGTCGGAGCGCGGAATTGGGATATTGTTAATTTGCCTAAAGTTGAAGCCGTAAAGCTGTTAAGTTGAACAGTGGCCAGATTGCAATAATTTATTTTCGGTTCCAGAAAGAAGTTTCGAGAAAAATTACGATGCAAAAAGTGAAGCTGCACACACATACACACGCGCGTGTGTGTAAATACAATCATCCGATCTTGATAAAAATTGGAGGGTTTATAGATGTTGCGAATATAAACTTAAGTTTTAAATTTTAAAAAAAAAATTGTGGGAGCTATTCATTATTTTCTATTGTGGGGGCGGGGGTAGGCGTGGCAAAAATTTGAAATAAACTTGATCTGCGTGCAGACAATAGGAGTCTACATTTCAAAATTGGTTGCTTTAGCTCTTCTAGTCTCTGAGATCCAGGTGTTCATACAGACAGACGGACGGACGGACAGACGGACATGGCTATATCGAATCGGCTGTTGATGCTGATCAAGAATATATATACTTTATATGGTCGGAAATGATTCCTTCTGCCTGTTACATACATTTGCACGACTTTAGTATACCCTTTTAATCTACGAGTAACGGGTATAAAAAGAAGCGAGTAGAAAAAGAGAGACGGAACAGTTGCTTTTGCGCGGTTGCGAGCGCGTCCGTTTTTATTTGAATACAACTTGTGTACAAAAACATGGGAAGAACAGCGCGCACACCTGGAAAGCAAGACGGAGAGAAGCAGAAGAGAGAGCAGCAAGAGAATAATGACTCGATCGAAGATTTATTACTGCTACCGATAGAGCCAAGCAAAGTGGTTGTAAGTGTGGAAAATAACAATAATATGGCGGACAAAATCTAGAAAATAATGCAGTTGTTGGCTCTGAAATGTGAAGTTGACGAAAGACGATAAAATCAAGTACAAATATCAGTGGACAATTTCGAAAAAGTCGTCAGTGATTTTGATGGGTATTGTGTACCGGTCAGAAAGTGGTTTCAAAACTTTGAATCCAATGCTAACGCATATAAATTAACAGATGAGCAGAAGTATGTGCAGGCAAGAGGCAAAATGTGTGGAGCTGCCAGATTGTTTTTAGATGCGGAGTGTGTAGATAATTTTCTTGAACTAAAACAAAAGTTGATCGACGAATTTGAAACCAGCCAAAATAGTGCAGATGTGCATAAAAAACTGACTGAGAGAAAAAAACTGAAAAGCGAGTCGTTTCACGAGTATATCCTACATATGAAGAAGCTAGCTAGTGTTGGTAATCTAGAAGAAGCAGCTGTGTTGAGGCACATAGTCAATGGGCTCCAAATAAAAAGTGCATTTAAAGTCGCCATGTATCGCTGTAAAACATTCAAGTCGCTCCGAGAGGAATATGAGTTATTTGAACTAGTTCACCAATCGGAAGAAAAACACACTGAAAAATACGCTGTAAACAAAAATGCAAGAGCGCGCGGGCCCGTTGTGAAGAAAAAAGAATTTTGTTTTAATTGTGGCTCAGATGAGCACAAGCGAAAAGATTGTTCCGCGCAAACCAAATAATTTCAGTGCAACGAAAATGGACATATTTCACGAGATTGTCCACAAAAATCTGATGCTGTTCTTGTTGTTGCGGATAACGGTCGTCTAAAAACAATCATTATAAACAAAGTCGCTGTTAAATGCCTTGTCGATACAGGCTCTGATGTGTCGATTATAGACGAAAGTGTGCTGAAAGAGTTGGATAACGTGCGATTGCTCCAGAGTGTTTCTACATTGCGAGGTTTGGGAAACAAGTGTACAAAGTCTGTTGGCAGTTTTAACGCCCACGTAAAAGTTGACGGTACGGATGTCGACCACAAGTTCTTGGTTGTTACAAAGAGAATAATGGATTATAATGCCATTATAGGGCACGACTTTATAAAGAAATTTCGCTTATCAGCTGGACTAGATGGGCTTATATTTTCGAGCTTGGAAGAAAAGTCAGATGCCGAAAAAGATATTTTCTATAATATGCTGAACGTCGTGGAGTCTGTAGGCAGCATCGAAGCGCCGCCAGAATATCTGAAGAACGTGGAGCAATTAAGTAACAACAGTTATCAGCAGCCAGAAGAGCTTAAGAAGTGTCCAATTGAGCTTCAAATTATCCCAGATGGTGTGGTCAAGCCGTTTTACCAGTCTCCAAGTCGTGTGTCCCCAAAAGAAGATGAAGCTGTAAAAGAGCAGGTCGAAGAATGGGTAAAGCTTAAAGCAATTGAGCGAAAATCGTACTCATATGTGCCAAGCAAGGCAGTAGTCGTCAAAAAGAAAGAAAATGAAAGTAAAGATGAGAAGCGCAAGAAAGCCAAAATTAACAAGTAAGACCGCTGTAGTCGAGCTTCCCGACTACAAAATACCCTGTTCAATTGAGAAACACATACAAACACACTCGCATACACACACACACACGCGTGCGGATACACAGACACACACGCGCTCACACGCGGCCTGCTGACTGCATACCGGCCCCCCCCCCCCCTCCCCCGCTCCCATAAGCTTAATTGTTTAATAACTTTTGTGTTTTTGCTCGTATCTTATTTTCCTGTTGAAAGTAGTTAGATATAGGGCCTAGGATAGTATATATTAAGCCACCAGGTTTTAACTTTAAAATTGTGGCTGTGACAGTTTTTTGCGGTTTAAGGAGGGAGGGGGGGGATATATTCAAAATCTGAAACAAACTATATCTGGGTACGGTATACATCTATGTGCATGCCAAAATTTGTGTCTCTAGCTCTTCTAGTCTCTGAGATCGACGCGTTCATACAGACAGACAGACAGACGGACATGGCTATATCGACTCTGCTGTTGATGATGATCAAGAATATATATACTTTATAGGGTCGGAGAAGCTTCCTTCTGGCTGTTACATACATTTGCACAACTTCATGATCCCCTTTTCCCATTTTTAATGGGAACAGGGTATAAAAAGGAGAGAAAGAAGTCAGTAGTCGTCATAAATAAAGAAAATAAGAAACCAGAAGAAATGAAGCACGTTGCCTATACCAGCCGCTACCCGCAAGATGTATTCCTCGTAAAAGCAGAGAGGTCTAATCGAATGAAAATAAAGCAGCAGAAAGACGAACACAATAACACTGTTGTCGAACTAATTCATTACAAGCCGTATAAAAACAACAAATTTAAAGGAGGCCTGTTGTACAAAGATGTTTCTGGAAATTTGTTGCCGAAAATAAGGAGCTTCTATCATCCGGGTCGGATGAGGAATATCAGGATGGTCGAATGTGAAGTGGCACTACACTCGAGTGTCGCCTGTACGCAGTGGCGCCAAGGAGACGGACGTTTAGCAGAGACAGACGATTGGCAGAGAGAGACGATCAACTAGAAGGAGAGCAACAGTCGTTGAGAGTCAGCCGTAGAAGTCGCACGCACGTAGCTGCTGTTCATAAAGTTGCAAAGTTGAATGTTAAGTATCCTTTTCTTTATCATTTTCCCATTCGGGTTATCATTTAAATAAACATTTAATCATTGTTTTAATCATTGGATATTCATAATCCTACATACATATGTATGTATATTCACTTTCGCAAGAGTATGTAAATCATAGTCGGGTTTGACCGACTTTCTGTATTGTTCTATTTCTAATTGTCGACTCTGTTGTTCCGTAAATGCAAGGGTACCCAAATAAATTTAATCTCTTTAATTTTTTTTTTAACCGAACCAAAAGATTCGTTTCGGAACGGGTTCGGGTTCATATATTTTCGTCCCCGTGGTTCGGTTCAGGGTTTGGCTCGCAGTAAAAAAAAACCGGTTCGGTGCAAAACCGGTTTGCAGCCCTGATTCTAAGAGCTTTGTGGATGCATGTAACAACAATAATTCTCATTTGAATGAATCATTAGCTAATCTATTAGCTATGTATTTTTTATTTGAAGTAAAGTTTCGGGTGTTTTTGAGAGGCTGACGAACCCAAGGCAATATAGGCTCAATTGAAAGAATTTTTTCGAATGCTCGCGGGTGCATATTCCGATAGCCATGGATAAAAATTCACAAGGTTGCCACGTTTTTGGGGAAAATACGGTCTGGCAGCACTGATTTTATTCGGTCGTAGAGTCTACGACCGACCGATTCAAACACGCGCGCACATTCAAACGCGCGCCATCTCTCGATCGCTGAAAGCTGACGATAGGCAGTCCGCCATTGTTATCGAAATCGCGCGCTCTGCCACGATCAGCTGCGCTCGCTGCCACCGACGACGGCCCCCAGCAGCCTATAAAAACAGAGCATCAGCGCACTTGCCAGTGACTCAGAGCGCGGCATCGGTCGAGTCAACACTTTGGAGGAGCGGATCAACCAAAGGGATCAATAGTACGGTTTCAGAATCGCCATCTGTGTCTGGAAGGGTTTCCAAGTTGAATACCACCGTCGCTTGCCAATCCAACTCTCATCCTGCGGTTTTCGACCTGGCAACGGCGAGCTATTGCTCAGTGTAACCACTATAATGTAGCTTCTACGAATATACATTTTATTGCCCAAAACAAAAATTATGGTGCTTTCCAAATGTTGGAGACTTTTATGGTTAAAAAGATATTAATTAATGAAGATATAAACAAATAATAATGTGCCGTTTATCCGATTTTTAAAATTGATTATGAGCTTAACAGAAAATTTTTGTGCAAAATCGCAAATTACGTTTTGGTGGGGATGTCGAGATCTAATTTCGGGTTTTTTATACTCTGTATCAAAGGTACACAGAGTATATTAAGTTTCTGCAACAGTATGTAACAGCCATAAGGAATCATCTCCGACCCTATAAAGTATATATATTCTTGATCAGCATCAACAGCCGAGTCGATATAGCCATGTCCGTCTGTTCGTCTGTCTGTATGAACACCTAGATCTCAGAGACTAGAAGAGCTAGAGCAACCAAATTTGAAATCTAGACTCCTATTGTCTGCACGCAGATCAAGTTTATTTCTCATTTTTGCCACGCCCGCCCCCGCTCCCACAATTTTTAAGTTATCGATCTGAAATTTAAAACATACATTTATATTCGCAATATCTATAAGCCCTAATAAACAGCCGAGTAAAAAATGTTGCATACTTTTCGGCTGTCCTACCTCAGGCTCACAGAAGGGCTATTAAACATTTGTTTCCATGAGTAACGGGTATATCGAAGTCGGTTAGAGCCGACTTTAACTTACGCTCTCGTTTTCTCAAAGAGTTGGCTAATAGCCGAGAGAATCGATATGGGCCTATAGCCTTGCAAACTGTTTGAGCTCGCATTTGGCTTGGGTATAGGCATAACCCTACTACGTTTCCAGCTAGTGGGAAAGTAGCCAAAGTTATAGCAGTGATTAATGATAGTTGCTAGGTGCCTGAGAACTGGCAAATTGCATCTCTTAAGGGGGAAATTGCTAGAACCATCAGGCCCTAGCGTCTTCTTGCTTTTCTTAAATCTGACCCATTCTAGGAGTTGCTCGGCATTTGTGAAGCCAAGGTCCTCTGCCCCGCGCCATTCGCCATCAGCATTTTGATTAGAGTCGAAGTTAACTATGTGTTGGGCAGAGGCCTGAGGCGTGCGAGCAAAGTTAACTACTTCTCTGTCAACATGGTCGGCATGTGCCCTGAGTTCAGGACTAACAGACGACATGTTGTCATTTTGCTTGTGCACCCTCAAACGACCAGGCAAGTGCATTGATTTTTTCCACCTGAGTCGTTATGAGAGGGGCCACTTCTATATCTATATCGTTATGTTCTATAGGAGATTGTAAAATATCGGACTTGAGCTGCGAATCGCTTGAGACTGTTTGACGAAGAGTCTTCAGGCTGATGTCGCTCGGATTCAGATGTTGGACCCGATTCTCAATGTATTTGAGTAAGTTAGTTAGAGTAGTGTAATTTGTATTGACAATTCTTTTATAAGATACTAGCATATAACCCGTCGCGCTTCGCTGCGCCGCCAGCAGTATAGCCTTTTTAATTTGAGTTCCCCGTAGAGCCCACAAAGCGAATCTTACATACATCAGCTTGAATTCAACGTTTTACTACTTTGTCTTTTCCCTGTAACGACTTTGCTGCTGAGTTTTCCCTCCTATTCCTATACCCACATCCTACCCACTTTCCACCCACCGTGACCGTTCCGCTACCGTAACCGTTCCCGCTTCCGTTACCGATGTCGTTATCGTTATCGTTATAGCTATCGTTATCCTTACCGTTACCGCCCCATTTCACTTAATTTCGTATTCTATCCTTACAAACCGAGTTTCAAGCGAATCGAATGAAAAATAGTTTTTTGCCTACAGAATTTTCCGGGAATTTTCACGCCTGGGGGGCGGATTTTCCGACATTGGAAAATCACATTTCAAATTATTTCATACTCTATCCTTACAAACCGAGTTTTAACTCAATCAGATGAAAAATAGTTTTTTGCATGGCGAATTTTCCGGCCATTTTCCTCCTGGTCGGATTTTCCAAAATCGGGAAAACATATGTCGAATTATTTCGCGTACTACGTTTACAAAACAAATTTCATGTCAATCGGATGAAACACAAAATTTTTCCAATACAAACTTTTCCGACGCTTTTCCGGCTTTTCCGATTGGAATTTTCCAAAATCCCGTCTTAGTATGCACTTTCACCACAAATGGAAACTCCTCTCCAAATTTCAGCCTTCTATCTCGTACCGTTGGCGCTCTGCGTTGATTGCCAATCAGTCAGTCAGTCAGGACAATCTGTTTTATATGTAGAGTAGATTTAATGTGTGCCTTCTCACTAGGATACGTCTAAGGTTGCGCCTGTGCTTGATTTGCGCGAGGCAATGGAGGCTCAGACGAACTGTTCGGTTGGGTTTGGACGGATCTATTTCTATTTTAGGAATGGCTTCTGGTGTTTCCAGCGCTATTCCAAGAGCTACATTTAGGTTTCGGACGGACTTTGGTTTCTATCTATCGGTATCGATCTAATGTTTCTCAGCAAAGTTGCATTAAAATTGTGAATAATTTTGGGGTCTTGGTGCTCGAGGCGGAAACGCCCCAAGCGGATATCAAGTTTTACCCCAAAATGGTCAGACGTAAAGTCCTTAAGAGTTTCGCACCCGAAACCTATATCCACAGGGAGTTTAGTTGACCATATAAAATAGTCAATAGACGTGTGTCTATTGGAATGATTTTGGTGGCTTGGCTCTTTTGACGGAAGCAGATCCAAGTTGCGTTGCCTCGATAGCCAATCGAAAAGCGTCCGCCCGTTAACATCAATGTGTTCGGGACTATGTATGGGTACATGCCAGCTGGGATGTTTGGCATTTAGGTCACATCCTATAAAAATGGGGGTATTACTAGAGTTCTGTGTTAAACTCAGTATAAGGGAATTCAGGTCAGGCACAAGGAGGGGGTTATTTGGGCGCTTATAGAGCGAGATGGCTACACAGGAATGTTGGGTCCTGCAAGCGTCCGCATAGGACAGTTCTATTGCTACGGCTTCTATGTAGCGCAAGGGACTAATATTTATGCGTTTGAACTTGAAACCGTTCTTAACGCAAATTGCGACTGACGTGCCAGGATGGGTGATTTGGCGTTGCGCATGTTTAGTGTGAGTGGCTAGAACTGTTTGGCGAATAAACTGGTAGTGGGGCAGAGTAGGATTATGTTTACGACCAACAAGATGCTCAGCTATGAGCATTACGTCTGGCGTATGGATGCTTATAAATTGGTCAAATTTGTGTCTTTTGTGCAGAGACACGATGGAGTTGACATTTTGGAAAATTATTTTTAGGCGGGTCATTTTAATTTTGGGCAAGGATGAACATGAAATCCAGGATTAGGGCTTGGTTTTGCTGTTTGGCAGCAGCACCACTAGCGTTGGAGATCGCTGGGTGTTTTTTGAAAGCGCTTTGCATCGCCTCAAAACAAGTAAAAATGTCTTTGCCAAAGGCATCGACGGCCATACTATTAAAATTCTCAAAAGAGAATGCATTATTTTGTGCCTGGGGCATAACCTTTGGCGGCTCGCTCAGTCTGTTGGCCATATATTGGCCCAGATGAGGGTTGCTAACTACCAAGTTTTGAGGAAGCTGGGGTTGCTTCTTAGCTTGGGTTTGGGGTACC
Source organism: Lordiphosa magnipectinata (assembly GCA_037044535.1). Lineage (NCBI taxonomy): Eukaryota > Metazoa > Arthropoda > Insecta > Diptera > Drosophilidae > Lordiphosa > Lordiphosa magnipectinata. Next base: position 373,970 of record JBAMBO010001918.1, read on the forward strand.
GATTGGGGACTATTATTGTTACAGAGGGCCGAAAAGGTCTGACCGTTCTTAATTAACGAATTGTGTGCCTTTCTCACCGCTCGGGGAGGGTTAGATTGCACTACTTGCTTTTTTTGTTTGAGTTTTTCTACCAGAGCCTTACGGACTGGCCAGATTTTTTATTATTATTTTATTATTTTCGGACGGAACATTTGATTTCTTAATATAGCACTGGCCAGGTGCATGACTTTTAAGGCACTTGACGCAGCGGTAGGGCAACTTGCAGTTGCTTGCTACGTGCGTGAAGCGCTGGCAATTAAAACATTGTTTGGCATGGTTGGGTTGCTGCTTTAAGCCTTCCACCACAACACGACAATTTAGTAGGGTCTTGACTTTAAAAATATCGGACAACTTGTCAGACTTTTCAATCTGTACAAGCCAGAAGATTTAAAGGGTTTCACGGACAAGACTTTTAAGTCTGGAACGGACTTGCTGAGGGCGGACAGTATGTCCTCTGCCTCATATACTTCCTGTGGAAGTTTCTTTAAAATTACTGCATTAGGCTTAAGTTCCCTAGGAGTATAAGAATAATAATTGAAATTATTATCATCTAGCACTTCTTTGGTTTTTACAAAGTGTTCTAAGAAGAACACTTTGATGTGGGTCAGATTCTTATTTATGATGTTAAGGAAAACTTGGTCAATCATAATTTGGCTCAACTTACCCGTCAAAACCTTTGGGTTTACATTGTAAACAGCGATGATCGGCATGTTTACTTTTTCCTTCTTGGGCGGCTGCTGCTGTTGATGGGCTGGTCCTGCCGGTCTTGGCGATGCTGATGCCCCGCCTTGCTGTGCCGGATCGTCCTCAATTACTTACACATCCATGTCGTGTTGACTCAAGGGCTGTGGATCCTTTACAGGCGATTTGGTGTTTCGCCTCTTCTTCTTTTTGACTCATCGTCCGACACCGCTAGGGACTCGTAGGGGTTGCCCACTAGCGTCCTTATCTGGGGTTTGAGGCTTAGTTCCTGCATCTGCAGCTTGACGGCGCTGCCATGCTGCTCCTTTTGCTGCTGCAGGAGTTGCGCCTGCAGCTGGGCGATCAGACAACGCATCTCGTCGTTGTCCGCCTTCAACTTCGCGAGTACACTCGCGCTGGCCATATCGTCGCACTTGACCGTCTTTACTTTCGGGACCGACATGTAAGGTTGGCAAAGTTCGAATCGGCTGGGTGCAGTGCAGGTTGAGGGTGAGACCGCAATTGAAAAATTGCTTTAAATGCCTGGACTTTGGGCACATAGCTAACAACTGCAAAAGCGAGAGCAACTGCAATGGTGGCTGCTTTAAGTGTGGTGACATTGAGCACCAAGCTAAGCAGTGCACGAAAGAACCAAACTGCATTTTGTGCATAAGGAGAGGCCGAAAGACCATCAAGCACTACACGGGTAGCAATAGATGTCCTGTATATCAAGAGGCCCTAGCTAAGTTGACAAGATGAATTTTTTGCAGCTTAACCTTAACCACTGTATATCGGCCCAGGCCCTGTTAGAACACACATACATACATAATATTCAACTGGCAATACTGAGCGAACCACACCACAGACTGACCGAATGTACAAGGACATGGGCAGCTGACATAACTGGAAAAGCGGCTCTCTGGCTATGCGGGAATTCAGCTTGTTGTCTGGACTAGGTAAAATGTTTTTCTGGACTCGTGCGAGCTAAGCTTGGAAGCCTGTGGATCTATAGCTGTTACCTAGCTCCGAGCCTGCACATAGACGAGTTTGTCACGGCACTGACAGCTATTTCAGATGACGGCAGGAGTCGTGACAGAATTGTTATTGCTGGGGATTTTAACGCCTGGGCCGAAGAATCGGGCTGTCCAACGACAAACAACGAGGACGTGCGCTACTGGAGATATTCGCTTCCCTAGATATAGCGCTACTAAATGTAGGCTCCCAACATACTTTTAGCAGAGCAGGACGTGGCTCAATCATTGAAATTTCGTTCGCGAGCGCCTCATTGTATAATGGAGCCCAGTGGAGAATCGGCACTATATTGTAATAGGTGGGTTTACGTGGTTTGGTTGTAATCGGTGGTTCCAATAAAATTAACTCAATTAAAATTGTTTTATAAGACGGGGCACAAGGCGCACCCGTCATCTTTATTATTCAGCTTTGGTATATCAATTGATTCTTCGCATTAGCTTAAGCTAAGAGTTCGCCGCTTCGCTGTCAGTAACGCTGGCAGCGGAGCGGTTACATTATATGCTGCCTTATATGCTCAGAGCTGATAGCAGCGAGAGCGCGAGAGAGAATGTCATATGCATACATAAAGAAGGGACGGTAGCGCATGCCAAACATGCAGACTCGGCACTTCTTCTGTCCATAGCATACTCCAATTACTTCTGCACTTGAACTATGCTTGGGACTTTTGGCTTACGTAAACATTGCAACAAAGTGTTTGCAATATGTACTTTATGAATTGAACTGAGTACAGTGGGCACTCTATATGTAAGCATAATACATCTCCCTCCTTTTGAAAAATAACGTAATGAAATGAAGTTATTTTAAGGATTATTATTATGTGGTATTATTTTTATATATATTTATGTTTCTTGTTTTTTGTAAATGCATATTTGTATTTTTAATTAAGTTCGAAAGTGTGCAATAAAAGTGAAGAATAAAATTAAAAATTTATATATAATTGTAATATTATTAAAATTTATATGGACGTTGACGTACAATGCGCAGTACGTTCAAGTGGCCCATGCGACACCAAGCCTAAGCTTGTTACGCGCGAACCCCAAGCAAAATAGCAGCCCACCTCCCGCCCAACCGACCGAGAGGCGCAGCCTAACGTGTGACACGAAATCGCGAAGGAAGAACATAAAGTAATGTTAACTACGGGCTAAATAAGTTAAAATAGAAATTTTTATAGCAGGAAGAGAAGCTTCAGAGTTAATTATTCGGTAGAGTTTATTGTAATCAGCACAGAGGACACGAAACGGTTCATGCAAGGCATAGTTAGTATTACAACGATTTAGTGATAGGGGGATAGAATTACGAGTCGGTCTAATAGGAACGTTGAGGTTAATTTGGCCAACCAACTCATTTGAGTCGACTTCACCATTTATTAGTCTGTGTATAAAGATTACTCCAAGCATAACTCTACGGTTAATAAGGGAGGGAAGGTTAATCAAAAGAAGTCTACTAGAGTACGATGGTAAACGGACCTCAGGATTCCAGCCCAAACCACGAAGAGCAAACAATAAAAACTGTTTTTGCACAGATTCAATTCTATCTTGATGGGTCGAATATTGCGGAGACCACACACATGATCCGTACTCGAGAATCGGACGGACAAGAGAAGTGTACAAAATCTTCGTCGTATAGGGATCATCAAATTCCTTCGACCAGCGCTTAATAAACCCAAGAGCACTCCTGGCCCTACAAACAGTAGCAGTAACATGAGAGTCAAATTTAAGTCGGTGATCAAGAATAACCCCAAGATCATTTACCTCATTGGCTGAATCATTTAAGCACTCAAGTGGGACATTATCAAGCATATAAGTGGAGAATTGTGGCAAGCTCCTGTAAAATGTCATAACCTTACACTTGGAATTTTAAGGTTTAATAGATTATCTTTACACCAACACTGAAATGCATCCAAGTCAGCTTGCAAATTATAGCGGGAAACCAAATCGTTATATGTTAAACATAGTTTCACATCATCGGCGTACATAAGCACACGAGAGTGAGACAATACAGATCATTTATGAAGAGAGTAAAAAGCAATGGACCCAAGTGACTACCTTGGGGTACACCAGAGGTAACCTGGATTAGTTTCGAATATGAATTACAAAATAGAACTTTGTGTGTTCTAGAACTTAGGTAATCAGAGATCCAACTAAGAAGGTTAGTTGGGAAACCAATTAAACTCAGTTTATGAAGAAACAAGGAGTGATTAACAGAATCAAAAGCCTTACTAAAATCAGTATAAATGACGTCAGTTTGCATCTTACCAAAGAACCCTTTGATAACTAATGATGTAAGCTCTAATAAGTTAGTGGTAGTAGATCGACGCTTCACCAATCCATGTTGATAGGGTGAAATAATGGAACTACATAAATGTTGCAGTTGAGATGTCATAATTCTCTCAAAAGCTTTTGGAATTGCAGACAATTTGGAAATACCTCTATAATTCTCAACATACGACTTATTACCTTTTTTATGGAGAGGAATGATATATGATTCCTTCCACAACACAGGGAAAGAGGATGACTCAAGAGACAATTCAAATAATTTATGAATAGGCTTACAAAGTGCATCAGCACAAAACCTAAGTACACAAGCAGGTACTCCATCGGGACCCGGTGCATACACAGGTTTAACAGAGTTAAGATCGCAAAGGAGAGAGCTTTCAGTGATTACAGGGCTAAAAATACAGTTAGACCCATTCAACTGATAGGGGTATGGTTGATTCGCAAAGAAGCTAGAAGACAAGTAGGTTGACGTAAAAAACTCGGCAAACAGATCGGCTATGGCCTGATCAGTTTTTGCTTTCGCATTACCATACCGCAGAGAAGAGGGCATAGTGGAAGATTTGCGTTTAGAGTTAACAAACGTATAAAACTGCTTAGGATTGTGCGAGAATTGAAGTCTGCAACGGTTAAGATAGTCTTTATAACATTGTGCGTTCAGCACATTAAATCTAGAACGAGCATCCACATAACGGGAGAAATCAGATGATTTTTTCGAATTTTTATACTTTTTGAAATACCTTGACTTCTTGTTTTTCAAATTTATTAGTTCTCTTGTGAACCAAGGCTGCCTATTAGGACAGCGAGGGAGCTCAAGTGGAACACAAACATCAAAAAGCGAGTACAAGGTATCATAAAAAAGTTGTATGGCAACATCAATATCTGTACAAGTGTACAATTGAGACCAATCGGTTTCAAAAATTAAATCATTAAGCTTTAAAAAATCTGTTTTTTGAAAACAACGGGTTTTAGCCGTCGAGTTTCCAGAAGCAGAGCACCAAGTTCCAATGTAGGATGAAAGGGGTCCTCAGGAAGAACCAACGGGTCAATTCTAGATGCAACATTGCCGGGGGGATCCAACAAAAATATTAAATCAAGAGATCTGTTTATCGAGTTGCGAATAGGATTAACTTGCGACAAAGACAACTCAAATAGGCCATCGATAAAATCATGGGACTTCGAAGGTAAATGCGCATTTGATTCATTGTTCGTGGACCACATAACTTCAGGCAAGTTAAAGTCTCCAAGAACAATCAATAGGTCACTGTTTGATAATAACAGAGAGATCGACTCAATGGCAGAGAGGTGGGAGGAGTAAATTGTGGGATCGGAATGTGGAGGAATATAGGAACAAGTAATAAATACGGAAAAAGTAGAAAAAGTTATTTTAACACTTATAAATTCGATGTCATGGGGAATTAAAGAATGTGTCAACTCCGACGAAAGGCCGGAATCCACAGCAATTAAAACCCCACCCCCAACGCGGGAAGAACGATCGCATCTATAAGTGGTATATTTAGTGGGAAAAACTGTTGAATCAGAGATGTCAGATTTTAGCCACGTCTCGGTGAAAACTGGAACATGAAAATCGAAAGATATACTGTCTACAAAGAGTTTAGCTAATTTGGAATTAAGACCACGTACATTTTGATAGGCAAGCAGAAGGGAGGAAATTAGTTTTTTGACGCAACAGTAGAGGTAGAGGCGCCCTTCTGGCGCTCTAAAGACAAATATATAGAAGGCCGATTTTTCTTTTTGGAAATATACTCTTTGATTATTAAGTGTTCCGGCCAGAAATCCTTTGAACAAATTGTTCTAAAAATTTTATCCGGGACACTTACTTTGAAAGAGGCAGCATCCCTCTCATACGAAAACTTAAACTTTTCCACCAAAATACCTGCGGCTTGAATTTTGGCCTGAATGTAGGCTTTAACATCATCAGATGTGAGATCAGGGGCAAGCCGAGAAACAAATAAATGTTTCTTCGGTGGAATACCTATAAGGGGCTTTGGAGCACTTGATACCCCAGCTACCTCGGTAATGTTTACCGAAATAGGAGGAACACGTAGCGCCACCACTGCACTCCCTATAGGTATACTTTCAACAACAGGGGGGGTAGGGACCTCCTGGACGGACATTTCGGACACTACATCTGATATCGCTAAATTGAGATCAGAGATGCTACTGTCTGTAGTGTTAAAATCTCCAGTACCAATTATCCTCCGCGCTGGAGCCGGAGTATTAGACGATATTAGACGCTGTATGTTAGGAGAAGATGGGCCCTGAGCCTGATCAGGGACAGAAAGAACACTTTGCTCCTGAGGCACACCCGAGCGAATGGTTTTTTTGCGCGTGGGAGACTCATTCATCAGTTTTAAACTGGCGGATTGTGATTCCAGCGTCACAAACTCGTCAGTAACTTTCCGAAAGTTAGCAAACACGCGCTTATGACCATCTCTAGTCTGCCTCATAAACAATCTCATGTCCATTTCTATTTCACGGCAAGACCCACAACTCCACTTCAGTCCACTGTCTAGCTCGATGCAGTCTTTGACCCTGGCAGTGTAACCAGCACATTTGACATGCATAATATGGTCACAAAGCCAACAGACGATAAATGTATCGTTGGCGGCAGACCACAACTTGCACTTTTTGTTGAAGCAGACCGGATAACTCATTTTTTAATAGGGCAATTAAATTCGGCACCAAATAATCAATTCAATACACACCAAATTCACCACTGGGGTCAAACAATCGGCAAACAGTTGGAGTAACTAGAAACAGCTTACAGCTATTTCAAGCAGAGAAAAAAAAACAAAAACTAAATTGACAGAACACACAGTAACTGTAATGCACACAAGTAGTCAGAGCGCGGGTGGACGCGATCGCGAGCGCGAGAGATGAGTGGGAGCGGGAGGGAGTTAAGCTACACCAACACCAACAACAACAAGAGAGCGCGATCGGATGACCAAAAAGCCAGGCAAATACAATAAAACAAAACGAAAGAACAAATCTAAATGCACGGCAACAGGAATGCAGAATTTGTTTTTGCGTTTAGCTTATAAAACAATAGCAGCCAAATTAATGAAAGCTATTGTAAATATTAGCCCGAGAACTTAATAGCACAAGACAAACAAGCAGAATCGATTTTGATTTTGACACTGGCAAGGAAAATTAAAAGAAGCGCAGGTTAACAAAACACACGTCCGTCTTCAAAGAGAATGCGAAGAGAGATTAAAGAGATTTTGTATTTTTTTGTATTACTAATTTTTTTTTTTTGAATGATATCTTATCTCCATGCGTGGGTTTTGATAAAATTGAAATTATGATATACAAATTTTTAATCTATCCTTATGAACGGTTTGTTTTTTATTCTTACTGTCTGAAATGATTATATTATCTCTATCTTCTATCTTTTCTACTTTATACGGGCCTATGTAAGTATTTAGCATCTAGTTTATGACCTGCTTCATTTTTCAATAAAACCTTATCTCCTATTGATAAATGTATGTCTTTTATTTTTGAATCATAGATTTCTTTATTCTTTCTCTTCTGAATGATTCTTGCTCTTTTGTATGCTAATTCTAATCTATATTTAGATTCCTGTGCGTAGTCATTTAAATTATATTATGGACTTACATAATTATCCATGCTATTGAATGATTTATTATTGCTAGGTTGTCTGCTAAACACTAGTTCATATGGACAATAATCGTGTGTTGTGGATGGTGTGGTGTTAAAACAATATACAAAGTATAATAACCAAACATCCCAATCAGTTTTGTCAACTGATATGTAAGAACGAATGTATTCGTTGAATGTTCTATGGCTTCTTTCCACGGTTCCTAAAGTCTGGTGGTGGTGTGCTGTCGATGTTATGTTTTGGATACCAAGATGTTTACATAAATCATTGATAACCGAATTCATATATTCCGTTCCCATGTCCGTAATGAACGTCTTCATCGGACCGTACTTCAGAATAAAAGATTCAGAAATAGCTTTTGCTACTGTTTTAGCACTTTTGTCAGGGATTGGTATGGCAACAAGGTATTTTGTTAAATCACAAATTAAAGTGATAGCATATTCGTTTCCTTGTTCTGATTTGGTAATGGACCGATCGTGTCCACTATTACTCTATCAAAAGCCATTAGTGGTGTTTCTGTTAAAGTAAGAGGAGTTTTAGTATGTGTTGCAACTTTACATTTTTGACATTCTGGACATTTTCTTACATAAGATTTAATATCGCGTGTCATATTTTTCCAGTAATAGAATCGTTTTATTTTTGCTGTTGTTTTCGTTATTCCTGGATGTCCTCCTTGAGTTGGATTGTCATGGTATGTAGACAGTATTTCTTCGATTTCTTTCTTATTATCATTTTTTATTGTGGTCACCGGCTGGAGTAGCGCTACTCTTAGATGTTTTAATATTTTGTTGCCCATATTTTTAAAGTAATCAATTGAAACGTGATCAAAGATTTCTTCGCGCGGTGCCATTTCTAGTTGAGTAATTCCATGTATACCGGCTTCTTTTTCAAGCCTCTGGAAAAATTGATCTAAATCAAAAACTCCATTAGTATATAGGTTATCAACATTAATTCTTGCAATTACCTTTTTTCCAGGTTTGAAAGAACATTTCAATAAATTTAATTGCAAGGTCACTACTTTTTTAACATCCTCATTTCGAATGACGTTATATATTTTGGGCTTCGAAGAGTCCGGTTGCTTTTGTAATTCCGAATCTGTTCCTGCGCAGGATTTTTTCTGTCTACTTTGATTTCTTGTAGTGACTTTAAATATTTGGTTTGTAATATCTTTGAGTTGATCGATGGTTATTCTTGATAACGCATCAGCAAAATGGTTGTCCTTTCCCTTAAGGTACTCTACCGTAAATTGGTATTCTTCTAAATCAAGTCTCATTCTTGTTAACTTTGAGCTTGGGTTTGTCATGGAAAATAAAAATGTGAGGGGTCTATGATCTGTTTTAACTACAAAGTGTTTTCCATATATATATGGCCTGAAATAATTGATTGCCCAATGTATTGCGGTTAATTCTTGTTCTGTGGTGTTTTTATTAGATTCACCTTTGGTAAATGATCGTGAAGCATATGCAACTGGAAGTTGTAGTCCGTTGCTTTCTTGAGTTAATACGGCTCCACAAGCTTGTTTACTTGCATCCGTGATAATACAAAATTTTTTGGAGAAATCTGGATATTGCAGTAATGTCGGAGACATTAATTTTTCTTTTAGATAATCATAAGCTTCTTGACATTGAGGTGTCCATTCGAATTTAAAATTTGTTTTACATAAGTGTGTAATATGGCGTGAATAATCCGCGAAGTTTTTGATGAATCGACGATAATAGTGACAAAATGCAACAAATCTTCTAGCACTGTCTGCGTCAGTTGGAACTGGATGGTTTTTTATGACTTCATACTTTTTGTCATCCGGTAAAGTTCCTTGACTAGTGCATTTATGGCCTAAAAATGCATGCTTCATGCATGAAGAATGTACATTTTTCGGGGTGTAGTTTTAAATTATGTTTTCTGCACTTCAAATACGTCAATTAAATTTTTTAGCATATGTTTTTCTGAGCATCCGATGACTATTAAATCGTCCATATAAAGGAACGCTTGAGAGGGGTTTAATCCTGAAAATGCTATTGCCATCATTCTTTGGAAAGTGTTTAAGATTAAACAACACCAAAATGATTAAGTATCCTTAACATTTTATAATACACACAAAAACACATAAAGATAATAATTTATGACACATGTACCCTAAACAAATACGCATGATCACATTACAAGAAGGTCTACCTGCCCTAAGCACATGCACATGTACAAAATGCATGTCCCTTAGAGGAAGTCCCCTGCGTGGGCAATAAACATTGTTATTTATGACATATGCTGCATTAGTATTAGAAAACTAAGATTCTCATGTTAGCTATATAAGGCTATGATTTTAAGAAATAAAGACAGTTCAGATTTTGAATTCAATGAATGAAGTGGACAGCGTTTCCATTCATTTTGGTCCTTCGAGAAACTCTGTAGTAATCCCCCACCAGTGGTAAGATACTCAGAGCTGACCCAGCACCTTAAAATCTACTTTATGTAGTTATAGGTAGCTAAAAAAAAAAAAAACTCTGTAGTAATCCCCCACCAGTGGTAAAATACTCAGAGCTAAACCAGCACCTTAAAATCTACTGTATGTAGATATAGGTAGCTAAAAATAAAAAACTCTTGTTTTCCCCCACAAGTGGTAAGAGACAGAGTTCGTAAAACAAAAAACAAGAGAAAAGATTTTTTCTCATTGTTAACTTACATACAAAAAAATATATAAGCAAACGGGTATAAAAAATTCATTCGAATTCAACGGCGGTTGCGTTTCCGAGGCATACAGCGGAAGAGATAAAGTAAAAGCCGAGTGACAAAAAGTAAAAACCGAGTGACAAAAAGTGAAAGCCGAGTGACAAAAAGTGAAAGCCGAGTAGTGCATAACAGCCGAGTGACTAATAATCATCAGATACAGTTAGCGGCTAAAAATCAGACCCAGTCATCGGCAAAATTCAGATCCAGTCATCGGCAAACTTCAGAACCAGTCATCGGCAAACGTCAGATCCAGTCATCGGCAAATATCAGATCCAGTTATCGGCAATAAGGAGAGCAGCAGCAGAATCGACTACAAGTAGCACGACAAACAAAAAGGAGGAGTGACCAGAGAGCAGCGGCGCTGGTTTTTAAGATAAGTTTCTTTATTTTTAAAATTTAATACTATATACATACCTATGAGATTAAGGTTAAAATATATATATAAATTTTGTGAAAAATTGTCATTGAAAAAAAAAACAAAAAATGTTATCAGAAAAAACAATACAACTCATTAAGAAGCAAGCCGAGCTGGTAGGGAGACTTAGAGAAATAGAAGCGGAGAAAATTACGAACGAAGTAATTGAAGAAGTAAGTGAAATTCAGCAATTATTCTCAGCGAATCATAGTGTACTGATGAAAATTGGAGTAGTAGACCACGACTACTTCAATTTAAAGCTGTACGACAAGACGCTAAAAACTATTGCTGATATTAAAAACAGAAGTAAAATTTTAGCAATAAAACCAGAAGAGGCTGGAAAAAGCAGCGTAAAATCTATGGGTGGGGATCAATTTGACCCTACCAAAGAAGCAGAGAAGTTCGATAAAAGTATCGACCAATTAAAAGATTACCTGGAGGTGGTAAATCAGGATATTGTACAGGGGAATGTTAGAATGTTTTCCCTTAGGAAGAAAAAGGTTCAATTTTTGTGGGAAAAGGTAGTTCGGTACACGAACGTTTTTAAAGAGAAATATGAAAGCAATCTGACTTTTGACGAAGAAGTTGCTGAGTTGGAATTTGACGTACAAAACGTAATTTCAACGTTGGAGCAAGTAGAACCACTTCAAAATATTGAAAAAATAGTGATGGTAAAAGATCAAATCGATGATGTTCCAACTCTGCCAAAAATTTCAATACCCACTTTTGCAGGAGACGTAAAAGATTGGGATATATTTTCCGAGTTATTCTTGGAATTAATAGTTCAAAGAAATGATCTAAGTGCATCTCTAAAATTCAATTATTTAAAATCCGCATTAAGAGGAGAAGCAAGGAGCATGGTTGCTCATTTGTTGACAGGTTCCACGGAGAACTTTGATGCAGTTTGGCAATTGTTAAAAAAACGATATGAAAACAAAAGAACAATATTCGCTGAGCAGCTTAATCGTTTAATAGACTTGCCAAAATTAAATAACGATTCAGCTGCGCAGATTAAAATTTTTATTGATTCAATCCATGAATCGATACATTTAATAAAAAATAAATCAAAAATTTCTAATGAAGTTGATGTCATATTTGCTCACATAATTTTAAGAAAATTTAATAATGAGGCTCTTCAATTATATGAGAGTCATGTTAAGCGAGCAAAAGAAATTCAAAATTTGGCAGACGTAATGGAATATTTGGAACAAAGGTTTAGTTCCATATGTTCATTACAGGAGGAGGACAGAAAACCGGCAAGAAAATTAAACAATGTCGCGTTTAAAGAAAATTGTCCGATTTGTAAGATCGCCGGGCATAATACCCTTCAATGTTTTAAGTTTAAAGGGATGACTCCGGGAGAACGAAGTGAGGTAGCAAGAAAGAACCAATTATGTCTAAGGTGTCTAAAGCACCCTAGTGGTAAAAGGTGCATGAGCGAAATTTTGTGCTCAGTGTGCAGAAAACCTCATCACACATTGCTGCATTTTGAGAAAAAAGACAGAGTAAATACCACTACGTGTATGACTAAAGGGCTGACACTGTTAGCTACAGCACTAATAAAAGTAAAATCGAATAACGGTGATTTTGAGAATTTAAGAGCACTGATTGATAACGGTTCACAAAGTACAATCATATCAGAAGAAGCAGCACAGACTCTTAAACTTCCAAGAATTAAAGAGCATACAGAGATAAGCGGTGTATCTGCGACAGGTTCAAGTACTTCAAAGTGTAAGGTTAACCTGTGCATAAAAACTCGATGCAGTAGAAATCATCGAGAGGTTACTGCAATTGTTTTTCCAAAGCTGCTGAAAGCTTTGCCTAGTGAATCAATGAATATTGATAAAGGAAAATGGAGTAGTTATGTACTCGCTGACCCTGAATTCGATAAACCAGGTAGAGTGGACATAATTATAGGAGCTGATTTTTATACAAAAATTTTGAAAAATGGCCTCACAAAAATTGATGGTCTGCTTGGCCAAAACACAGAATTTGGCTGGATTGTATCTGGTTGCACAAAGTCTTAAGGAAATGAGATGATAGTTGCAACTACTATTGAAATAAATGAGCTAGAGCGTTTTTGGGAAGTTGAAGATGAAGACAAAGAAGACGTAGAAGCTGAAATATGTGAAAAGAAATTTACAGAAACAACAAAAAAAAACTTGAATGGAAGATATGTGGTATCTATCCCATTTAAAGATGACAAGGAGCTAGGTGAATCTAAAGCTCAAGCTACAGCTCGATTCTTTCGCTTAGAGAAGAAATTGCAGAGCAATCAAAAATTGAAAAAAGATTATGTCAAATTCTTAAAAGAATATAAAGAGTTAGGACATATGGTAGAGAGCAAGGAGGAAGGAAAATACTATTTGCCTCATCAGGCGGTTGTTAGAGAATCCAGTTTAACAACCCAAGTCAGAGTCGTGTTTGATGCGTCTGCCAAAACCACAAATAATAAAAGTCTAAATGACATTATGTGGATTGGACCAAGAGTGCAAAAAGATATTTTTGACATACTCCTTAAATGGAGAAAATGGCAATTAAATAAGCGTATATGCGAGGGAAATTGGCCTTGGAGCAGTGCAAGTGACGCAGCTTGTTAGATATCACCCTTTAAACCTAATAGGCCTTCAAGGTGTGTCTATAAAACTGTAATGGACACCAGAACATACTGGGTTGAGTTGGAAAGCAAAAGTAGCTGGCTTTTCAGAGTTCCCAAGAAAAGCACAGCAAGAATTCAGTGTGGCAGCCTGAGTCAAGAATTAATAGATTTGCCAGAGCAGGGAGTACTAAATGTTCAATCAGACTGCACCGCTAGAACAGATGATAAAATATTGGTAGCTCATCATAGCATACATTCAGAAAGCCAGGAAACAATGACTTCAATGTACTTAGGTGAGATAAGTGAAGTCCCGAAGATAGTTTGGGATCCGCTAGATTCGGCAGTGGTTAACCACACCGAGGAAATCGAGAAATTGAGAAAGGAAATTAAAAGTTTGAAAGAAATCCATGTCGAACTAAAAGGTCTTAATTTTCATCACGTCTCGGGGCATGCTTCTTTAGGAGTTGGATTAATGTTATGTATTATTCTAACTATATATATTATAAGAAAAATTAATGTAAAAAGAAAACTACAATCAATAGCCTTTCCTGGCCCTTTGCAGAATGTTTAAGATTAAACAACACCAAAATGATTAAGTATCCTTAACATTTTACAATACACACAAAAACACATAAAGATAATAATTTATGACACATGTACCCTAAACAAATACGCATGATCACATTACAAGAAGGTCTACCTGCCCTAAGCACATGCACATGTACAAAATGCATGTCCCTTAGAGGAAGTCCCCTGCGTGGGCAATAAACATTGTTATTTTTGAGATATGCTGCATTAGTATTAGAAAACTAAGATTCTCATGTTAGCTATATAAGGCTATGATTTTAAGAAATAAAGACAGTTCAGATTTTGAATTCAACGAATGAAGTGGACAGTGTTTCCATTCAGAAAGAATTTGGTGCTATTTTTAATCCATAGGGTAATCGCGTAAAACGATAAGAGCCGTTGCTCGTTGAAAATGAAGTTATGTTTCTTGAATCTTTGTTTAATTCTATCTGATGGAATCCAGACATTAAATCTAAACATGAAAAATATTTAGCTCTTCCCAATTGGTCTAGAATATCATCTATTCTTGGTAATGGGAATTTATCAGCTAATAGCTTCTTATTGATCTGGCGGTAATCGACCACTAAACGCCACCTTTTTGTGTTTGAATCGGGTAGTGATTTTTTTGGAACTAAAAGCAATGGGCTGTTGTATTCTGACACTGATGGTTCTACTATGTTGTCTTTTATTAATTTCTCAACTTGTTTTATGATTTCATCTTTTTGACTATGGGGATTTCTGTAATTATACCCGTTACTCGTAGAGTAAAAGGGTATACTAAAGTCGTGCAAATGTATGTAACAGGCAGAAGGAATCATTTCCGACCATATAAAGTATATATATTCTTGATCAGTATCAACAGCCGAGTCGATATAGCCATGTCCGTCTGTCCGTCTGACCGTCTGTCCGTCTGTCTGTATGAACACCTAGATCTCAGAGACTAGAAGAGCTAGAGCAACCAATTTTGAAATGTAGACTCCTATTGTCTGCACGCAGATCAAGATTATTTCAAATTTTTGCCACGCCCACCCCCGCCCCCACAATAAAAAATGTTGAATAACTCCCACAATTTTTGAGATATCGATCTCAAATTTAAAACTTACATTATAGCCGAGTTAAAAAAATGTTGCATACTTTTCGGCTGTCCTGCCTCAGACACACAGGAAGGCTATTCAACGTTTCTTTCCGTGAGTAACGGGTATTTCGAAGTCGGTTAGAGCCGACTTTAACTTACGCTCTCGTTTTTAATATAAACTGGTTCATCATCTTTCAATCTCAATTTTTTGGTCATAGAAATTATTTGTTGTGATTGGTTCTGTTTCCAATCCGAATATATCTGTATATTTCGAACACAATTCTGACATAACTTCTTTGTATTGAGACGGGAAATTCTTTTTCAACTTGGATAATACTAATTCTTTTCTTTGTTGTTCATTTATTTGGCATATATCATAATTTTGAAGTGATTCATATTGAAGTTTGTCTAATTTTAGAACTTGACTTTTGTTTGTGGTATTTAAGATGCGAACAAATGCATTTTTTGCATTGGAAATTGTGTTTGCAATGAAAATACCTTTTTGAATTTCTTGATTTGGTGTTAGAATCTCTTCGTCATCTGTATTTAGTGAAATTTGTCTTATTACTTCGGAACGACATGGAATTACGATTTCGTTACTGTCTGTATTATAGACAATTGGAACGTGTATTGAAGTTTGTAAATAATTTGGTCGTAGTATAAATGAATCGCCTTCCGGTGTGAAGTCTAGTTGACAATTGAACTTTTTTACGAAGTCTAGTCCAAGAATTCCGTTTCCAGGTACTGAAAAATCAGTTGGTACTATATGGAAATTGTATGGTATAATGAAGTTACCTGTTCTCAATTCGAGAAATGTTTGTCCAAGTGATTTTGTTATACCTTCCCCTATTCCTGTTATATGTGTTATATTAGTTCGATCAATATCTTGAAATATATCCGCTTTTTCTTTTATGATTGTAATATCTGATCCGGTATCTACTAGAAATGTAAATAATTTTCCTGTGTGTTCATTTTTATACTCTGTACCGAAGGTACATAGAGTATATTAAGTTTGTGCAAAAGTATGTAACAGGGAGAAGGAATCGTTTTCGACCCTATAAAGTATATATATTCTTGATCAGCATCAACAGCCGAGTCGATATAGCCATGTCCGTCTATCCGTCTGTCCGTCCGTCCGTCTGTCTGTCCGTATGAACGAAGAGATCTCAGAGATGGTAAGAGATAGAGGTTTGACATGTATGGGACATATATTTCTGCCTGCAAGTGCAGATCAAGTTTATTTTCAATTTTTGCCACGCCCCCTCCCGCCCCCGCAATTTAGAAAAAACTTCATATCTCCTACAGTTTTGGAGATAGATCGTTCCTTCTAGAGATACCTTGTAAACAAAATTATTTATCGATTTGCTGAAGGAATGATAAAGATCGGATGAACGATACTCAAGTTATGTGCGAAAAACGGCCACTTAACACCACCCACCCCCCCACCAATAACCACAGCAACATACCCTAACCATTCAACACAGGCAATCTTAGTGAGAGAGAGAGAGAGAGAGAAACTTAGAGAGCGCACCGCGTTGTGCGCGGGGTGTTAACTGGCCGTTTGACTCCTGAGCAAATGCGAGTGTGAGGGTACAGAGTATGTTATAGTCGGGCTTGACCGACTTTCTTTCTTGTTTATATTGATGAAAATATTTAAACTGAGATTGATAGTGTACATTTTTGAGTTTAATGGTTCTGAGCACTTAAGGGATTTTGCGTGTTTTCCGAATTGCTTTGTGCATATCGAACGTTGTTGTTTCTGTTGTTATTGTTGTTGTGGTTATTTTGGTTGTTTTGGTTGCCTCGATTTCCATTGTTGGAATTACCTCGATTGGCATTTTTGTAGTTTGGGTTAAAGCCTCTGAAATTTCCTGAGGAATTTCCACGACCTCTATTGTTACCTCTGTAGTTGTTGTATTGGTAACCATTGTTGTTGTGGTAATTATTATTTTGGAAGTTACCTCTTCCTCGGTAATTACCTTTATAGTTATTACCTCTGTAGCCCTGTCCTCTTTGGGAGTATAGTACCGAGCTTGCATTGCCCGTCATATCTGTGCTACAATGGATATATTTGGTAACAGCTTCGTTCATTGTTTTGAATGTACCTGCTTCCAAAATAGTTTTTAACTTACCATGCTCACAGTTTTTGATCATGGTCGCTATGGCTTCTTTTGTACTGAAGGAGTCAGCATGCTCTGCACTGAGTCCTTCATCGATGTATGAGGATTCCAGCAATTTTCGTAAGTTTTCAATTTCATTAGTAAATTGTGTGGCTGTTTTTCCTTTTTGAAAGACATTCGCCATTTTTGCTTTAACTACATCGGATGTTTCACCGACAATTGTAGCCTGCAATTTTTGCATGATTGCATTAATTGTAGTTTCATTTTGAACTTTATAAAGGGTTGAGCCTATTATTTTTGATTTTATGAATTCAACAGCAATTCTTTCGTATGTTCCTTTTGTAAGGTTTATCAAATTTAATGCTGTTAAATATCTTTGTAAATGTATTTTTTTTCCGTCGAATTCCGGAATTGCTTGGACAATTTCCCTCATATATGCCCTGTCGGCTACTGATGTGTCTGCCATTGTGTTGGGTTTTTGTTCTATTATGCTTGAATCTAAATCGGAATCAAAATTTTCTGGATCTGACCACTCAGGTAATGTTATTACAGCTGGAATTGTCAAATCATGTATGTCTTTTTCTTCTATTTCTGTGTCTGATTCATCTTCGTCTTCTTCAATTTCTTCATTCTGATGTAGTTCTGATTTTTCGCTTGCTTTTATTATCGAAGGTGTATTTAAAACTGTTGGAATTGATAAGTCTAAATTAAACTTTGTTTTTTCAGATACTAAGTTTAATCTGAGTTTAGTTAAAACTTTCGATACTTGTGACCAATGGTTATTTTTAATTTTTCTCGATGGTCATATATTAACTGGCGTGCTTGATTAAAGCATTCTACTAGTGTATTTGCGTGTTTATTAACCGTTGTCTGTCGTACGTGTCTTTTCTGATGTAAGCATTTGTATGACTTATCAAACTTATTTCTAATTTCTCTGATACTTGTAACTATCTCCTTCCACTCCATGTAAATAAGAGTTTTGTTTTCCAAGTGGTTTCATCATTTTTTTTTTCAATATTAATTTTATTTTTGAATATTTTTTTTTTCGCTTTATACCCTATCTAGGTCGTTTGCTCTGCTAATGTAACGTTTCTTAATAATTTTATTGTGCTTGACATATAATGTTAATAAGAATTGTGCAACACTGCTTATGGTCAAAATTAAAAGCATTATCCAAAGTGATTGTATATCGTCCGTGTGATCTATAATTTTGACATTATTGACCACATTGGCCGAATTGTCCTTTGTCTGGCTATCGTCTGATCCAAACCAACCCATGGTGGTAAAATATCGAATATAATATTTTCTTTGTTGAAATTTTTTTTTCGTTTGGTTTTCTAATTATTCTTTACTTTTATTTGTATTTGTTAATTTTTTTTTCGTTTGGTTTTCTAATTATTCTTTACTTTTATTTGTATTTGTTAATTTTTCAAGAATAAAATAAAATATTTTCTATATCTTTTTGAACATTTTTCCCTACCTAGTTAAGATTTTTCGGGCCGTTTTCATGTACAGCTCAAAAGTACAATTTGTCTTACAATTTTTGACTTATAGTATATTATTAATTTTAGGTTTTACAATTTTGTTTTTAATTTGTTTTAAAATTTTTTTTTTTTTTTTTATATTAATCTAAAATACACTGCTTCCTGGTGGTAGTCGTCCTTCGGCTGCTGCTGTTGTCCGGGGCCTTTTTGACTCAGGCGGTGCCGGCGCTGGTCCGCACGGGCTGTTGGCTACTTGTTGATTTGTAGCGGGGCTGGTTGCGTATGGACGCAAGTGTACTCACACGCCGGTGTGTACATTGGGCCTTCGCAATCGGATGGGCACGTCTTGTAGTATTTGGGGATCTGCTTTTCTGTTGGTGGTTGATGTTTAATAACTTTTTGGCATAAAGGTTTGATTAGTTTTCGAGTGTCGGGTTTCTTGTTTTGTGTTTTTGTTTGTAATTTTGTTTTGAGGAATTCTAATTCATTTTGTAGGTCACATGCTGTGTCCCACTCAGGAGGATTTTGTGCGTTTAATGCCGTTCTTAATTCGGCAATTCTTTTACTTATTTTTTTTCGCACGCCTCCTTTTCTCATTTTATATCATATTCACAAAACTTTTTTTTTTTGAAACACCAGACACTCTACTCACTCAGTTCGTATTTATGGTGGGCCATGTAATTGGTGGGGGCTTCGATAATCCTCGTATTCCAATCTTCAGTTCGTAGATTTATGGTGGGGGCTTCGATAATCCTAGTATTCGACTCTCGTCACGGTCGCCATGTAATAGGTGGGCTTACGTGGTTTGGTTGTAATCGGTGGTTCCAATAAAATTAACTCAATTAAAATTGTTTTATAAGACGGGGCTCAAGGCGCACCCGTCATCTTTATTATTCAGCTTTGGTATATCAATTGATTCTTCGCATTAGCTTAAGCTTAGAGTTCGCCGCTTCGCTGTCAGTAACGCTGGCAGCGGAGCGGTTACATTATATGCTGCCTTATATGCTCAGAGCTGATAGCAGCGAGAGCGCGAGAGAGAATGTCATATGCATACATAAAGAAGGGACGGTCGCGCATGCCAAACATGCAGACTCGGCACTTCTTCTGTCCATAGCATACTCCAATTACTTCTGCACTTGAACTATGCTTGGGACTTTTGGCTTACGTAAACATTGCAACAAAGTGTTTGCAATATGTATTTTATGAATTAAACTGAGTACAGTGGGCACTCTATATGTATGCATACTACAATATATACGGCAAGTGACCACGAGGCCATTTAATGTTCCATTGGCTGTCGTGGAGACGTGAGACCTAAAAAATCAATGAGGGAAAAGGAGTACCGGATCGAAACATTCAACCCCCAAGTGTTCTCAAATGCCCTCGTATCTTTTACTTCTAGCGGGACAGCAGAAGAAAGAGCGCAACAGACCGCCTTACATTTGGAAAGAGCCTGTGACGTTAGCATGACTAGGCGGAAGCCTTATTGACGTCATGAACCTACCTATTGGTGGAACGAGCGTATTGCCGATGCCAGACGTTTGTGCCTCCACGCAAGGAGGCTCTACCAGCGCTCAAGTGGAAGGTCGAACTTTTCATTTAAAAAGGCAGAGTAACAGTCGGCTAGAAGGATGCTGTAAGACGAGATCAGAGCGAGTAAACGGGAGTGCTTCCTTCAACTGTGTGACTCCGCCGACCATGATCCTTGCGGGCAGGCATACAAAATAGTCGTTAAACGACGATATGCCAATAAACAGGCCACACCAAGTGGCCCCTATGAGCTCAAAAAGATTGTCGAAAATCTCTTTCCCACTCGCTTCTCTGAATCACCAATGCAACCTTGTGTTTTCGATCCAAATGCAATAGAGGCTATCACGGAAGCAGAAATACTAGCGGCGGCCTTGAACCTCCAGCCCAGTAAGGCACCTGGCCCGGATGGTGTTCCAAACCGTGCTCTGAAGCTAGCCATGACATTGTATCCAGCAGAGTTTGTGAACATTTTCAACGAATTCCTGCGAGAAGGCATTTTTCCATCCATTTGGAAGAAACAACTATTGGTACTCCTTCCCAAACCAAGAGGTCAACCAAGCGATGCACCGTCCTATAGACCTATCTGCCTTCTCGATACGGTCGGTAAGGTACTGGAGAAGCTCTTAACTCAAAGACTTGACGAGGCCATCAGTGCAGCTGGTGGGCTCTCGCCAAAGTGGTCACAATAACCTTCCTGTGAGCCTGAGGTGGGACAGCCGAAAAGTATGCAACATTTTTTTACTCGGCTATTTATCATCCGATCTTGATGAAAATTTCAGGGCTTATAGATATTGCGAATATAAATGTACGTTGATCAAGAATATATATACTTTATATGGTCGGAAATGATTCCTTCTGCCTGTTACATAAATTTGCACCACTTTAGTATACCCTTTTACTCTACGAGTAA
Source organism: Lordiphosa magnipectinata (assembly GCA_037044535.1). Classification (NCBI taxonomy): domain Eukaryota; kingdom Metazoa; phylum Arthropoda; class Insecta; order Diptera; family Drosophilidae; genus Lordiphosa; species Lordiphosa magnipectinata. Next base: position 395,062 of record JBAMBO010001918.1, read on the forward strand.
CGGGTATAATGATTATGGAGCAAATTAAGAAACACTTGGATACACACGAAATCCTTAAGCCCTATCAATTCGGTTTTAGGGAACGTACCTCCATAAGCCATTCTTTGGCTGTGACAAATAATTCTATGTTTGCAAACTTGGCCCGGCAGCGCGCTACCATCGCCTGTGCCTTAGATTTTGAAAAGACCTTTGACACTGTGTGGACAAACGGTCTCATCTATAAGATGAATAATCTTTTACGGTTCAATCCCAATACTACACGTATCATTCAAAACTATCTGTCTCAGCGGTCCTTCTACGTTTGCAGCCCCGATGGCTCAGAACGTTCGCTAACGAGAAAAATCTCAGCAGGAGTCCCTCAGGGATCACTGCTAGTCCCTATCCTTTACAATATATATCTAGCCGACCTTCCGGACTTCGAAAGAGGTCCAAGGACCTCCTCAACTGCGCAAATCCAACCGCTGGTTTACGCAGATGATATTCTTCTCCTGGCGTCCGGAGCACGGATAGCCAGCGCAGAAATGGATCTAAGTAATTATTTTGACGTCTTATGCGAATATTTCGCTAAGTGGCCGCTAAAATTAAACGCAAATAAATGCGAAGGCTGCATATTCCGAGGTCCGGTTCAATCGGACATATATCGAAATGCACGCAACTTTATTCGAAAAATTTATATAAATGTTAGGACCCCCATAGCAATGAAGTCCGAAATAAAGTATCCAGGTGTCATATATGACCAGAAGTTAAACTTCAAAAGTCATATTGAGCATACTCTTAAAAGAGCCAAGATCCAACTTAGCCACATTAATTACATATTCAGGCCATTGGCGAAGAGTCCGACCCTCCCAAGTCCTGAACTAATTAGGAGATGATCCCTTGTGTTCAAAAAACTAGTACAACCAATACTAGTTCATGGGCACATAGCATGGTTCAATGTAAAATCTAGGCAGATGGAAGAACTACGTCTCTTTGAGAGGCGGGTCATCCGTGGAACCCTGGACAGAGGAGCTAGAGACCCTCTCACGCTCCATTATATCTCTAACAAAGCCCTGTATGAAAACACGAAAACCAAACGTGTAGATACACTTATGTATAAAATATTAGATAAGTTGTTAGATAGTAATAGCAATAGCCCAAATCCGTTAATTGCAGATGCTGCGGCTCATAGAAGGTTGCCGGCCAACTACTCTGTCCACCATCTGACAATAAATCACATAGACAGTCTTAAAGATTTAGGAATTATTCACAATTCGGAGGGCAATCTCATTTTCTACCATAGAAAACGATTGTCCCTAGACCCGAATGATTTAGTTTTCCATATAAGACAATAATAATTTTTGACCCCCATATATTGGCTCAACTTACCCGTCTCTTCCTTCCCCTGTAAATACCTCAAATATTTTCTTTTCTTTTTATACCCTTGTAGAGGGTATATTAAAATTGTCCAGATGTTTGTAACGCATAGAAGGAAGCATCTCCGATCACATATAGTATATATATTCTTGATCAGCATGACGAGCTGAGTTGATATAGCCATCTCCGACTGTCCGTCCGTCTGTTTATATGCTATCACCTCCGTCAGTTTTAAAGCTATCTTAACAAAGCTTTGCACGAAGCATTTTGGTACAAATACGCTGCACATTTGTCGGAACCGGCCGGATCAGATGACTATAGCATATAGCTGCCATAGGAACGATCGGTTGAAAAAGTAGTTTTAGTGAGAAAAGCTTTTTTGTTTTCAATGGTAGCGTCTTTATGCTTTCCAGATCTGTATATTATTGGTTTCCACACAATTTTGACGACTTTGATCCAAATCTGATGAATATATCGTATAGCTGCCATATAACAAACTGGCAAGCAAATGGTGTGGCAGCCCTGGCCACCTCTGGTCACACCATTCATCGAGCACCATCCCTGACTCGATAGCAGAACGACAACACGCGCCATCCCTGGCGCTCAGCTTCTGGCTTGGCTTCGGACACGCGCGGCACGCGCCAGCATCGCTCCGTTCGACTTGACGATAATAGTTAGCTTATGTGATATTCAATAAAGTTAGTTACTCATTAAACATCGTAGCTAAAGTGGTGACCCCCGACTAAGTTAAACAACACAAACATAAAACAAAACAAATTCATAACAGTGTGTTAAACAAATGAATTTCAATCTCAGACGAAATTCACACGCACACACCCATACAGTGACGCCATTGTGGGATTCATATCGACATGCGGCTTTCGATCAGCAAATTCAAACAGTATTAAGTAAACTAAAGTTAACTATTTCGACCACAGCTAGCCAGAAACTCAACGACAGCAACATCTCTAGCCTTTTTGGCCAAGTGTGTCCCACACAAACACGACTGACGCCACGACGAAACAGCACAAACCCACACATACACACATGCTGACGGCGTCTGCAGCATTAAATCAAACGAATTTTGGCGCGTTCTTACAAACACACAAAATGCGATTCGGCGGCTCATTCGTTCATCGATCATGGACGTACATATGTGTCCTTCTGTTCATACATCTACCAGCCATTGACCTTTGACACGGGCAAACCAGATCCTTGGCGCAGACTGCGGCGCTGCATACGAACACATACAGACGCCGGCAAAGCACACACACAGACAGTATCTCCCAGCGAACACACACAAATACAAACAGCAATTTTTTTGTGCAAATGACACCGACCGCTGTCCACGCATGTTGTCCACCGACCTCCTGTCTGTCGCCCCGGTCCTGCACGTCCAACCGTCCACATCCTGCTGCAGCCCATGCTGTCGACTAGCCGCTGCTCACGTCTGTTTTCCCCTTGCGCCCAGCCGGCCTTGCACCTGCATGTCCACAATCGCAGCGTTGGTAAATCAATCACCAATCCCGCCGATTCTCTTTGCACTCACGTTGGTCAAGCATACGACCAGCTTTTTTGATCTTACATTGTACGCAGCCTGCCAGACGATCGATCATACTTATAGAAGTACGTCGCGCGGCTGAATTCCGATCTTCATCGACTTTTTCGTCGTCGCCGATGTTCATGCACAGCGATCCGCATACCTGACCGACCACTAGCAACATGCTAGGACTCGAGACGCTCTTTGTTTGGCAATTGATGCCAGCCTGAGTCTACCTACTAGTTCTCGATCTCACCACGAAAGTCCACAACGCGTGGCAAGCGAAAGTCCACAACGAGTGGCAAGCGAAAGTCCACAACGCGTGTCAAGCGAAAGTCCACAACGCGTGGCAAGCGAAAGTCCACAACGAGTGGCAAGCGAAAGTCCACAACGCATGGCAAACGAAAGTCCACAACGTGTGGCAATCGAAGGTCTCTACTCGGGGTACAATACCCAGTACTATTGTCTCGGCAGTTTCAACTCTGATCGACCGAACTTGCTTATCAACCCCCAATCGAAGCAACGGCCTCAACGCGAGGCAACCTCAACCCAGCTTGGGCGAACTTGCTTGTCGACCACCACTCGAAGCAACGGCCTCAACGCGAGGCAACCTCAACACAGCTTGGGCGAACTTGCTTATCGACCCCCACTCGAAGCAACGGGCTCAACGCGAGGTTACCATCGACGCCTCAACGCGAGGATACCATCGACGCAACTTCTCCAATCTGTACTCGGTGCACATGCTCAGTACTACGGATTCCCCAGTTTCTATACTCAACGAAACAATACCATCGACCCAACTACGACACAATCATCACAGCGAGAAGTATACGCAAGCATTCCTCCACATTGGGACTTGCACAATCCTGTAGATGTTCACCCCGGACATACATTCATCCCAGCTATACCTAAACTTTGAAGATCATTCGTTCCCACATGGTCTCTGGAGGGGGAGTACAGTGGCAGCCCTGGTAACCTCTGGTCACACCATTCATCGAGCACCATCCCTGACGCGATAGCAGAACGAGAACACGCGCCATCCCTGGCGCTCAGTTTCTGGCTTGGCTTCGGACACGCGCGGGACGCGCCAGCATCGCTCCGTTCGACTTGACGATAATTGTTAGCTTATGTGATATTCAATAAAGTTAGTTACACATTAAAACCTAGTAGCTAAAATGGTCTACGTAGTGGCGCCATCTATTGCTGAGCTTGGCAATAACTCAGCTAAGAATGTTCGACGAAAATCATTTAAAACCTTAATTTATATAAATTAAACAAGCTACAAGGGTATTTAAACTTCGATCGAGCCGAAGTAAGCTTTCCTTTATTTTTTCTTTTTCTCTTTCTATTTTCAGTTTCTCTCTTTTTCTTTTCAGTTATTAGGTTTCGTAGATTGTTTTCTTAGTTTTAGGAAAAAACAAAAAAAAAATTTGTTGTAATGCAGGTTTTTACCTGGGTTTTGGGTTTTCTTGTAACGGTTGCTTACATTTGAAATGTAAATTTTCATCTTTTTTTTAAATAATCTACTTTTCCCAGTTATAGTCTAGTAATTCACCTCTATTGCCTTCGTCCACATAAAGCACTCAGTGCCCTGGACAATATTAACCCACAGTATTTTAGATGGTCTTGGATTTGTCTGCCAAGGCTAAACCGTAATTTAGATATAGAATGTAGATGTTAGTTGGCTCTAGGTCGGGAAGAAAAACTCAGTGTTTTTGGTTTGTTTCCGATATATTTCGAATGCGCCTCGGCGTCCGTCTTTAGGGACACTACAAAAACAATTTACCAATTATCACATTACTTCAAAAAACATTTTTTTACATACAATTTGTAACACGTCTGTACCGCTTGAGGTGGAGTTCAGTACTAAATTATTGCCTATTGAGTAGATGTCTGTATATGTGGGTGCAGTTTTCAGTGTCAGTTTTGGAGTTTAGTCTCTTGTCTGTTGGCGTGTCAATTATATGTAGCATTCCAAGAGTAAAGCGCTTCCTGTAATTGCTCTCTTGTTGTAAAATTGTCGTTCCTTCAAAATTCGGTGAATGTCCGCTCTCCATACAGTGGGTTGTTAGTGCTGTTTTTTGATTTGTCGTTTGGTGTCGGAGCTTGTAATCCGACTTATGTTGTGAAATCCTTGTTTTAAGTTTAGACTTTGTTGTTCCAATGTAAAGTTTATTGCACCTGTTCTCTAAATCTCCATTCCATGGTATTTTATATATAACATTGCTTTTGTCGGCTTTTTCTATTTTGGATTTCGTCTTGTAAAAATTGTTCATTGTGTTTGTGGGTTTGTGGGCTATTTGTATGTTGTGTCTGTTGAAACATTCCGATTTTGCGAAGCGCTCTGAGGCACCTATATGATTTTGGTTGTTTGTCGTCTTTTGTTTTTTTTTGTCTTTTTTCTACCAATTAATGATTTTATAATCTTCATGGGGAAGTCATTATTCTTCAGTTAATTTCGGAAATGATATCCTTATGGTAAATCTCGTCGCTTATGCCCAGCAACCTTTGAATACAGCTAGCAGCTGTATTTACTATCATATTTTTTGGGTGTTTGGTGTAGAAGTTTATTATTCGTCCTGATGCTGTGGGTTTCTTGTACCATTTAATTTTAAGTTTGTTTCCATGTCTGTTGATAGTGGAATCTAAATATGGCAGTTTTCCATCTATTTCTATCTCGGTGGTGAATTTTAAATTTCTATGGAATGGGTTTAGTGCTTCTAATGTCTCATGAACCTCAGTTTCCTTGATTATGGCAAACAGATCGTTCACATATTTGGTTAGCAGTCTTGGTGGGTGCCTAAGTTTCTTCATTGTGTGGTCCAGAAGCTTTTGCATCACAACGTCTGCTATTACCGGGGATACTGGGGAACCCATTGGAATTCCTTTCAATTGTGAATATAAATGTGAGTCTTAAATTTAAGATCAATATCTTAAAAATTGTGAAAGTTATTCAACATCTATTATTGTGGGGGCAAAAATACAAACTTGATCTGAGTGCAGACTATAGGAGTCTTCATTTGAAATTTTGATTGCTCTAGCTCTTCTAGTCTCTGAGATCTAAGTGTTCATACAGACAGACGGACATGGATATATCGACTCTGCTGTTGATGCTGATCAAGAATATATTCCTTCTCCTTGTTACATACTTTTGCACTTACTTAATATACTCTATGTACCTTTGGTACAAAGTATAATTAGTTTCTTGTAATATTATGCGAATATTTTTTTAATTTATTATTTTCCTTGTGGAGCACCATTGAAATGGATGATCAGCTTTAGGCCTTTCTTGCCCGAAACTCCGTCCACATAGAACTCCTGGATAAGACCATGGGGCTAAAATATTTTCTATCAGGGGTGCCACAGAAATCACTTCCGCTCGAAATTTCAGAAATTCATTTTCAGAAATTCAAACTGTCCGTTGAGCTTAACAAATGCTGTGTACTTTATTGAATCTTCAGCGACATTAATAGAGTGGGTATCACCAGATTAAGTCCAATATACAAAAGTAGCTGTTGCCCTCTAATTTTTCTAAACAGCCATCGATTCTTGCCATTGGTCTATAGTCAAAGCAAATTCTCTTTTCTCGCTCTCTTTTCTTGACTAAAACTATTGCAGATGAATAGGATGAAGAACTGGGTCTTATATAACCTTTTTTCAATAAATCCTCAATTATTTTTTCTGTTTCTTGGCGATCATGATACGACAGTCTGCGTGGGGCAGATGACACTTCATATTTCAACTTAATCTTGATTTCATACTGATGGTCTATCTTTGGTATATTATCAATATCCCAATAATTTTCTTCAATCACTTGATTAACAATTTTCTGCTCTTCTGTTCTCAAATTTGGATCAATATGACACTCTTTACTATCCATTGGTTCAATACAGAAAATAAACAGTTCAGAATCAATCATTAACTCCTCGGAACCTGAAGAAATTTCTACATTTTCATTGTTTTCCATTTTCTATTTTCAACAACAATATCTGCAGATTCTTAATTTTTTCTGCTTTCAAAAACAATATCTGAAGACACGGAAGTTTTTCTATTTTCAATAACAATATCTGCAGATTCGGAATTTTTTCTGCTTTGAATAACACTATCTGAAGATTCGTAAGTTTTTCTATTTTCAATAACAATATCTGCAGATTCGGAATTTTTTCTGCTTTCAATAACATTATCTGAAGATACGGAAGTTTTTTGTATATTCAATAACAATATCTGCAGATTCGGAATTTTTTTGCTTTCAATAATAATATCTGAAGATTCTGAACTTTTTATACTCTGTACCGAAGGTACATAGAGTATATTAACTTTGTGCAAAAGTATGTAACAGGGAGAAGGAATCGTTTCCGACCCTATAAAGTATATATATTCTTGATCAGCATCAACAGCCGAGTCGATATAGCCATGTCCGTCTGTCTGTCTGTCCGTCTGTCTGTCTGTCCGTCCGTATGAACGAAGAGATCTCAGAGATGGTAAGAGATAGAGGTTTGACATGTATGGGACATATATTTCTTATACTTGCAGGCAGATCAAGTTTATTTTCAATTTTTGCCACGCCCCCTCCCGCCCCCGCAATTTGGAAAAAACATATCAACATCATATCTCCTACAGTTTTGGAAATAGATCGTTCGTTCCTTCTACCTTGTAAACAAAATTATTTATCGATTTGCTGAAGGAGTGATAAAGATCGGATGAACGATACTCAAGTTATGGGCAAAAAACGGCCACTTAACCCAACCCACCCCCCCACCAATAACCACAGCAACATACCCTAACCGTTCAACACAGGCAATGTTAGTGCGAGAGAGAAAGAGAGAGATAGAGAGAAACTTAGAGAGCGCACCGCGTTAAGCGCGGGGTGTTAACTGGCCGTTTGACTCCTGAGCAAATGCGAGTGTAAGGGTACAGAGTATGTTATAGTCGGGCTTGACCTACTTTCTTTCTTGTTTCTTCTTGATTTTTATACTCTATACCGAAGGTACATAGATTATATTAAGTTTGTGCAAAATTATGTAACAGCCAGAAGGAATCATCTCCGACCCTATAAAGTAAATATATTCTTGATCAGCATCAACAGCCGAGTCGATATAGCCATGTCCGTCTGTCTGTCCGTCTGTCCGTCCATACGAACGAAGAGATCTCAGAGATGGTAAGAGATAGAGGTTTGACATGTATGAAACATATATTTCTAATACTTGCAGGCAGATCAAGTTAATTTTCAACTTTTTTGGAAAAAACGTCATGTCACCCACATTTTTGATGATAGATTGTTTATTCCTTCTTAAGTGAGATCTTGCACAATCTTAGAGGGAGAGAGAGAGAGAGAGAGAGAAACTTAGAGATGAGCGTATAAGAGCGCACAACACGTATGACTCGTGAGCAAATGCGAGGGTAAGGGTACAGAGTATGTTATAGTCGGGCTTGACCAACTTTCTATCTTGTTTGTAAACAAGGCTTACATAATTCATACTGTTTCACAATATGGTCATTTATTAAGGCACTGTAAATGCAATGCAAAATATTTTTTGAAATCAGTAATTTCTCTTTATTCCCCTAAAAACAATTTTGCATAAATTGCAAATTTGCATAAAAAAAAATATGCAAAATATGCAAAAAACCTGTTTTTTTGAAATTACATAATGTTTCAGTGCTAGAAATTTTCTGATTTTGTTGCAAATCTGTTTGAACATGTAAATCAACGTCACCAATTCAACTTGTAGTCAATTTAAATGCAGAAAATGAGTGATAAAAACACATTTTAATTCAAAAATGGCTAAGAGATTTGCCATCAAACTGTTTTGCTACACATATTTACATACCAGAGTGCGTTGCTGCGCCCCCTTTAGAATTTTAAACACAATACGAAGAACTGAAGCTTAATATACAATGGCCATCTATCAAATCTTCACGATAATCTAAACTCGTTAAATTTTTTTTTCTAATTTCACGAGTTTTTGTTTCGAACGATCTTCACCTTCTATTTAGCTGTAGATATACCCGTCTTCGTGTCAATCTAAACTCAAATAAGAATTTCGCAAATGTTAAAATTTCTTTAAACCGATTGACTGACACCTCCTATTTACCCGAATTTAATTGCCAACTATTAGATCTTCATGATAATCTGAACTAATTATAAAATCACATTTCAATGATTCCCAAAACTCAAAATTTTGCAAATTTCGCGAAAAATCAAAACTTAAAAAATAATTTTGAAAATTTCGCGATTTTTTGAACAGTTCGACCTGCACTGCAAAAATTGGCAAATTTTGACATGTTCAATCGACGCGTTTTATTTACCAACGCCTGCGCTTTCGTAAATACTCAAATGAAAATTTGACAAATTTCGCGGTTTTTGGTTTAAGCCTCTTATATACGCGTCTTCAATTGCCATCTATCCAACCTTTATAGTTATCTATCCTTTGAAAATTTGGCAAATTTTGAAATTTCGCGATATTTTTGACCATTTCTTCCACATCTCCTTTATTTACCCATGTACTCTAGCCGTCCATAAAATCTTCATAAAAATCTGAAATTAATGAACAATTTAGAAATTATACAATATTTTAGAACTTTTAAGGTAAGGTATGCTTGGTCTACAACTTCCGTTTAACCTTCTATATATGCCATCTATATATTCTTTATAATAATCTAAGCTCAAGAATGATAATTTTTGTAAATTTCGCCATGTTTATATATTTTTTATACAATTACATATTTTGCATATGCAAAGTATGCAAAATTTACATATATTGAATATGCAGTTTCCAATGGAAAGTGGGTTATTAAATTAGCATAATTCCAAGTTTTCACCTCAATCAACCTTCATTTAAAAAAGTGCATAAAATCCGATGTCTACATATGATATAATTTTAACTGAAACTTATTTAGAAAACTTCTGCCCAGTAATATAGGATACGGAATGTAATGACCTGGGACAACGTAAATCAGCAATTCATTTGTAATTTGAAGAAAAGTAATGTTGATTAATATTTTACCAAAAGTTCACAAACGAAAATTTGCAAGTCCCTTAAACTTTGTTCTTTCGAGTCCATTCTCGTCAAATTTCTGTGGTAATGTGGAATGTTTAATTAAACTAATGGCGCTACCGGTGTCAAACAGAGAACACAAATCAATATTGGGAGAATTTCTTATGTTGAAAGCAATTCTTACCATATTAATAACTCCCACTTCAGCTGCATGTTGACCTATTTCATCTTTACCATCTTCCTCTGCTATAGCGATGATTTTATTTTTGGCCGAGGCCTTAAAGTTGCAATCCTTTCTTGAATGTAGGGTGGCTCCACATTTGAAACAAGATCCCTTAACTAACTTCGGTTCTGGGCAAGCGATCGCTGCTTATACGCTTGGTGCTCATCTGTTGATAACGACGACATCGCTGCTTCAACTACTCAATTGTTTCCGCTGCGTACAATATCCCATTATCTGAAGTATTGTCACAAAAACCCTCGATGATCATCTGTACAGTCTGTACCTCGTCAATTTCAGCTCGTGACGAAATTTCTTGCGTATTCTTTCTCTTCTTTTTGAAACCGAACGGACTTAAAATGTACCATTTTTGATTTAAATAAAAAAAAACCGAAATTAGATTTCGAAACTCCCACCAAAACGTGATTTTCGGGTTTGCAAATAACATTTTTCTTAATCACAATGTGACTGTTTTATCGACCTTAAGATTATCAATCATAGAACCTTTTAGCGGGCTCTAGGTCTAAAGTTATGATTTCATCATAACATTTCTAAAACAAGACACGCACAACACCACAAAGGAGGCTGGTTGATCGTATAGCTATTTAATAAACTTCCATAGTTCAATTATCAGCGATGCTTTGCCCAATTTCAATGAGTTGACACGGGCTACCTCATGCCAGAACTGCTAAGATCGCTTGGGAATCCCAAGTCAGACTTGTAGCAAATAGTTAGCAGAGGCTACCTCATGCCAGAACTGCTAAGATCGCTTGGGAATGCCAAGTCAGACTTGTAGCAAATATTACGACAACTGTAGCAAAAGCCAAGTCACATAAGCTTTGTATATGTGTGTGCGTGACCCGTATCGGCCCTTCTGTTGTTAGTGGGGGAATGCTAAATTTGGTGGTGGTATAATTTAGTTTGCAAACTATTGTCACGCTACACCACAACAAAATTCAATCAATCATAGCATTCGTATGGCAGCTATATGATAAAGACTTTCGATCTGCCTGAAGTTGACATTTTTGAAAAGCTTGATAAATATAATGCTTAATTGCCAAGTTTCAGTCACATAGCTTTGAAACTAACATCGTGGCAAAGCTTTATTTAACGGCCTATTTATACCCGTTACTCGTAGAGTAAAAGGGTATACTAAAGTCGTGGAAATGTATGTAACAGGCAGAAGGAATCATTTCCGACCATATAAAGTATATATATTCTTGATCAGCATCAACAGCCGAGTCGATATAGCCATGTCCGTCTGTCCGTCTGACCGTCTGTCCGTCTGTCCGTCCGTCCGTCTGTCTGTATGAACACCTAGATCTCAGAGACTAGAAGAGCTAGAGCAACCAATTTTGAAATGTAGACTCCTATTGTCTGCACGCAGATCAAGTTTATTTCCAATTTTTGCCACGCCCACCCCCGCCCCCACAATATAAAATGTTGAATATCTCCCACAATTTTTGAGATATCGATCTCAAATTTAAAATGTACATTTATATACGCAAAATCTATAAGCCCTGAAATTTTAATCAAGATCGGATAATAAATAGCCGAGTTAAAAAAATGTTGCATACTTTTCGGCTGACCCACCTCAGGCATACAGGAAGGCTATTAAACATTTGTTTCCATGAGTAACGGGTATATCGAAGTCGGTTAGAGCCGACTTTAACTTACGCTCTCGTTTTATTTGTTTATGACTTAAAAAATTAATATCTTTTAAACTATTAAAGTCTCCATCTTTTTGAAAGCACCGTAATTTAAGATTTGCTTAGGGCAATAAAATGTATATTCTTAGAACCTATATCATGGTGGTTAACACTGAGAAAAAATTCTATATATGTAAACTTTAGCAACAATTAGTTAATATTATTAAACAATTTAAAAAGTTATTAAATTTGGATTTTGATAGATATAGTAAACTACTATTCAGCAATATCAACACGAGACCTGTCCGATAAACCAAGCCTGAGAAACCCCGTTTTTAAAAAACCCTTTTTTCAATTTTTCTGTATTTGACGATTTTTGACAAAAATTTTATTTTCAAACCCGAAAATCATGTTTTGGTGGGAGTGTCGAGCTTTAATTTCGGATTTTTTTTATTTAAATCAAAAATGGTACATTTTAAGACCGTTCGGTTTCAAAAAGAATGACCCATACGCTTGATATACCCAAATACAGACATTGAGCGCGTTCACCAGCACACACCAATCATCTAACAAAAATCATCAATAAACGAGAGCGTAAGTTAAAGTCGGCTCTAACCGACTTCGATATACCCGTTACTCATGGAAACAAATGTTTAATAGCCTTCCTGTATGCCTGAGGTGGGTCAGCCGAAAAGTATGCAACATTTTTTTAACTCGGCTATTTATCATCCGATCTTGATGAAAATTTCAGGGCTTATAGATTTTGCGAATATAAATGTACATTTTAAATTTGAGATCGATATCTCAAAAATTGTGGGAGATATTCAACATTTTTTATTGTGGGGGCGGGGGTGGGCGTGGCAAAAATTTGAAATAAACTTGATCTGCGTGCAGACAATAGGAGTCTACATTTCAAAATTGGTGGCTCTAGCTCTTCTAGTCTCTGAGATCTAGGTGTTCATACAGACAGACGGACGGACGGACAGACGGACAGACGGTCAGACGGACAGACGGACATGGCTATATCGAATCGGCTGTTGATGCTGATCAAGAATATATATACTTTATATGGTCGGAAATGATTCCTTCTGCCTGTTACATACATTTGCACGACTTTAGTATACCCTTTTACTCTACGAGTAACGGGTATAAAAAAAGTGTTAGAGTGCTGGTGAACGAGCTTGATAGAATTTTTAGCAACGCCGTCGATTCAAACTACGGCGTCAAAGTTATCGAATTTTGTAGTTGGCGGCCTGGAAGCGTTACAAACAAACAACAACAAACAGCTGATTGAAATGGAGAACAAGAGTAAGTATATTTTATGAGAGAACTAAAAACATTTAATAAATTAATAATTACGTTTCAGCAATGGATAAAAAGTGGACAGCCGCATCCACAAAGCTGCTGTTGGCCCTTTACGCCGAAAAAAAGTCCGATTTCCGTGACCCAAAAAAAAAAACAAAACTATCTGTCGGGAAATTATTGCTGGCATGGAGGCAAATGGAGTGAGTGGTCTAACCGAGCAGCAAATGGACAGGAAGATTCGGAATTTAAAAGTGACGTTCGACAACATAAAACGAGAGCGTAAGTTAAAGTCGGCTCTAACCGACTTCGATATACCCGTTACTCATGGAAACAAATGTTTATTATCCTTCCTGTATGCCTGAGGTGGGTCAGCCGAAAAGTATGCAATATTTTTTAACTCGGCTATTTATTATCCGCCAGATATTAATAGACATTTGTCAATTACTAAATGCAACATAAATAACTCCAAATTCATCACGATAAACAGATCAGACAACAAAACTTTTGAAAACGTCATCAAGCCCGACTATTACATTCTCTGCACCCTTAATGTCGCAGCTCGAATTTGGTCACGAGTCAAACGGCCAGTTAACACACAACGCACAACGCAGTGCGCTCTCTAAGCTCTCTCTCTCTCTCTCTCTCTCTCTCTCTCTCTCTCTCTCTCTCTCTCTCTCTCTCTCTCTCACTAAGATTGCTGCTGAACGCAATGCTTAGGTTATGGGTGGGGTGGGTGGTGGGTGTTAACTGACCGTTTTTTGCTCATAACTTGAGTATCGTTCATCCGATCTTTATCATTCCTTCAGCAAATCAATAAACAATTTTGAGTACTAGATATCTCTAGAAAGTACGAACCATCTATCATCAAAACTGTAGGAGATATGACGTTTTTTCCAAATTGCGGGGGCGTGAGGGGGCGTGGCAAAAATTGAAAATAAACTTGATCTGCGTGCAGACAATAGGAGTCTACATTTCAAATTTGGTTGCTCTAGCTCTTCTAGTCTCTGAGATCTAGGTGTTCATACAGACAGACGGACGGACGGACGGACGGACGGACGGACAGACGGACAGACGGACAGACGGACAGACGGACATGGCTATATCGAATCGGCTGTTGATGCTGACCAAGAATATATATACTTTATATGGTCGGAAATGATTCCTTCTGGCTGTTACATACATTTGCACGACTTTAGTATACCCTTTTACTCTACGAGTAACGGGTATAAAAACGAGAGCGTAAGTTAAAGTCGGCTCTAACCGACTTCGATATACCCGTTACTCATGGAAACAAATGTTTAATAGCCTTCCTGTATGCCTGAGGTGGGTCAGCCGAAAAGTATGCAACATTTTTTTAACTCGGCTATTTATAATCCGATCTTGATGAAAATTTCAGGGCTTTTTGATTTTGCGAATATAAATGTACATTTTAAATTTGAGATCGATATCTCAAAAATTGTGGGAGATATTCAACATTTTTTATTGTGGGGGCGGGGGTGGGCGTGGCAAAAATTTGAAATAAACTTGATCTGCGTGCAGACAATAGGAGTCTACATTTCAAAATTGGTTGCTCTAGCTCTTCTAGTCTCTGAGATCTAGGTGTTCATACAGACAGACGGACGGACGGACAGACGGACAGACGGTCAGACGGACAGACGGACATGGCTATATCGAATCGGCTGTTGATGCTGATCAAGAATATATATACTTTATATGGTCGGAAATGATTCCTTCTGCCTGTTACATACATTTGCACGACTTTAGTATACCCTTTTACTCTACGAGTAACGGGTATAAAAAATAGGAGCACTGGTGAAGGAGCGACAAGCTGGGAGCATTTCGCCGATATGGAGGCCTTGTTTGGAAGCGACTTGGCAGTGTCTGGGTGTCCCACTTTGGCCACACTGGTGAGCATAGAGGAGAACGCCATGCAGATGCTCTCTTTTCAAGAATTCGCGGAGGCCAGGCTGACTGAATCGAGCGGGGGGCCTTCCTGTAGCTCCATGATTGCCTCTGAGGAAAGCTCTCTCCAAGCCACCGATGTAGAGGACATGCAAAGCACGAGCACAGGACGACGCAAGCGACGGGCAGATGCCCAGAGAGATCTGTACTATCTGAAAAAACAGGCCATTGAAGCAGATTGTGCCCGCACCGACGAATGCGTAAGGTGCGAGCTACTTAAGAGGAGAGCAATAAGATCCAGGCTCAGAGCAATGAGATCCAGCTGGCTCTGAACTCTATGCTGGAAAAGTTGATTGAAAAACTTAACACTAATGTTAATTAAATAAATAAATAAAATTTAAATTTAGTTTTTTATTGAAGCTGAAAATATTTTTTATAAACTTATTAAATAAATAAATAAACCCCATATATTAATAAACTTTAAAGCATATTTTTAATGGAGTCTTGTTTTTCGGATGCCTCTGGTGGAATTCTCGCAAAACTGGAACTTTCACAAGCTGGCTCTTGTTCGTCCTCCATTCGTTCAATTTCAGATCAGTCATTGCTTTCAGTTCCATCGTTCTCCAACAAAATAAAGTTGTGTAGCATGCAACAAGCCATAATAATATAGTTGGCAAAACTAGGAGACTCCAGATCAAGATATTTAAGACGGCGAAATTTTCCTTTTAATAACCCAAAAGCTCGTTCGATCACTGCTCTTATGGCGGAGAATTTGGTATTGAATCTGATTTGAGATACACTCAAATGCCCCTTGTCCCTATAAGGAGTAAGTAAATAAATGCTTAAAGGGTACGCCGAGTCGCCAATTAAATGTCTTTCTTTCAAAATAAATGGGTCTGTTTCGGAAGAAAGTTTTGAAAATAAGGGGCTTGTCTTGAACACTCGAGCATCGTGCATCCTTCCTGGCTGACCCACAAAAACGTCAAGAAATTGCAGCACTTTTCAGCTGTTGCAAATTCGTTGGCCATTTGATATATGTAGTCGCAAGCCCGACCACAATGTAAACCACAAACTCGAATATCCGATGGCCAGAACTTTTCGCTATATCGAAGCGGTCATCTACTGATAAGAAGGTCTCCTGTTATGCCAACATCCAAATTACAAAAAGCACTTTTTTTTTCAAAGGTACATTGGCAATTGGTTCATCCAGGGCCACCGCTTTCATAGCGACTACTCGAAGAAGAGACTGCAAATATGTATAAATTTGAATTAAACAAATTTTAGATAAGCAATGAGCTGAGAGTACTTCAAACGATGAACGGGACATCCTGAAATATTCCTTGAATTCGTCCATTCTGTAATTTTGAACTGTCACTTCAAAGAACAACTGGGAGCGCACGCGAGGCTGCTTCGTTTTGAATAGGCGGATTTTCAAGCTTTCCTCCTCCTCCGCAACAACCAGTAGAGCCTTCAGAGCCTTGCACGAATTTCCGTGAGCTACTTGCGAAACCACGTCCTCTGCCAATTTATTTATTAAAAACAAAGAAGTTTCCACATTCATTTTGTTTTTGTGTTTCATTAAATTTCTTGTTTGTTTACAACTGACAGCTGTGTGCTATCGATAACAAATCACAATCACGCAATTCTAACAAACTATTTCTTTGATGTATTCACATCTAACACAATCAGGAAAATTAGCAATCATGTTTGCACATCATGCCGGTTCACCAGCACAATCTAACAAAAATAGTCGATTTTTATACTCTGTACCGAAGGTACATAGAGTATAATAGGTTGTCAAAAAAGTCTTGCGGTATTTCCGCAAGCTTGTCTTTGCAAGCGCGTAGTTCTAGTTGTATTCGTCGCATCGGTTCACGCTAGAGCTTTTTGGAAAGCTCTTTTCACGCGCTAAAACGTTTTTGATTTATTGGTGTTTGTTTTTAGTCGTTCGTGAGTTATAGCGTCGCAAACATGGAGCAAAATAAAGAGAAAATACGGCATATTTTACAGTACTACTACGATAAAGGCAAAAATGCATCTCATGCTGCCAATAAAATTTGTGCAGTTTATGGACCCGATACAGTTTCCATTTCCACCGCACAACGATGGTTTCAACGCGTTTTCCTTCTGGTGCAGAGGTGATCGAAGATGCGCCACGGTCCGGAAGGCCTGTCGTCGAAAATTGCGATAAAATCGCTGAATTGATCGAAAGAGACCGGCATAGAAGCAGCCGTAGCATCGGCCAAGAGCTGGGCATGAGTCATCAAACCGTTATAAACCATTTGAAGAAGCTTGGATTCAAAAAGAAGCTCGATGTATGGGTGCCACACGACTTGACGCAAAAAAACAGTTTTGGCCGTATGGATGCATGCGAATCGCTTCTGAATCGCAACAAAATCGACCCGTTTTTGAAGCGGATGGTGACTGGCGATGAAAAGTGGGTCACTTACGACAACGTGAAGCGCAAACGGTCGTGGTCGAAAAGCGGTGAAGCTGCCCAGACGGTGGCCAAGCCTGGATTGACGGCCAGGAAGGTTCTTCTGTGTGTTTGGTGGGATTGGCAGGGAATCATCCACTATGAGCTGCTCCCCTATGGCCAAACGCTTAATTCGGACCTGTACTGCCAACAACTGGACCGCTTGAATGCAGCACTCATGCAGGAAGAGGCCATCTTTGATCAACAGCGGCCGAATTGTCTTCCATCAGGACAACGCCAGGCCACACACATCTTTGGTGACGCGCCAGAAGCTCCGGGAGCTCGGATGGGAGGTTCTTTTGCATCCACCGTATAGTCCGGATCTCGCACCAAGTGATTACCACCTATTTCTGTCCATGGCGAACGAGCTTGGTAGTCGGAAGTTGGCCACAAGAGAGTCCTGTGAAAATTGGCTCTCCGAGTTTTTTGCCAATAGGGAAGCGAGCTTCTATAAGAGGGGCATTATGAAGTTGGCATCTCGTTGGGAACTCGTCATCGAACAAAACGGCGCATATTTGACTTAAATCGCATTATTATAACCAATTTTATGAACAATTGAAAATTCAATAAAAATACCGCAAGACTTTTTTGACAGCCTTATATTAAGTTTGTGCAAAAGTATGTAACAGGGAGAAGGAATCGTTTCCGACCCTATAAAGTATATATATTCTTGATCAGCATCAACAGCCGAGTCGATATAGCCATGTCCGTCTGACCGTCCGTCCGTCCCGTCCGTCCGTCCGTCCGTATGAACGAAGAGATCTCAGAGATGGTAAGAGATAGAGGTTTGACATGTATGGGACATATATTTCTTATACTTGCAGGCAGATCAAGTTTATTTTCAATTTTTGCCACGCCCCCTCCCGCCCCACAATTTGGAAAAATATATCTCCTACAGTTTTGGAGATAGATCGTTCATTCCTTCTAGAGATACCTTGTAAACAAAATTATTTATCGATTTGCTGAAGGAATGATAAAGATCGGATGAACCATACTCAAGTTATGGGTAAAAAAACGGCCAGTTAACACCACCCACCCCACCACCAACAACCACAGCAACACAGGCAATCTTAGTGCGAGAGAGAAAGAGAGAGAGAGAGAGAGAAACTTAGAAAGCGCACCGCGTTGTGCGCGGGGTGTTAACTGGCCGTTTGACTCCTGAGCAAATGCGAGTGTAAGGCTACAGAGTATGTTATAGTCGGGCTTGACCGACTTTCTTTCTTGGTTTTCATCGATTTATGCTGGTGAACGCGCTCATTTTCTCGGGTACAAACACTGTTGACTTAAGTAGATTCACCACGTCAACCACATAGTAAGAGTGGCCATACATTTCTGCTCCTGAGTATGGCGTCATGGCTTGTAGGACGTCAGTGAGCTCGGCGGATTGTCGCTTATTTTGTCCACGCAATTCACACAAGAGATTTTTCTTCTGCTGCAGTTCAATTTCAGCTTAAATTATGGATGTTTCTAGTTCAATGTTTTGCAGCTTATTTTCAAGTCGAACTGGATCTGTGCACGAATCCTACTGCACGCTCAATTTATTTATCTTGCGATTTACCTTTAACACTGTTTTCTCTGTTGCCCGCTCCAGATCCGGTTGTAGACTGATTTATTGTGCAATCTGCTGACAAGTCAGACCCGCTCCATAAGCTAGTTCCTCCACTGGCTTCCTCATCCAGGTTAATTAGTGTGGCTCCGTTTTCCATTGCCAACTTACGCAATTGCCTGTATGAAGTTTGCGAATTGAACTCAATTTGTTTGCTGTTAAGCCAAGCAATTATTTCAGCCTTTTCTATAGTTGAATTTTTATACCCTGTTCCCATTAAAAATGGGAAAAGGGGATTATGAAGTTGTGCAAATGTATGTAACAGCCAGAAGGAAGCTTCTCCGACCCTATAAAGTATTTAAATTCTTGATCAGCATCAACAGCCGAGTCGATATAGCCATGTCCGTCTGTCCGTCTGTCTGTATGAACGCGTCGATCTCAGAGACCATAAGAGATAGAGACACAAATTTTGGCATGCACATAGGTGTATACCGTACCCAGTTCAAGTTTGTTTCAGATTTGGAAAATTCCACCCCCACCCTTCTTAAACCGCAAAAAACTGTCACAGCCACAATTTTAAAGTTAGAACCTGGTGGCTTAATATATCCTAGGCCTTATATCTAACTACTCTCCAAAGGAAAATAAGATACGAGCAAAAACATAAAAGTTATTAAACAATTTAGCTTATGCGCGTGTGAGCGCGCTTGTGTGTGTATGTGTGCGCTCGTATGTGTGCATGCGATTGTGTGTGAGAGTGTGTTTGCATGTGTGTCTCAATTGAACAGGGTATTTGTAGTCGGGAAACTCGACTACAACGCTCTTACTTGTTTTTTTTTGTGTGACGCAATAATAATTTTTTCTGGAGAATTTCGTGTATTTATCTAAGTGACTTTATGTCTGTCTCTTTCCTTTTCCCGTTCTCACAATGTTTCTGTGACGAATGTTCTCGAGCCCTTCAGTTCGAGTCCCCAAGGAATCCTTAGGGAATCACTAGGAAATGTTCCCTAGTCACTAGGGAATCCTTAGGGAATTTGACATTGCGATTTCATACGGTCAAGGAAAAAAGGAAGCTTTCCTAAGGATTCCCTACCGAGGAAACGCTAACGGAATTTCGGAACGGAATTTCTTTTCAGAATTCCCTATGGAATTCGCTACCGAGCAGCGTTAGGGAATCCTTAGGGAATTTTCTATTGGAATTCCCTATGGATTCCCTAACGTTTTTTGAGGCATTTTCGCTAGGGAATCCTCCATGATTTTTGCTGAAAATTCCCTAAGGAGTCCCTAACGATTTTTCAGGCATTTTCGTTAGTGAATCATTCTGGAATTTTGCACAGTAAGTCCCACTAAATAAAGCATATACATAAATTTTAAAATTATTTTATTTTCATAAAGGAACAATTTGTTTAATTCTGAGTATTTTTATGCATTTTTTTTTGTTTGTTTTTTATCTTGTTAGCGTTATTTTGTACGCAAAGCATCGCCTTTGCCAGCGCTTTCTCCGCCGGCTGTGGAATCCACTAGATCAGCGATGCCCTTTGATTGGTGATTGCGCGCGCAAGCAAACTGACCAACAATAATTTCATTATTGGTGCTGGTACTTTTCTTTGTGAGTATTGGTGAGCGCTCTATCGTATGCTGCTTTTGGGCATGCCTGAACTAGATGAATGTCATCTGAAATAAAATTTAATAAAATAATATTAATGAAATAAAATGAGAGTAATTTTATTGCAATTTTGTTGCTGCTCGATTGAACACATAAAACTGTCAGCCAGAAAGAAGACGAAGAATTTAAAATGAGCAAAGACGAATTTAACGGCCTGATCGAGGAGATCTAAAATTTACGAGAAGTAGTTAAATCGTTTCAAGAAACTAACAACATGGTAGCCGCAGCAGCGATCAAAAACAACAAGTTTTCCCTGTTGGCAACCGATGACAACAACAATGAAGAGAACTTCCCAACCTTACCTACACCGAAACCCACACCAAAAACTGCGACCCCCAAGAAGATGAAGGCGAGCACCAACAACCATGGAACTCCACCCAAAAAGGCGGAAAAATCATCAACAGCTACATCAACCACGACCGGCAACAACAGCAGCAGCCGGAACCTTCCTGAAATTGAAACTTACAATGAAAACCCAAAAAACCTTACAGGTATGTTGCAATCATTTATTGAGCGAAACAACTTTCTATTAAATTGCGTTAATAAAAACATAATTCATATAAAAGTCTACTCACTAGATGAATTTTTAAAAACCAAAGAAGCTCTAATCAAAAAAGGAACTCTTTTTTACCTAGACCCCCAACCAACTTAAGCCCCACACCATTATTATAAAAAAAACTGCCTCCAAAACATATACACCGAAGCAGAGGTAAAAAGAGCCTTAAGCGATTCCCTCCCTGAACTCAAAATAATTTCTGCCAAATCCTATAAAAACAACCTATTTATGGTTCAGGTTGAAAAAACCAAAAAAATTAAACAAATTTGCACTGCCGCAAACAGTGTCGAAACTGTCAAAGACTTACACATGTGCACTGAAAAGCTTGAGCAAGGCGAATGTAGAATTAAACGAGAGCGTAAGTTAAAGTTACTTACCCGTTACTTATGGAAAGAAATGTTTAATAGCCATCCTGTGCGCCTGAGGTGAGACAGCCGAAAAGTATGCAACATTTTTTGTACTCGGCTATTTATTATCTTGATGAAAATTGTGATCGATATCTTAAAAATAGTGGGAGCTATTCAACATTTCTTATTGTGGGGGTGGGGGTGGGCGTGGTAAAAATTTGAAATAAACTTGATCTGCGTGCAGATAATAGGAGTCTACATTTCCAATTTGGTTGCTCTAGCTCTTTTAGTCTCTGAGATCTAGGTGTTCATACAGACAGACGGACGGACGGACAGACGGACATGGCTATATCGACTCGGCTGTTGATGCTGATCAAGAATATATATACTTTATATGGTCGGAAATGATTCCTTCTGCCTGTTACATAAATTTGCACGACTTTAGTATACCCTTTTACTCTACGAGTAACGGGTATAAAAATCTGAGAATGAGCAGGCTGAGCCTAATAAACAGAATAAAACTAAATGCCCAGTTAAGATAGAAAAAATCAAGCAAAGAGAACTTAGGCGCAACACAAATAACAATAAGCTTCAAAGTACTTTAGCCTCCATGGCATCACTAAATAATATATGTAACAACCTCTTTTCGTGGCACGGGCGTAGCTCGCCGTTGCCAGGGCTTGGCACAAAAATTATTTGTTTCTGGGAAGCTTGGTTCTTGTTTGCTGAAATCGTTCACCCGCCCAAATAAGTAGACACCGGCTGGTTCATGGGTATTCGCTTAATTTATTGAAGTTTCTCTCAGAGGGTGACCTTGGTCCCTGAGCAGAACATCTCGTGTGCCGCGGTGCTTCTATGACGGATGCAGTGCGTCGCTCTTGGAGGATCGGAGCGGGGACCGATCTAGTTTGTCTTGATCTTTGGCGTGAGTGCCATGCTAGTGACCAGGAGTCGTCCTAAATCTTGCTGTGTTGGAACACGCCTCCCAGCGGGCGTCGTCACTCTTGGTGGACACAGACAGGGAGCCGATTCGGAAACCGCACTACGGGAGTCCCAGAGATGACGTCCCTGATGGGTGCAGTGCATCCAACCAGACTTTAAGGACAGTGGCGGATTTGAGAATCGAACCCCCTGTGGTTCGCCCACCGCCGGGTGGGAGTTGGACGGGCAAGCTACTATTCAACCGGGAACACCGCACACCTGGAGCCGATCATAGCCGATTCGGAAACCGCACTAGTGATCCCTTTGGTTGAGGTAGTTGGTACTTACTTGTTGATATGCCACTCCAAGGTATTTACTCGGCCCATAATAACGAACGAGTTGGCAGCCGACGAGACCACCTTATACTTATTCCATCATGACTCTGCCATGGAACAATTAGTATATCCTAATGAGATATCCTAGTCTATGTCTCGGCCGAAGCCGGGGACCAAGTCACTTGTCAGTGCGCTGATGCTCTGCTTTTATAGGCTGCAGGGCGCAGCCGACTGTGGCAGCGAGCGCAGCTGATCGTGGCAGAGCGCGCGATATCGATAACGATGGCGTGGTTGATCAGCTGGCTGCCTATCGATTCATGGCGCGCGCACTTGTGGTCTGAAAGTGCGCGCGTGTTTTGAATCTTTTATTTAACTTATTCTAAGGAAGTTATAATTGTTGGTTAGCGACCTTTCTAATTATTAGAATGTAGATGTTAGCTGGCTCTAGGTCGAGAAGAAAAACTCAGTGTTTTTGGTTTGTTTCCGATATATTTCGAATGCGCCTCGGCGCATTCATCGGAAAAGGATGACTACAGGAATAAAACGAGAGCGTAAGTTAAAGTCGGCTCTAACCGACTTCGATATACCCGTTACTCATGAAAACAAATGTTTAATAGCCTTCCTGTGTGCCTGAGGTGGGACAGCCGAAAAGTATGCAACATTTTTTACTCGGCTATTTATCATCCGATCTTGATGAAAATTTCAGGGCTTATAGATATTGCGAATATGAATGTAGGTTTTAAATTTCAGATCGATATCTTAATATGAATGTACGTTTTAAATTTCAGATCGATATCTTAAAAATTGTGGGAGCTATTAAACATTTTGTATTGTGAGGGCGTGGGTGGGCGTGGCAAAAATTTGAAATAAACTTGATCTGCGTGCAGACAATAGGAGTCTAGATTTCAAATTTGGTTGCTCTAGCTCTTCTAGTCTCTGAGATCTAGGTGTTCATACAGACAGACGGACAGACGGACGGACAGACGGACGGACGGACAGACGGACATGGCTATATCGACTCGGCTGTTGATGCTGATCAAGAATATATATACTTTATAGGGTCGGAAATGATTCCTTCTGCCTGTTACATACATTTGCACGACTTTAGTATACCCTTTTACTCTACGAGTAACGGGTATAATGATGGACATATTAGGGGACATGTGCACATATAGGAAATTAAGGCAGGATCCAACAAGACTGCAAAATAATAACAACAGTTTGGTAGACCAACTGTTTAAGCTAGACATCATCTCTAAGACAGAGAAAAACAAGTTAACGACAAGTACGTCGCTACCTCCTAGAATTTACGGTCTTCCAAAAATTCACAAAGAAGGCAATCCACTTCGACCAATTTGCTCATCATTAGGTGCACCTTCCAGTGGACTATGTAGATACATAGCTAAAATAATAAAGAACATCACTGCGGACTCCATTTACAGTGTTAAAAATTCAATTGAATTTAAACAACGGACCAATGACGTTCAGATTTCGGAAGAAGAGAAATTAGTATCATTTGACGTAGTATCTCTATTCCCGAGCATCCCCATAGACTTGGCATAGAAGAATACACCAAAATACCGAAGCCATTGTTTATGGAAATGGTTAAATTTTGCATAATGGAAAATAGGTATTTTAAGTTCGAGAACCAACTATATACACAATTGAAAGGAATGCCAATGGGTTCCCCAGCATCCCCGGTAATAGCAGATATTGTGATAGAAGAGCTTCTGAACCACACAATGAAGAAACTTAGGCACCCACCAAGACTGCTAACCAAATATGTTGACGATCTGTTTGCCATTATCAAGGAAACCGAGGTTCATGAGACATTAGAAGCACTAAACTCTTTCCATAGAAATTTAAAATTCACCACCGAGACAGAAATAGATGGAAAACTTCCATATTTAGATACCACTATCAACAGACATGGAAACAAACTTAAAATTAAATGGTACAAGAAACCCACAGCATCAGGACGAATAATAAACTTCTACTCCAAACACCCAAAAAATATGATAGTAAATACAGCTGCTAGCTGTATTAAAAGGATGCTGAACATAAGCGACGAGATTTACCATAAGGACATCATTTCCGAAATTAAGCTAATACTGACTTCCCCATGAAGATTATAAAATCATTAATTGGTAGAAACAAGACAATAAAACCAAAAGACGACAAACAACCAAAATCATATAGGTGCCTCACATACGTTCCGAAACTCTCAGAGCACTTCGCAAAATCGGAATGTTTCAACAGACACAACATACAAATAGCCCTACAAACCCACAAACACAATGAAAAATTTTTACAACAAGACGAAATCCAAAATAGAACAAGTAAGAGCGCTGTAGTCGAGTTTCCCGACTACAAAATACCCTGTTCAATTGAGAAACATATACAAACACACTCGCGTCCTGCTGACTGTATACCGCCTCCCCCCCCTCCCACGCTCCCATAAGCTTAATTGTTTAATAACTTTTGTGTTTTTGCTCGTATCTTATTTTCCTTTTGAGAGTAGTTAGATATAGGGCCTAGGATAGTATATATTAAGCCACCAGGTTGTAACTTTAAAATTGTGGCTGTGACTGTTTTTTGCTGTTTAAGGGGGGAGGGGGGGCTATATTCAAAATCTGAAACAAACTTGATCTGGGTACGGTATACACCTATGTGCTTGCCAAAATTTGTGTCTCTAGCTCTTCTAGTCTCTGAGATCGACGCGTTCATACAGACAGACAGACAGACAGACGGACATGGCTATATCGACTCGGCTGTTGATGCTGATCAAGAATATATATACTTTATAGGGTCGGAGAAGCTTCCTTCTGGCTGTTACATACATTTGCACAACTTCATGATCCCCTTTTCCCATTTTTAATGGGATAATATAAAAGGCCGACAAAAGCAATGTTATATAATATATAAAATATTATGCAATGGAGATTTAGAGAACAGGTGCAATAAACTTTACATTGGAACAACAAAGTCTAAACTTAAAACAAGGATTTCACAACATAAATCGGATTACAAGCTCCGACACCAAACGACAAATCAAAAAACCGCACTAGCAACCCACTGTATGGAGAGCGGACATTCACCGAATTTTGAAGGAACGACAATTTTACAACAAGAGAGCAATTACAGGAAGCGCTTTACTCTTGAAATGCTACATATAATTGACACGCCAACAGACAAGAGACTAAACTAAAAAACTGACACTGAAATCTGCGCCCACGTATACAGACATCTACTCAATAGGCAATAATTTAACATAACAATAAGCTAACCAACAATTATTGTAATTTAGATATAATAAACATGTGTTATCTATAAGTTCCTTCCTGACA
The DNA here is from genome assembly GCA_037044535.1 of Lordiphosa magnipectinata. Taxonomy (NCBI): domain Eukaryota; kingdom Metazoa; phylum Arthropoda; class Insecta; order Diptera; family Drosophilidae; genus Lordiphosa; species Lordiphosa magnipectinata. The sequence continues at coordinate 421,217 of JBAMBO010001918.1, forward strand.
AATAAAATGCTATAAAAAATTATCGTTGCCAGTGCAATAGTGTCGTGTGAGTTCTCGAGTGCGAGTCAGGCCGCAAAGACTGCAGGGTGAAGTACCCCCGTGAGTACAAGTGAATGTGTGCAGCAAGGTCTGCATGTGAGCCAGTGCTAGTGAAGGCAGAAAAAGACTGCCAGTGTGTGAAAAGCAGAAAGAGACTGCCTTGTTTGAGAGAAATCAGTCAAAGTAACACTCACCTTAAACAAAATTTTGAGTAAAAAATTCGTCAGGGAACGTACCGTGTCGCCCTACATGTCGGTCCCGAAAATACCCCCGAAAGCGGACAACGACGAGATGCGTCGTCTTATCCCAGCTGCAGGCGCAACTCCTGCAGCAGCAAAAGGTGCAGCATGGCAGCGCCGTCAAGCTGCAGATGCAGGAACTGGGCCTCAAACCCCAGATAAGGACGTTAGTAGGCAACCCCTACGAGTCCCTAGCGGTGTCGGACGATGAGTCCGACCAAGAGGAAGAGGCTGGTGAGTTCCCCTCGCTGGCCCAAGCCAAAAAGAAGAAGAGGCGAAACACCAAATCGCCTGTAAAGGATCCACAGCCTTCGACTCAACGCGACATGGATGTGGAAGTTGTTCGGTCAAACAAATTTCCCTCAAGGGTTTCTTAGTTATAAGCTTGTCAAGTCACCCTGTAAACTCAATGAAATCTAAAATGTTATGCTAGCTCTCTGCTGTACACATTCTGTAAAATAAAAGTCAGTCTTTGAAGTTATGACAAGAAGAGTAGACGTGCGTTGTCGATATCAGAAATTTTGTACGTGACTAGTTTATAGTATAAACACCGCCCAACCTGAAGTTTTTATGCGTTCACAAAAAACGCTTTGTAATTCAACACACAAAGCTTCGTGTTGCTATTCGTCGCTGCTGGTATTACGGCAGAGGCTTGCACTGATTCTGCCGCCAGCCTCTAGTTTTGCCATCGTACAGTTCGAATAATTCGCATTCAATTATATCATGTCGAGCACGCTGTGAGACTTCCAACGCCAACGGGCCAACATTAAAAGAAATGTCTCTCGCATTAAGACCTTGGTTGACGGACAACTGGAGGAAGGCGTCAAAAAGAAGTCACCCGCTGAACTTCAATGTCGCTTGGGCATACTGGAGTCGTACTTCAAGCAGGCGTTAACAGTGCAATCAGAGATCGAATCGTTCGACCCAACAGACAATGGACGCGCAGAGCTAGAAGACAGCTACGTGAGTATCAAACTGGCCATCAAAGAGCTTCTCGGCGAAGATTTAAACTGCACACTTCTTGAACACCCTGTAACGATAGGCCAACCCTCGAGACTACCAAGATTAGCATTGCCCACATTCGATGGCAACCACACAAACTACAAGAACTTTATTACATCATTTATTGATTTGATCAATCGCGAAAGTTTGTCAAACATTGATAAATTTAATCATCTTTTTAATTGTTTGCGGGGCTCTGCTTTGGAAGCAATACAGGCCTTCCCAGTCACCAGTGAAAATTATCCTAAGACCCTAGATAAGCTGCGAGCTCGTTACGATAAACCAGCACTCATTTTTGCGGAAACCATTGCCACGATTTTCAAATTGCAGCCAGCCACCTCTTCAAACGCACAACAACTGCGTAGCTTAATCGACAATGCTTCCTCACTGTACAGCTCATTATCCTCATTAGGTAATAACGCACAAATTTCAGAAGCAATGCTGATCTACATAGTAATGGATAAATGTGACCAACAAACTCGTACTAAATGGAATGAATCGTTGGACTATGCGAGTTTGCCGTCTTGGAATCAATGTGTTGATGTACTCGAGCGGCACTGCCAGTTTCTAGTGTCAAACGGCCCAACTCAAAACCAAAACTTCAGGCCAGATAATTCCAGACGCACTCGATCTCCTACTAATGGTCACAACGCATCCTTTGCCCTCATAAACGTATCGTGCGCGCTTTGCTCGAATTCTGAGCACAAACTGATAGCGTGTGATCAGTTTAGAGCCATGGACCCATGGCATCGGTTTGATGTGGTAAAACAATACAAGCTCTGTATCAACTGTCTGGCCAAGGGCCATCAAATGGCAAATTGTGTATCGAAAAATTGCTGCCGCACTTGTAATCTTGCTCACCAAACACTCTTGCATAACAATGACACGCGACCATTCGCGGAAACACGACCTACGGGTAACTCACCCCAACCAGTTGAAGCAACTACTCATGCTCATGCTCAAGCGGACGCCCTCAAAGGGACCCAGGTCATTTTAGCAACTGCTATGGTCCTTGTTAAGGACTCATCTGGTTCCTACAAGCTTGGCAGAGCACTTCTCGATTCGTGTTCCCAGGTGAACTTCGTCACAGATTCGTTTGCTCAGAAATTACGCTTGCGACAAAGCAGGCACAATATCCAAATTCGCAGCATTGGTCAATCACACACAGACATAAAATCTTGCGCCACAACATCGATCAAATCTAGAACTTCGACTTTCGAAATCGCGCTGGAGCTCTGCGTTACACCACACATCGGTTATCAGCCTGACGCAGAAATAGACATTTCAAACTGGAATCTCCCTGCCAACATTCCATTAGCTGATGAAAGATTCTACAAATCCAGCCAAATCGACATGCTTCTAGGTACCGAAGCATTCTTTGACCTCCTTCTGGTGGGACAAATCAAACTGGGTCCTAATTTGCCGATGCTGCAAAAGACACTATTCGGATGGATAGTCTCAGGGAAACACAATCCACCAAGTAACTCAGAATCCACCGTTTGTTTTGCACAAAGCATAGCATCGATCGATAACAATCTTAAGCGGCTCTGGGAACTCGAAGCAATCAACACACCCAGCAAACAACTAAAGCCCGAACACCAAATTTGTGAAGAGCACTACGTAGCATCAACACGGATGGATTCCAGCGGACGCATTGTTGTTAAACTATCCTTTAAAGACAACCCTGGCCGTTTTGGGAACTCGTCGTTTGACATCGCTCGTCGTAGGTTCTTAAGTGTAGAGCGTCGACTGTCGCGATCTGCTGAAACCCGTGCACAATATATTTCTTTCATGAAGGAATACGAAGACTTAGGTCACATGTCGCTGGTGACAAACCCTAACCTATCTGAACCTCATTACTACATTCCTCACCATCACGTACTAAAGCCAAATAGTGAGACCACACAGACTAGAGTGGTTTTTGATGCCTCTTGCCGCACATCGAATCAAACCTCGCTGAATGACTTACTGCTTGTTGGCCCGACGATCCAAGACGACAAGTATATGTTGACATAAACGATCGCAAATATCAGTACATTCTTTGGCGAGCACTTCCAGAAGACCCACTGGCTACTTACCAACTCAACACGGTGACCTATGGAACTGCCTCAGCCCCACTTCTGGCAGTACGCAGCATCCACCATTTAGCTGATCTCCATTGTGCTGAATATCCAATTGGCGCAGCAGTCATTACATCTGCATTCTATGTCAACGATTTAGACACAGAGATTCTCCGTCGAGGTCACTTCCCGCTGTCCAAGTGGCATTCAAATCATGCTGATTTCGTCGAGAGTAGCGCCAACAAACACTTTTGCACGCATGAGGACGGTGTAACCAGCGCGCTTGGAGTCGTCTGGAATCAGCACACTGACATGCTACTTTTCGACTTCACCATCTTGTCAGTTGCATCATCTCTGTTCGATCCTCTGGGTCTACTATCGCCGCTTGTCATTGTTGCAAAAATTCTTCAAGAGTTGTGGCTGGCAGGGCTTCAATGGAATGAATCTGTACCACAGGGAATACATCTTGCCTGGAGCAAGTGCTTGGAGTCATTCAACGCCATCTCATCACTATCGGTACCTCGCTATTGTCTTCCAATCGAGTTACAAGCGCTTCAACTTTACTGCTTCTGCGACGCTTCGATCAGAGCATATGGCTGCTGCATCTATGTGCGCTCTGAGACTGCCCGTGGAAACATATCTGTTCAACTCTTTACCGCCAAATCTCGAGTGGCCCCCGTGAAGGAGAAATCGTTGCCCAATCTAGAATTATGTGGAGCACACTTACTGGCCCAACTCTACTTCAAAGTCAAATCGTTGTTCAAGGATAAGCCACATTCTACATACTTTTGGACGGATTCTCAAATAGTTCTACACTGGCAGTCGCAACACTCGATAACACTATCAGCATTCATTGGGAATCGAGTATCAGAAATCCAGGAGCTGACATCCATTGACGACTGGAGATTTGTGCCAACGTACTCGAATCCCGCCGATATTGTATCACGAGGTTCTACAACGTCTGAACTAGAATCTTCGTCTTGGTTTCATGGTCCTCCATTCCTGCTGGAACCTCCCACAAATTGGCCCATATCATCCTCAATGGCCTTCATAGACATGGAGGTGGTCAATGCGGAGCAACGAAAAAGCATATTTAGCGCTACTGTAAAAATCAACTACATTCTCGAAAAACTAGCAAACATCAGCTCCTACAACCGCTGCCTACGCACAATTGCTTGGATGTTTCGGTTCGCCCAAATGACAAGAAACCAACTAAGATTCGAAGTCTTACGGTTATCACCTGAAGAACTACGTCATGCGTCCAACTGCATAATCTGGAACATCCAGCAACACTCATTCGCCGAAGAATTCGGCTTGCTTCAAAAATCGTTACCAGTCAAAAGTCACTTAAAACACTTAAACCCATTCGTCGACGAATCAGCAGGATATCAACTCATCAGAGTAGGGGGTAGACTGGAATATGCTGACATCTCAGACTCCAAGAAGCACCCATTGCTGCTGCCCAGCAAATCACATTTCGTATGGATCTATGTTCGACATTTGCACCTTCGCAATTTTCATGCAGGTCCAAAGGCTCTCGTGGCACTCATCCGGCTGGAACATTGGATTGTAAACGTCAGGGACCTAGCACGTCGTGTTGTTCGATCGTGCGTAGCCTGCGTCCACTACCGACCCAAACTAGAGCAGCAACTCATGGGGTCACTACCATCTGAACGACTTCTGCCAAGTCAGCCGTTTCAGCGCTGTGGAATCGATTTTTGCCCCATAAACACGTATCTTCGCATAAGAGGGAAAGGTCCGATAAAATCCTATCTCACTGTTTTCATTTGCTTGGCCTCGAAAGCTGTGCACATCGAAGTGGTGTCAGAACTTTCCACCAAGGCATTTCTGGCTGCACTCAAACGGATGGTTGCTAGGCGCGCTTTGCCCACAGACATTTACTGTGACAACGCCACCAACTTTGCCGAAACGGCCAACCATCTCGCTGACCTCAAAAAGTTCCTGTTTGATCAGAACACGCAAGACGCAATCTCTACATATTGTTTATCTGATTTTATTTCCTTTCATTTCATTCCTCCCAGAGCACCACACTTCGGCGGCCTTTGGAAAGCTGCGGCTCAAGACTCACTTTCGAGGAACTTTCCACAGTTGCGGCCGAAGTTGAAGCAATACTCAACTCGCGACCTCTGTCTCCAATGTCGCCTGACCCTAGTGACCTTGGGGCCCTCACTGCTGGTCACCTGCTTGTTGGGAAATCGCTGCGAGCGCTACCAGAGCGTACGATTCCTACTCTCAACTTAACCAATTTAGAACGATTTGACGTGGTAACAGCTGTAAAGCAACAATTTTAACAACGCTGGTCTGCGGACTAATAGCCTATTTCCACCAAAGAAATGAAGCTTCATTTCTTGAAATGACAAGAAATGAAGAAAATGATATCATTTCTTCCATATAAATTGTTGTTGCATTTTGCCCTTCATTTCCTTCATTTCTCAAAAATGATGACATTCCCCACGAAGGAATTTGGTATTTTTTTTAAAAAGTACTCGCTACTCTCTGGCACTACTCGTTACTCGCTGGAAATAGAAAGTGTCATCACCAATAAACTATTGATTTGAATTTAAAAATAAGGCGCAATTTTGTTTATAGTATAATTTAGTCAAAATAAGTTGTGTATTTAGCTTTCTGCTGATTATTCAGGGCGTTAACAATGCGTTCGCCCATGGTAATTGCTTTCCTGCCGGGTATGTCTTTTTTTGGGTAAATATTGCAAAAACTCCCCGTGAGTTTGAAAGTGGCGCCTGTTGTTTAAATCAAACCATTCAGCTGTTTTTGTCAACGTGGCATTGCGAATATCAAAATGATGAAGATTTGTCAATGGAAACAGCATCATTTTTAGAAATGAAAATGATAAGAAATGAAGCCAGTGGAAATAGGCTATTAATCAACGAACTTCGTGCTCGCACTAAATGGACTTCGCCAACCTTCCTCCGCAACACTGAAGACTAGGACGCATTGAATCCGTGGTGTCTGGAAAGGATGGTCATGTTCGGGTGGCTCACGTTCGAACCACTAGTGGAGTCTGCTGCCGACCCGTACATAAGCTGGCGTTGCTTCCTACAGATGCTACCACACCGGATACTGCGTTTTGTTGAAAGCAGATTCTTTTAAGGCGGCCGGGATGTTCGGTCAAACAAATTTCCCTCAAGGGTTTCTTAGTTATATGCTTATCAAGTCACCCTGTAAACTCAATGAAATCTAAAATGTTATGCTAGCTCTCTGCTCTACACATTCTGTAAAATAAAAGTCAGTCTTTGAAGTTATGACAAGAACAGACGTGCGTTGTCGATATCAGAAATTTTGTACGTGACTAGTTAATTGTATAAACACCGCCCAACCTGAAGTTTTTATGCGTTCACAAAAAACGCTTTGTGATTCAACAGAAGTAATTGAGGACGATCCGGCACAGCAAGGCGGGGCACCAGCATCGCCAAGACCGGCAGGACCACCATCAGCCCAACCCAAAAGGAAGCTGGCACAGCAAGGCGGGGCATTAGCATCACCAAGACCATCAGGACCAGCCCATCAACAGTAGCAGCAGCCGACGAAGGAAAAAGTAAACATGCCGATCATCGCTGTTTGCAATGTGAACCCAAAGGTTTTGACGGTTAAGTTGAGTCAAATTATCCTTGGCCAATTTTCCCTTAATATCATAAATAAGAATCTGACCCACATCAAAGTGTTCTTCTTAGAACACTTTCTAAAAACCAAAGAAGTGTTAGATGCTAATAACTTCAATTATTATTCTTATACCCCTAGGGAACTTAAGCCCCATGCAGTAATTTTAAAGAAACTTCCACAGGAAGTATATGAGGCAGAGGACATACTGTCCGCCCTCAGCAAGTCCGTTCCAGACATTAATTGCCAGCGCTTCACGCACGTAGCAAGCAACTGCAAGTTGCCCTACCGCTGCGTCAAGTGCCTTAAAAATCATGCACCTGGCCAGTGCGATATTAAGAAATCAGATGTTCCGTCCGAAAATAACGCAGTGGGTGAACTGTAAGGGTCAGTACGCTGCTAACGCAAAAATCTGCCCAGTCCGAAAGGCTCTGGTAGAAAAACTCAAACAAAAAAAGCAAGTAGTGCAATCTAACCATCCCCGAGCGGTGAGAAAGGCACAAAATTCGTTAATTAAGAACGGTCAGACCTTTTCGGCCCTCTTTAACAATAATAGTACCCAATCGGTACCCCAAGCCCAAGTTAAGAAGCAACCCCAGCTTCCCCAAAACTTGGTAATTAGCAACTCTCATCTGGGCCAATATATGGCCAACAGACTGACCGAGCCGCCAAAGGTTATGCCCCAGGCACAAAATAATGCATTCTCCTTTGAGAATTTTAATAGTATGGCCGTCGATGCCTTTGGCAAAAACATTTTCACATGTTTTGAGGCGGTGCAATGCGCCTTCAAAAAACACCCAGCGATCTCCAACGCTAGTGCTGCCAAACAGCAAAAACAAGCCCTAATTCTAGATTTTATGTTTACCCTTGACCAAAATTAAAATGACACACCTAAAAATCATTTTACAAAATGTCAATTCCATCGTGTCTCTAAACAAAAGACACGAATTTGACCAATTTATTAGCCTCCATAAGCCATACGTAGTGCTCATGGCTGAGTATCGTCTTGGCCGTAAACATAGTCCTACTCTGCCCCACTACCAGCTTATTCGCCAAACAGTGCTAGCCACTCACACTAGACATGCGCAACGCCAGGTCACCGATCCTGGCACGTCAGTCGCAATTTGCGTTAAGAACGGTATCAAGCTTAAACGCATAAATATTAGTCCCTTGCGCTACATAGAAGCCGTAGCAATCGAACTGTCCTATGCGGACGCTAGCAGGACCCAACATTCCTGTGTAGCCATCTCGCTCTATAAGCGCCCAAATGACCCCCTCCTTGTGCCTGACCTGCATTCCCTTATGCTGAGTTTAACACAGAACTCTAGTAATACCCTATTTTTATAGGCGGTGACCTAAATGTAAAACATCCCAGCTGGCATGTACCCATACATAGTTCCGAACACATTGCTGTTAACGGGCGGACGCTTTTCGATTGGCTTTCGAGGCAACCCAACTTGGCTCTGTTTCCGACAAAAGAGCCAAGCCACCAAAATCCTTCCAATAGACACTATTGGCTATTTTATATACTCAACTGAACACCCTGTAGATATAGGTTTCGGGTGCGATACTCTTAAGGACTTTACGTCTGACCATTTTGTTGTAAAACTTGATATCCGCTTGGGGCGTTTCCGCCTCGAGCACCAAGACCCCAAAATTATTCACAATTTTAATAGAATCGATACTTTAATGTGGAATGCAACTTTGCTGAAAAACATTAGATCGATACCGATAGATAGGAACCAAAGTCCGTCCGAAATAGATATTCATGTAGAAAACCTAAATGTAGCTCTTGGAATAGCGTTGGAACACCAGAAGCCATTCCAAAAATAGAAATAGATCTGTCCAAAACCAACCGAACAGTACGTCTGCGCCCCCTTGCCTCGCGCAAATCCAGCACTGGCGCAACCTCAGACGTTTACTATATATGCGCCAACTCACACTTTCCGCTAGTGAGAAGGCACACATTAAATACTTTATTAAAAAATTGTCCACACAAATTGATATTCGAATTGAGTTTAACCACCTCAAATACATTGAGAATAGAGTCCAACATCTGAATCCGAGCGACATCAGCTTAAAGACTCTTCGTCAAACAGTCTCAAGCGATTCCCAGCTCAAGTCCGATATTTTACTATCTCCTTTAGAACATAACGATATAGATATAAAAGTGGCCCCTCTCATAACGACTCAGGAGGAAAATGTCAAAGTGAGAAAATGATCATGGAGCAAATTAAGAACCACTTGAATACACACGAAATCCTTAAGCCCTATCAATTCGGTTTTAGGGAACGTACCTCCATAAGCCTTTCTTTGGCTGTGGCAAATAATTCTATGTTTGCAAACTTGGCCCGGCAGCGCGCTACCATCGCCTGTGCCTTAGATTTTGAATAGACCTTTGACACTGTGTGGACAAACGGTCTCATCTTTAAGATGAATAATCTTTTAAGGTTCAATCCCAATACTACACGTATCATTCAAAACTATCTGGCTCAGCGGTCCTTCTACGTTTGCAGCCCCGATGGCTCAGAACGTTCGCTCACGAGAAAAATCTTAGCAGGAGTCCCTCAGGGATAACTGCTAGACCCTATCCTTTACAATATATATCTAGCTGACCTTCCGGATTTCGAAAGAGGTCCAAGGAACTCCTCAACTGCGCAAATCCAACCGCTGGTTTACGCAGATGATATCCTTCTCCTGGCGTCCGGAGCACGGATAGCCAGCTCAGAAATGGATCTAAATAATTATTTTGACGTCTTATGCGAATATTTCGCTAAGTGGCGGCTTAAATTACACATACAAATGCGAAGTCTGCATATTCCGAGGTCCCGTTCAATCGGACATATATCGAAATGCACGCAACTTTAATCCAAAAATTTATATAAATGTTAGGACCCCCATAGCAATAAAGTCCGAAATAAAATATTTAGGTGTCATATATGACCAGAGGTTAATCTTCAAGAGTCATATTAAGCCTACTCTTTGAAGAGCCAAGATCCAACTTAGCCACATTAATTACATATTCAGGCCATTGGCGGCGATTCCGACCGTCCCAAGTCCAAGAACATGCTCCCTTGTGTACAAAAAAGTAGTACAACCAATACTAGTTCATGAGCACTTAGCATGGTTTAATGTAAAATCCAGGCAGATGGAAAAACTACTTCTCTTTGAGAGGCGGGTCATCCATCGAACCCTGGGCAGAGAAGCTAGGGACACTCTCACACTCTATAACATATATCTCTAACAAGGTCCAGTATGAATACACGAAATATTAGATAAGTTCTTACATAGCAATAGCCCAAATCCGCTAATTGCAGATGCTGTGGTTCAGAGAAGGTTGCCGGCCAACTACTCTGTCCACCATCGGACAATAAATCACATAGACAGTCTTAAAGATTTCGGAATTATTCACGATTCAGAGGGCAGTCTCATTTTCTACCATAGAAAACGTTTGTCCCTTGACCCGAATGATTTGGTCCCCAATATAAGACAATAGTGAATTTCTGACCCCCATATATTGGCTCAACTTACTCGTCTCTTCCTTCCACTGTAAATACCTCAAATATTTCCTTTTCCTCTTTCTATTTTCAGTTTCTCTCTTTCTCTTTTCAGTTATTAGGTTTCGTAGATTGTTTTCTTAATTTTAGGTAAAAATAAACAAATATTAATTGTAATGCAGGTTTTTACCCGGGTTGTGGGTTTTCCTGTAACGTATGCTTACATTTGTAATGTAAATTTTCTACTTTTTCAGAAACATAATAATCATCTTCTATTCCCAGTTATAAGCTAGTCATTCACCTCTATTGCCTTCGTCCACATAAAGCACTCAGTGCCCTGGACAATATTAATCAACAGTATTCTAGTTAGTCTTGGATTTGTCTGCCAAGGCTAAACCGTTATGTAGATATAATAAACATGTGTTATAAGATCCTACCTGACAAATAAAATGATAAAAAAAAAAAAATTGTAATTAAATTTTTTTAAATTTTACAAGTGGCCGGAAGAAAAATGTCTCGTGTAAGCTGTTTAAATAATCCTTACTATTTTCGTTACATTTGTGGTGAAGTGATGAACAAAAAACAAAGGTGTTCTATATCGTCTTCAGTAAAAAAAGCATTTTCTTACAACTTCAACGAAGAAATAAAAAACCAGGATAAAAGCTGGGTACCGCATTTTTGCTGAAAACCGTGTGCTACAGGTTTGTTTTTTTTAGGACTCGCCAATATTGTTTTATTTTCTTTCTAACCTCACAGGTTTGAGAAATTGGTTGAGTGGCAAAAAAAAAACTTAATTTCCTTTCGCTACCGCAATGCACCGGCCAGAACCAGCGAATCACGAAACTGATTGTTTTTTCTGCCTGACAACTCATATATTTGGAAAAGGCATAGGAGTTTCTAAAAAAACAAGAATGCTATTGTGTATCCAAACATACAATCGGCCACTCGGCCACAGCCTCACCCGATTCCGAATCGTCCTTACATAGACGACGATGAAGATGAAATCATACCTTCGTCATCATTAAATTCCTCGATTTCTGAATACGAAGAACCTAATTCATCAGCACAGCCACATATGATAACGCAAGCTGAACTGAATGATCTTGTTAGGGACTTAGAATTGCCAAAAAGCAAGGCTGAATTTCTGGGCTCGAGACTTCAACAATGGAACATTTTAAAGTGTGGATCGACTATTACATCTTTACGCAGTAGACAAAAAGAAATAACGCAATAATTTGAAAGTGCTGAAAGCTTAGCTTATTGCACGAATGGAGACTTTTTATAGATAGCTCTAAGTCAAGTTTAAAAGCTGTTTTGTTACATAACGGAAATATTTCACCATCGATTCCTATTGGTCACGCTGTACATATGAAAGAGAGCTATGAAAATATGAAAAGCATTTTGCTTCATATTAAGTACAATGAACACCAATTGCAAATTTGCGGAGATTTGAAAGTCGTAGCTCTGCTCCTAGGACTACAACTAGGATACACGAAATTTTGTTGCCTTATGTGCGAATGGGATAGTCGTGACAGAAAAAAACATTATAAAACAATGTCGTGGCCCCTTCGTAATTCACTTGAGCCTGGACACAACTATGTAAGAAATATCCCTTTAGTTGACCCACAAAAGGTGTTACTTCCACCGTTGCACATAAAATTAGGGCTGATGAAGAATTTTGTTAAGGCAATGGACAAAAATGGCGCTGCTTTCCAAAATCTACGCCAGAAATTTTCAAGACTAAAAGAAGGTGTTTTTGTTGGTCCGCAAATTAGAAGTTTATTTAATGATGCTAGCTTTGACTCTGTCATAGAAGGTAAACAAAATTTGTAAACTTATGTCAAGATAACTTTAAATGTTTTTAAAGAAAAAGAAAAAAAAGCCTGGGAAGACTTTCGCCTTACCGCAAAAAACTTCTTAGGAAACAAGAGGAGTAGCAACTATTCGGAACTAATTCAAATTTTGCGTTGTAACATTTCCTTGAAAATTCATTTTTTACATTCTGATTTCGTTTTTTTTCCGGACAATTGTGGGGCTTTTAGTGATGAGCATGGGGAGCGCTTTCATCAGGATCTTGCAGTCATGGAAAGACGATATCAGGGCAAGTGAAATGATTTAATGTTAGCGGATTATTGCTGGAATGACAATGTGAACTTTATGTTTGTGTTTATCGAGAAGGTACGGGGGCAGACCACAAGAGGGCAGCGAAAACGAAATGACTGATAATAACTTAAGCTATAGTAAATATTCGGTATATCAATATGAATCATATTTTCAGGTAAACCTTTATTTTGCAGAATTTCCCTTTGCTTTTCTTAACTGGTTAATAGGGTTGGTGCGTCGGGCTTGGTACCCTCCACCGTAAAAAGAACTCCACCAATGAAAACTGCGGCAAAACTGAATTTAAAGGACAAGGATTTGAGGATATGGATCTGAATGTTCACACCATCAACAGGAAAGGTTCTGATATCCAGTTAGTGGATGTTGCGGAGGATCCGCTAATTTAAGTTTGAGTTTAACTGTCATTTTATTTGTTTGAATTGCAACCGCCATTTAATTAGGTTGAATCTTAACCGTCATTTGATTTGTTTGAATTTAACAGTGTTCTTTAAATATCGATAACTATGTATCATATCTATGAAAAGTTTGCAACACTGTTTGTGTAAGCGATTGGCCGATGGCTGCAATGGAGTCAGTCGAAATATGAGAGAAAACGAAGCGTACGTACTTACGGAAATTTGTGTTCAAAATTTATATATTCTTTTATATCTAGGAAATAAAACTCATTATTTAACCACCACGACATCTGAAAGTTTTGATGGACACCAGGGAGTTCATTTCGTAAAGAACATTTCGACTCAACATCTTTTATTTCGCTTCTTTTTCCCTGGAGGGAACTGGGCAAGAGGACAAGCTTGTGACGCTTGCGCTTGGAAGAAGTGCATCGTGCTGGAAGAGGACAAGGAGAGTCTTGCGCTGACAGCACGAAGGAAAGATAATTGTGTTGCACTTGGCAACAGGAGCAGCGTGAGTGCGTACGCATAAAGGGCACATTCTTGGAAGCAGAGAAGCTGTGGACAAGACGAAACTGACGCGCAATTTGGCGCGCATGTGTGTGTGTGTGTGCGTGCAGTTCGAGTTCCATGTGTAAGTGAGACGACGCTTACGAATACACACAAAGAAAACGGAGTGATCGTGCACGTAGTGGCTGACGAAATAGATGCGTGTCAGAGAACTGCAAAACTCACTATTTCGTTGAGTCAGCTCAGACGTTAAAATTTTTACTCAATTCGAGTCACTGAGCAAAACACATCGTTGAGTAAAATTCAGCTCATGCTGACGAAGACTTCAATCGTGTACAACGTGAGCCTTCGCTTCAAAATGTTTTGCTCACGTTTGCTCACTCTACGAAGTTAAGCATTGAATAAATTCAGCCTCTGCTTACGAACAGCTCATTCGGCTCGTTTTGCTTTGCAGTCTTCTGATGGGCGTCTAGCTGGCGACAAAACTCATTTATGTTGTTTTTGTATGCTTCGCTCGCGATCAGATTTTCAGCATGTGCGTCAGTCTGGCGCCAATTAGCAAAAATCAGTGTGAATTGCACTCAATGTGTGTATTTATTGCGCAATTTCTTAGTATGTTTTTTGCGTCTCATCGATACGGAGCAGGAAAATATTATTGAAAAAATACGCGCAAATACCTACAAATTGTCAGCCCGACATAAGGGAAGGAGCTATGTTTGGAATATTTTATCTGAAATTATTAAGGATGATCCACAATTTTTGATGGATTCCTATACTGCCAATCCTGCAATAATATTTTAAAATAAACGCCGAAAAATTCATCTAATTTAACCAGACATAAGTGCTGCAAAACGCTTAAGGAGACAAAGGTGCTGAAACCCGTGACGACAGACGAAAAAAAAGCAACTATTGACGCTTGTGTAGCCTGGGTAACTGAGGATTGCCAACCTTTCTCTGCAGTCAATGGGGTTGGATTTCGAAATCTTGTGAAATTTTTTATAAATATTGGAGCAAAATATGGAGAAAATGTAGACTTAGATGACATGCTGCCAGATTCAACAACGGTGTCGCGAGCTACGCAAAAGATAGCGAATGAGAAGAAGGCGGAAATTATAGTTGAAATAGCCAACATTGCTAATAGTGGTGGAGCAAGTGCAACAATAGACTTGTGGACGGACAATTATGTGCACAGGAACTTTTTAGGAGTCACTTTGCATTATGAAAAGGACTTACACCTATACGATTCAATTTTGGGATTGAAATCAATGGATTTCCAACGTTCAACGGCTGCTAACATCTCAAATAAATTACACACATTGTTTTCCGAATTCGGCATTCATAATTTGGACAAAATAAAGTTTGTTACAGACAGGGGCTCAAACATTCTAAAAGCATTGGAAAACAACGTTCGAATGAATTGCAGCAGCCATTTGCTTGCCAACGTTTTGGAACACTCTTTCAAAGAATCCTTGGAGATAATCGAGCTTGTTGAAAAGTGTAAGAAAATTGTTAAATATTTCAAAAAAGCTAATTTACAGCATCAACTACAAACTTCGTTAAAAAATTATTGTCCGACACGCTGGAACTCAAACTTCCCAATGTTCAAGTCAATTGTAGACAATTGGTTTGACATCAATGAGATTCTCAAAGAAAAGCAAGAAAGCCAACGATTGTTGCTAATAAGCGTATCAACCCTGCAACAGTTAGTAGACCTATGCAGCAATTTTGAAGTAATATTTAAGAAACTACAGCTATGCAGTTCACCCTCGCTATGTTTCGTCGTACCATCTATTAATAAAATGCGGCACTTATGTGAGGTCCAAGCAGCAGATGTACCTGCTATAATGCAGTTAAAAGAAAACATAATTAATAATGTTGATAAGATTTGGACTCCAAACATCGGCGTATGGCATAAGGCTGCATTTTTTTTATATCCGCCTGCTTTGCACATGCAACCAAATGACGAAAACGACAAACAATTTTGTATTTCACAAATGAACTTGGACATCAATCCATCACCATCGGCTTCTGTTCCAGCAAGTCCATGTACACCAATTTCTTCGGATACAGCTTCACAATTTTCATTTGAAGGCAGCGGTTCAGTTGACTCTCTGGATGCATCAATCCTCACTGCTAATAAGCGAAAAGATGCTTTCTTTTTTTTCCCGGAATTATTGAGAAAGTCAACATTCAATACGACGAAAACATATACAGAAGATATGGAAAGCTACTGCAAGGAAAATGTGGAAATTACAGATGACTTCAACGTATTGCAATGGTGGAAAAATAATGAAAAAACTTAGCCAGAACTTTCCAAACTGGCACTGAAAATTCATGCAATACCGGCTAGTAGTGCAGCTGCAGAACGCGAATTTCTTTAGCTGGAAACGTAATTACTGAAAAAAGAAACCGACTTCACCCGAATTCAATAGATAGCCTCCTTTTTTTAAAATCATATTTAAAAAGTTTTAAAAATTAAAACATGATAATAATAATAAGAAAATATGAAGAAAATATAAATGTGTTCCTTCTGGCTTTGCCATAATTATATTAATATTTAATAATATTAAGTTAGAAGAAAATATCAATGTGTTCCTTCTGGCTTTGTCAAATTTATATTAGTGTTTAAAAATATTAAGTATGAAGTCAATATAAATGTGTTCTCTGGCTATGCCATATAAACATTGAATTATTATATTTTAATTTTAAAATTAATTAAAATACATATTTTTATTATGTATATATAAGTTAATATAAATATGAAGTAATATTTCAAAATAAATATATTTGTTGTGAAATTTCGTATTTTGATAATTTTCTGTTCCACCTTCTTCACAGTCATCAGCAGTGCAGAGGCAGCGCTGCTGACTGCGGGCATGTTCAAACTCAATGAGTTTATTCATACGCCTTGAGTTTACTCATACGCCTTGAGTTTACTCATCCGCATTGAGTTTGTTCTTTTCAGTGTTTTCTTTCGGCTCAACAATGATCGCGTTGAGCCGAAAGAGCGAACGGCCGTGGAGAGCGGTTGAGCACGAGCAGGAATAAAGTCAGCGAGCAAGACAAATTGCCGACAGTTGAGTGAATTTAACTCAACGGTGAACACATATGCGAACGTCGGCTTGAGCGCTTGAACCGAATGGGCTGTTTATTCAGCTATTGTTCGTGTATGAATGTTTTTACGCTCAACGGAAGCCGTTCTCTGATGCGTGTACATGAGAAGTTAGCAAATTTGGCATTTGAAAGGAATTTAAATTGGTAAGTGCCTATTTGATTGTGGTTTTGGAATTGGGTCTTCTGTTTGATGGTGCAAACTAGGTCCCAAAAAGTCAAAATGGAAAATGAAGGAGCTGTTGGGGGCAGCGATGTTATTGAAGATGCACCGGCACAAAAAATTGAAGAAAGCAGAATAATGCCAGATACACAGCAAACATTATTTTGTGCAATGATGCAGCAAATGCAACAATTTCAAATGGAAATTGTTAGGATGAACCAGATTCAAATGTACAAGACGAATCTTTTGATTGAAGTGCTAGCGGGCACGCGCAGCACGAACAATGAAGCAACGACCGAACAGCAGTCAACAGCGTCATCGGGTGGCGACAATGAGGCGGCGCCTCGCCAAGAATCAACACGACCCTTGTACGATCTGCCAGAATTTGATGGCACACCAGAACTATGGCCTATGTTTCATGAAACATTTGATATGACTACCATAGAGTACGCTTACAGTGATAGACAAAATTTACTGCGCCTGCAGAAGGCACTCAAAGGCAGGGCCAGAGAAACGGTAGAGTGTTTACTCATACACAGCAAAAATTTTAGCAATATAATTGTCACTTTAAAGCAGAATTTTGGTAGGCCTGAGCTGTTAATAAAAAGTCAAATTAAACGCGTAAGGGAAACTGCTTGCATCCAGGAGGGAAAATTAGTGCAGTTAGTCGATTTTAAAACAAAGGTTCAGAACTTGGCATCATTTCTAGAAGCTTCTGGAGCCCAACAACACATGAAAAATCCGACCTTGATGGAAGAGTTGTTGTTGAAGCTGCCGGTGCAGCAGAGACTCGAATGGGCAAGGCATGCAAGAATATTGGAAGGTGAGCAGATAATAAAGGAGTTAAGCACATGGCTTCAATTAATGGCTACCGATATACAGGATGCTGGCCTGGTCAATGAACATGAGGAGACCAAGGCAAAGAAGTATTGGAACAGATTGTTTCACACTAATGCGGTAGACAGTAAAAATATCAAGCAGTGTTACGTCTGCAAGGAGAAACATTATCTGGAGAATTGTGATGAGTTCGTGCGTCTGAGCGTGGTCGAGAAATGGACGGTCGCCAAGGCGAACAAAATATGTTTCAATTGTTTGAAACAGGGCCACTCCAGTCGGGAGTGTAGAACTCGACATAAGTGTGATATCGAGGGCTGCAAGAAAAATATTCATAAATTGCTGCACAGGGCTATAGATAAGCCAATGAAAGAATCACCAGAAGGTGGCGTATTCAGCGGAACTGCGTCACAGGCGAGAAGCACTACTGTTTTATTTAAAGTTCTGCCTGTTAAGTTGCATGCTAATGGCAAAACAGTTAATTGTCACGCCTTTGTTGATGAATGATCTGTCGCATCCCTAATGAGTGAGCGATTGGCTGAAGCATTGGGCCTAAAGGGTCAAAAGGAGAAGATGACTTTGCAATGGTTTGGCAATAAAAGGGTAACTGAGTTAACAGCTCACTTTAATATTGGTATATCTGGTTGTAACGACAAAAAGATTTATGATTTAAGTGTAAGCACAGTGAAGAATTTGCAGCTGCCATGTCAGACAGTAAACATGTCAATATTGAAACTGAGGTACCACTATCTAAAAGCCGTCCCAGTTAAAGACTACACGGATGCGGAACCAGAACTTCTGATTGGGCTGGACAATGTTTATTTATGTGTGCCAAAGGTAATGCAGCCAACCGCAGGAAATGGCCCAGCAGCGGTTGCAGCTACGAAATTAGGTTGGCTAATCTACGGAAAATGTTATGACGAAACTGGAATGAACGGGAAGCCCAAAGGAGTACATCAGGTAACGGAAACCAGCTGCGATCGCATTGAAAAGCTGGTAATTGATTATATTGCCAATGCAGAAATGGACGTGCATGATGTGAAGAACCACGTCGAGGGACGTAAAATTGAGAGGTCAAAGAAATTATTGGAAGCAACAACAAAATACGATGGCGATCGCTACGAGACGGGGCTGCTTTGGATTCATAATGATATCGAGCTCCCGGACAGCATGGACATGGCTATGAAGAGCCAGTTGACTCTGGAGAAGAAGTTTTATCGCGAACCAGAGTATCAAAAGCAGTATCAGAACTTCTGTCATCAAGTAATATGATATGAATAGAAGGGTTACATGAAGCAGCTTTCCAGCGAAGAAGTCAAAGTGAACTCAAAAAAGAAATGGATTTTGCCACATTTTGGCGTGACAAATCCCAACAAACCAGGAAAAAAACCGATAGTATTTGATGCGGCTGCGGAAGTCAACGGGGTGTCGTTAAACTCGATGCTAATGACTGGGCCGGTCGAATGTCAACCTCTAATACATGTGCTGATGAGGTTTAGACAGAGGAGTATAGGAGTCTGTGCTGATATTCAGGAGATGTTTCATCAAGTTCGCATAAAAGCAGATGATCGATGTGCGCAACGCATATTATGGAGGAATGACCCAAAGGAAGACATGAAAGTCTATGAAATGCAGGTCATGACGTTTGGGGCCAAGTGTTCACCAGCCTCAGCGCAATATGTGAAAAACAAGAATGCCCTGGTAAACAAGGAGATGTACGCTGAAGCTGCTGACGCCATTATAAGAAATCACTATGTGGATGACCTTGTACACTGCTATTCTAACAAAGACGATGCTTTAAGAATAACAAACGAAATCGTGGAAGTACATCGCAACGGCGGATTTATATTAAGAATATTTATGTCAAATTCAAGAGAATTTAATGAAGTATTCGCCGCAGGTGTCAATGGAGAAGTTCTGAGCCTTGATAGGGATGAAGCGTCGCATTGCCAAAAGGTTTTGGGGATGCAGTGGCAGACACGGACCGATGAGTTTGGTTTTCAGTTGTCATTTGCCAAGATTGATAAGTCATTGTTCTTCGAGAATAGGGTGCCGACAAGGGAAGACTGACGAATTGTAATGCTGATATTCGATCCTTATGGTTTGGTTGCGGAATATTCATTGGTTGCCAAACTGCTACTTCAATCTATTTGGCAAAAGAAGTCTAACTGGGATCAGCAAATAGACGATGAAAATAATCCCATGTGGAGACATTGGCTAAGGCTATTGAATAGTGTGGCTGACATACGAGTTCCCAGATGCTATGGCACGGAGTTTTGGAATGGAGTGGTAGAGCTGCACATCTTCACAGATCCTAGTGAGATGGCCTACGCGGCAGTTGGATATTGGCGTCTGAGAGAAGGAGAACGATGGATTTTGGCGTTTATTATGGGAAAGACCAAATGTGCGCCGATGAAATTGTCCACAGTACCGAGGCTAGAGCTACAGGCGGCTGTGATTGCGACCCGCCTGAGGAAGATACGAGTAATAAGGAACTTCATGGCTAGGCGAGGCAAGCCGAAAAGAATTCGCTCGGATAATGGCACAAATCTTGTTGGTGCTGAAAAGGAATTGAGAAAGGAATTGCATAACTTGGACCACGACAAGATAGCAGCTGAATTTGCGAATGATAAAATAGAGTGGCTGTTTAACTGTCCATTAAACTCCCACGCGGGTGGATGCTGGGAGAGACTAGTGCGTAGCGTGAAACGTGCAATTGGTCATGCATTGTTAAGTAGAAATCTTAAAGAGTAGGTGCTTTATAGTCTTATATGCGACGCCGGGAATATAGTGATCTCTCGACCCCTAACACACATAGCCTTAGATATCCCAACAGATGACCCAATAACCCCGAACCATTTTCTCTTAGGTACTTCTAATTCCAGCCAAACACCACATCCGCAAGCAGAATCGTATCAACCCACCAGAAAGGATTGCCGTATAGTGCAACAGCTTGCACATTCATTTTGGCGCAAATGGATCAACGAGTATAGCCTGATTTGTGCCGACGAACAAAATGGTATCACCCATTCCAGCCTTTGAAGGAAGGAGATCTTGTCCTCATCTGCGATGCCAATTTGCACCGATCGCTCTGGAAGAAGGGCAGAATTGTGAATGCTGTAGCTGGAAAGGATGGCCAAGTGCGCAAAAGCAACTGTAATGACGTCCACTGGAATACTTCGTCGCCCAGCTTGCGTATTGGCCCGATTGAGTTTTGGTGAATCTGACGCGGGCTAGATTCACGGTGGCGGGGATGTTGCGGAGGATCCGCTAATTTAAGTTTGAATTTAACTGTCATTTTATTCGTTTGAATTGCAACCGCCATTTAATTAGTTTGAATCTTAACCGTCATTTGATTTGTTTGAATTTAACAGTGCTCTTTAAATATCGATAACTATGTATCATATCTATGAAAAGTTTGCAACACTGTTTGTGTAGTCGATTGGCCGATGGCTGCAATGGAGTCAGTCGAAATATGAGAGAAAACGAAGCGTACGTACTTACGGAAATTTGTGTTCAAAATTTATATATTCTTTTATATCTAGGAAATAAAACTCATTATTTAACCACCACGACATCTGAGGGTTTTGGTGGACACCAGGGAGTTCATTTCGTAAAGAACATTTCGGCTCAACAATGGATGTTCTCGAGAGATATTCATCGGACGTTAATCTGAAGAAGAATTGCTCTTGCAAACTGATGTTACTACGGGCAAAATAGTGCTAAACAATTCACTAATCATCCCAGTCTTGCTCAGAAGCATGGATATTAACAGCAGCTGATGAGAAGGCGATTAAACATATATAGGAGCATAAAACAGCAGCGGCTGCGCTGGATAGGACATGCTGCCAGTATGGATGACCAAGCTGCAGTAAAACAGGTTTTCAAACGGAAGGCGAACTACTTTGGGAGAAAAGGGAGGAAGGGAGACCGAAACAGAAACGACTAGTGGGCATTAATAGCAACGGCTGAGACCGTTAGGCAGTTGTGACTCAAAGAGAAAGAAGAAGACTATCAAATAGTACCGACATCCTTCTACCATCCCCACAAATATTAATGTAGCATTCCATGAATGTTATTTTACATTTCAATAAATATGTTGTTAAGCCAATGCTATATCAAGTTGCCTTTTATACCCTTGCAGAGGGTATATTAAAATTGTCCAGATGTTTGTAACGCATAGAAGGAAGCATCTCCGACCACAAAAAGTATATATATTCTTGATCAGCATGACGAGCTGAGTTAATTTAGCCATGTCCGTCTGTCCGTCCGTCTGTCCGTCTGTTTCTATGCTATCTCCTCCGTCAGTTTTAAAGCTATCCTTACCAAACTTTGTACGAAGTCTTTAAGTACAAATACGCTGCACATTTGTCGGAACCGGTCGGGTCGGATGACTATAGCATATAGCTGCCATAGGAACCATCGGTCGAAAATGTTGTTTTAGTGAGAAATTTTACTAATCTCGTATTGCTTTTAGAGTTTTGTCAGTGTGCTTGTAGAGTTTAGCCAGTGTTTGTTTTTCGGTTGTGAGTATTTTTATAAAAACTGGTTGTTAAAATGCCACGTGTAGCCAGAAAGTCTCAAGAACGAAGACGCCGGGAAGCTAGAAATCGTAGTCGGACTTACTACGTAGAAAATTCTAGTGGTGTACGCGAACGCAACGCCCAACGACAAACTTATGCTCGAGAATCTAATGAATTTCGACAAGACGAACGCAGGGAAGATGCACCAGCGCGATCTAGTCATCGAAGCAATGTGTCGTTTAGAGATCAGGAACAGTATCAAAATACCGCGAATCATGCTGTCCGAAGATTAAATGCTGACTACAGAGATGGGGAGCGCCTACGAGATGCTGAGCATCACGCTACACGTCGGAGTATTCCCGAAATCAGAGTTGAGGAGCAGATAAGAAATACCGCTGGGCATGCAGATCGGAGATTAAATGCGGACTACAGAGATGGGGAGCGCATAGTCTGTCATTTCCTTGCAGATTTATAATACAGACAAGCTCAAACCGCTTACTACATCCAGTCTCCTCAAAAGTAGGCTAGGTATTCCCCTGGTAGGCAAGTTAAATCTGATTTAGTGAGCTAATAAAGGAAGGCATACTTTCTTTCCCAAATTTAAAAAACAGGAATAATATTTCAGCGATCACCTAACTGCAAGGGTATTTGAACTTCGGCGTAGCCGAAGTTAACTTTCCTCCATTTTTCAAACTGTTATAAAAATTTGGGGAGTCTAGTATTCCTGCCATAAATTTAAATCTTGATTTTCGGGTTTAACAGCTGTTAGTCCGGATTTTCACGGTGAAGTTTTTGAAAAAGCTTGTGAACACAATGAATTTGAGTACAGGGGTGGACCAAGTGTCCTAGGTCTCCTTCTACGCCAAGGCGTGCTGTATGTCCGCCAATAAGACCGTGACCCGTGAGGGTCGCCACCAGAAGCGATATGTGGACCATTCTGTGACGCAGAAGCGTGTAAATATGTTTATGATTGAGTGTTGGCCACGTTAGCCTCGCTACTACAGAGGAGGAAAGGTTGTTCTTCCGATTCGTAGCAAGTCGAAGTGTTTCAGCTTTTGTGTGAAGCTTGTACATATGTTGCCATAGGGGTCCCTTTCGTGCTCTTCTCTGAAAGGAACTCGATGGTGGTGGAAGTGGTGATCAGGAAGGCATTACGATAAGTTCTCTAGGTTGGGAGAGAAAACGCCCCCTCCTACTTGTTCGTCGAGCGTATATTGTTCCTGACGAAAACAATACTGCCACAAATGTCCCCAAACGGACTTACAATATTATTGTTTGAATGCAATACTGCACTCAGACTTATTGGTTACTGTTAGCAATGGAGAGGAAATCTCACTCACTAACATTTTAAGACCATTTGGGGACACACACACAAAGGCCGCAGACAGTGCAGCTCTTGCTCGTTGTGCCTGTTTATGCTTGCTTGTTGCTACTTGCTTTTTTTGCTTAAGTTTTTCTACCAGAGCCTTTCGGACTGGGCAGATTTTGGCGTTAGCAGTGTGCTGTCCCTTACAGTTCACACACTGCGTTGTATTATTTTCGGACGGAACATCAGACTTCTTAATATCGCACTGGCCAGGTGCATGATTTTTAAGGCACTTGACGCAGCGGTAGGGCAACTTGCAGTTGCTTGCTACGTGCGTGAAGCGCTGGCAATTGAAGCATTGTATGGCATGGTTGGGTTGCTGTTTTAAGCCTTCCACCACAACTCGACAATTTAGTAGGGTCTTTAATTTAAAAATTTGGGACAACTTGTCAGACTTTTCAATCTGTACAAGCCAGAAGGATTTAAACGGTTTCACGGACAAGACTTTTAAGTCTGGAACGGACTTGCTGAGGGCGGACAGTATGTCCTCTGCCTCATATACTTCCTGTGGAAGTTTCTTTAAAATAACAGAATGGGGCTTAAGTTCCCTAGGGGTATACGTATAATAATTGAATTTATTGAAATCTAACACTTCTTTGGTTATTACAAAGTGTTCTAAGGAGAACACTTTGATGTGGGTCAGATTTTTGTTGATAATATTAAGGGAAAATTGGTCGAGGATATTTTGGCTCAACTTACCCGTCAAAACCTTTGGGTTTACATTGTAAACCGCGATGATCGGCATGTTTACTTTCTTCGGTGGCTGCTGCTGTTGATGGGCTGGTCCTGCTGGTCTTGGCGCTGCTAATGCCCCGCCTTGCTGTGCCAGCTTTCTTTTGGGTTGGGCTGATGGTGGTCCTGCCGGTCTTGGCGATGCTGATGCCCCGCCTTGCTGTGCCGGCTCGTCCTCTATTGCTTCCACATCCATGTCTTGTTGAGTCGAGGGCTGTGGGTCCTTTAAAGGCGATTTTGTGTTTCGCCTCTTCTTCTTTTTGGCTTGGGCCAGCGAGGGGAACTCACCAGCCTCTTCCTCTTGGTCGGACTCATCGTCCGAAACCGCTAGGGACTCGTAGGGGTTGCCCACTAGCGTCCTTATCTGGGGTTTGAGGCCCAGTTCCTGCATTTGCAGCTTGACGGCGCTGCCATGCTGCTGCATTTGCTGCTGCTGGAGTTGCGCCTGCAGCTGGGCGATCAGACAACGCATTTCGTCGTTGTCCGCCTTCAACTTCGCGAGTACACTCGCGCTGGCCATATCGTCGCACTTGACCGTCTTTCCTTTCGGGACCGACATGAAGGGCGACACTTTTACTTTACGAACGTTACGTTCTCTGACGAATTTTTTACTCATTTTTCTTTTATTTTTAGTGTCACTTTCACTGTTTTTTTTTTTTTCAAACAAGGCAGTCTCTTTCTGCTTTTCACACTGGCAGTCTTTTTCTGCCTTCACTAGCACTGGCTCACTTGCAGACCTTGCTGCACACATTCACTTGCACTCACGGGGGTACTTCACCCTGCAGTCTATGCTGCCTGACTCGCACTCGAGAACTCACACGACACTATTGCACTGGCGACGCGGATGTAACAACTGCAGAATCAGACATCTTTTCACTTTTATATGCACTTTTAATACGTAAAATTTACAGCTCAAAGCATTTTTTTTTTTTTAGCATTTTATTTGTCAGAAAGGAACTTATAGATAATACATGTTTATTATATCTAAATTACGGTTTAGCCTTGGCAGACAAATCCAAGACTAACTAAAATACTGTGGGTTAATATTGTCCAGGGCACTGAGTGCTTTATGTGGACTAAGGCAATAGAGGTGAATTACTAGATTATACTGGGAATAGTAGATTATTATAAAAAAGAAGAAAATTTACATTTCAAATGTAAGCATACGTTACAGGAAAACCCACAACCCGGGTAAAAACCTGCATTACAATAAAATTTTTTGTTTGGTTTTATCTAAAACTAAGAAAACGACCTACGAAACCTAATAACTGAAAAGAGAAAGAGAGAAACTGAAAATAGAAAGAGAAAAAGAAAAAAGAGAAGAAAATATGGGAGGTATTTACAGGGGAAGGAAGAGACGGGTAAGTTGAGCCAATATATGGGGGTCAAAAAATTTATTATTGTCTTATATTGAAAACTAAATCATTCGGGTCTAGGGACAATCGTTTTCTATGGTAGAAAATGAGATTGCCCTCCGAATCGTGAATAATTCCTAAATCTTTAAGACTGTCTATGTGATTTATTGTCAGATGGTGGACAGAGTAGTTGGCCGGCAACCTTCTCTGAGCCACAGCATCTGCAATTAGCGGATTTGGGCTATTGCTATTGCTAACTAAGAACTTATCTAATATTTTATACATAAGTGTATCTACACGTTTGGTTTTCGTGTTTTCATACAGGACCTTGTTAGAGATATAATGGAGCGTGAAAGGGTCTCTAGCTCCTCTGCCCAGGGTTCGACGGATGACCCGCCTCTCAAAGAGACGTAGTTCTTCCATCTGCCTGGATTTTACATTAAACCATGCTATGTGCCCATGAACTAGTATCGGTTGTACTAGTTTTTTGTACACAAGGGAGCATGTCCTAATTAGTTCAGGCCTTGGGACGGTCGGACTCGCCGCCAATGGCCTGAATATATAATTAATGTGGCTAAGTTGGATCTTGGCTCTTCTAAGAGTATGCTCAATATGACTTTTGAAGTTTAACTTCTGGTCATATATGACACCTAGATACTTTATTTCGGACTTTATTGCTATGGGGGTCCTAACATTTATATACATTTTTGGAATAAAGTTGCGTGCATTTCGATATATGTCCGATTGAACCGGACCTCGGAATATGCAGCCTTCGCATTTATTTGCGTTTAATTTTAGCCTCCACTTGGCGAAGTATTCGCATAGGACGTCTAAGTAATTATTTAGATCCGTTTCTGCGCTGGCTATCCGTGCTCCGGACGCCAGGAGAAGGATATCATCTGCGTAAACCAGCGGTTGGATTTGCGCAGTTGAGGAAGACCTTGGATCTCTTTCGAAATCCGGAAGGTCGGCTAGGTATATATTGTATAGGATAGGGGCTAGCAGTGATCCCTGAGGGACTCCTGCTGAGATTTCTCGCGTGAGCGAACGTTCTGAGCCATCGGGGCTGCAGACGTAGAAGGACCGCTGAGACAGATAATTTTTAATAATACGTGTAGTATTGGGATTGAACCTAAAAAGATTATTCATCTTATAGATGAGACCGTTTGTCCACACAGTGTCAAAGGCCTTTTCAAAATCTAAGGCACAGGCGATGGTAGCGCGCTGCCGGGCCAAGTTGCCAAAGATAAAATTATTTGCCACAGCCAAAGAATGGCTTATGGAGGTACGTTCCCTAAAACCGAATTGATAGGGCTTAAGGATTTCGTGTGTATCCAAGTGTTTCTTAATTTGCTCCATAATCATTTTCTCAAAGAGTTGGCTAATAGCCGAGAGAATTGATATGGGCCTATAGCCTTGCAAACTGTTTGAGCTCGCATTTGGCTTGGGTATAGGCATAACCCTACTACGTTTCCAGCTTGTGGGAAAGTAGCCAAAGTTATAGCAGTGATTAAAGATATTTGCTAGGTGCCTGAGGACTGGCAAATTGCATCTCTTAAGGAGGAAATTGCTAGAACCATCAGGCCCTAGTGTCTTCTTGCTATTCTTAAATCTGACCCATTCTAGGAGTTGCTCGGCATTTGTGAAGCCAAGGTCCTCTGCCCCGCGCCATTCGCCATCAGCATTTTGATTAGAGTCGAAGTTAACTATGTATTGGGCAGAGGCCAGAGGCGTGCGAACAAAGTTAACTACTTCTCTGTCAACATGGTCGGCATGTGCCCTGAGTTCAGGACTAACCGATGACATGTTGTCATTTTGCTTGTGCACCCTCTCAAACGACCAGGCAAGTGCATTGACTTTTTCTACCTGAGTCGTTATGAGAGGGGCCACTTCTATGTCTATATCGTTATGTTCTATAGGAGATAGTAAAATATCGGACTTGAGCTGGGAATCGCTTGAGACTGTTTGACGAAGAGTCTTCAGGCTGATGTCGCTCGGATTCAGATGCTGGACCCGATTCTCAATGTATTTGAGGTGGCTAATCTCAATTTGAAGATTAATTTGTAATGACAATTCTTTTATAAGATATTTAATATGTGCCTTCTCACTAGCGGAAAGTGTGAGTTGGCGCCGATATAGGAAACGTCTGAGGTTGCGCCTGTGCTTGATTTGCGCGAGGCAAGGGGGGCTCAGACGAACTGTTCGGTTGGGTTTGGACGGATCTATTTCTATTTTGGGAATGGCTTCTGGTGTTTCCAGCGCTATTCCAAGAGCTACATTTAGGTTTTCTACATGAATATCTATATCGGACGGACTTTGGTTCCTATCTATCGGTATCGATCTAATGTTTCTCAGCAAAGTTGCATTCCACATTAAAGTATCGATTCTATTAAAGTTGTGAATGATTTTGGGGTCTTGGTGCTCGAGGCGGAAGCGCCCCAAGCGGATCTCAAGTTTTACCCCAAAATGGTCAGATGTAAAGTCCTTAAGGGTTTCGCATCCGAAGCCTATATCTACAGGCAGTTCAGTTGAGCATATAAAAAAGTCAATAGACGTGTGTCTATTGGAAGGATTTTGGTGGCTTGGCTCTTTTGTCGGAAACAGAGCCAAGTTGGGTTGCCTCGATAGCCAATCGAAAAGCGTCCGCCCGTTAACATCAATGTGTTCGGGACTATGTATGGGCACATGCCAGCTGGGATGCTTGGCATTTAGGTCACAGCCTATAAAAATGGGGGTATTACTAGAGTTCTGTGTTAAACTCAGCATAAGAGAATTCAGATCAGTCACAAGGAGGGGGTCGTTTGGGCGCTTATAGAGCGAGACGGCTATACAGGAATGTTGAATCCTGCTAGCGTCCGCATAGGACAGTTCTATTGCTACGGCTTCTATGTAGCGCAAGGGACTAATATTTATGCGTTTGAACTTGATACCGTTCTTAACGCAGATTGCGACTGACGTGCCAGGATCGGTGACCTGGCGTTGCGCATGTATAGTGTGAGTGGCTAGCACTGTTTGGCGAATAAACTGGTAGTGGGTCAGAGTAGGATTATGTTTACGACCCAGGCGATGCTCAGCTATGAGCATTACGTCTGGTTTATGGAGGCTAATAAATTGGTCAAATTCGTGTCTTTTGTGAAGAGACACGATGGAGTTGACATTTTGAAAGATTATTTTAAGGTGGGTCATTTTAATTTTGGGCAAGGGTGAACATAAAATCAAGTATTAGGGCTTGTTTTTGCTGTTTGGCAGCAGCACCACTAGCGTTGGAGATCGCTGGGTGTTTTTTGAAAGCGCTTTGCATCGCCTCAAAACAAGTAAAAATGTCTTTGCCAAAGGCATCGACGGCCATACTGTTAAAATTCTCAAAAGAGAATGCATTATTTTGTGCCTGGGGCATAACCTTTGGCGGCTCGCTCAGTCTGTTGGCCATATATTGGCCCAGATGAGGGTTGCTAACTACCAAATTTTGGGGAAGCTGGGGTTGCTTCTTAGCTTGGGTTTGGGGTGCCGATTGGGGACTATTTTTATTAAAGAGGGCCGAAAAGGTCTGACCGTTCTTAATGAGTGAATTTTGTGCCTTTCTCACCGCTCGGGGAGGGGTAGATTGAACTACTTGCTTTTTTTGCTTAAGTTTTTCTACCAGAGCCTTTCGGACTGGACAGATTTTGGCGTTAGCAGTGTGCTGTCCCTTACAGTTCACACACTGCGTTGTATTATTTTCGGACGGAACATCAGACTTCTTAATATCGCACTGGCCAGGTGCATGATTTTTAAGGCACTTGACGCAGCGGTAGGGCAACTTGCAGTTGCTTGCTACATGCGTGAAGCGCTGGCAATTGAAGCATTGTATGGCATGGTTGGGTTGCTGCTTTAAGCCTTCCACCACAACTCGACAATTTAGTAGGGTCTTTAATTTAAAAATTTGGGACAACTTGTCAGACTTTTCAATCTGTACAAGCCAGAAGGATTTAAACGGTTTCACGGACAAGACTTTTAAGTCTGGAACGGACTTGCTGAGGGCGGACAGTATGTCCTCTGCCTCATATACTTCCTGTGGAAGTTTCTTTAAGATAACAGAATGGGGCTTAAGTTCCCTAGGGGTATATGTATAATAATTGAGTTTATTGAAATCTAACACTTCTTTAGTTTTTACAAAGTGTTCTAAGGAGAACACTTTGATGTGGGTCAGATTTTTGTTGATAATATTAAGGGAAAATTGGTCGAGGATATTTTGGCTCAACTTACCCGTCAAAACCTTAGGGTTTACATTGTAAACCGCGATGATCGGCATGTTCACTTTCTTCGGTGGCTGCTGCTGTTGATGGGCTGGTCCTGCTGGTCTTGGCGCTGCTAATGCCCCGCCTTGCTGTGCCAGCTTTCTTTTGGGTTGGGCTGATGGTGGTCCTGCCGGTCTTGGCGATGCTGATGCCCCGCCTTGCTGTGCCGGCTCGTCCTCTATTGCTTCCACATCCATGTCTTGTTGAGTCGAGGGCTGTGGGTCCTTTAAAGGCGATTTTGTGTTTCGCCTCTTCTTCTTTTTGGCTTGGGCCAGCGAGGGGAACTCACCAGCCTCTTCCTCTTGGTCGGACTCATCGTCCGACACCGCTAGGGACTCGTAGGGGTTGCCCACTAGCGTCCTTATCTGGGGTTTGAGGCCCAGTTCCTGCATTTGCAGCTTGACGGCGCTGCCATGCTGCTGCTTTTGCTGCTGCTGCAGTTGCGCCTGCAGCTGGGCGATCAGACAACGCATCTCGTCGTTGTCCGCCTTCAACTTCGCGAGTACACTCGCGCTGGCCATATCGTCGCACTTGACCGTCTTTCCTTTCGGGACCGACATGAAGGGCGACACTTTCACTCTACGTACGTTACGTTCTCTGACGAATTTTTTACTCATTTTTCTTTTATTTTTAGTGTCACTTTCACTGTTTTTTTTTTTTTCAAACAAGGCAGTCTCTTTCTGCTTTTCACACTGACAGTCTTTTTCTGCCTTCACTAGCACTGGCTCACTTGCAGACCTTGCTGCACACATTCACTTGCACTCACGGGGGTACTTCACCCTGCAGTCTATGCTGCCTGACTCGCACTCGAGAACTCACACGACACTATTGCACTGGCGACGCGGATGTAACAACTGCAGAATCAGACATCTTTTCACTTTTATATGCACTTTTAATACGTAAAATTTACAGCTCAAAGTTTTGGCGCACACCCACCCTTTTTCTTGAGAATCGCGGAGAGAGGCGCAACGAGCATGTTTTTCGTATTCGTCATTTGTTCTGTTTAAGTTTAATTAAATATCCAACTTATTTTAACGTTTTTCATCACATAAGACTGAAAATTGGTATAAACGTTAACATATTCTGGTATATAATTGTTTCATTAACTATTTGCAGTTGGTTTCATCCGAATATATTTGTCCGTCTCTTTTTAATGGCCGTCTAAAGTTGAACTTTGTGTACTCAGATCAAAATGTTTATATTTAAGCTTATTAAAAAATTAGAAATATAAAAGATTTTGTAAAAATTGTTAAGCCATGATGAAATTTGAACAATTTACTTTGGAAATCAGTCAACAGTTTGTGGCATTTGTTATTTTATGTTATTTTTAAAGCGATTTGAAATTGGCTCTATGCTGTCTGAACGGACGACTGGCAGGGCACAGGCAGCATTAGTTTTTGATATCGGAAAAATAGAAATATGTAATAAATATGATGTAAAAGTTATTTTTGCGAAGGAAGTTCATTAGACTTATCGTCCTGATGTGGTTTCGATCCATTTTATTGGCCAGTTGACTTTTAAAATGCCCTTGTTGGCTTTCTTTGGTGGCCGTGCCAAGGCTGCGGTGCATATTAGGTCATGGGAAAAATCGAAAAATAGTATTATTTAGCTTTTTAAATGTTTACACAGATTAGTATGGGTCTAAGCATGGTGATAGATTAGCTTTTGTTGAACATTTATGGATTTTTCGATTTTTTAAGGCCACTTGACTGATTGACTGACTTGGCCCTTGCGCCATACACTGGCCCACTAAATGTGGGTTAAAAAATCGAAAAATTAAAAAAAATTTTAATTTTTTGATCAAAACACGTTCGTATTTGTCTACTTAAGCTGTTTGTTAAAGAAATTTGAGCAAAATGTGAATT
This sequence comes from Lordiphosa magnipectinata, assembly GCA_037044535.1. Classification (NCBI taxonomy): domain Eukaryota; kingdom Metazoa; phylum Arthropoda; class Insecta; order Diptera; family Drosophilidae; genus Lordiphosa; species Lordiphosa magnipectinata. The sequence continues at coordinate 452,942 of JBAMBO010001918.1, forward strand.
TTTCGATTTTTTAAGCCCACTTGAAGTGACCGGCCCATACCAGCCCACAGCCTTGTATGCGAAAAGGCCTCTTCCCATACACTCGTGCGCTAAAAGCAGTGGGAAAAATCGAAAAATTGAATTTTTTGAAAATATTATTTAGTAAGCTGATTGATATTTGTCTATTCAATGTATTTGTTTAAGATTTAAGAGCAATTTTCCATTATTTCGATTTTTTATGGCCGTTTGAAATGACCGCCCAATACTAGAGTATGGGCCAGAGTCTATACAAGAGTAGACACATATTCTCATACCAAATGGACTGGAAAAAATCGAAAAAACCATTTTTTTGCCAATTTTTTTATTTAAGCCGGTTGATATTTGTCTACTAATAGTAGTTGATAAATATTTATTAACGATTTTCCAATATTTCGATTTTTTATGGCCATCTGAATTGCCAAAAGTATGTATGGTCACGCGCCTGCCTACAAATGTGTAGGCCAGCGCACATATACTCTTACATTAAAAGCAATGGGAAAAATATAAAAAACTTATTTTTGTCAAATTTTATTATTTAAACCTATTGATACTGGCCCATTTGTACTGATGGTGTTGCATTTCTATAATATTTAATCCATTTTCCATTTTTATTCCCATTAAATAATGCCAACCCAAAAATGCCAACATACGAGCATTTGCCCAGCCAAGCCGCCATATCTCTTTGAAAAAAAATAAACAACAAAACCAAACGAAAACGCAAATCTCATTGAAAATCAAATGTTTTGTGGTCCTGAAAAGGACCGATTTGTATAAATTTATGTTCAAAATAGAACACAGAGCGGACTCAACTTAAGCGCGCTCGCCACGGATGCGTCTGGCCAGCTGGATGTCCTTGGGCATGATGGTGACACGCTTGGCATGGATGGCACACAAGTTGGTATCTTCGAAAAGGCCAACCAAGTAGGCTTCGCTAGCTTCTTGCAGAGCCATGACGGCAGAGCTCTGGAAACGCAAGTCAGTCTTGAAGTCCTGAGCAATTTCACGCACCAAACGCTGGAAGGGCAATTTGCGGATGAGCAACTCAGTGCTCTTCTGGTAGCGACGGATCTCACGAAGAGCAACTGTACCAGGGCGATAACGATGAGGCTTCTTCACTCCACCGGTCGCTGGTGCGCTCTTACGGGCTGCAGGCATGAGGAGGGAGCTGTTGCCTGATTGTGGACCAGGCAAAGACCGCTGATGATTTGGTAGAGATGCCAATGAAACAGCTGTTCGGTCAACTAGCCTTCTTGTACCTCGAGCCAGCAAAAATTTGAAGGTTTGATTATCATAAAGGTAGTTTAAACATTAACACAAAATAAATCCATATATGGGCATTTCCACCAAAAGGTCTACCAAGACCAAAAAATTCAGTGATTAAAAACAAAATGTTTTGTCATCCAGTGGAAACAATTACATTTACTCTTAACCCATTTTGAAATATTCGGTTTCATGCATGGCCAAGCAAGCTCAATTTTTCTAATTTGGACCTATAGATTTCTTTTACTTTTCCTATCTAAAATTTTTCTGAGGGTATAAATGGGCAAACAAGAATGCACAAGAAACCATGAGAAACTATGTGATTGCAATAAACTTAAAGATTTTGCTTCGCATTATAATGGGAACCACATAAATACATATGTACACCACCGTGCGAAAATGCTTAATACTTCATTTTTAAAAGCTACAAATTTTTCTTGAGAGAAATCAAAACCACTTTTAAGAGACATAAATGCACAACATTCTAAAATCAGGCACATTAAAATATTGCCTCAGGATTCGCTGAAATCGGCGTTTGAATTGTTACCTGAGAAAACCACTTCTGTTTTTGTCCCGTGCGAATGCCTTGGTTTTTTGCATCAAATATATAATAGGGCTAATTAAGAGTTATAAGTAAAGCCTATTTTCAAAATACAAATTCGTTTGTTTTTTTCTTACTTTTTTTTACTTTATATCATAATATACATATATAATATATTAACGAGAAGGCCAAGCTAACTTCGTCTGTGCCGAAGTTTTTATACCCTTGCAAATGCTGTTTTTGAAATGTCAGCGTTTAAGAACGCTTACATTAAAATCAAAAACTTTTGTAACTCTAACCCATTTTCCGACAGATGAACATCTGACTTCGACAAAATTTCGCGAATCTTTTTGAAAACTTATCAAATTAACAATCGGCGAGTTTAAGAACGATAAAATTGAAAACAAAAAAGTTTTTCTCACTAAGACTCATTCTCCGACCGATGGCAACCATAAGATATAGTGATCCGATTTCGACCAAATTTTGCAAATTAGTTTGAAAGCGTTTAATATTAATAATCACCGACCTTAAGATCGATTTACTTGAAAACAAAAAAAAAATTTTTACGAAGACCCATTTTCCGACCGATCAGTCCTATGGCAGCTAAAAGATACAGTCATCCGATTTTGACCAAAGTGTGAAAATCTGTTTGAAAGCATATAATATTAACAATGGAGGAGTTTGAGGACGCTAACATTGAACACAAAAAAGTTTTTCTCAGTAAGACTCATTTTCCGACCGATGGTTCCTATGGCAGCTAAAAGATACAGTCATCCTATTTTGACCAAAGTATGCAAATCTTTTTGAAAGCATATAATATTAATAATGGAGGAGTTTGAGGACGCTAACATTGAACACAAAAAAGTTTTTCTCAGTAAGACCCATTTTCCGACCGATGGTTCCTATGGCAGCTAAAAGATACAGTCATCCGATTTTGACCAAAGTGTGAAAATCTGTTTGAAAGCATATAATATTAACAATGGAGGAGTTTGAGGACGCTAACATTGAACACAAAAAAGTTTTTCTCAGTAAGACCCATTTTCCGACCGATGGTTCCTATGGCAGCTAAAAGATACAGTCATCCGATTTTGACCAAAGTATGCAAATCTTTTTGAAAGCATATAATATTAATAATGGAGGAGTTTGAGGACGCTAACATTGAACACAAAACAGTTTTTCTCAGTAAGACCCATTTTCTGAACGATGGTTCCTATGACAGCTATAAGATATGGTCATCCGATCTTGATTAAAATTTGAAAATCTGTTTGAAAGCATATAATATTAATAATGGCCGAATTTAAGGACGCTAACATTGAAAAAAAAAAGTTTTTCTCACTAAGACCTATTTTTTGACCGATGGTTCCTATGGCAGCTATAAGATATAGTCATCCGATCCGGTCGTTTCCGACATATTAGCTGCGAGCAGTAAAAAGAAGACTCTGTGCAAAAATTTCAGCTCGATAGCTTTAAAACTGGGAGACTAGTTTGCGTAGAAACAGACGGACAGACAGACGGACAGACAGACGGACAGACATACGAACGGACAAAGCTCAATCGACTCAGCTCGTCGCCCTGATTAAGAATATATATAGTTTATGGGGTCGGAAATTAATATTTCTATGCGTTGCAAACTTCTGGGCAAAATTATAATACCCTTTGCAAGGGTATAAAAATACAAATATAAAATTTCTGAACTGAAGCTTTACTGAAAAATGTAGGATGGCTGATAAGTTGCGAGATGATAAATCTTATTTTTGAGATTTCAAAGCTCGTTCCAAGATTTTTTTTAATCTTGTTTTTATACCCTGTTCCCATTCCGTCTGTCTGTATGAACGCGTCGATCTCAGAGACTATAAGAGATAGGGACACAAATTTTTGCATGCACATAAATGTACACCGTACCCAGATCAACTTCGTTTTAGATTTGGAAAATTTCCCCCCCTCCCCCCTTTAGCCGCAAAAAACTGTCCGCGTTTGTCTATTTGAGTGTGTTTGTATGTGTGTCTCAATTGAACAGGGTATTTTGTAATCGGGAAACTCGACTACAGCGCTCTTACTTGTTATAAGATTGCAAGATTCTCGAAAGAGATATTCAATCTACATTTACGATTGATTTTTATACCCGTTACTCGTAGAGTAAGGAGGGTATACTAAAGTCGTGCAAATGTATGTAAAAGGCAGAAAGAATCATTTCCGACCTTATAAAGTATATATATTCTTGATTAGCATCAACAGTAATTTCGATATGGCCATGTCAGTCTGTCCGTTCGTCCGTCTGTCTGTATGAACATATAGATCTCAGAGACTAGAAGAGCTATAGCAACCAAATTTGAAGTGTACACTCCTATTGTCTGCACGCAGATCAAGTTTATTTCAAAGTTTTGCCACGCCCACCCCCCACATCAAAAAATGTTGAATAACTCCCACAATTTTTGAGATATCGATCTCAAATTTAAAACGTACATTTATATTCGCAATATCTATAAAACAATATCTATAAGATAAATGTTTAATAGCCTTCCTGTGTTCCTGGAGACGGGACAGCCGAAAGAACGCAACATTTTTTTAACTCGTATGCAACATAATTTAAAATAAACTTGATCTGCGTGCAGACAATAGGAGTCTAGACCGACGGACATGGCTATATCGACTCGGCTGTTGATGCTGATCAAGAATAGATATACTTTATATGGTCGGAAATGATTCCTTCTGCCTGTTACATACATTTGCACGACTTTAGTAGACCCTTTTTAGTTTACGAGTATCAGGTATAATAATGCAGAGTAAATGTGTGCGTAGTGTTATATATATAAATTATGAATATAATATATATAACTTCGCCTCCAGATCGATGAAATTGTTCCACAGAGGGGTCGGACATGCACCGTTCGTTAGTTAGGGACACTTAAAAATTAGAGATGAATTTTCCATGTAATATTTTATTTATGAAAGTGTTTATCATTTCTAAATCGTTTAGATAAGTTTTATGGAAGAAAAATTATTAAGTTTTATCGTAGAAGTAGCGGGGAATTCCAATATTGTGTGTATCATAGCGTCAGACTTATTTGAGGCGACATTTTCTGGCCACACATCGAACACAAACTTGTAATTAGACTTACAGTCTATCGAAAAAAAAAACAACTTTGTGCAAATCGGTGCAAAACAAACTTATGCATTTCGAAAAGACCTTGAATCGACCTTCAATTTCGCGTCAAGCACATATCGAAACTATACACATTCGATCCCACTCCTTCAAAAGAAAAAAAAAATCGTTAAAAAAATGCTCTTCTTGCGGCTCTACAATTGGTATGGCGGCATGGAGATTTGGCATAGGCATCAAATTATATTGAATCAGTTCATTTTGTTCCTACGGCTTCTCTTGGGGCATTTGTCTTATAAAGCCCTAGCGTAGCATGCCGCAGGGTATTTCTTTTAATATTTGCGTTTTCTTAAACCATTGAGAATTCCTTTTTAATTTCCTTTTGTCACGTTTTGGGGCAGACATCATCTGATTCTGTTGCCAACAGAAAACTCCAAAGATTAGAAGTGTTAATCTTATGCTCTTTCCACTTACCATTTTTTGTGCTATTTGTTTCCCTTATTTTCAGTTGTTTTTTGATCTATTCAGTGTGAAGTTTCTAGACTGATTTCTGAAGTTGAGAGAAAGCCTCTAACGACATGTGACAATTCCCAGGATGGCAAACTTGGTTTTGAAATTTTCAATTTGATTATTGGATTTCTTACGTTCCCCCCTCCCAAATGGATTGGCTAAAACACTCTCGGAAATATCGCATAGTAAAAACCATAACAATCATATTTGATTTTACTATGCCATTTTTGTTTTAAAATCAATTAATAAGCACTTTAATTTTACCAAAAACATATTTAAACACCAATTTAGATCGAGCAAACGCGGAATTCCAACTTGAGAACTACAAGTGGTCCCATGTTTTTAGGCAGATGGTAATATAACAACCTCTTTTCGTGGCACGGGCGTAGCTCGCCGTTGACAAAGTTTGTCACAGAAATGATTTGTTTCTGGGACGCTTGGTTCTTGTTTGCTGAAATCGTTCACCCGCCCAAATGAGTAGACACCGGGTTGTTCATAGGTATTAGCTTATTTATTGGTGCTTCTCTCGGAGGATGGTCTCAATCCCTGTCGTGTGAACCGCCTTGCTGTCGTGCCGTGGTGTTTTCTTCCGGGTGCAGTGCGTCAATCTCGGTGAATCGGGCCAGGGGCCGGTTCGTCTCGAGCCATGCCCTGGGGAGCCACCCCAGTCACTGGGAGTCGTTCCAAGCCTGGTTGTGTTGGAACGCGCCCACCCGCGTGTGCCGTGGCTGTACCATACCGGATGCAGTGCGTCGCTCTTGGAGCATCGGGCCGGGGCCGATCTGGTTCGTCTTGATCTTCGGCACCTGTGTCCAGGTAATCGAAGTAACTAGGAAAAGCCATTTTGTCATCCGTGTTAATTCAAATCGAATCTCTCATTGTTCCCTCACCTGAGAACCACCGTCAACTCTTGCTCGGCCTTCTTCAGTTTAGCCAACTCAGGTCTGGGCATCTCAAAGATTATCACACTGTCCTGTTTGATGATCAAGGAGAGATTGTACAGCACTTCACGCGGTACGAATTCCTGTAGACACTGCTTATAGGTCTGACTAGCCAGCTTGTATTGCCCCAGTTCTAGGGCCGCTTTAGATGAATTCAGTACAGCCAGAGGACATTGCTTGCCGCTGGCCTCTAAGATCTTCTTAAAAATGGCTTCACTTTCGTTCAGAAAACCACGCGAGCTTAAATCAGCTCCAATGTCATTGGCTGACCATAGATTGCGGTGATTATACTTCAAGAACTAAAGTGAACATGGTACAAGCGTTTCATAAAAAAGTTAAAACCAGAACAGGTTGAATAAAAAATGTGAATTCGACTTGACAGGCACAGAACAAAATTAAATATTTTTGTAAACAATTTGTATTTATAAATTACAATTATTTTCAAAAGAATGTGAAATTGCAAAAAGTATCTAAATACACCAAACATTGGTACATATATTTTGTAGGTATTATTTTGACACCTTTAAGTGAAAAACCCCATTTACTTTTGAATTCATCGTCTCAGAGCTATGTGAATTCATACTTTATAGTGCCACATAGGAAATCACAGTGGTTAGAGCGAGACGGCCACATTCTCAAATGTAGCCAGAGAGCGTAAGTGAGAGGGAACAGCTGACCGAGGCAGCGCAAATTTTATCTCCAATACTCATTGCTCCATGTCGATTCGAACGTTGCGAGCGACGCACGACTACGGACGAATTTTTTGCGTTCTGCTTTTTCGTAAGGCAACGCGACGTCGACGCTGCTGCCACCTTGTTAAATACGCCTTGAGGCAGCGCAAATTTGCACTGAGTCACTGGCAAGCGCGCTGATGCTCTGTTTTGATAGGCTGTTGGGCGCCGTCGTCAGTGGCAGCGAACGCAGCTGATCGTGGCAGAGCGCGCGATTTCGATAACAATGGCGGGCTGCCTATGGTCAGCTGTCAGCGATCGATAGATGGCGCGCGTTTGAAAGTGCGCGCGTGCTTGATTTTTTAATTTAACTTATTCAAGGTAAATTATAATGTTGGACTTCATGTTACTTAGTCAAATTATACTAATAAGAATAATAATAGTGAGAAATTCTCACTGAGAATGTGTGACTTTAGGTAGAAATAATGTACTATTATTACATATACAAATGTAAGGAGCTCCTGGGGCGTCGCAGTAAATTCAATTAAATATAAGTACACCTATACCTTGTTTAACGGCCGCCTTGTTTTACGGCATACTTAAAGGGCACACTATACTTACCACCAATTTTCACTTAGCGGTTTTTTTTGCCTCACTTATACGCTGTTTGCACTCCGGTCGTACGACCTGTTTTGGTATTTTTTTGCCTGAGACTGGTCGTCCGGACATTCAAAATTATGGCAGTTCACTTTGAATTTGGGACGGTCTTAGACTCTACGACCGAAAAAAATCAGTGCTGCCAGACCGTATTTACCCCAAAAACGTGACAGCCTTGTGAATTTTTATCCATGGCTATCGGAATATGCACCCGCGAGCATTTGAAAAAATTCTTCCAATTGGGCAGGAGTTGCCTTGGGTACGTCAGCCTCCCAAAAGCACCCGAAACTTTACTTCAAATATAAAATACATAGCTAATAGATTAGCTAATGATTTATTCAAATGGGAATTATTATTGTTACATGCATCCATAAAGCTCTTAGAATCAGCGCTGCAAACCGGATTTGAACCGAACCGATTAACCCGGAATTCCGGCTTTTTTTGTACTGTGAAACAAACCCTGAACCGAACCACGGCGACGAAAATAGATGAAACCGAACCCATTCCGAATCGAAGTTAATAAAAAAATTAAAGACATTATATCAGTGGTGTCCAAAATGCCAAAAGCCTTTCCCATGGGATAGGAACTCATAATTCTGCGGGCGTCGCAGCCGACACACGTATAGAGAGAGAGAGAATACGTGTGTTCTATAAATAGTACGCTAGGGGGCTTGCTCTCTTACGATGCGAGTGTTCGTCTTTTTGTTCTCAAGAGGCATTTGTTCGTTTGCGTGTTGCTCATGTGACGTTTACTTCGTGATTCGCTAATACGCACACAAGCTCAATGCTTGATTGTGTGTGTTTGGACACCACTGCATTAAATTCATTTGGGTTCTCTTGCATTTACGTAACAACAGAGTCGACAATTAGAAATATAACAATACAGAAAGTCGGTCAAACCCGACAAATACATACATATGTATTTACGTATACACTTTATTGGGCTGGTACTTACATTTACACAAATCCAAAATATTATTTGTACTTTTGGTACAGAACATAAACAGCAACTAAATCAGAAACAACTGGCACAATATCTTCGATTTGCGATTTTCTCCTATTCGCACTCCCAATGAGTACTAGCATATGTAAGAAAATAGGTGTGTCTTCATTAATGATATTCTTGTAGTTGGTTAGTGTAGTGTGTTAAGTATGAAGTACGGCTTAATTTCGGCTGATAAACGACTGACGGCTGAACTCTGCTTACCACGGCGACGACTGTTGACCGACTGATAACGATGACTGCAGACCTATCGATTAAGACGCCTACCGCCTTAACAGGGATGCCACCTCGGTGCATGCTTGTCCGTTCACCATCTTATATATATGTAAAACTATTTAAATATGTGAAGAATCAGCTCGTGCTATTGTATGAACATTCATCTTTGCCTTTCATCAAAACTGTGGGAGATATGACTTTTTTCCAAATTCCGGGGGCGGGAGGGGGCGTGGCAAAAATTGAAAATAAACTTGATCTGCCTGCTAGTATAAGAAATATATGTCCCATACATGTCAAACCTCTATCTCTTACCATCTCCGAGATTTCTTCGTTCATACGGACGAACGGACAGATGGACATGGCTATATCGACTCGGCTGTTGATGCTGATCAAGAATATATATACTTTATAGGGTCGGAGTTGATTTCTTCTAGCTGTTACATACTTTTGCACAAACTTGTGTAACTCTATGTAACTTTGGTACAGAGTATAAAAATGCTTAAAATTGACAAAGAATAATTTAAAACAGCTAAGCAATGTCAAATTAATAGCTAGAATTGCAGACTCCAAAATAGTTTCCGGCTTCCAAATTTACAAATTTGGCGGCGCCGCCAAAAATTTGGAGCAAAGAAGAATCGCAACAGAAAGAGACAGAAAACACACAAGGTGTGAGAATGTGTGAAGCAATGACGACAAATTTAATATTTAATATTTTTGATCATATCATTGTTCAAAAAAGTTCCAAGTATGGCGAATAAACACCAATCGATGCCTCAATTTTGTGAGTGAAAGACTAATTAAAGTGCATACGAGAAATCATAATCAATGTTTTGCAGAATCGGTAAGTTTGGAAAAAATATTTTTGGGTGCATGAATGTAGCTATGTTGTCTGTACAAACATGGTTAGCTAAATATTTGTATGTATGAATGCATGTAAGAATGCAAACATGGCCGTCCATTTTTAAGCGTGCGATATACTCGTGATTCATTTGAAAGTCAATAAATGAATTGCCAATAAATACAGCATAATATTTTCTGTATTATTTCAGATTGATATCCATCAAAGTCGATTGTGCCAGTCATCAAGACCGCTCGATAATTGGCATAAAAGTCAAAAATTTTCTAGAGGGCGGACTGAAGATTTATACACTCGCAATGAAGGAAGTCCATATCCAGCACACGAGTGCCATTATTGTATTGTAATTATATGTATATTGGGTAAAATGTGCAACGAACTAAGGTTCAAACCAAAACCAAAGCCCAAAAACCTCGAACCTCAAGTTTTCGAACCTAAACCGTTGGTAAATTTTGGTTCGAAGCTGCAAACCGGAGGTTCATTCACATAGCGATTAAACCAGCGCCTGCCAGCCATAACTACCAGGAGCCGAAGTCAGTCGTGTTTTTACGCAAACGCGAGCCGAACTCATGATTGTGTGAATCGGTGAACACTGAATTGCAAGTAAAACGGCTGTAGTCTGGAGAGAGCTCTCTTGCTCACCAACACAAGCACACTTTTTGGTCCTCTCAATTTGGACGGAACTGGATTAAATCAAAGACACGACATATAGTAGATACCGCACAAAAAACTACAACTTTACAACATACAAACTTTTTTATTTTTCGCTTTGAAGCTTGTTGGCAGGGGCGCGCGGGGCACATTCGAAGAAATCTAAAAATATAACAAGCCTTTCACAGCTGCCAAGGTCAACTTAGTTTCGATTTTAACATTCCTCAGCATCAAGCCAAATCTGGCTCACATTTTTACAACTGACGGCGGAGGCTTCGGTGGCTTTAAAGGATAGACTCTCATCTCAGGTGCAGACCAGATTTTTTTTTATCGTTTGTGTGAAATAAAGAGCCTTTGGTTCTATTTCATTTCGGCTATTGTCTTTGCAACATCTGATGACATCATGTGGCGCAGCGATTTCGTTTTTGCCATGGCGACGAATGAGCACCTCGGCTTTAGACTTTAAAGCAGAGATCCCCAGCGATAGCCCCTGGGGCACGAACATATTCGCCAATTCACACCGAACGCTTGTCGAAGTCATGCATCACTGTGTGTTAGAGAGAGACAGTCACATTTTCGCGCTCTCTGCTTGGGGAAACTTGCTCTAAAGCATGAGCTCGGCTCGCGTTTGCGTGACTTTGGCTCGTGGTAGCTTTCGCTGTCCGGGTCTGCTCTAAAGTTTAGAGGTAGAGAAAATTTTATTGAAACTACCAATCCCATACTGACTTTGGAAACCTTTTTGCTCCTTCTGATGCACTAATGGAAGCTAGCACAAAACATATTTTGATTTTTGAAAACGTTTTCAAAGTGGAGCCCGAAAAAATAAACTTTAAGTTGCATATAATAGAGTTGTGCCACAATTCTACGCCTGATTGGTTTTCAGGTGATTGCAGCGATCACAGGCCGCAACTCTTAGATTTTTATACTCTGTACCGAAGGTACATAGAGTATATTAAGTATGTGCAAAAGTATGTAACAGGGAGAAGGTCCGTCCGTCCGTCCGTATGAACGAAGAGATCTCAGAGATGGTAAGAGATAGAGGTTTGACATGTATGGGGCATATATTTCTTATACTTGCAGGCAGATCAAGTTTATTTTCAATTTTTGCCACGCCCCCTCCCGCCACCGCAATTTGGAAAAAACGTCATATCTCCTACAGTTTTGAAGATAGATCGTTCGTACCTTCTGTAAATAAAATTATTTATCGATTTGCTGAAGGAATGACAAAGATCGGATGAACGATACTCAAGTTATGAGCAAAAAACGGCCAATAAACACCCAGCACCACCCCACCCACCACCGCAGCATTTTATTGAACGTCAATCTTAGTGAGAGAGAGAGAGAGAGAGAGTGAAACTTAGAGATGAGCGCGTATAACTCGTGAGCAAATGCGAGCTGAAACGTTAAGGGTACAGAGTATGTTATAGTCGGGCTTGACCGACTTTCTTTCTTGTTTCTCCTTGTTCTTCTACGGAAACATTACATATGGGCATTGGAAAAGGCAGTCTCGAAGAAGAAAAAGTTTAAAATTATTGCTGGCAAATAAATAATCAATTCAAATCAAAAAAATTTTAAACGAGAGAGGAAAGCCAACTTCGTCTGTGCCGAAGTTTTAATACACTTGAAAAATCTTGCTCCAAAGGTTAGCGATTTCGACCAAACTTCGCAGATCAGTTTCAAAACATTTAATTTTAATAATGACCGAGAAGAATGCTAGCACTCAAAACAAAAAAGTTTTTCTTACCAAAAACCAATTTTCGAACGATCGTTTCTATGGCAGCTAGAAGAAGTAATCACCAATCCGGGCGGTTCCGACATATTAGCAGAGTGCAGCTAAAAGAAGAATTTTCAGCTCAATAGCTTCAACTGAGGGACTAGTTCGCGTAGAAACAGACAGACGGACGGAAGAACAGATAGACGGACGGACAAATCTCAATTGACTCAGTTCGTCAGGCTGATCAAGAATATATATACTTCATGTGGTCGATGATTCCTTCTACGCGTTGCAAACTCCTGGGCAAAATAATAATACACTTTTCAAGTGTATAAAAATTTAAAAAAAAAACTAATAAAACATTAAAAAAATGGAGGAAAGTTAACTTCGGCTACGCCGAAGTTCAAATACCCTTGCAGTTAGGTGATCGCTGAAAGATTATTCCTGTTTTTTAAATTAGGGGAAAGAAAGTATGCCTTCCTTTATTAGCTCACTAAATCAGATTTAACTTGCCTACCAGGGGAATACCTAGCCTACTTTTGAGGAGACTGGATGTAGTAAGCGGTTTGAGCTTGTCTGTATTATAAATCTGCAAGGAAATGACAGACTACGCGCTCCCCATCTCTGTAGTCCGCATTTAATCTACGATCTGTATGCTCAGCGGTATTTCTTATCAGCTTTTCATCTCTGATTTCGGGAATACTCCGACGTAAAGCGTGATGTTTAGCATCTCGTAAGCGCTTCCCACCTCTGTAGTCTGCATTCAATCTCCGATCTGCATGCCCAGCGGTATTTCTTATCTGCTCCTCAACTCTGATTTCGGGAATACTCCGACGTGTAGCGTGATGCTCAGCATCTCGTAAGCGCTCCCCATCTCTGAAGTCCGCATTTAATCTTCGGTCAGCATGATCCGCGGTATTTTGATACTGTTCCTGCTCTCTAAACGACACATTGCTTCGACGACTAGATCGCGCTAGTGCATCTTCCCTGCGTTCCTCTTGTCGAAATTCATTAGATTCTCGAGCATAAGTTAGTCGTTGGGCGTTGCGTTCGCGTACACCACTAGAACTTTCTACGTAGTAAGTCCGACTACGATTTCTAGCTTCCCGGCGTCTTCGTTCTCGAGACTTTCTGGCTACACGTGGCATTTTAACAAGTTTTTATAAAAATACTCACAACCGAAAAACAAAACACTGACTAAACTCTACAAGCACACTGACAAAACTCTAAAAGCAATACGAGATTAGTAAAATTTCTCACTAAAACAACATTTTCGACCGATGGTTCCTATGGCAGCTATATGCTATAGTCATCCGACCCGACCGGTTCCGACAAATGTGCAGCGTATTTGTACTTAAAGACTTCGTACAAAGTTTGGTAAGGATAGCTTTAAAACTGACGGAGGAGATAGCATAGAAACAGACGGACAGACGGACATGGCTAAATTAACTCAGCTCGTCATGCTGATCAAGAATATATATACTTTTTGTGGTCGGAGATGCTTCCTTCTATGCGTTACAGACATCTGGACAATTTTAATATACCCTCTGCAAGGGTATAAAAAATAATTCACAATCAAAAAAAAAAAAAAATTTTAAATAAAAACAAACGTAAAAAACACTAATAAAAAAAAGATTTTGAAACCACAAAAAATAAAAAAAACGATCGCAAAAAAATTTAAAAAGAAACAAAAAAAAATATTAATCAATGAAAAATCAAGTAAGAGTGCTGTAGTCGAGTTTCCCGACTACAAAATACCCTGTTTAATTGAGAAACGCATACAAACACACTCGCATACACAAACGCACACACACACACACGCGTGCGGACACACAGACACAACCGCGCTCACACGCGGCCTGCTGACTGCATACCCCGGGGGGGTATGCCCCATAGCTCCCATAAGCTTAATTGCTTAATAACTTTTGTGTTTTGGCTCGTATCTTATTTTCCTTTTGAGAGTTGTTAGATATAGGGCCACCAGGTTGTAACTTTAAAATTGTGGCTGTGACAGTTTTTTGCGGTTTAAGGGGGGAGGGAATCTGAAACAAACTTGATCTGGGTACGGTATACACCTATGTGCATGCCAAAAATTGTGTCTCTAGCTCTTCTAGTCTCTGAGATCGACGCGTTCATACAGACAGACGGACATGGCTATATCGACTCGGCTGTTGATGCTGATCAAGAATGGATATACTTTATAGGGTAGGAGAAGCTTCCTTCTGGCTGTTACATACATTTGCACAACTTCATGTTCCCCTTTTCCCATTTTTAATGGGAACAGGGTATAAAAAGTACACCTAGCCTCAACCGGGACTCGAAAACGCAAAATCAAAAATGAGAAGCTGCGTGCCTTCCCACTGAGCCACCGCCATTTCAAAAACGGAGTACCTAAAGTGCAATATATGGATCGTCATTAAAGTAGCTAGAAGCAAAAATTGGGATCTAATATCAGCTCCCACGAACAAACATTTTTTTTTCACATGCGTCATCTATAATATCTGTAAATCTTTGATTAAACACATCGCTTATAGGCATGATGGCCAGCTCCGATAACGATTTTAATGTCCACCATTTTGCTGCCCCATTGGAATTGAATCATCTCTTCCGAAAAGGAGTCGATCCAAGAGCGAGAGCCGTATATGTAAAGTGATGGGTATGTCTCTACGCACATCTTTGTTGCGACTAATAATTGGGTGCTTGGTCCAGCCAAAGGATTGCATCATGGTGTGGAATGCGTATTCTCCGGTGGGGTACTGTGAATTGCATCGTACTGGCAGATTGATGTCCTCCTCAACGGTGCTGTGAAATTCACGCATTATGGTTCTGATAAGATGGCGCTTTCAAATGTTTCCATTCCCTTTAAATGGCGATTAACGAAATTTTCCAAAATCATTTCAACCTCACTAGCCAAGTTTTTAATTATATCCACAACCATCTGCCTCTCTGTACTCCAGTGACGAATGTTATTTTCCATTTTTTAACACCGAAACTCCAATTTAATTTAAAGTAAAGCTAGGTATTCAGCACCAAGGAAACTAAAAATTCCTGACAAACTTCATATAAAAACGAGAAGGCCAAGCTAACTTCGTCTGTGCCGAAGTTTTAATACCCTCGCAAATGCTGTTTTTGAAATGTCAGAGTTTAGGAACGCTTACATAAAAATCTAACAATTTTTTAACTAAAACCCATTTTCCTATAGGAAAACATCTGATTTCGACCAAATTTCACGAATCTTTTTGAAAACATATCAAATTAACAATAGTGGAGTTTAAAAAAGATAAAATTTAAAACAGAAAAGTTTTTCTCACTAAGACTCATTTTCCGACCGATCGGTCCTATGGCAGCTATAAGATATAGTCATCCGACTTTGACAAAAATTTGCAAATCTGTTTGAAAGCATATAATATTAATTATCGCCGAGTTTTATGAAGCTAGCGTTGAAAACAAAAAAGTTTTTCTTACTAAGACCCATTTTCCGACCTATTGTTCCTATGACAGCTATAAGATATAGTCATCCGATCTTGACCAAAATTTTCAAATCTGTTTTAAAGCAGATAATATTAGCAATGGCTGAGTTTAAGGCCGCTAACAGTGAAAATAAAAAAGTTTTTCTCACTAAGACCCATTTTTTGACCAATGGTTCCTATGGCAGCTATAAGATATAGTCATCCGATCCGGTCGGTTCCGAAATAGCGTGCAGTAAAAAGAAGACTCTGTGCAAAACTTCAGCTCGATAGCTTTAAAACTGAGAGACTAGTTTGCGTAGAAACAGACGGACAGACAGACGGACAGACAGACGGACGGACAAAGCTCAATCGACTCAGCTCGTCGCCCTGATCAAGAATATATATTGTTTATGGGGTCGGAAATGAATATTTCTATGCGTTGCAAACTTCTGGGCAAAATTATAATACCCTTTGCAAGGGTATAACAAGAAAGTCGGTCAAGCCCGACTATAACATACTCTGTACCCTTACACACGCATTTGCTCACGATTCAAACGGCCAGTTAACACCCCCCACCCACCCCACCCGTAACAACAACGTTCCGTTCAAGAGAAGCAATCTTAGTGAGAGAGAGAGAGAAACTATTAGAGCGCTCTCTAAGTTTCTCTCTCTCTCTCTCTCTCTCTCGTACTAAGATTGCCAGCGGGGCCTCGTGCATATACCCATTTATACAAAAAAGGATATCCTTTGCCGAGTCGAGCCTCGTTATATAGATGGTTAGCAGAAGTTCCTATTAAAACGGGTACCCTGGATGTTGTGATTGACCTCATGGATAACGAAAAAATGCTTGATGTGGATAAGCAATGCGTTTTGTCTTTCGATGAGATGAAGATTACTGCTTGTTTCGAGCATGATAGCTCAGCGGATGCATGCGAAACCGCGGATATTTTTTAAGTTTTCAATGATTGGTTCGACGTTTTCAACTATAAATTGTCATCATCCAACTCCATCGAAACGACACAGCCATATGGTAAACAAATTGAAGTCCAACGAGCCGTTTTGACTAAAATGACTGAAATTATGCGCACGGATATAGTGGGCAAAGCCCATAGGCTGCCCTTCCAAAGAGGAATTTTGGTCAACAATGCATCCCTTGATGGTCTACTTGCTACTTTTTCTAAAAACTATGAGATGGACTATATATTAACAAGTCGTCTTAACCAAGACATTTTAGAAAACTTTTTTGGCGCCATGTGAGCGAGAGGCGGGTAATATGACCATCAAACTGCTCTTCAATTTAAGTATAGGTTAAGAAAATATATTACAGGTATGACAAAATTAAAAAAAATCACTAATAACACTAGGTTACAAAAAAAAAATAATTAAATGACCCATTTCTACTGAAACTATTCTTAAGTGTAGTTTGGATTGGTGATCTCAAAAATCAATTTCAAAAATTTTTTCATGGCTCCATTTTTTCAATATGAATTTTTTCCATTTTTTCGGTAGGTGCACTTTCATTTTATGCCATATCTCAATTCATAATCGTCAGATGGTGTCAAGCAAGATATTAATTGAAAAGTCATTAAATTGTCAATAATAGCGAGAACATTGTTTTCAAATCGGCTTAGAAATCTGAATACAATTACCAAAAATATTTTTTAAAAAATCGATTTTTTGCTCGAAAATTCAAGAAATTTCATTTTTAATCGCCTAGGAAAAATATAAAAAAATCCAAAAAAAATTATTTTTATTTTTTTGACTTAAGAATCGCACTTTAACAAAGATAATAAGGTATTGATGAAGAAAGTCTATGAATAAATATTGTAGCTGGATTTAAGTTGAACTAATAATAAGTTGGAACTAATAGTCCAATTTGAGAATTTTGAGAAGTGTTAAGAAATTTTTTTTTCTATTTTCTTTGTTTTTGGGTCAATATTAGAAGTGGGCTAATAGCCACATCAGGAAAAAAATTCCTGAACAGAACAAAAGTCGAAGCAAACGAAAATTTATTATATTTTTAAAAAATCTCAAAAACACCACTTTTTCAGCACTCAACTGCTCACAGTATTTATTTATAGATTTTGTTCATCGATATCTTATTTTCTTCAAAGAAGTGCGGTTCTTATGTAGAAAAAATAAAAATAGTTTTTTTGAATTTTTAAATATTTTTCCTAGGCGATTGAAAACGAAATTTATTGTGTTTTCGAGAAAAAATTGATTTTTTTGATATATTTTGTATTATTGTATAGAAACTACTCAACCGATTTGAAAATAGTGTGCTGTGCGATTATCGACCATTCAATTACTGTTCGATGCATATCTTGCTTGGCTCTATCTGACTACTATTAAGTGAGATATGACTTAAAATGTAAGTGCTCCTACCGAAAAAATGAAAAAAATTCATATTTAAAAACGGAGCCATGAAAAAAATTTTGAAATCGATTTTTGAGATCTGCAATCCAAACTACACTTATAAATAGTTTCAGTAGAAATGGGTCTTTTTGGCTGTAAACTAGTGTAATTGATTTTAACAACACTAATCGTCAAATGTTTATCTCTATAACATAGAATAATGTAATGTTTTTATCGTGATTGTTTTAGGTTTGTTGTGTTCTGTCTTTTGTGTTTTCCCTTAACGAGAGCGTAAGTTAAAGTCGGCTCTAACCGACTTCCATATACCCGTTACTCATGCATAGAAATGTTTAATAGCCATCCTGTGTGCCTGAGGTGAGACAGCCGAAAAGTATGCAACATTTTTTTAACTCGGCTATTTATCATCCGATCTTGATGAAAATTGGAGGGCTTATAGATGTTGCGAATATAAACTTAAGTTTTAAATTTGAGATCGATATCTCAAAAATTGTGGGAGCTATTCAACATTTTTTATTGTGAGGGCGGGGGTGGGCGTGGTAAAAATTTGAAATAAACTTGATCTGCGTGCAGACAATAGGAGTCTACATTTCAAAATTGGTTGCTCTAGCTCTTCTAGTCTCTGAGATCTAGGTGTTCATACAGACAGACGGACAGACGGACATGGCTATATCGACTCGGCTGTTGATGCTGATCAAGAATATATATACTTTATATGGTCGGAGATGATTCCTTCTGCCTGTTACATACATTTGCACGACTTTAGTATACCCTTTTACTCTACGAGTAACGGGTATAATAAAACAGCCTTACAAAAAGAAAAATATGTCGGCACTCGGTATTAGGCCCATCTAGCCTAAGGTATTTTCATCTGCTCATTTTTTTCTTTTTGTGTGGCTGTGTTATTATTATTTACTGATATTCTTAATCAGCCAAGAATACTCAATTGTTGTCAGGCAATGGTAACCATCTCACGGATGGCTCATGAAACCGTCTTTCCAGTTTGTAGACAAAATCAAAGAACTAGAACTAATATTTTTACGATTTGTTAATGATCATTTTAAGATAACAAAAAATGTTAAGGAAACATTGATAAAAGCAGCCGAAAATGTAAATATTAGCTTTAGAATAAAAATTTTTATTTCAAGACTAGAATATTTTTTTAGGATTAAGAACCTAAACAAAAGACTGGCAATACAAAAACAAAAACAACGCCTGATTTCCAACTCAAAATTATTAAAAATTATATTATGAAAAAATTCAACTTTTTTTATTAAAAAAGGCAAATGAAAACCCCTCGCACCATCTAAGGGTTAATCCACACACTCTATTGTCGTTTCGCGCGCACTTACTAGGATGAGTAATTGTATCATGAGTTATTGTTATTGTACCATGCTTGCGAACATGCCGTGTCTCTCTCTCTCTTTCTGAGCGCAATTTCTTTCCCCCTCCCCCTATGATCGGGAAGCCGGCCAGTGCTGGTCAATCTGTGCCATTGCCGCCGCTGCCAGTGATGC
Organism: Lordiphosa magnipectinata; assembly: GCA_037044535.1. Classification (NCBI taxonomy): domain Eukaryota; kingdom Metazoa; phylum Arthropoda; class Insecta; order Diptera; family Drosophilidae; genus Lordiphosa; species Lordiphosa magnipectinata. The sequence continues at coordinate 472,419 of JBAMBO010001918.1, forward strand.
GCGTTTGTTGGGTGGGAACCAGTTCCGGAACCTAATCTAAATAAATGCTAAGAACTTTATATTTATTTTATTGCCTTCGTGACGAGGTTGCCTTCCTGGAGAGAAATAATACTTAGTTTGTTGCCTTCATGGCCAGGAACTGGGGTGGTTATAATATAGTAGTCTAAATTGTACCAGCTTGTGAGGTCGCATTCTATGTGTCCTCACACCCGCCTTAGGCCTCTGCCCTATACATAGTTAACTTCGACTCTAATCAAAATGCTGATGGCGAATGGCGAGGGTCTGAGGACCTTGGCTGCACAAATGCCGAGCAACTTCTAGAATGGGTCAGACTTAAGAATGGCAAGAAGACGCGGTTCTAGCAATTTCCTCCTTAAGAGATCCAATTTGCCAGTCCTCAGGCACCTAGCAAATATCTTTAATCACTGCAATAACTTTGGCTACTGTCCCACAAGCTGGAAACGTAGTAGGGTTATGCCTATACCCAAACCAAATGCAAGCTCAAACAGCTTGCATGGCTCTAGGCCCATATCAATTCTCTCGGCTATTAGCCAACTCTTTGAGAAAATGATTATGGAGCAAATTAAGAAACAGTTAAAAACACGCGAAATCCTTAAGCCCTTTCAATTCGGTTTTAGGGAACGCACCTCCATAAGCCATTCTTTGGCTGTGGCAAATAATTTTATCTTTGGCAACTTGGCTCGGCAGCGCGCTACCATCGCCTGTGCCTTAGATTTTGAAAAGGCCTTTGACACTGTGTGGACAAACGGTGTCATATATTAGATGAATTATCTTTTTAGGTTCAATCCCAATACTACACGTATTATTCAAAGTTATCTGTCTCAGCGGTCCTTCTGCGTTATATCTACCATATATATCTATCCGACCTTCCGGATTTCGAAAGAGATCCTAGGTCTTCCTCAACTGCGCAAATCCAACCGCTGGTTTACGCAGATGATATCATTCTCTTGGTGTCCGGAGCACAGATAGCCAGCGCAAAAACGGATCTAAATAATTATTTAGTATCTTTAATCCAATTATTTATATAAATGTTAGGACCCCCCTTGCAATGAAGTCCGAAATAAAATATCTAGGTGTCATATATGACCAGAAGTTAAACTTCAAGAGTCATATTGAGCATACTCTTAGAAGATCCAAGATCCAACTTAGCCACATTAACTACTTATTCAGGACATTGGCGGTCCGACCGTCCCTAGGCCTGAACTAGTTAGAACATGATCCCTTGTGTACAAAAAACAAGTTCAACCAATACTAGTTCATGGGCACATAGCATGATTTAATGTAAAATCCAGGCAGATGGAAGAACTACGTCTCTTTGAGAGGCGGGTCATCCATCGAACCCTGGGCAGAGGAGCTATAGATCTTCTCACGCTCCATTATATCTCTAACAATGCTCTGTCTGAAAACACGTAAACCAAACGTGTAGATACATTTAAGTATAAAAAATAAGATAAGTTCTTAGATAGCAATAGTAATAGCCCAAATCCGCTAATTGCAGATGCTGTGGCTCAGAGAAGGTTGCCGTCCAACTACTCTGTCCACCATCTGACAATAAATCACATAGATAGTCTTAAAGATTCAAGAATTATTCACGATTCGGAGGGCAATCTTATTTTCTACCATAGAAAACGATTGTCCCTAGACCCGAATGATTTAGTCTTCTATATAGGACAATAGTAAATTTCTGAACCCCATATATTGGCTCAACTTACCCGTCTCTTGCTTCCCCTGTAAATACCTCCCATATTTTCTTTTCCATTTTCTTTTTCTCTTTCTATTTTCAGTTTCTCTCTTTCTCTTTTTAGTTATTAGGTTGCGTAGATTGTTTTCTTAGTTTTAGATAAACACAAACAAAAATATATTGTAGTGCAGGTATTACAATACAATATTAATCAACAGTATTCTAGTTAGTCTTATATTTGTCTTCCAAGGCTAAACCGTGATGTAGATATAATAAACATGTGTTATCTATAAGTTCCTTCCTGACCAAAAAAAATGATTAAAAAAACAAATGCTTTTTTAATTAAATTTTTTTAAATTGCCAGAAGCAAAATGTCTCGTGTAAGCTATTTAAAAAATCCCCACTATTTTTGTTACATTTGTGGTGAAGTGATGTTAAAAAAACCAAAGTGTTCTATATCGGCTTCAGTAAAAATGGCATATTCTTACTATTTTAACGAAGAAATAAAAATTCAGGATTAAAGTTGGGTACCGCATTTTTGCTGTAAACCGTATGCTACTCATATATTTGGAAGACAAATCATATATTTGGAAAAGGCATTGGAGTTTCTAAAAAAAACAAGAATGCTATTGTGTATCCAAACATACAATCGGCTACTCGGCCACAGCCTCACCCGATTCCGAATCGTCCTTACATAGACGACGATGAAGATGAAATCATACCTTCGTTATCATTAAATTTCTCTATTTCAGAATACGAAGAACCTAGTTCGACAGCCACATATGGACATTTCCACAGCTTCGAACGTGAGAATCGTACGAATTTTGTTGCCTTTATTATAAAGAACAAGAAAGAAAGTCGGTCAAGCCCGTCTATAACATACTCTGCACCCTTAATGTCGCAGCTCGCATTTGGTCACGAGTCAAACGGCCAGTCGACCAGAGAGGACTAAATAACCAGAGATGAAAAAAAAAACCATGAAGCCATCGAGGCGTTGCAGTTTTCGGAGTCAGCAAAGACAAACAGAGAAAAGACACCAGCGAAAGGGAGGGCATGTATATCGCGCTCTGTCATTTCGTTCTGTGTGTTTATCTCTTGTATATTTTTATGTGATGTTGCCAAGACTGTTTGTATAGAAATTCGTATTGCTGTCATTGTCGGCATTGTTGCCAATCTTCACCAAAGTGACTTCTCATTTTATTGCCTAACCGACTGGCAACCTGATGCCAAGGCACCTGTTATCGAGCTCGCATTTATTTTAATTTATCTTTTACTACGCTTATACACACGTCTTATTTGCAAATAACAATTTTGTGAGTGACAAATTATTGCGTATAAACGCTGAGTTAATTCGTTATTGGCAAATAGCTTAGTCACGAAAACAATTACTGATTAGTAGACTTTGCAAATAGTGTGCTAGTCGTTGCCACTCTATTCAGCGATTTTGCTGTTTCAACTATATGGTAGCACTGTTATATAGTAATTGACATTCATATTGACTGCAGGCGAAGGAAAAAGGGAAATGTTGAAGATAAAAACTTGCAACGCTTGTTTGCAATTGAACCAAGGCGGATACCAAGGTACTTCTTGGACTAATGAAAGAAAATAAGGCCATGAAACTGCTTGATGGCAGTCCGGCAGCACTAAAAAATATATTTATTTACGTATGGTATTTAGCGCATAAACAGTGAGTTAGTTATTTACAAATTATTTCTATTTCTGGCGTATAAACGTAGTATATGAAATAAAATTTGGGAAACTTTTCCGATTTTGGTAAATTCACACGGAAAGGAAATTGACAGAAAATGTTGTATGGAAATTATTTTTATCATCCGAAAGCATAGTTTGCGAAACATATGTTTTTTCCCCATTTTCGAAATTAATTCCCCAAGAAAGGAAAATGAGGTGGTGGGTATGGAAAAATAAAAGTATAAATTATACAAAACCATTATTTTATAAGAATTTATATAAAGGAAAAATATTGAAATGTTTTAAAACTTAATTGATTTATGAATCCCATCCCATTGACTTGAAACTTGGTTTGTAAGGGTAGAATGCCAAATAATTTGTGATTTCAGTTTCCGATGTTGGAAAATCCAGGGTGTGAAAATGCCCGAAAAACTATATGGAAATCACTATTTTTCATCCGTATGAGTTAATACACGGTTAGTAAGGACAGTAGGCAAAATAATTTGAGTGTGATTTCCCGTGATTGGAAAATTCACGACAAATGGTGGGAAATGGGTTGCGGGGGTGGGTTCAATGCCAAACGTTATTTAAATCCTTTCAGTATGAAGTTCGAGGTGAGAAAAAGGAGTTCTGGGAAGAGTACAAGGCCAATTGTTAGCATACATATAATATTAATAATGGCCGAGTTTAAGGACGTTTTCATTGAAAACAAAAAAGTTTTTCGCACTAAGACCCAATTTTCGACCGAGGGTTCCTATGGCAGCTATAAGATATAGTCATCCGATCCGGTCGGTTCCGACAAATTAGCGTGCAGTAAAAAGAAGACTCTGTGCAAAATTTCAGCTCGATAGCAACTAGAGGACTTTTCGTGTCGACTGCTGAATCGCTAATGCCGCAAAGCTGGTCGCAATGCTCGCACCAGCCAAACGCATGGCAAATTTGCTGTGTTGACGATTTTCACGCTTTCGATCTGAAGCAGGGGACGAAAAAAATCAAAATCACATTTTGGCTTGGCATGTGTATGTGTGTAGCCACTGAACGAAGTTTAGCGACGTACTCGGTGCGACAACTTTGCGGCGTTGGTCTGATGTCGCTACACAATCGCATAAGCAAATTACAAAAACAAAAACCAACGCACACAAGAGGAGAGAAACACAAGCACAAAATAAAAACAAAGAAGCATGGGCAAAGACAGCGCTCTGTGCGTTCGTCTCCGAAAACTGCCAGAGCCTCGATAGCCGCATGGTTTTTTTCGGACTAAATTTAAGAGAGCGAATTCATCTCTGGTTATTTTGTCCTCTCTGATAGCCGCATGGTTTTTTTCGGACTAAATTTAAGAGAGCGAATTCATCTCTGGTTATTTTGTCCTCTCTGGTATATCATAGCTATCGAGGCTCTGGCAGTTTTCGGACATGAACGCACAGAGCGTTGTCTTTGCCCATGCTTCTTTGTTTTTTTTTTGCTTGTGTTTCTCTCCTCTCGCACATGTGCGTTGGTTTTTGTTTTTGTAATTTGCTTCTGCTTATGACGTCAGACCAACGTTGCGAAGTTGGCATACCGAGCTCGTCGCTGAACTTCGTTCAGTGGCTACACACATACATGCCAAGCCAAAATGTGATTTTGCTTTTTTTCGTCCACTGCTTCAGACCGAAAACGTGAAAATCGTCAACACCGCAAATTTGCCATGCATGTGGCTGGTGCGCGCATTGCGACCAGCTTTGCGGTATTAGCGATTCAGCCGTTGACACAACAAGTCCCTTGTGCGAATCTGCTGCGATTTAAAATAATAAATTTTAAAAATGCCAAAAATTAAGTGCGTGGCTCTAGGCTGTCTTGGAGGTGCCAAAAGTTTTCGAATTCCTGAAAACAGGGTGGAAGAATGGTGTGAAAATTTGCGACTTGACGTGGATAGCGTCAATGCCCAATCGCGAATCTGTGAGCGCCATTTCACTAATGTATGTCACTCTGCAGGCGGGCGTTGGCTCCGTACGGGATCGATCCCAACTATTAGTTTGGGTCATGCTGGACAGCCTGTACACCAGCCCTGTTTTGAATCATGGCAAATAATGTGCTGTGTGGTTGGGTGTTCATGCACATCCCCTCCATCTATTTTGCATGGCTTTCCCACTGATCCTCGGAAACGAGATCAGTGGAAGCTAAACTGCAATATCAAACCGTCCATGCAGAGCAACGTGCCATCGAAAACGATCGGTCGAAAAATGGGTCTTAGTGCGAAAAACTTTTTTGTTTTCAATGAAAACGTCCTTAAACTCGGCCATTATTAATATTATATGTATGCTAACAATTGGCCTTGAACTCTTCCCAGAACTCATTTTTCTCACCACGAACTTCATACTGAAATGATTAAAATAACGTTTGGCATTGAACCCACTCCCCAAACCCATTTCCCACCATTTGTGTTGAGTTTTTCACTCACGGGAAATCACATTCAAATTCTTTTGCCTACTGTCGTCCTTACCGTGTATTAATTCATACTGATGAAAAATAGTGATTTCATTACAGAGTTTTTCGGGCATTTTCACACCCTGGGGGCGGAATTTCCAACATCGGAAACTGAAATCACAAATTATTTGGCATTTTATCCTTACAAACCAAGTTTCCAGTCAATGGGATGGGATTCATCAATCAATTAATTTTTAAAACATTTCAATATTTTTCACTTATTTAAATTCGAATAAAATAATCTTTTTGTATAATTTATACTTTTATTTTTCCACACCCACCACCTCATTTTCCTATCTTGGGGAATCAATTTCGAAAATGGGAAAAAAATCATATGTTCCGCAAACTATGCTTTCGGATGATAAAAATAATTTCCATACAAAATTTTCGGTCAATTTCCTTTGTGTCTGAATTTACCAAAATCGGAAAAGTTTCCCAAATTTTATTTCATAGTGCGCGCCTAGATAAATTCAAATAAATGCCAACTCGATAACAGGTGCAATTCAACAGGCAACAGGTTGCCATTCACTTAGGCAATAAAATGAGAAGTCACTTTAAATTGATTGAAGATTGGCAACAATGCCGACAATGACAACAATACGAATTTTCACATAAAAATATACAAGAGATACACAAACAGAACGAAATGACAGAGCGCGATATACATGCCCTCTCTTTCGTTGGTGTCTTTTCTCTATCGCATTTGTAGCCAAAACAAAACAGCACGCAGCTGTTTGTCTTTGCTTACTCCGAAAACTGCAACGCCTCGATGGCTTCATGGTTTTTTTTCTGTTAACTTAACAGTGAGAGCGATTTCATCTCTGGTTATTTTGTCCTCTCTGGTCATAGTCTGGCTTGACCGACTTTCCGAATTTCTAATTGTCGACTCTGCTGTTACGTACATAGATGGGTACAAAAAATAAATTTTAATGTGTATAATATTTTTTTTAACCGCACCAAAAGCTTGGGTTCGGAACGGGTTCGGGTTCATCTATTTTTGTCCTCGAGGTTTGGTTCAGGGTTTGGTTCACAGTAAAAACAAAGGCGGAATTCCGTGTTCGAACCGGTTCGGTTCAAAACCGGTTTGCAACCCTGGTTCTAATTATGTAAATTTTGTTGCATTTTTGTCAGGACCATAAGCAAAGTTATTGCCTATTAAGCGTAGTACGGAGACGCTGACAATTTTTGCGGAGCCTATCTAATTACATAGCTCAGGAAATCAGCTCATGAAAATTGTCAGAGCACATTGTCAGAGCGAGTACGAAGCAACCAACAATTTGCTCTGACAATTGCTTGGACCTGCCAACTCGTTTTTTTGAAAACAGCTGATAAATTGTCGGGGGGTCTGGAAAGTATGAAACTTGTTAGATAATTGTCAGAGGTACCTTAGAGAATTGAGCACACAATGAAAAAATTAAAGCAAAGATTAAAAACAAAACTACAATTATTTGGACAACTGAGATGTGGACAAACAAGTGGAGCTGATCAAAGTGGGCGAGTCGCAACCAATTTTATGGAATCTGGCCAATAAAAAGCATTTCGATACCCGCAGCTGCATCACTTGTGGAGGAGAATCCTATGAATGCTTCTCCCGGCATGCCATTTTCCCAATGTATGCACACCACCCGAGTCTAAACCTTCGCAGTCTCCACAGCCCACGGGACAGCCCTACAGCCAACGGCCAAGCCCATTATAGTAGTGGCTCCTTCGGCTTACTGTGGTAGCTTCCGTTGCTACTGTGGTAGCCACCCTTAAATCCGTATTCACTAAGTTTATCCTCCTCTAATACGCCCGGCGAGTATGATCCGCCTCCAGTCTATGGAGCTGGCTGTGGCTATGAATATTACCTCTGGTTCAATGTGCGGCACAGCCATTTTAATCTCCAGATACGTTTTGTGTTGTCATGGCATTAGCACAGACAACTGAATTTCCTCTAGTGACTTCCATTTTCAATTTTATACACTCTTGTTTTATTTGAATTAGCCCGCTTATTTTTATACCCGTTACTCGTAGAGTAAAAGGGTATACTAAAGTCGTGCAAATGTATGTAACAGGCAGAAGGAATCATTTCCGACCATATAAAGTATATATATTCTTGATCAGCATCAACAGCCGAGTCGATATAGCCATGTCCGTCTGTCCGTCCGTCCGTCTGTCTGTATGAGCACCTAGATCTCAGAGACTAGAAGAGCTAGAGCAACCAATTTTGAAATGTAGACTCCTATTGTCTGCACGCAGATCAAGTTTATTTCAAATTTTTACCACGCCCACCCACGCCCCCACAATAGAAAATGTTAAATAACTCCCACAATTTTTGAGATATCGATCTCAAATTCAAAACGTAGATTTATATTCGCAACATCTATAAGCCCTGAAATTTTCATCAAGATCGGATAATAATAATAAATGTTGCATACTTTTCGGCTGACCCACCTCAGGCATACAGGAAGGCTATTAAACATTTATTTCCATGAGTAACGGGTATATCGAAGTCGGTTAGAGCTCTCGTTATACACACAACATCTGATTTCTGTCAAAATCAAGATTTAAATTTATTGCAGAACTACTAGACTACCACCTCAAATTTTTGTAGCAATTTTAAAAAGGAAACTTGATAACATTGGTTTAACATATTTATTGAAATGTAAAATAACAAGATTCATGGAGTGCTACGTTAATATTTGTGAATAGTAGAAGAATTACGGTACTATTTGATAGTCTTCTTCTTATTTCTCTTTAAATCACAACTGCTTAACGGTCTCAGTGCTGCTATTAATGCCCGCTAGCCGTTTATGTATTGTGCGAGCTGGTACAAGTTGTTCACAGCAAGCTTGGTTATGTCATTCCGCACCTGGTCTTCCCATCATAGTTTCGGTCTTCCCTTAGTGCATTTTCTCCCAAAGTCTTTCGCCTTCCCTTTGAACACCTGTTTTACTGGAGCTTGGTCATCCATACCGGTAGCATGTCTTATCCAGCGCTGCCGCTGCTGTTTTATGCGCCTATATATGTTAAGATGTAATAACCCTTCAACTTTTTAAAAGGTTCCATTCTTGAAGTCTCGAGCCTAGAAGTTCAGCCCTGCACTTTGGCAATTCTAAGTCCCTTACAAGATCATTCAGTTCAGTTTGCGGTATCATATGGGCATTTCCACAGAAAGGTAAACTACAAACCGAAATCATTGACTCATTTTATGCAGCTAACTTATCTTATGTATATTAATATAAGTTCCTGAATCAAAATTTTTACGTTGTTTAGGATTACGCAAAAGGATACATACATAAATTTTTGAAAAGCATCACAAGAACAGCGTTAGAGAAAGGCTTGTTACGTAACGTATGTCAAGTTGCGTATCATAATGAGTCTAGTTTAAAAAAAAACAATTTATTTTTGACCGAATCGGCTATAATTAAATAGTTACAACATTGCAGATCATATTAAAGTTAGTTGCATTAAAAACCTCGAACGTATTCCGCAGAGTTTTGCTTTTTTGTGAAAGCAGACAAAACGCACTTTCGTATTCTGTCACGTTGCGTATGCCTTTTTGACTGCCTGTATCTTGGGACCTTACTGTCTACAACTCTCAGCTTTTACATTAAATAAAGTGCTACTCAAGTGCTATCCAAAAATCAATGTGTGTAAATCGATGGTAAAATTTTTCTTTTTTTTTATACTCTGTACCGAAGGTACAAAGAGTATATTAAGTTTGTGCAAAAGTATGTAACAGGGAGAAGGAATCGTTTCCGACCCTATAAAGTATACATATTCTTGATCAGCGTCAACAGCCGAGTCGATATAGCCATGTCCGTCTGTCTGTCTGTCCGTCCGTCCGTATGAACGAAGAGATCTCAGAGATGGTAAGAGATAGAGGTTTGACATGTATGGGACATATATTTCTTATACTTGCAGGCAGATCAAGTTTATTTTCAATTTTTGATACGCACCCTTCCGCCACCGCAATTTGGAAAAAACGTGTATCTTCCACAGTTTTTATGATAGATGGTTTGTACCGTCTAGAGATATCTACTAATCAAAATTATTTATCGATTTGCTGAAGGAATGATTAAGATCGGATGAACGATACACAAGTTATGAGCAAAAAACGGACAGTTAACACCCCCCACCCACCCCCATAACATAAGCATTGCGTTCAGCAGAAGCAATCTTAGTAAGAGAGAGAGAGAGACTTAGAGAGCGCACTGCGTTGTGTGTTAGCTGGCCGTTTGACTCGTGACCAAATGCGAGCTACGACATTAAGGGTGCAGAGTATGTTATAGTCGGGCTTGACCGACTTTCTTTCTTGTTCTTTATAATAAAGGCAAAAAAATTCGTACGATTCTCACGTTCGTAGCTTTGGATATGTCCATATGTGGCTGTCGAACTAGGTTCTTCGTATTCTGAAATAGAGAAATTTAATGATAACGAAGGTATGATTTCATCTTCATCGTCGTCTATGTAAGGACGATTCGGAATCGGGTGAGGCTGTGGCCGAGTAGCCGATTGTATGTTTGGATACACAATAGCATTCTTGTTTTTTTTAGAAACTCCAATGCCTTTTCCAAATATATGATTTGTCTTCCAAATATATGAGTAGCATACGGTTTACAGCAAAAATGCGGTACCCAGCTTTAATCTTGAATTTTTATTTCTTCGTTAAAATAGTAAGAATATGCCATTTTTACTGAAGCCGATATAGAACACTTTGGTTTTTTTAACATCACTTTACCACAAATGTAACAAAAATAGTGGGGATTATTTAAATAGCTTACACGAGACATTTTGCTTCTGGCAATTTAAAAAAATTTAATTAAAATAGCATTTGTTTTTTTAATCATTTTTTTTGGTCAGGAAGGAACTTATAGATAACACATGTTTATTATATCTACATCACGGTTTAGCCTTGGAAGACAAATATAAGACTAACTAGAATACTGTTGATTAATATTGTATTGTAATACCTGCACTACAATATATTTTTGTTTGTTTTTATCTAAAACTAAGAAAACAATCTACGCAACCTAATAACTAAAAAGAGAAAGAGAGAAACTGAAAATAGAAAGAGAAAAAGAAGATGGAAAAAAAAATATGGGTGGTATTTACAGGGGAAGCAAGAGACGGGTAAGTTGAGCCAATATATGGGGCTCAGAAATTTACTATTGTCTTATATAGAAGACTAAATCATTCGGGTCTAGGGACAATCGTTTTCTATGGTAGAAAATAAGATTGCCCTCCGAATCGTGAATAATTCTTGAATCTTTAAGACTATCTATGTGATTTATTGTCAGATGGTGGACAGAGTAGTTGGACGGCAACCTTCTCTGAGCCACAGCATCTGAATTAGCGGATTTGGGCTATTACTATTGCTATCTAAGAACTTATCTAATTTTTTATACTTAAATGTATCTACACGTTTGGTTTTCGTGTTTTCAGACAGAGCATTGTTAGAGATATAATGGAGCGTGAGAAGATCTATAGCTCCTCTGCCCAGGGTTCGATGGATGACCCGCCTCTCAAAGAGACGTAGTTCTTCCATCTGCCTGGATTTTACATTAAATCATGCTATGCGCCCATGAACTAGTATTGGTTGAACTTGTTTTTTGTACACAAGGGAGCATGTTTTAACTAGTTCAGGCCTTGGGACGGTCGGACCGCCAATGTCCTGAATAAGTAGTTAATGTGGCTAAGTTGGATCTTGGATCTTCTAAGAGTATGCTCAGTATGACTCTTGAAGTTTAACTTCTGGTCATATATGACACCTAGATATTTTATTTCGGACTTCATTGCAAGGGGGGTCCTAACATTTATATAAATAATTGGATTAAAGATACTAAATAATTATTTAGATCCGTTTTTGCGCTGGCTATCTGTGCTCCGGACACCAAGAGAATGATATCATATGGTCCATTTTACTGAATGGACAAACACCGATAGCACTATCGAATTTTGGAGTGAGGTAAAAAAATACAAAGATTCGGCAGGAAATAATCCTTTTCAGCAATTGGCAACATTTGCTATTAATATGATGTCATTGCCGTGGTCAAATGCAGAGGTGGAACGCGTATTTAGCGAAGTAAACTTGGTTAAAACGAAGTTGCGAGACCGTATTCAAATAAAAACTCTGAATGCAATTTTAAGTATCAGGTAAGTAATTATTAAAATAGAATTATAAATTATTTCTATTTCCTATTTGGTTTTTTAGATTTGGTCTACGACGGCAAGATGCCTGTTGCCATAATTATCAGATACCGGAAAAGTATCTAAAATTGATTAAGTCAAACGAATCCTATGATTCAGCAAATGTCGATGAAAATGAAAAATTTATTGACAATATAATTAGAGATTTTGAATGTAATGAGGAATAAATTATCTTCATAAAATGAACTAGAAATTTTTTGTCATGTTTTGTATCGCTTTTTGGGAAATTTGAGCATTTTTTTGTGATTTTTTTGGGAACAATCTGTCAGTTTTTTGCGAGCAGCTGCTGGCAACACTGTTGCGAACACGCACTGAACCAAAACCCGAACGTTTCGACAGCCGACGAGACTACCTTCAGTTATTGTATCATGCAATAACTGAACGTAATTGTATCATGTTCGCGAGAAAAGGAGCGATGTGCACCTGGGAGACAGTGCTGCCACTTTAGCCACAAATCTAGCAATTTTTAAGTTTTCTTTAGCAATTTTAGCAACTTTATTACAAAACTAGCAATTTTTTAATTTTCTTTAGAGCTTTTTACTTTTTTTTATACCTTTGTGCAATTGACTGCACAAATTACGATTAATGGTGGTTCACAAAGATATCGGAACTTCTATTTGACTCAGTGGTTCGATTATATGAACAACTTGAAAGTGTTCGCTCACTCTTTTGCTGTGTTTTGTGATTGGGTTAAGTTGCCAAAAAATTTATAAGTTGCAAAATTTTCGTGATGCCTGGCTGCAAGATGAGGAGTTCAAGCAATGGATTCGCGAGGATTGCGCTGATTCAACGAGAGCATATTTTGCGTTTTGCAAATCCGCAATAGGCCCAAAGCTTTTTGATATCCGCCACCACGCCGCCTCAAGAAAACATGCGGCTGCGATTGGCGCATTTACCCAAAAAAATAAGTTGCCTTTCGTTCCAAATTCAACAAAAACGGAGGAACAGGAAGCGACACTATGCCCACACATTGTCTAACACACGGCGATTGCGACAAGTGATCATATTTTCATCAATACATACAAATATTTGTCAAAAACGAAAACTTTAATGGCTTTTTGGCAATTTTTACATAATTTTTAGCAATTTTTAGCAACTTTTTTTCCCAAATCTAGCAATTTTTGCTTCGGAGATTCTGGCAGCACTGCTTGGAGAGAAGAAGGCGCTTAGAGAGCGCCTCGGTCTGCAGCGGCAGCAGAGAGGGCAGATCAACGGACGATAAGAGCCAGCGACCAATCAGCGGCTACCGCGAAATGGCACGCGACGTCGGCAGAGGCACGAGCTCAATATCAAGTGTGGGAAGAAAGGAGAAGGAGATAGGCACGCGACGCCGGCAGAGGCACGCGCCCATGCCAAATGTAGGAGGAAAAGAGAAGGCGATAGGCACGCGACGCCGGCAGAGGCACGCGCCCCAGGTCAAGTGTGGGAGGAACAGCGAACAAAATAGGCTTGAATAACCCGCAACCGCGGTCGACGGCTTAGCCAGGCGCGAGCAAAGCAAGGTTCGCCTTGGTGGGAAAGCCGAATGGAGAATGTATCGAGTTTGGAAAGCGAATTTTAACGGACGTGCCCTCGGAAAGAAACGCCAAGTATGGCACGCGCGTAGTGAAGCCGCAGTAAGAGACAACCATCATTCCACGCCGAGAACCACCGACCCTCACCAGCAAGCCATCGATCCTTGCTTGAAGAACCCGCCCGAGACATGAGTCCGAATTCAGAGACGCCCATCGTTTGCCAAGGCTGCCGCACATTTGTCAAAGGGAACCGGGTGAGCTGGCCAAAGGGCTCAAAAGGATAGGAGAAACGAAACCAAAGTGCGGTTAGGAGAGTTAGGGGAATTATCAAACAGATGACAAAACTGTGGAATAAAGAAAAACAATATTTATAACGATTTAAACGAAATTGGAATCCTTGGGGAAAAGTGGAGCATAGTTGGCCAGACCTTCCTCACACCTGCGGTGGGGAGGGATTTACAGGGGCGCCCAGCGGTCCCCAACTACATCGTCTTCACATTTTCGAGGATTTTGCTCTGTGTGGGGCGGTGTAGTTAGACCCAAGCCGTAAAAGCAGAGGCATAGTCGTCACGGGATTTCCGCGGCGGTCCACTGACTTTTGGCTGGCGAATGCCGTCTCTCTCTCTCTCTCGTTGGCGGGATTGGAGCGCGTCGCCGGCGTGACCTCGTTGCCGGCAAAAATCAAGCAGAGTAGGATTCGGCTAACAAGTATCTGTCCCAGCACTCTACAAATATTTTGACCCTTACAGTTCATACACTGCGTTTTATTATTTTCGGACGGAACATCTGATTTCTTTATATCGCACTGGCCAGGTGCATGATTTTTAAGGCACTTGACGCAGCGGTAGGGCAACTTGCAGTTGCTTGCTACGTGCGTGAAGCGCTGGCAATTAAAACATTGTTTGGCATGGTTGGGTTGCTGCTTTAAGCTTTCCACCACGACTCGACAATTTAGAAGGGTCTTGACTTTAAAAATATCGTACAACTTGTCAGACTTTTCAATCTGTACAAGCCAGAAAATTTAAAAGGCTTCACGGACAAGACTTTTAAGTCTGGAACGGACTTGCTGAGGGCGGACAGTATGTCCTCTGCCTCATATACTTCCTGTGGAAGTTTCTTTAAAATTACTGCATGGGGCTTAAGTTCCCTAGGAGTATAAGAATAATAATTGAAATTATTAACATCTAACACTCCTTTGGTTTTTACAAAGTGTTCTAAGGAGAACACTTTGATGTGGGTCAGATTCTTATTTATGATGTTAAGGGAAAATTGGTTAATCATAATTTGGCTCAACTTACCCGTAAAAACCTTTGGGTTCACATTGTAAACAGCGATGATCGGCATGTTTACTTTTTCCTCCTTGGGCGGCTGCTGCTGTTGATGGGCTGGTCCTGCTGGTCTTGGCGTTGCTAATGCACCGCCTTGCTGAGCCAGCTTCCTTTTGGGTTGGGCTGATGGTGGTCCTGCCGGTCTTGGCGATGCTGGTGCCCCGCCTTGCTGTGCCGGATCGTCCTCAATTACTTCCACATCCATGTCGTGTTGAGTCGAAGGCTGTGGATCCTTTGCAGGCGATTTGGTGTTTCGCCTCTTCTTCTTTTTGGCTTGGGCCAGCGAGGGGAACTCACCAGCCTCTTCCTCTTGGTCGGACTCATCGTCCGACACCGGTAGGGACTCGTAGCGTCCTTATCTGGGGTTTGAGGCCCAGTTCATGCATCTGTAGCTTGCCGGCGCTGCCATGCTGCTCCTTTTGCTGCTGCAGGAGTTGCGCCCATCTCGTCGTTGTCCGCCTTCAACTTCGCGAGTACACTCGCAATGGCCATATCGTCACACTTGTCCGTCTTTGCTTTCGGATCCGACATAGAGGGCGACACTTTAACTTTTCGGACGTTTCATTCTCTGACGAATTTTCTACTCATGTTTAATTTATTTTTTTGCTTGAAATAAGTGTCACTTTCACTGTTTTCTTATTAAGGCAGTCTCTTTCTGCTTTTCACACACTGGTTGGCAGTCTTTTTCTGGCACTGGCTCACTTGCAGACCTTGCTGCACACATTCACTTGCACTCACCTTCTTTGTGGTGTTGTGTGTCCCTGTAAAAGCTTATTTGCAAACATAGCGTGACCTCGAGCCTGCTTAAACTGGAAGGTTTGATAATCATAAAGGTCGTTAAAACATACACATGAAATATAATTTAGTTAAACTTCCTACTTGCAAAACTCACTAGCTTACGTTTATTTATTTGACTTAGGGCCACTGTTTGGAAGTACCTAGGCTTTGAATTAAGTTGATTCCAAGACTGATCGATAACCTTTAGAGCATCTTTTAAGCTGAATTTCTTCCAAAAGTCAGTCATTGAAATATTGTGGTAGCCTGTTGAATTTAAAAGTGCGCGAAATGTTTTCTGCAAATAATGAGTTTTAAACGTAGAAATTGCACCTTAATCCATTGGCAGTGTGATTGCCGTTGTTTTCTTTGGCAGAAATTCTAGTTTAATGTTTCCAGACGAATGTTGAAGGCCGGTTGGGTAGGAGGGTGCGTTATCTACCAACAGTAAAGAATTTTGGGATAAATTTCGCCTCCGGTCGGAATCATTTATGAAACAATTCCTCAAACATTATTTTAGTCATAACGCCAAATTACTGGAAGCTGCTTTTAATCGACATTTTTCAATGCACCCGGATTCTCTGACAAATAAATCAATAAAGGTTTTAATCTGTAATCACCAGATGGATTGGAACCGAGAAGTTCTGTCAAACGCTCTGTTGAAAACTTGTGTCCACAAATAGATCCTTCTCTGCTTGAGAACGACCGGTCTGGCATTCTTTTTTAGTAAAGTCCAGTCTCATCAGCATTGAATGCTTGATCAGCTACATATTCACCATTACTGATGATCTCCTTTAACACGGTTGGATATTCATTTGCAGCGTCCACATCAGAGCTTGCATCCTCGCCTTTCAGCTTTATGTTATGTTAGTAGAAGAGCGTTTTGAAAGTGTCAAACCAACCCCGGCTTGCCCTAAAACTTGGACTTTTCTCGTCTTCTTAGGCATTCAATGATTCAACTGAGTGTTGTAATTTATACAAACGATTTGCAAAGGTCTATCATGCATAGTGTGAACAGATATTTTGCAATATGCTCTACTTTCTGAGTTTAATGCGTGTTCCTACCAGTTCTTTTCACAGGAGCTGCGTTCTTCAACAGATCTCTTATCTTTTTTCATTTACTCGTATAGTTTGAACAGTAGATTTGACCAAGCTTATTGCATAGCAAACCTGTGATCCTTTTTCTCCTCCATTCAAACGACGCAAAACTTCCAATATAACAGCTAAGAAAATAGTTTTACGTGTTTTTTAATGGATGTACTGCCTTCAGGTTCCATGACTTGCGTGTTAACATGTGATCAATTACCGGGGATATTCTGCAAATATGAGCCGTGTGTCCACACTTATTCAAAAAATACACAGTATTTTTCTTAACTTGCTAGTATTTGAACACTATTGCGTTTTTGGCCGTTTTGCCATTTTTTAAGAAATTTATTTTTGCTGCCGTTAATATCGAATTTGCACTGCGGTCGTACGACTAGGTGTTTAAATTGAGCGAACAGTCGCAAATAGTCGCAAACGTTAATCAGCTGTTTTCTATACCCTTGCAAAGGGTATTATAATTTTGCCCAGAAGTTTGCAACGCATAGAAATATTCATTTCCGACCCCATAAACTATTAGGGAAATTCACTTTGTTGTTGGCAGTTGGGCAAAAGTGTAAGTCAATAAATTGTGAACAGCTTACTCGACCCAGACCCTGACTAGAAAAAGTTGGGCACTTGTGCCCAAAATAATTTTGAAAGGAATGTGTGATCAAACACATGTATTGTAACCAAGGCTGCAAACCGGTCCGGAACCGAACCGAACCCGGACTATGAACCCGGCGCTCTATATTTTTGACTCCTCGAACCTGAACCCGAACCGGACCACTTTATCAAAAAAAGAGGTTCGGTTCACCAATTTAATTAATTTATTCAACGAAATATCCAGCAAAATATTGGAAATCTCTGGAGATTTTACAATAAACGATTGCATTTCTAACTAACCGTGAATGATTTTTGATGTAGTGACAAAATAAAGAATGATAATGATGATAGATTATACGGAAAGAAACCGTTTGACCATATGATGAATCAACCTGGCTTTGAACGGACGGTATAGATCACAATTACTAACCAGTGATTTATATTAGGCTTGGTTTTCATGCCGAGCAATTATTCAAAAATCTTCAGCAAATCATTGTTTATTACTATCAAAGTGCCCCGACAAACAATCTTCTACTATGAGTTCAGTACTAGAATTGGCTACAGTATTCTCAGACCCGGTATTTCATATTTTGCTGACAAAAAACAGTTGCAAAGCAACTGACGCAATGTCTGATTGTGAAGAAGAGAAGCTTATGAAAGCAATAAACAAATATCAAATATAAAAGCTGTGAATGATGTTATGGATTTCTTTTGAAATTGTCAAAGAGCACAGTACGTGGATCGACTTATGTCTTAAAATTTTGCAAAGGTCATAAAAACGAAGACTTAAAAAATATTGTCTTTACTATAGTAACTCGGGTATCAGTTGAACGAGCAGAAGATATAATGCTTAAACTAGGCAGCCCAAAAAAATTGTTAGTTTCAGCTAATGGATTTGATAATTACAATAACTTGAGTATTGAATATTATGATTAAGTATATGAATAGAGAGGTATATAAATTTCATTATCAACGTAGAATTAATAAACCGCAAGTCAAACTATTTTCTATTGTTCAAGCGAACCAAGGATCGAACCAAAACCTTGGGTTCAGGGCTTCCAGGAACCGATCCGCGAACCGAACCTTGGACTTTGCAATGGGTTCGAACTCCCGGACCGAACCTTCTCCAGAATTTGAGAGGATTGCAGCCTTGCATTGTAACGAACCTTTGCAGCCGGGCGTCGCTCAGGGTGCTCGGGGATCGCTCCAACAAATTTATATTGTGGAGGATTGCCAGAAACAAGAAGATAACGATTAAAATGTACTTTAGTCTGTATTTGGGGTTGGTTTCAATCACTTAGACGTTAGATTTATCCTAGGTTCACAATTCAGAGTTACCCTTCAGGTTTTATGACTAACGTTGGCCCGCTCGCGCTCACGCCCGTACCACACCGTGGACTCGCCAAGTTATCTAGTGCTCGTCTCGCTGCTCTCGTCGTGCTGTTCGCTCCGACCTTTCGCAGGATGCTTTCGCACTTTCCCCACTTGCTACCTCTGACCTCCTTGCTTGACCTCCTTATCGTCGAGCAGTATAGCTTCGACTACTCGCAATTCTCGGTCACACTGCCGTCTCGGTTTCGCGTTTACCTCTACTCGCACTTGGGTTCACAATTCCGACTTCCGTTCGCGCTCGCGTATATTTTTTTTTTCAAGAGCGTTCGTACTCAAATTATTACGGTTGCAGAAAAGGCGTAAGAGCTCGATTGGCTCAAGCCTCGAAGCGGTATTTCGTTACGATCCAAAATCCTTGAGCATCATGCCTTCCTGGACCAGGGCATCCCGGTATGGGGTACGGCATGCTCCACTACCCTTAACAAATTAGAGTCTTCTATGTGAGGTCTCTGGTATGTGAGGCATACAACTAAATACCTCGATTTGGACGCTTTGCCATTATGAGCCCAAATCAATATGTATGGTGGTGGCTCACACCAATAGACTTGCCTCTGATCTGGCGACAAACAGGCTCAGAAGTCGTCTCAACCTACGACATCCCAGCGACATTTTGAGGGCATCTCTCGGGCCCCTCAGCCACTTGGCATAAGTGTCCCCTTGGCACCATCCCCTACCAATCTTTGCGCGCTGCTGGTTTCACAGCAACATGACAGGTCATAACAAAAACAAAAAAGCATTCCCCCCAAATATTCGGTCATCACGTCCAAAATAATTGTAAGCAATATATTCCTGAGCTGTGTATGAGCTGTTCTCTCGATCCACACGCGCTATCGATAGGCCAACTATCGAAAAGAAACTGTGGGTTTCGTTCATGTTGCTGGATACTCAAGCAACGATAAGGTAAACTAAAAATTCCTGGCACTGCTTTTTTTATATGAAGTTTGCCAGGAATTTTTAGTTTCCGCGGTGCTGGATACCCAGCTTTACATTAAATTAAATTGGAATTTCGGTGTTAAATTTGGAGCATTTGTCTACAAAATGGAAAAGACCATTCGTTACGGGATTACAGAGATGCAGATGGTTGTGGATATAATTAAGAACTTGGCTAGTGAGGATGAAATGATTTTGGAAAATTTCGTTAATCGCCATTTAAAGGGAATGGAAACAATTGAAAGCGCCATCTAATCAGAACCATAATGCGTGAATTTCACAGCACCGTTGAGGAGGACATCAATCTGCCAGTATGATGCAATTCACAGTACCCCACCGGAGAATACGCATTCCACACCATGATGCAATCCATTGGCTGGACCAAGCACCCAATTATTAGTCGCAACAAAGATGTGCGTAGAGACATACCCATCACTTTACATATATGGCTCTTGCTCTTGGATCGACTCCTTTTCGGACGAGATGATTCAATTCCAATGGGGCAGCAAAATGGTGGACATTAAAATCGTTATCGGAGCTGGCCATCATGCCTATAAGCGATGTGTTTAATCAAAGATTTACAGATATTATAGATGACGCATGTGAAAAAAAAAATGTTTGTTCGTGGGAGCTGATATTAGATCCCAATTTTTGCTTCTAGCTACTTTAATGATGATCCATATATTGCACTTTAGCTACTCCGTTTTTAAAATAGACGGTGGCTCAGTGGGAAAGCAAGCAGCTTGTCATTTTTGATTTTGCATGTTCGAGTCCTGGTTGAGGCTAGGGGACCTTTTTTTTCTAGAGACACAATTTTTGGCATGCACATAGGTGTATACCGTACCCAGATCAAGATTGTTTCAGATTTTGAATATATCCCCCCTCCCCCCTTAAACCGCAAAAAACTGTCACAGCCACAATTTTAAAGTTAGAACCTGGTGGCTTAATATATACTAGAGACACGACCGACCCGACCCGACACCGACGTGGTCCGTCTCGTCTCCCTCCCCCGTCCCACTCACCATTATCAAACCACACCCCAACCCCAACCCCATAGCTTCCACGAGCCGAAGTCAGTCGTGTTTTTACGCAAACGCGAGCCGAACTCGTGATTGTGTGTATCGGTGAACATTGAACTGCAAGTATAACGGCTGTAGTCTGGAGAGAGCTCTCTTGCACACCAACACAAGCACACATTTTGGTCCTCTCCATTTGGCCGGCACTGGTCCAACGCCATTCTCTCACTCTCACTCTCTGCGAGAGCGACTCCAACGCTGTTCTCTCAAAGTTAAGTTGCCCTCACCTATTTAGCTAACCATGTTTGTATAGACAACATAGCTACATTCATGCACACAAACATATTTTTTCCAAACTTACCGATTCTGCAAAACATTGATTATGATTTCTCGTATGCACTTTAATTAGTCTTTCGCTCACAAAATTGAGGCATCGATTGGTGTTTATTCGCAACACTTGGACCTTTTTTGAACAATGATATGATCAAAAATATTAAATATTAAATTTGTCGTCATTGCTTCACACATTCTCACACCTTGTGTGTTTTCTATCACTTTCTGTTGCGATTCTTCTTTGCTCCAAATTTTTGGCGGCGCCACCAATTTATCTATTTTTCCCTCCAGATTTAGCTATTTTGTAAACTTGGAAGCCGGAAACTATTTTGGAGTCTGCAATTCTAGCTATTAATTTGACATTGCTTAGCTGTTTTAAATTATTCTTTGTCAATTTTAAGCATTTTTATACTCTGTACCAAAGTATGTAACAGCTAGAAGAAATCAACTCCGACCCTATAAAGTATATATATTCTTGATCAGCATCAACAGCCGAGTCGATATAGCCATGTCCATCTGTCCGTTCGTCCGTATAAACGAAGAAATCTCGGAGATGGTAAGAGATAGAGGTTTGACATGTATGGGGCATATATTTCTTATACTAGCAGGCAGATCAAGTTTATTTTCAATTTTTGCCACGCCCCCTCCCGCCCCCGGAATTTGGAAAAAAGTCATATCTCCCACAGTTTTGATGAAAGGCAAAGATGAATGTTCATACAATAGCACGAGCTGATTCTTCACATGTTTAAATTGTTTTACATATATATAAGATGGTGAACGGACAAGCATGCACCGAGGTGGCATCTCTGTTAAGGCGGTAGGCGTCTTAATCGATAGGTCTGCAGTCATCGTTATCAGTCGGTCAACAGTCGTCGCCGTGGTAAGCAGAGTTCAGCCGTCAGTCGTTTATCAGCCGAAATTAAGCCGTACTTCATACTTAACACACTACACTAACCAACTACAAGAATATCATTAATAAAGACACACCTATTTTCTTACATATGCTAGTACTCATTGAGAGTGCGAATAGGAGAAAATCGCAAATCGAAGATATTGTGCCAGTTGTTTCTGATTTAGTTGCTGTTTATGTTCTGTACCAAAAGTACAAATAATATTTTGGATTTGTGTAAATGTAAGTACCAGCCCAATAAAGTGCATACGTAAATACATATGTATGTATATTCACTTTCGCAAGAGTATTTATATCATAGTCGGGTTTGACCGACTTTCTGTATTGTTATATTTCTAATTGTCGACTCTGTTGTTACGTAAATGCAAGAGTACCCAAATGAATATAATGCAGTGGTGTCCAAACACACACAATCAAGCATTAAGCTTGTGTGCGTATTAGCGAATCACGAAGTAAACGTCACATGAGCAACAAGCAAACGAACAAATTTTTGAAAAAATTTTTGGATACCACTGATATAATGTCTTTAATTTTTTTTTTAACTTCGATTCGGAATGGGTTCGGGTTCATCTATTTTCGTTGCCGTGGTTCGGTTCAGGGTTTGTTTCACAGTACAAAAAAAGCCGGAATTCCGGGTTAATCGGTTCGGTTCAAATCCGGTTTGCAGCGCTGATTCTAAGAGCTTTATGGATGCATGTAACAATAATAATTCCCATTTGAATAAATCATTAGCTAATCTATTAGCTATGTATTTTATATTTGAAGTAAAGTTTCATGTGCTTTTGGGAGGCTGACGTACCCACGGCAACTCCTGCCCAATTGGAAGAATTTTTTCAAATGCTCGCGGGTGCATATTCCGATAGCCATGGATAAAAATTCACAAGGCTGTCACGTTTTTGGGGTAAATACGGTCTGGCAGCACTGATTTTTTTCGGTCGTAGAGTCTAAGACCGTCCCAAATTCAAAGTGAACTGCCATAATTTTGTATGTCCGGACGACCAGTCTCAGGCAAAAAATAGCAAAACAGGTCGTGCGACCGGAGTGCAAAAAGCGTATAAGTGAGGTCCGCTAAGTGAAAATTGGTGGTAAGTATAGTGTGGCCTTTAAGTATGCCGTAAAACAAGGCGGCCGTTAAACAAGGTATAGGTGTACTTATATTTAATTGAATTTACTGCGTCGCCCCAGGAGTTCGGAACATTTTTAAATGTAATAATAGTACATTATTTCTATCTGAAGTCACACATTCTCAGTGAGAATTTCTCACTATTATTATACCCTTGTAGAGGGTATATTAAAATTGTCGAGATGTTTGTAACGCATGGAAGGAAGCATCTCCGACCACATAAAGTATATATATTCTTGATCAGCATGACGAGCTGAGTTGATATAGCCATGTCCGCCTGTCCGTCTGTTTCTATGCTATCTCCTCCGTCAGTTTCAAGGCTATCTTAACCAAACTTTGCACGAAGTCTTTTGGTACAAATTCGCTACACATTTGTCGGAACCGGCCTGATCGGATGACTAGAGCATATAGCTGCCATAGGAACCATCGGTCGAAAATGTTGTTTCAGAGAGAAAAACTTTTTTGTCTTCAACGCAAACGTCCCCAAACCTCGTATTTATAAGTTTTTTATGCTTTCACATAATTCCACCAAGTTTGATTGAAATTTCTATATGCCATAGAAATTGGGTGTTGAAAATGTATATAGGCCTTGTCAAAAATGTGTACATTTGGCCGAATGTACATATTTGTGTCAGTGGAATCAGGCTACTAATTTATATAAATCATACAAGCTGCAAGGGAATGAAAACTTCGGTCGAGCCGAAGTTAGCTTTCCTCTATTTGTATACCCTTGTAGAGGGTATGTTAAAATTGTCGAGATGTTTGTAACGCATAGAAGGAAGCATCTCCGACCACATAAAGTAAATATATTCTTGATCAGCATGACGAGCTGAGTTGATATAGCCATGTCCGTCTGTCCGTCCGTCTGTCCGTCTGACCGTCTGTCCGTCTGTTTCTATACTATCTCCTCCGTCAGTTTTAAAGCTATCGTTACCAAACTTTGCACGAAGTCTTTTGGTACAAATACGATGCACATTTGTCGGAAGCGGAATTTTGCCAGATCGGATGACTATAGCATATAGCTGCCATAGGAACCATCGGCCGAAAATGTTGTTTTAGTGATAAAAACTTTTTTGTCGTCAACGCAAACGTCCCCGAACCTTGTATTTACAAGTTATCTATGCTTTCACATAATTCCACCAAGTTTGATAGGACAACTATATAGTGTAGCTGGCATAGAAATTGGGCGTAGAAAATGTATATAGGAGGCCTTGTCACAAATGTGTACATTTGGCCTAATGTTGTGATGAATCACATTTTGCCCCTTATGTATATACTTTCTTTGAATTATTATTATCTTGATACTCTTAAACTTAATTACTCTGAAATACCTTATACTTACCTACGTTGAAATACTTACCTTTAGACCTTAATTACTTTGAACCTACGTTGAAATACTTACCTTAAGACCTTAAAACTACTTAATACTTACCTTTCTTGCGTTACATTTACACTTACCATTACCCACTCAAGATACTTAGGAATAAACCTAGTTGTAAGCAAATGTATGAACTAGTACTAAGGGCCCCAAATGGGGAGACAAGAGAGAGAGAGGCAGTGGGGAAAACCGGCGAAGCTTTTCACCACCCGGTTAAAAAGCTTAGCAGGTCGCGCAGCCGCAAGGGCAGCAAACTCGAGGGGAGTTAGTCAATGTCGAGCGGTGAAACTTTGCAGTCGAGAAAATCAGCAACGATCCAGCGCGCGAAAGCACCCCCCCAAGGGAGCGACCAAGGGGACTGGAAGAAGTGAAACAAAACGCACAACCGTAACACCAAACGCCAATCCAGCCGAAACCTGCTGAAAATCACCACCACCAAGCAGCAGATCTGGAGTAGGCCAGTACAGGAGCGGATTCTGGTGAGCGAGCCGGAGTGGCCCCCCTCTTTAAGTCGTTTTGCCTCCTCCTCTCCTTCTCTCTAAGACCACGTAGGCATCAAGAAAAGTATGAAAAAAAAGTTTATAACGTGTTGAAGAAAGAAAACAATGCACCTAGATTTCGGTTGGCGGGATCTAGCGCGCACCCACCGCTGGGGTTGGACTGATACACCAGCCGGTCGATACCCGGTGTGCCAGTCACAGACCCAGAGGCGTAGCATCTCTTGGACCCCCGTGCTAGTCGGTCAATACCCGGTACGGCGGTTTCAAGGGGTGCTGAAGGTGAGCGTTCTTGGACTAGAATAGAAATACTCATACACACCCCATACACCCAAGCTAGCATGAGAATTGGAATCCTACATAGAGGCACACACACACACCCACAACATACACACAAGTCAGCCATACTCTTGGAATCCACATACGCCACTCCCCTTGGCACACAGTCACACGCCTATACTCACGCACGCATATCCTCACACACGCACATACTCACCAGCTACATGGCCGCTTCAAGCCAGGCCGCGGGTCTGCGCCCCACCAACATACCCCCCCTCTTAGCACACAGTCCTACGCATATACTCGCACACGCCTATACTCACGCACGCGTATCTTCACGCACGCACATACCCACTAGCCACATGGCCGGTTCAAGCCAGGCCGCGGGTCGGTGGCCCTCCCCTCTCCGCTTACATACATTACTCTCTTAGCCCACAGTCACAAGCCAAACTCACTAACACACAGTCGCCAGCACAAATTTACGCACTAATACAGGGCCGGTCCGAACCGGCTGCGGGGCCCAATGTACGTACTGTACCTTTTCTATGGGACCATCTTCGATCTGTGTCACTCAACTTAAGCGTAGCCTGGGAAACCTAAGGCACGTTTTTCTACTCCCCGATCCCGGCAACTTATAAATATTCTTGTAAGGTGGACCTTGGCGTGACCGAGCGTAACCCCAGCCATAGAAAAGCTTCCTTACAGGTGGCGCCCGAGTAGGGACTCACCGGGGTTTAGTAGAAATTTCCATCATTAGTGGCGTAAAGACCCACAAGTTGTACACGATAGTAGATGAGTCCTCGCCATCCCCATCAGGAAAAGTAGACGAAGCCAATTTTTGCAACGTTAGTTTTAAGCAAGGTTTGTTTAAGCTCAGGGTAGTAGTTTTAAGTCACGGACAGGGCAATGGAATCAATGGATGATAAGCTTCGTAGTAATAAATCCCATGGGGGGCTTGGCCTTTAAGGACAGGCAGTTAGTTTGTGTGTTTTGGTGAAATTCAGCGGAAGTAGAAGTGTAAGAGTTGAGTAGAGGTGTTGAGTGTAGGTTTATAACAATGGGGGCTCATAATCCGACCACCAAACTGGTCACCTAAGTCCGTCGTCGTCCGCATAATTGTAGTGGTGTCGGACTTTTGGGTTACCACAGCTAAATACAACCAGTCCCAGGTCCGCGTTTGCACCGAGTTGTCGGAAAGTTGAGAAACAGGTGACAGCGAAACAGGGTGAGGGTTGCCTCTTCGGTAAGCGTAGCCTAGCCACGAAAACGAGGGCCTGCGGTCGTACTTATTGTTTCGGTGGTTGTCACCGAACCCGAGCTGACCCTATAAATACCCGATCGCATACCAATCGAGAGGTAGTCAACGCTTGGTGTACGACAGGCACACAACAACAGCGAATAGCATCCTAAGCCACGATCCTTCGTCGGGCATCCCTAAGTTCCGCGTTAGTACAAGTGTCCCGAGTATCCTGCAACGAGTTAAAGTGTCCTGAAGTATCCTGCAACGAGTTAAAGTATCCTGAGTATCCTGCAACAGTTTTAAAAATATACGAAGCAACCTAAAAACAAAATAAAATAAATTAAAATCAAATAAAATAAAATAAAACCATCCATCCTGCAACGAGTATATCCTTCGAAATCAAATAATATAATATAAAATAAAATAAAATAATATAAAATAAAACCATCCATCCTGCAACGAGTATATCCTTCGAAATCAAATAATATCAAATAAAATCAAATCAAATAAAAAAAAAAAAAAAGTTATTTAGTATCCGGTGACAAGGGATCCCGAGGAGCCAGACAACTAAACTTCCAATCGAACCAAATCTCTGACACCACAACGCATCGTAGACATTATGGTTGGTGTACGCTGGGTGTCATACCGTCGCAAAGCCGAACTCGAGGCTTTTGCGGACGAATTTGTTGACCGTGGAGGCACAGTCGAGGATTTGCGCACAAGGATGTCTGCATTCATTACGAAAGCTGACCACGCACCCGATACCATGCAACGATTATCCAACCTGGAAGCCCAGTTAGGAAATACGCCCACCCCGGAGGCCAAGAGCAATTACAAATACACAACCGCGATCTCGCATTACGTCGCCAGTGTCAACCGAAACCAGGGAAAACAGCGATAAGAAACAACTTTCCACTCGGGATGCATGGTTGGGATCCAGCTTGCAAAGCATGTCATTACAAGTCCCCACCCTAGGGACCAGACAGGATCGGTTTTTTTTTTTTTTTTTTTTTTTTTTGCAGTAAGCTGCATGGTGGAACCTGGAAAATGTTTAGAAAAGAATTTCTCGACTTCTTTTTGCCGCTAAGATACTTTCAGCGGTTAGAGGACGAAATCCGTCCACGTTACCAAAAGAACCGAGAGAGCTATAAGGAGTATTTGGTGGAAATACGGTTGATGATGCGCCGAGCTAGTTACACCGAAGAACAGGAGTTGGAACGTGTGTACGAAAACATGCTACCGGAATACCAGCTTTTCGTCCGGAGACCCGATTTTAGAACCCTGCGAGAGTTGACGTAGTTAGTTATCAATTACGAGGTCACGAAGGAAAGGGACCTCCAACGGCAACAGTGGAGCGCGACCCAAAAATGGCAGCCTGAAAGGCAAGGACAGGTGGCAACGACACACAGGTACGTCGAAACAAATACCATTCCAGGGTGGACATCGCAGCGCTCTGCTTGGACAGCGTCACACAAGAGCGAACTAGCAACCGAAGCGAAAAACCCAGAAGTTGACCATAACGCTCCAATAGACGTACGCCATGCCTGCCGAAATTGTGGAGTGCCAGGACATTTTGCCCGTGAGTGTAGGGGTCAGCGGCTCATGTTCTGCAGGACTTGTGGCAAGCAAGGCGTTCGAACGATCGACTGCTGTCGATCCCAGGAGCCGGGAAACGAGCAGCGTCTCTCACCGAAAACGGACCGAGGGGGGGCCATGACAACGGAGGTTCAGAAGTAAAAAGCTTATTACAACTACACGGCGTTCGGATTGTGGCACTTGTCACAATCGAGGGTCTTTTCTGGAAGGCGACGGTGGACACGGGGGCGACACGAAGCTTTGTCAGCGAGGAAGCAGCACAAAAGATGAGAACCAGGACTAACCAACGGGAGGTGCGAACCATTATCGCCTTGGCGGATGGCACCCAAAAGAGGGTAACCCAAGCGATAGCGGTGGACATCCATCTCGGGGTATCGCAAACATCTGTACAAATGCTGGTACTCCCTGATGTTGTAGATCATGTATTGCTCGGCCTGGACTTTCTAGGAACCATTGGGGCAACATTGACGTGTGGCGAGTCGCGCCTCCATCTGAAAGACCATGGTACCACAGGGTTTTCACAAGCTCGCGTCACTACGACTTTTCCTACCACCCCTATTTTAACTAGACCCATGGAAAATCAAACAACGAGCCAGCCCAGCACGGAAGGTGGAGAGGCCAAAGCAGTATCACACCCACAAAAAGAAGTATCACCACCCACCGTAACGACTATACCCAAGGAGAAACCTCCAACGAACCCGCACAGTACGAAAAGAGAAGATACAGGATTAACAATCCGACCATTGACTACAGGCGATCCCACAACAGAGAACAACGAGCCGCGAATGTTAGGGCCCAAAGACGAGGAGGCAGTCAAACGTAACCCTTTTCGGATTCCTCCGACATCATCCGAGCGCACTAAACTGGCTACAGTAAACACCATAGGAAAGACCAACAACATCAGCAACACCGTCGCATGCCCAGAAACAACGCTCGAACCGTGGGTGAGTAAATTTTTAGAAAAAGAACTTGGCAAGTTCGACGAACTAACGGGGGTCTCCAACATAACCGAACACGTTATCGTCATGCGCGACGATCGACCTATCAAACAACGGTATTACCCAAAAAACCCGGCGATGCAGAAAATCATTCATGAACAAGTCGACGAGTTGCTAAGAGACGGGTGCATTGAACCATCGAAAAGTCCACACAGCGCGTCGATCGTGCTAGTGGGGAAAAAGACGAGGGACACTCGGATGTGCATGGACTTTCGACCACTTAACGCACGCTCCGTACCAGATGCATATCCGTTACCGCGTATTAATTCTATCTTGGAAAGGTTACGAAATGCCCGTTTTATCAGCACGCTGGACCTTAAAAGCGGCTATTGGCAAATCCCGATGGCAAATCAGAGTCGTGAGTGTACGGCTTTTACCGTACCCGGCCGGGGACTTTTCCAATGGAAAGTTATGCCGTTTGGGCTACACTCGGCACCAGCAACTTTTCAACGAGCCCTTGACAAGGTGATCGGTCCGGATATGGAGCCCCACGCATTCGCTTATCTTGACGATATTATCGTCATCGGGTCAACATTGGAGGAGCATGTCACCCACTTGCAAGAAGTTTTTAAGCGATTACGGGCCGCCAACTTTAGGTTAAACCGCAAGAAGTGTCAGTTCTTCCAACGCCGACTAGTATATCTGGGCCACGTCATCTGCGAGGAGGGTATACATACGGATCCCGATAAGATCGACGCTGTGAAGAAACTTAAACCACCGACTAGCGTGCAGGATCTCCGACGTTGCTTAGGAATAGCTTCCTGGAATCGGCGATTCGTACCCAATTTTGCGTTCGTAGTATTACCCATGTCCCAATTACTAAAGAAAGGTCGACGATGGCAATGGGGCACGGAACAACAGCAAGCCTTTGAAGAGCTGAAGACCCTTCTGACCGAGGCCCCAGTTCTGGCGTGTCCAAATTTCGACAGTAAGTTTTCATTACAGACCGATGCAAGCGATTATGGCCTCGGAGGAGTCCTTACGCAACAAAACGAGGACGGGGAACGAGTAGTGGCCTACGTCAGCCGTCGATTGCTCCCAGCCGAAGAGAAGTACTCTGCTACTGAAAAAGAGTGCTTGGCCATAATCTGGGCCATCAGGAAGTTACGCTGTTATTTGGAAGGTTATCGGTTCGACGTCATCACGGACCATCTCTCGTTGAAATGGCTGAACAGCATTGATAACCCGACTGAAAGAATCGCACGCTGGGCTCTGGAGTTGCAGCAATATCAATTCGACATACACTACAGGAAGGGTAACAGTTATACAGACACTTGAGACATAGACCCACGGAGGAGGACTACCTCCCCTGGAAACTGTGCGTCGGATCGGAACATCGACAGCGTGTTCTCCAAGAATGTCATGATCACCCCACAGCTGGACACTTAGGCATTCGGAAAACCACAACAAGGATATGCCAGCGCTACTACTGGCCCGGCCTTTTCAGAGACGTCGCTCGTTACGTTAAAAGATGTTTGCCGTGCAAAAAATTCGCATTCTCTCAAAAAATTCGCATTCTCTTTGAAGACGGACGTGTGTTTTTCTAACCTGCGCTTCTTTTAATTTTCCTTGCCAGTGTCAAAATCAAAATCGATTCTGCTTGTTTGTCTTGTGCTATTAAGTTCTCGGGCTAATATATAATATTTACAATAGCTTTCATTAATTTGGTTGCTATTGTTTTATAAACTAAACGCAAAAACAAATTCTGCATTCCTGTTGCCGTGCATTTAGATTTGTTCTTTCGTTTTGTTTTATTGTATTTGCCTGGCTTTTTGGTCATCCGATCGCGCTCTCTTGTTGTTGTTGGTGTTGGTGTAGCTTAGCTCCCTCCCGCTCCCACTCATCTCTCGCGCTCGCGATCGCGTCCACCCGCGCTCTGACTACTTGTGTGCATTACAGTTACTGTGTGTTCTGTGAATTTAGTTTTGGTTTTTTTTCTCTGCTTGAAATAGCTGTAAGCTGTTTCTAGTTACTCCAACTGTTTGCCGATTGTTTGACCCCAGTGGTGAATTTGGTGTGTATTGAATTGATTATTTGGTGCCGAATTTAATTGCCCTATTAAAAAATGAGTTATCCGGTCTGCTTCAACAAAAAGTGCAAGTTGTCGTCTGCCGCCAACGATACTTTTATCGTCTGTTGGCTTTGTGACCATATTATGCATGTCAAATGTGCTGGTTACACTGCCAGGGTTAAAGACTGCATCGAGCTAGACAGTGGACTGAAGTGGAGTTGTGGGTCTTGCCGTGAAATAGAAATGGACATGAGATTGTTTATGAGGCAGACTAGAGATGGTCATAAGCGCGTGTTTGCTAACTTTCGGAAAGTTACTGACGAGTTTGTGACGCTGGAATCACAATTCGCCAGTTTAAAACTGATGAATGAGTCTCCCACGCGCAAAAAAAAAATACGATCGGGTGTGCCTCAGGAGCAAAGTGTTCTTTCTGTCCCTGATCAGGCTCAGGGCCCATCTTCTCCTAACATACAGCGTCTAATACTCCGGCTCCAGCGCGGAGGATAATTGGTACTGGAGATTTTACCACTACAGACAGTAGCATCTCTGATCCCAATTTAGCGATATCAGATGTAGTGTCCGAAATGTCCGTCCAGGAGGCCCCTACCCCCCCTGTTGTTGAAAGTATACCTATAGGGAGTGCAGTGGTGGCTCTACGTGTTCCTCCTATTTCGGTAAACATTACCGAGGTAGCTGGGGTATCAAGTGCTCCAAAGCCCCTTATAGGTATTCCACCGAAGAAACATATATTTGTTTCTCGGCTTGCCCCTGATCTCACATCTGATGATGTCAAAGCCTACATTCAGGCCAAAATTCAAGCCGCAGGTATTTTGGTGGAAAAGTTTAAGTTTTCATATGAAAGGGATGTTGCCTCTTTCAAAGTAAGTGTCCCGGATAAAATTTTTAGAACAATTTGTTCAAAGGATTTCTGGCCGGAACACTTAATAATCAAAGAGTATATTTCCAAAAAGAAAAATCGGCCTTCTATATATTTGTCTTTAGAGCGCCAGAAGGGCGCCTCTACCTCTACTGTTGCGTCAAAAAACTAATTTCCTCCCTTCTGCTTGCCTATCAAAATGTACGTGGTCTTAATTCCAAATTAGCTAAACTCTTTGTAGACAGTATATCTTTCGATTTTCATGTTCTAGTTTTCACCGAGACGTGGCTAAAATCTGACATCTCTGATTCAACAGTTTTTCCCACTATATATACCACTTATAGATGCGATCGCTCTTCCCGCGTTGGGGGTGGGGTTTTAATTGCTGTGGATTCCGGCCTTTCGTCGGAGTTGACACATTCTTTAATTCCCCATGACATCGAATTTATAAGTGTTAAAATAACTTTTTCTACTTTTTCCGTATTTATTACTTGTTCCTATATTCCTCCACATTCCGATACCACAATTTACTCCTCTCACCTCTCTGCCATTGAGTCGATCTCTCTGTTATTATCAAACAGTGACCTATTGATTGTTCTTGGAGACTCTAACTTGCCTGAAGTTATGTGGTCCACGAAAAATGAATCAAATGCGCATTTACCTTCGAAGTCCCATGATTTTATCGATGGCCTATTTGAGTTGTCTTTGTCGCAAGTTAATCCTATTCGCAACTCGATAAACAGATCTCTTGATTTAATATTTTTGTTGGATCCCCCCGGCAATGTTGCATCTAGAATTGACCCGTTGGTTCTTCCTGAGGACCCCTTTCATCCTACATTGGAACTTACCATTGAATTGCCCTCTCGGGTGTGCTCTGCTTCTGGAAACTCGACGGCTAAAACCCGTTGTTTTCAAAAAACAGATTTTTTAAAACTTAATGATTTAATTTTTGAAACCGATTGGTCTCAATTGTACACTTGTACAGATATTGATGTTGCCATACAACTTTTTTATGATACCTTGTACTCGCTTTTTGATGTTTGTGTTCCACTTGAGCTCCCTCGCTGTCCTAATAGGCAGCCTTGGTTCACAAGAGAACTAATAAATTTGAAAAACAAGAAGTCAAGGTATTTCAAAAAGTATAAAAATTCGAAAAAATCATCTTGTTTCTCCCGTTATGTGGATGCTCGTTCTAGATTTAATGTGCTGAACGCACAATGTTAAAAAGACTATCTTAACCGTTGCAGACTTCAATTCTCGCACAATCCTAAGCAGTTTTATACGTTTGTTAACTCTAAACGCAAATCTTCCACTATGCCCTCTTCTGTGCGGTATGGTAATGCGAAAGCAAACACTGATCAGGCCATAGCCGATCTGTTTGCCGAGTTTTTTACGTCAACCTACTCGTCTTCTAGCTTCTTTGCGAATCAACCATACCCCTATCAGTTGAATGGGTCTAATTGTATTTTTAGCCCTGTAATCACTGAAAGCTCTCTCCTTTGCGATCTTAACTCTGTTAAACCTGTGTATGCACCGGGTCCCGATGGAGTACCTGCTTGTGTACTTAGGTTTTGTGCTGATGCACTTTGTAAGCCTATTCATAAATTATTTGAATTGTCTCTTGAGTCATCCTCTTTCCCTGTGTTGTGGAAGGAATCATATATCATTCCTCTCCATAAAAAAGGTAATAAGTCGGATGTTGAGAATTATAGAGGTATTTCCAAATTGTCTGCGATTCCAAAAGCTTTTGAGAGAATTATGACATCTCAACTGCAACATTTATGTAGTTCCATTATTTCACCCTATCAACATGGATTTGTGAAGCGTCGATCTACTACCAATAACTTATTAGAGCTTACATCATTAGTGATCAAAGGGTTCTTTGGTAAGATGCAAACTGACGTCATTTATACTGATTTTAGTAAGGCTTTTGATTCTGTTAATCACTCCTTGTTGCTTCATAAACTGAGTTTAATTGGTTTCCCAACTAACCTTCTTAGTTGGATCTCTGATTACCTAAGTTCTAAAACACAAAAAGTTCTATTTTGTAATTCATATTCGAAACTAATCCAGGTTACCTCTGGTGTACCCCAGGGTATTCACTTGGGTCCATTGCTTTTTACTCTCTTCATAAATGATCTTCCGTCTGTCTTGACTCACTCTCGTGTGCTTATGTACGCCAATGATGTGAAACTATGTTTAACATATAACGATTTGGTTTCGTGCTATAATTTGCAAGCTGACTTGGATGCATTTCAGTCTTGGTGTAAAGATAATCTATTGAACCTTAACAGTTCCAAGTGTAAGGTTATGACATTTTACAGGAGCTTGCCACAATTCTCCACTTATATGCTTGATAATGTCCCACTTGAGTGCTTAAATGATTCAGCCAACGAGGTAAATGATCTTGGGGTTATTCTTGATCACCGACTTAAATTTGACTCTCATGTTACGGCTACTGTTTGTAGGGCCAGGAGTGTTCTTGGGTTTATTAAGCGCTGGTCGAAGGAATTTGATGATCCCTATACGACGAAGATTTTGTACACTTCTCTTGTCCGTCCGATTCTCGAGTGCCGATCATGTGTGTGTGGTCTCCGCAATATTCGACCCATCAAGATAGAATTGAATCTGTGCAAAAACAGTTTTTATTGACTGTGCCGCTGCGAAAGGCTACCACTACTCTGTTAGAGCGAGCATTCCGGGAACGTATCCTAAGTCGTTTCGGAGCACCCCTAAGCTTTGTTTGCGACAACGGAACCCAGTTCATCAGCCGAGCGTTCAAAACCTTCTGTAAGAGAGCCGGTATCACGCTAGAACACACAGCTCCCTATAGTCCAAATCAGAACCCAACGGAAAGAGCCAACCGCACGATTAAAACAATGATCGCGCAGTACCTCGAGGGACCCCAACACGCCTGGGATACCCTACTTCCGGAGATCTCCCTAGCCATTAATACGAGCGTCTCAGACTCCACCGGTCTTAGCCCAGCGTTTCTGGTACAGGGGCGTGAACCAAGATTACCGGGTGCCCTGTACGAAGAAGTCACTCCTGGCTTAGGTAGAACGGGCTATGACCCAGAAACCCGAGCCAAACAGCTGCAGCAGAAATTCCAGGTAGCCAGGGACAACGCGCAACGTGCCACCGCCGAGCAGAACCGTCATTACAACCTTAGAAGGCGAGAATGGCGACCGACTAAAGGGTCACAAGTGTTTTTAAGACAACACACCTTTTCGAAAGCGGCCGAGGGATACGCAGCCAAGCTTGCCCCCAAATATGACGGATCGTACAAAGTGATCCGCTTCATGTCACCTAACATAGTGCGTTTACAACGTGAGGACTCGCGACAGCGACGTACCGCTAACATAGCCGACCTAAAAAGACTTAACCGGGAAAGCGACGGAGACGAGCTGAGTGACGTCGACGAACGAGGGGAGTGTGCGGACCGCTAACCACTTTGTAGATCGACTAGACAAAGGGGCTAATAACCCTCCCAGAACTGCTTGATAGCCGTTCCAATTTCTCACCAACTTTACACTTTCATTTATCCTTTAGCACTAACCCCAGGACTCCTAATCAATGGGCAATGGAGCCAAACGGCTTCCCGGAAGAAGAAGTCCCCCAGGGAAACCAGGCCAACATCGCCGCCCCGCCGGACGACCACCGTAGACCAATATGGCGGGATGCCGTCGAAAGATGGCTGGGAGAGCTTCCACCCCCGTTCGGACCCCGACCAGAACCCCAGGTTGGTGAAGAGCAGGACGAGGGCACCGACGACCAGTCGCCCGAGACTTCGCCGAACACCTCACTCAGAGATGCGACCCTGCCTAGTTCGCCAAGTCTCCACAGTGAAGACGATAGGAGCACTGTGTTGTTCCCTGGACCCGTAGTACAGGTAACCTCCACCACCCACACGCCCCCGGTACTATGCGCGGCTGTCTCGGTGGTCAGCAACAAGGAGGGCCTCTCTAGCACTCGCCCGGGGCGCGCTCTGAAATAGAGAGACCCAGAGGCACCCTGTACCTCGGCCCAGGCTGAAGAAGCCAGGTTGGCGACTTCCAGTGCTGAGCCATGGGAAGAAGCACTCCATTTGACGGTTGGCCAGGTGCAAGAGATGATGGGGGGAGGGACCAACCTCGAAGAAGTAAAAAGTAAAATTGGCTCAAACTGCACCTCCAGGAGGGCCAGGGCCAAGCTTCTCTCAATCTCTTGGCGTGTGTGCTTATAATTTTTCGCACAAGAGAAAGGGACCTACAGTTTAACGCCGAATCCGAACGGCAATAGTTAGAGAATTTGCTTTTTCATGGCTAGTTACTTCACAGCTGGCGCCAGTAGCTGGTGAAGGTGATAGGGTGTGTAAAAGCTTTTTTCTAAAGAAAGAAAAAACTTTTCTATTAGATGGTCCGAGGCGGGATCGAACCCACAACCTCCCGCACCAGCCGCCACACATACGACTGGTATGCCACGCCCGACCACCTCGAAGAAGTGTTAAGCGTGTTTTTCTCACCCGGGGAAGACTGGGTCGACGCTCCAAGTAACTGGCGGGTTCACACACCTGAGCGTCGTATCCCCGTCATGCTGCGGGAATATGTGCAGCTCAACCTAAGAGAGGTAAGGAGCCGATTTCGCTTCGCCCTGACGATGGATGGTGCAACCTTCCGGATCGTGCTCACACCTGGTGGTCTGGTCACGATCACCTTTCATTGGCAAATTAAGGGGGGGGGGGGGGGGTGTGATGAATCACATTTTGCCCCTTATGTATATACTTTCTTTGAATTATTATTATCTTGATACTCTTAAACTTAATTACTCTGAAATACCTTATACTTACCTACGTTGAAATACTTACCTTTAGACCTTAATTACTTTGAACCTACGTTGAAATACTTACCTTAAGACCTTAAAACTACTTAATACTTACCTTTCTTGCGTTACATTTACACTTACCATTACCCACTCAAGATACTTAGGAATAAACCTAGTTGTAAGCAAATGTATGAACTAGTACTAAGGGCCCCAAATGGGGAGACAAGAGAGAGAGAGGCAGTGGGGAAAACCGGCGAAGCTTTTCACCACCCGGTTAAAAAGTTTAGCAGGTCGCGCAGCCGCAAGGGCAGCAAACTCGAGGGGAGTTAGTCAATGTCGAGCGGTGAAACTTTGCAGTCGAGAAAATCAGCAACGATCCAGCGCGCGAAAGCACCCCCCCAAGGGAGCGACCAAGGGGACTGGAAGAAGTGAAACAAAACGCACAACCGTAACACCAAACGCCAATCCAGCCGAAACCTGCTGAAAATCACCACCACCAAGCAGCAGATCTGGAGTAGGCCAGTACAGGAGCGGATTCTGGTGAGCGAGCCGGAGTGGCCCCCCTCTTTAAGTCGTTTTGCCTCCTCCTCTCTCTCTCTCTAAGACCACGTAGGCATCAAGAAAAGTATGAAATAAAAGTTTATAACGTGTTGAAGAAAGAAAACAATGCACCTAGATTTCGGTTGGCGGGATCTAGCGCGCACCCACCGCTGGGGTTGGACTGATACACCAGCCGGTCGATACCCGGTGTGCCAGTCACAGACCCAGAGGCGTAGCATCTCTTGGACCCCCGTGCTAGTCGGTCAATACCCGGTACGGCGGTTTCAAGGGGTGCTGAAGGTGAGCGTTCTTGGACTAGAATAGAAATACTCATACACACCCCATACACCCAAGCTAGCATGAGAATTGGAATCCTACATAGAGGCACACACACACACCCACAACATACACACAAGTCAGCCATACTCTTGGAATCCACATACGCCACTCCCCTTGGCACACAGTCACACGCCTATACTCACGCACGCATATCCTCACGCACGCACATACACACCAGCTACATGGCCGGTTCAAGCCAGGCCGCGGGTCTGCGCCCCACCAACATACCCCCCCTCTTAGCACACAGTCCTACGCATATACTCGCACACGCCTATACTCACGCACGCGTATCTTCACGCACGCACATACCCACTAGCCACATGGCCGGTTCAAGCCAGGCCGCGGGTCGGTGGCCCTCCCCTCTCCCCTTACATACATTACTCTCTTAGCCCACAGTCACAAGCCAAACTCACTCACACACAGTCGCCAGCACAAATTTACGCACTAAAACAGGGCCGGTCCGAACCGGCTGCGGGGCCCAATGTACGTACTGTACCTTTTCTATGGGACCATCTTCGATCTGTGTCACTCAACTTAAGCGTAGCCTGGGAAACCTAAGGCACGTTTTTCTACTCCCCGATCCCGGCAACTTATAAATATTCTTGTAAGGTGGACCTTGGCGTGACCGAGCGTAACCCCAGCCATAGAAAAGCTTCCTTACAATGTACATATTTGTGTCTACTAATTTATATAAAT
Organism: Lordiphosa magnipectinata; assembly: GCA_037044535.1. Classification (NCBI taxonomy): domain Eukaryota; kingdom Metazoa; phylum Arthropoda; class Insecta; order Diptera; family Drosophilidae; genus Lordiphosa; species Lordiphosa magnipectinata. Next base: position 510,725 of record JBAMBO010001918.1, read on the forward strand.
CACGCAAGCTACAAGGGTATAAGAACTTCGGTCGAGCCGAAGTTAGCTTTCCTCCATTTTTATTATTATTATACACTTGAAAAGTGTATTATAATCTTCTGTTTCTACCCGAACTAGTCCCTCAGTTTTGAAGCCATCGAGCTGAAATTTTGCACAGAGCCTTCCTTTTACTGCACGCTGCTTATATGTCGGAACCGACCGGATCGGATGACTACTTCTTGTAGCTGCCATATAAATGTTCGGTCGGAAAATGGGTTTTAGTGATAAAAACTTTTTTGTTTTTAATATTAGCGCTCTTAAACTCGGCCATTGTTAATATTATATGTTTTTAAGCTGATCTGCAAAGTTTGGTCGAAATCGCTCACCGTTGAATCGAACTTTTTCAAGTGTATTAAAACTTCGGCAAACAAAGTAGCTTTGCTTTCTCTTTAGCATAATTTGACTAGGTAACATGAAGTCCAACATTATAATTTACCTAGAATAAGTTAAATAAAAAATTCAAGCACGCGCGCACATTCAAACGCGCGCCATCTCTCGATCGCTGACAGCTGACGATAGGCAGCCCGCCATTGTTATCGAAATCGCGCGCTCCGCCACGATCAGCTGCGCTCGCTGCCACCGACGACGGCGCCCAACAGCCTATAAAAACAGAGCATCAGCGCGCTTGCCAGTGACTCAGTGCAAGGTCATGGAGCAATGAGTATAAGAGATAAAATTTGCGCTGCCTCAGTCAGCTGTGCGCTCTCGCTTACGCTCTCTGGGTACATTTGGGAATATGCCCGTCTCGCTCTAACCACAGTGATTTCCTATGTGGCACTATAAAGTATCTAAGCAATGTATATAAGGCACTATCGCTTGAACCAGACAAAATTGAGAGGCACCGCAAATTGTATCTCTAACTGTCATTGCTCCATGTGGCACTATAAAGTATCTACACAATGTATATAAGGCACTGTCGCTTGAACCAGACAAAATTGAGAGGCAGCGCAAATTGTATCTCTAACTGTCATTGCTCCATGGCAAGGTATACTTAACTAGGAGAGCGACTCTTTGCTTCCTTCTTAAATGTCAGTCTGTAAACAACAGTTGCGAGCGACGCATCTCCGCGGACGAATTTTTTATGTTCTGCTTCTTAGTTCGCTCTCTCGCTCTCTTTTGTGTTATTATAAGAAGCTGTGAGAGACCGAGTGCGGCTACCTAGTTAAGAATATCTTGAGTCAGTGCGCGGCATGGGTCGAGTCAACACTTTGGAGGAGCGGATCCATGGAAAATGAGTATTAGAGAACCAATTGGCGCTGCCTCTTAATTTTGGTGGTGCTAAACGATAGTGCCTAAAAAGATACTTTACAGAGCCAGTAGGAAAACACAGTGGTTAGAGCGAAATGGGCATATTCCCAAATGTATCCAGAGAGCGTAAGTGAGAGCGAACAGCTGACCAACTGTATCTAGAGAGCGTAAATGAGAGCGAATAACTGACTGAGGCAGCGAAAATTTTATCCCTAATACTCATTGCTCCATGGCGGATCAACCAAAGGGATCAATAGTACGCTTTCAGAATCGCCATCTGTGTCTGGAAGTGATTCCAAGTTGAATACCACCGTCGCTTGCCCGTTCAACTCTCACCCTGGCTGGCTGTGTCCAACAAGAGTGACGCACTGCATCCGGCAAAGAACCGACGCAATCTTCGGAACTCCCGTAGTGAGGTTTCCGAATCGGCTTCCTGGCCGGGTCCAACAATATTGACGTACTGCATCCTGTAGGGTTCAGCCACGGCACACGCGGGTAGGCGCGTTCCAACAGAGCGGCCCTGGCCCGATTCAGCAATATCGAGGTACTGCATCCGGAAGAAAACGCAACGACACGACAGGGATTGAGACCATCCTCCGAGAGAATCGCCAATAAATAAGCTAATACCAACGAACAACCCGGTGTCTACTTATTCGGGCGGGTGAACGAATTCAGCAAACAAGAACCAAGCGTCCCAGAAACAAATGATATCTATGACAAACCCTGGCAACGGCGACCTGTGCCCGCTCCGCGAAAAAAGGTCGTTATAAAGTTCATATATTTCTCAGTGTTAACCACTATGATATACATAGCTTCTACGAATAACCATTTTGTTGCCCAAAACATAACTTAAATTTTGGCGCTTTCCAAATGTTGGAGACTTTTATAGATAAAACGATATTAATTAATGAAGATTTAAACAATGAAAAATATGCCGTTTATCCGATTTTCAAAATTGATTATAAGCCTAACAAAAAATTTTTGTGAGTTTTGATTATTATAAAGTCGGGTAAATAGACAGATGGTAAAGATCGAAAGTCCTCAAAAAATTTGCGAAAATTACTCAATTTTCGTATAAGTTTCAATTATTATGAGCACGGGTAAATAGATACATGGGGGAAATCGAAAGGTCGACAGAATCGCGAAATTTTATAAATTTCAAAATGCATCAAGATTATCAGGCCTGTTATTGTATTCACTTTCACTTAATTATCTCGAATTCGCTTTGGTTACCTGTTCCGGTTTTCACAATTCGATAGATTAATTCTATTTGAATTCACATAGCTCTGAGACGATGAATTCAAAAGTAAATGGGGTTTTTTCACTTAAAGGTGTCAAAATAATACCTACAAAATATATGTACCAATGTTTGGTGTATTTAGATACTTTTTGCAATTTCACATTCTTTTGAAAATAATTTGTAATTTATAAATAAAAATTGTTTATAAAAATATTTAATTTTGTTCTGTGCCTGTCAAGTCGAATTCACATTTTTTATTCAACCTGTTCTGGTTTTAACTTTTTTATGAAACGCTTGTAACATGTTCATATCTCTCCCTTAGTTCTTGAAGTATAATCACCGCAATCTGTGGTCAGTCAATGACATTGGAGCTGATTTAAGCTCGCGTGGTTTTCAGAACGAAAGTGAAGACATTTTTAAGAAGATCTTAGAGGCCAGCGGCAAGCAATGTCCTCTGGCTGTACTGAATTCATCTAAAGCGGCCCTAGAACTGGGGCAATACAAGCTGGCTAGTCAGACCTATAAGCAGTGTCTACAGGAATTCGTACCGCCTGAAGTGCTGTACAATCTCTCCTTGATCATCCAACAGGACAGTGTGATAATCTTTGCGATGCCCAGACCTGAGTTGGCTAAACTGAAGAAGGCCGAGCAAGAGTTGACGGTGGCTATCAGGTGAGGGAACAATGAGAGATTCGATTTGAATTAACACTGATGACAACATGGCTTTTCCTAGTTACTTCGATTACCTGGACACAGGTGCCGAAGATCAAGACGAACCAGATCGGCCCCGGCCCGATGCTCCAAGAGCGACGCACTGCATCCGGTATGGTACAGCCACGGCACACGCGGGTGGGCGCGTTCCAACACAACCCGGCTTGGAACGACTCCCAGTGACTGGGGTGGCTCCCTAGGGCATGGCTTGAGACGAACCGGCCCCTGGTCCGATTCACCGAGATTGACGCACTGCACCCGGAAGAAAACACCACGGCACGACAGCAAGGCGGCTCACACGACAGGGATTGAGACCATCCTCCGAGAGAAGCACCAATAAATAAGCTAATACCAATGAACAACCCGGTGTCTACTCATTTGGGCGGGTGAACGATTTCAGCAAACAAGAACCAAGCGTCCCAGAAACAAATCATTTCTGTGACAAACTTTGGCAACGGCGAGCTACGCCCGTGCCACGAAAAGAGGTTGTTATATTACCATCTGCCTAAAAACATGGGACCACTTGTAGTTCTCAAGTTGGAATTCCGCGTTTGCTCGATCTAAATTGTTGTTTAAATATGTTTTTGATAAAATACAAGTGTACAAATCAGTGTACAAACTTCACACTGAATAGATCAAAAAACAACTGAAAATATGGGAAACAAATTGCACAAAAAATGGTAAGTGGACAGAGCATAAGATTAACACTTCTAATCTTTGGAGTTTTCTGTTGGCAACAGAATCAGATGAAGTCTGCCCCAAAACGTGACAAAAGGAATTCTCAATGGTTTAAGAAAACGCAAATATTAAAGGAAATACCCTGCGGGATGCTACGCTAGGGCTTTATAAGACAAATGCCCCAAGAGAAGCCGGAGGTACAAAATGAACTGATTCAATATAATTTGACGCCTAAGCCAAATCTCCATGCCGCTATACCAATTGTAGAGCCACAAGAAGAGCATTTTTTAACGATTTTTTTTTTCTTTTGAAGGAGTGGGATCGAATGCGTATAGTTTCGATTTGTGCTTGACGCGAAATTGAAGGTCGTTTCAAGGTCTTTTCGAAATGCATGTTTGTTTTGCACCGATTTGCACAAAGTTGAAAACTTAATAATTTTTCTTCCATAAAACTTATCTAAGCGATTTAGAAATGATAAACACTTTCATAAATAAAATATTACATGGAAAATTCATCTCTAATTTTTAAGTGTCCCTAACTAACGAACGGTGCATGTCCGACCCCTCTGTGGAACAATTTCATCGATCTGGAGGCGAAGTTATTTATATTATATTCATAATTTATATATTCTTAAAGTCATATTTTTAGAAACTTTATTTAGGCCTACTTTAACATATTAAAGTCGGGTTTATTTTATAGTTAAACACTTCGCACACATTTACTCTGCATTATTATACCCGATACTCGTAAAGTAAAAAGGGTCTACTAAAGTCGTGCAAATGTATGTAACCGGCAGAAGGAATCATTTCCGACCATATATAAAGTATATATATTCTTGATCAGCATCAACAGCCGAGTCGTTTTTTTTTGTCACGACTATCCCATTCGCAAATAAAGGGCGGTATCCACGGGTCGCCAAAAAATTTCTTGTGAAAAGGTTGATATTCCGCATATTCTTAACAGAGTCTGCTAAGCCTATGTTAATACCACGATAACACAATTTTCTCTGTCGATAAACGTTTCAAAGAAACCGTGCGCTGCTCTGGCGCTGTTAAATATGCCCGCGAACTTATAAACAACAACACCTTGCAGGATTATGAATATAACATATTTAATGTGCTATTTTAATATATTTTTATTATTAAGGCCTGTTCTGAGAAGCGCGGAAAATTTAGCTCGCTAAATTGCACATAATAAATTTAGCATCCACATAAATTATTAGTGAGCCCATATATAAGTCAAAGAGACCAAATTCAGAAACGGCCACACTGGTAGTCAGCTGTTTTGTTTTGTTTACAAACAAAAGTTGAAAGTTTTTTTTTTTTAAAAATAGTTTAATTAAGCTGCGCAACAGGAACACAGATATGTATGTTGATGGAGGTAGCGCCATCAAATTCCGGTTCAAGGCGTTGGGCGAGGATCAAATTATTGCCCGTTTGAGACACACGTGGAGTAGGTGCAGATCAAGGAGGAGGCCTACAAGTCTATTTTACGGATATTGGGAGATGATATGCGTCCTGCCATCGTCTTAATGGGGTCGAGCATGTCGTCAACAAGGCTGATCTGTTTGAGATATCGGGCATAATCCCGGACTTCTTCTTGAAGGATTATTTGGAAGTCTGCCGTTCGGGCAACTGTAATCGTTTGGAGAAGTGTGTACAAGAGATTGGGTCATCCGCCTACAGTGTGGGTCAGCTGAAGCAGTTTGTGGAGTACATAGTGCTTCATGCGGCCCTGACGAATGCCCGGATATGCGACAACATGGGGGGTAGTAGCACTTTTGAAGCTTGATTCAAAGTTGGTTGAATATGCATTTCTTAGTAGGAATGCTGCTATCGTCTCCAGGACGGCGGCTCGGAGTATCTGCAAATCATGGATTTGGGCTGTGCCATCATTTTGGCTCTCTAGTGAAACGCAATGCTAAAGATTGGAAAATATATTTTTAGTTTTCATACAAAATTATTGTTTTATTTGCCGTAAATTCAGAATCCTGCTCCTGGCGTTCACGTTTGACAGCCACGCCCACACCGCTATCCAACTCTATTTTTAGCTGGTCCGCGGTGGTGGTAAACTGGATGACCGGGTTTGGATGTCACCACCTGTTTGTTTGGCATCCACCGAGTGCGGACGCTTGCGTCCGTTGGCATAGGAGACGATTTTAGGGGTATGGCACTCCAGTGCTGATTTCGTAACTTTCTTGGGCTGATTTGTGGCCCTTAGCTAATAGTTTCCTCACGATTGAATCTCTCGGTGCGTTTTCTTTTGGGTTCATGTTTTCCGTGCATTGTCGATTTTGACGTTAAAAAAATGAGCTGCTTATATTTCCGCCATGGCATCAGCTGTTCATTCAATCCACTCACGGCCCACACCGCTATCGATACGTCAACTATCGATAGGCCAATTGTCTATTTATTTAGCGCGTCTCAGAATACAGAAACGAAATTCCGCCGCGGACAGTTTCCGCCACTGGTTTTTTTATATGGAGTGCGTCATAAAAATTTATTTTCCGCGCTTCTCAGAACAGGCCTTTAAATGAAATTAATAATAAATTAATTGTTATCATTATGACAGTTCGATGTAGTCCCGAGCAGCGGCACTTAATGAACACCTCGCACTTGGCTGCCATGGCAAAGATTTCGTTCATATTGATTGAAAAGTAATTCGCGCATTTTTGGCGATTTGCCTCCGTAAAGTTGGTCAGGTCATGATGATCTTCTGGATGTACTGCTGTAGCATGTGTGAATTGGCGGCTCCGCTGAACTCGAAAATGGTAATGGGCAGCGGTCCCTGGGTGGTCACATAGCACTTGGCCACGTAGCACTTGGCCACGAATTGATTTATAAAGTTGAAGTTTGGTTCGCCCATTTCTTACCTTGATAAAATTGGCATTGATGTAGGGCACATCCTCATTGCCCGATCCGCTTTTGCTCGGTCACCTTCAGGGGGTCATTTTAGGCTGCACTATCCGCTATACTACCGCTTGATAGGAGGCCAGCAGTTCGCTGTCCACTGAACTGGGAGCGGGCATTTGGTTTGTGGCCGTTTTACTGTCGCGATCATTGAGCACCGGCGGCTGTTCAATGATTTTCCTTTTGGTCTGGTAGCTGTGATCGAAGACATAGTTGAGGCGAATCAAATCGAACTGATTGAGGGGACTGGAGTGTGAAGTGTTGCTGGCCAAATAGATTTTAAGCTCCTCGCTTGTGGTTTGTGGTGACAGGAGACGCCACATGATGTTGCAGACCGTGCTCCGGTCCGCCGGTGTTCTCTGGCGGGCTTATCCGCCAAGTCCAGCACCTCGATCCTCACTTTCATGGCGTTTATTAAATTCAGTTTGCCCGCCATGGAAAGTGCCATTAGGCGACGCTTTCTGCAGGAATCTTTTTTTTCATTTTCAATTTGGCCATTCAATTTCGCAGCACAAATTAGAATAAAAACCTATTTTGTTCACGTCACGGCAAAAAAGAGGCGTTAACAGCACTTAAAACACTTAACAGCACTTGAACAAGACGTAGTGGTAAACGTAAGAATTTCTCGCGATTGGTAGAAACCGAATTTAAAACGGCCACACACAAAAATTCCTTAGCAGTTTTTTTTATATGGAGTTTTTCATTTCGCGGCCGATTTCGTAGCCATGGACAGCGCCCTTAAGGCAACAAAATTTCGTGTATCCTAGTTGTAGTCCTAGCCGCAAATTTGCCTTTGGTGTTCATTGTACTTAATATGCAGCAAAAGGCTTTTCATATTTTCATAGCTCTCTTTCATATGTACTGCGTGACCAATAGGAATCGATGGTGAAATATTTCCGTTATGTAACAAAACAGCTTTTAAACATGACTTAGAGCTATCTATAAGGTTTCCATTCGTGCAATATGCCAAGCTTTCAGCACTTTCAAATTATTGCGTTATTTCTTTTTGTCTACTGCGTAAAGATGTAATAGTCGATCCACACTTTAAAATGTTCCATTGTTGAAGTCTCGAGAAATTCTAGAAATCCTAGAAATTCAGCCTTGCTTATTGAAAATTCTAAGTCCCTTACAAGATCATTCAGTTCAGCTTGCGTTATCATATGTGGCTGTGCTGACGAATTAGGTTCTTCGTATTCAGAAATCGAGGAATTTAATGATGACGAAGGTATGATTTCATCTTCATCGGAATCGGGTGAGGCTGTGGCGATTGTATGTTTGGATACACAATAGCATTCTTGTTTTTTTAGAAACTCCTAAGCCTTTTCCAAATATATGAGTTGTCAGGCAGAAAAAACAATCAGTTTCGTGATTCGCTGGTTCAGGCCGGTGCATTGCGGTAGCAATTTCTCAAACCTGTGAGGTTAGAAAGAAAATAAAACAATATTGGTGAGTCCTGAAAAAAACAATCCTGTAGCACACGGTTTTCAGCAAAAATGTGGTACCCAGCTTTTATCCTGGTTTTTTATTTCTTCGTTGAAATTGTAAGAAAATGCTTTTTTTACTGAAGACGATATAGAACACCTTTGTTTTTTGTTCATCACTTCACCACAAATGTAACGAAAATGGTGAGGATTATTTAAACAGCTTACATGAGACATTTTTCTTCCGGCAACTTGTAAAATTTAAAAAAATTTAATTAAAAAATTTTTTTTTTTTATCATTTTATTTGTCAGGAAGGAACTTATTACACATGTTTATTATATCTACATAACAGTTTAGCCTTGGCAGACAAATCCAAGACTAACTAGAATACTGTTGATTAATATTGTCCAGGGCACTGAGTGCTTTATGTGGACGAAGGCAATAGAGGTGAATGACTAGCTTATAACTGGGAATAGGAGATGATTATTATGTTTCTGAAAAAGAAGAAAATTTACATTTCAAATGTAAGCATACGTTGGGAAAACCCACAACCAGGGTAAAAACCTGCATTACAATTAATTTTTGTTTATTTTTACCTAAAATTAAGAAAATAATCTACGAAACCTAATAACTGAAAAGAGAAAGAGAGAAACTGAAAATAGAAAGAGGAAAAGGAAATATTTGAGGCAGGGGAAGGAAGAGACGAGTAAGTTGAGCCAATATATGGGGGTCAGAAATTTACTATTGTCTTATATTGGGGACCAAATCATTCGGGTCAAGGGACAAACGTTTTCTATGGTAGAAAATAAGATTGCCCTCCAAATCGTGAATAATTCCGAAATCTTTAAGACTGTCTATGTGATTTATTGTCAGATGGTGGACAGAGTAGTTGGCCGGCAACCTTCTCTGAGCCACAGCATCTGCAATTAGCGGACTTGGGCTATTACTATTGCTATCTAAGAACTTATCTAATATTTCGTGTTTTCATACTGGACCTTGTTAGAGATATATGTTATAGAGCGTGAGAATGTCCCTAGCTCCTCTGCCCAGGGTTCGATGGATGACTCGCCTCTCAAAGAGACGTAGTTTTTCCATCTGCCTGGATTTTACATTAAACCATGCTATGTGCCCATGAACTAGTATTGGTTGTACTACTTTTTTGTACACAAGGGAGCATGTTCTTGGACTTGGGACGGTCGGACTCGCCGCCAATGGCCTGAATATGTAATTAATGTGGCTAAGTTGGATATTGGATCTTCAAAGAGTATGCTCAATATGACTCTTGAAGATTAACCTCTGGTCATATATGACACCTAGATATTTTATTTCGGACTTAATTGCTATGGGGGTCCTAGGTAGGTAGGTAGTTCCGGCTGGCCCTTTGTAGGGACCACACATAGACCTTACGGTCCTTAGTGAGGCCGGGTGGCTTTTTCTGGGTACCATTAGAAATCCAAGAGGATGTTTGACGTTTTGGCAAATGCCAATAGTTGTTTGGGAGACCTCCTTGCCGCCTCTTCAAGAGAGGTGAGACTTGGGGAGTGCAGATGTCTTAGTCTCGTCTTAGCGATCGCTGGGCAGCTGCAGATGAGGTGTTCCAGAGTTCCAACGACTCCAGGTTCCTTACATTTCCTGCAGATGTCCGTTGTCGTGATTCCTAGCTTTTTCGCGTGAGCAGCTGCTAGGCAGTGACCAGTTAGTATGCCTATAAGCAGTCTACAGTCTCTTCTTTGGAGCTGTAGCATATAGTGCGTGAGTTTTTTGTCTCTTGTCTTGCACATGATTTTTGAGATTCTGCAGCCGGTTGTGTTCTTCCACTTTTCCTCTGCTTCTTTCTCCGCTATCTCCATCTTGCTGTGTAGCGTCTTTACGGAGATAGATATGTTTAGTGTTGCTTCTTTTGCAAGACTGTCAGCCATTTCGTTTCCATCAATGCCCCGGTGGCTGGGAATCCAGTAGATTTGCACCTTTCTAGAGATGCTGAGGGAATCTATTGCCTCCCTGCTTGCCAGAACATTTTTGGAGTTAATGGTGTGTCTCTGCATTGCTTTGATTGCCGCTTGGCTGTCAACGTATATGTTTATTTGGTTGTTTGGTGCGTATTGTTCTGCCAATTCCACTGCTTTCCTTATTGCGAAGACCTCCGCCTGGAATATGGTGCAGTGGTCTGGCAGTTTATAGGAGAGCCTCAATTCCGTGGACCAGTCCTGTACGCCAGTCTTCTGGTCCCAGTAATGCTGATGCACCTGTGAAGTTGGTTTTTGGGATCATGTAGTCCGTGCTACTGTTGATCACTCTACCCACCGTGCTGTGTCCATAGCTTTGTAGCGCCATGGTGGCAGCCGCACAAAGATGTTGGGCCGTCTTTTGTGCAAGGAGGCGTGCTTGGATGTCCAGGGGGTTGACTCCTAGGATGTGTTCGAGTGCTTTTGTTGGAGTGGACCTCAGCGCCCCCGTTCTGCAGACTAATGCCTGCCGCCGGGCCTTTTCCATCAGCTTTAGATATGTGGACTTCTCCGTGGCTTGCCACCATACCAATATGCCATGTAGTAGTATCGGTCGTATTATTGAGATGAAGAGCCAGTGCGTTAGACCCCAAGTGCTGCTTAGCATCTTCTGGGATGCATATAGCGCATTGGTTGCTTTTTTCACCCTTTCCTCCACATTGAGTCTCCATGACAGTTTACTGTCAATTACTACTCCAAGGTATTTTACGTTGTTCTTTGGCGTTAGGTGTATTCCATTTATCGTAGGTGGAGTCCATTGCGGTACCTTGTATCTCTTGGTGAAGAGAATCAGGTCCGTCTTCTCCGCATTGATACTGAGTCCGGCTTCTGTGGCCCACTTTAGTATCTCTTTGAGAGTAGAGTCCATGATTGAGCTGAGAGTCGCTGGACGTTTCCCCATGATAATTATGCTTATGTCGTCAGCATATGCGGTTATCTTGGGTGCTTTCCTGTGGAATTTTCGTAATAGTTCGTTGACCACAAGGTTCCATTGAAGGGGCGACAGGACTCCGCCCTGAGGCGCTCCTCCATGTGCCTCTTTCGTCATGGTTGTGGTACCCCACTCGACTTGTACTCTTCTGCAGCTCAGCAGGTTGTATATCCAGGAGTACAATGTCTTGTGTATTGCTAGTGCCCTTAGGCTTCGCATTATAGCTTCTGTGGTGACGTTGTTTAATGCACCAGATATATCTAGGAATGCTCCCAGGGCAAATTCCTGATGGTACAGTGCCTTCTTTATGGTGGCTACTAGGGAGTGTAGCGCCGTTTCCACCGATATCCCTTTCGTGTACGCGTGCTGATTGTTCTCCAAGGTAAGGTTCAAGCCTTCTCTTATGTGGAGATCTAGCAGTTTTTCCATTGTTTTGAGCAGGAATGATGTGAGGCTTATGGGTCTGTAGTCCTTTGGTTGTATATTGACTGCATTTTCCCGCTTTTGGCAAGAATACAACGCGTGCTGTCCTCCCGACCACAGGTACATAGCTATGGGGGTCCTAACATTTATATAAATTTTTGGATTAAAGTTGCTTGCATTTCGATATATGTCCGATTGAACCGGACCTCGGAATATGCAGCCTTCGCATTTATTTGCGTTTTATTTTAGCCGCCACTTAGCGAAATATTCGCATAAGACGTCAAAATAATTATTTAGATCCATTTCTGCGCTGGCTATCCGTGCTCCGGACGCCAGGAGAAGGATATCATCTGCGTAAACCAGCGGTTGGATTTGCGCAATTGAGGAGGTCCTTGGACCTCTTTCGAAATCCGGAAGGTCGGGTAGATATATATTGTAAAGGATAGGGACTAGCAGTGATCCCTGAGGCACTCCTGCTCAGATTTTTCTCGTGAGCGAACGTTCTGAGCCATCGGGGCTGCAATCGTAGAAGAACCGCTGAGCCAGATAGTTTTGAATGATACGTGTAGTATTGGGATTGAACCTTAAAAGATTATTCATCTTATAGATGAGACCGTTTGTCCACACAGTGTCAAAGGTCTTTTCAAAATCTAAGGCACAGGCGATGGTAGCGCGCTGCCGGGCCAAGTTTGCAAGCATAGAATTATTTGTCACAGCCAAAGAAAGGCTTATGGAGGTACGTTCCCTAAAACCGAATTGATAGGGCTTAAGGATTTCGTGTGTATTCAAGTGGTTCTTAATTTGCTCCATGATCATTTTCTCACTTTGACTTTTTCCTCCTGAGTCGTTATGAGAGGGGCCACTTTTATATCTATATCGTTATGTTCTATAGGAGATAGTAAAATATCGGACTTGAGCTGGGAATCGCTTGAGACTGTTTGACGAAGAGTCTTTAAGCTAATGTCGCTCGGATTCAGATGTTGGACTCTATTCTCAATGAATTTGAGGTGGCTAATCTCAATTTGAATATCAATTTGTGTGAACAATTTTTTAATAAAGTATTTAATATGTGCCTTCTCACTAGCGGAAAGTGTGAGTTGGCGCCTATATAGTAAACGTCTGAGGTTGCGCCAGTGCTTGATTTGCGCGAGGCAAGGGGGCTCATACGTACTGTTCGGTTGGTATTGGACGGATTTATTTCTATTTTGGGAATGGCTTCTGGTGTTCCAGCGCTATTCCAAGAGCTACATTTAGGTTTACTACATGAATATCTATATCGGACGGACTTTGGTTTCTATCTATCGGTATCGATCTAATGTTTCTCAGCAAAGTGGCATTCCACATTAAAGAATCGATTCTATTAAAATTGTGAATAATTTTGGGGTTTTGGTGCTCGAGGCGGAAACGCCCCAAGCGGATATCAAGTTTTACCCCAAAATGGTCAGACGCAAAATCCTTAAGAGTTTCGCACCCGAAGCCTATATCTACAGGGAGTTAAGTTGAGCATATAAAATAGTCAATAGACGTGTGTCTATTGGAAGGATTTTGGTGGCTTGGCTCTTTTGCCGGAAACAGAGCCAAGTTGCGTTGCCTCGATAGCCAATCGAAAAGCGTCCGCCCGTTAACATCAATGTGTTCGGGACTATGTATGGGTACATGCCAACTGGCATTTAGGTCACAGCCTATAAAAATAGGGGTATTACTAGAGTTCTGTGTTAAACTCAGCATAAGGGAATTCAGGTCAGGCACAAGGAGGGGGTCATTTGGGCGCTTATAGAGCGAGACGGCTACACAGGAATGTTGGGTCCTGCTAGCGTCCGCATAGGACAGTTCTATTGCTACGGCTTCTATGTAGCGCAAGGCACTAATATTTATGCGTTTGAACTTGATACCGTTCTTAACGCAAATTGCGACTGACGTGCCAGGATCGGTGACTTGGCGTTGCGCATGTCTAGTGTGAGTGGCTAGCACTGTTTGGCGAATAAACTGGTAGTGGGGCAGAGTAGGATTATGTTTACGACCAACACGATGCTCAGCTATGAGCATTACGTCTGGCTTATGGATGCTAATAAATTGGTAAAATTCGTGTCTTTTGTGCAGAGACACCATGGAATTGACATTTTGGAAAATGATTTTTAGGTGGGTCATTTTAATTTTGGTCAAGGGTGAACATAAAATCTAGAATTAGGGCTTGTTTTTGCTCTAGGGCAGCACCACTAGCGTTGGAGATCGCTGGGTGTTTTTTGAAGGCGCATTGCATCGCCTCAAAACAAGTAAAAATGTCTTTGCCAAAGGCATCGACGGCCATACTATTAAAATTCTCAAAGGAGAATGCATTATTTTGTGCCTGGGGCATAACCTTTGGCGGCTCGGTCAGTCTGTTGGCCATATATTGGCCCAGATGAGGGTTGCTAATTACCAAGTTTTGGGGAAGCTGGGGTTGCTTCTTAGCTTGGGTTTGGGGTACCGATTGGGGGCTATTATTGTTAAGGAGGGCCGAAAAGGTCTGACCGTTCTTAATTAACGATTTTTGTGCCTTTCTTACCGCTCGGGGAGGGTTAGATTGCACTACTTGCTTTTTTTGTTTGAGTTTTTCTACCAGAGCCTTACGGACTGGGCAGATTTTGGCGTTAGCAGTGTGCTAATACCCTTACCCCCTTAAGTTCCCTAGGGGTATATAAATAATAAGTTAAACTATTATCATCTAGCACTTCTTTGGTTTTTACAAAGTGTTCTAAGGTGAACACTTTGATGTAGGTCAGATTCTTATTTATGATATTTAAGGTAAATTGGTCAAGCACCCGTCAATACCGTTGGGTTCACATTGTAAGCAGCGACGATCGGCATGTTTTTTTTCCCTCCTTCGGCTGCTGTTGATGGGCTGGTCGTGCCGGTCTTGGCGCTGCTAATGGCACGCCTTGCTGTGCCAGATTCCTTTTGGGTTGGGCTAATGGTGGCCCCGCCTTGCTGTGCCGGATCGTCCTCAATTACTTCCACATCCATGTCGTGTTGAGTCGAAGGCTGTGGATCCTTTACAGCCGATTTTGTGTTTCGTCTCTTCTTCTTTTTGGCTTGGGCCAGCGAGGGGAACTCACCAGCCTATTCTTCTTGGTCGGACTTATCGTCCGACAGCGCTAGGGACTCGTAGGGGTTGCCCACTAGCGTCCTTATCTGGCGTTTGAGGCCGATATTCTGCATCTGCAGCTTGACGGCGCTGCCATGCTGCTCCTTTTGCTGCTGCAGGAGTTGCGCCTGCAGCTGGGCGATCAGATAACGCATCTCGTCGTTGTCCGCCTTCAACTTCGCGAGTACACTCGCGCTGGCCATATCTTCGTACTTGACCGTCTTTACTTTCGGGACCGACATGTAGGGCGACAATTCACGTTCCCTAACGAATTTTTTACTCAAAATTTTGTTTAAGGTGAGTGTTACTTTGACTGATTTCTCTCAAGCAAGGCAGTCTCTTTCTGCTTTTCACACACTGGCAGTCTTTTTCTGCCTTCACTAGCACTGGCTCACATGCAGACCTTGCTGCACACATTCACTTGCACTCTCGGAGGTACTTCAACCTGCAGTCTATGCTGCCTGACTCGCACTCGAGAACTCACACGACACTATTGCACTGGCGACGATAATTTTTTATAGCATTTTATTTGTCAGGAAGGAACTTATAGATAACACATGTTTATTATATCTAAATTACGGTTTAGCCTTGGCAGACAAATCCAAGACTATCTAAAATACTGTGGGTTAATATTGTCCAGGGCACTGAGTGCTTTATGTGGACGAATTACTAGACTATAACTGGGAAAAGTAGATTATTTAAAAAAAAGAAGAAAATTTACATTTCAAATGTAAGCAACCGTTACAGGAAAACCCACAACCCTGGTAAAAACCTGCTGTTTCGAGGAGATATTGATTTATATCCCCTTTGCCAATTTACTTATTAATTTAAATAAAGAGACCGAGTTCAGTTTATGTGCGTTTTAATTTGATCAGAGTTACAAGCGGGAATGGATTAAAAAAATAGCGATGACACAGGAGATCGATAGCAAGTTAATAGTGATGACAGATATTAGAAATAATCGTTACTCGTGACATGACAATATTAGCAGTGACTTCAATGTAATTAATCGATTAATAATGGTGTGAAAGGTGGTATACAATAATCGATAAACTAAATGGCATTCTGCTGCGAACATGCTCCCCCCGTTGGAAGTCGCAGGCTTTCAACCGATGTGGTCTCGACAGGCAGAAGGGCTAATTGGTTCGAACAATAGCGACTCGTACGACACCGTCTTCTCCAGCAATTGTTTTGTCAATACGTCCGAGTGACTATTTGAGAGGAGCAAGGTTGTCATCCTTGAGCAGCACCATATCGCCTTGCTGAATATTGGGGTGATTTGAGCGCCATTTGACACGCTCCTGCAGCAATGAGAGATAGCTCGTGGACCAGCATTTCCAGAAAGATTGTTGAATGTGACAAATGCGCTGCCAACGGCTCAGGCGGCCCATGTTGAGCTGCGTCACGTCAGGCTCATCGATGGTGGCGTTAGATTTACCCCACAGGAAGTGGCCAGGAGTGAGCACTTGCAATTCCTCTGGATTCTCTGTAACGGGACAAAGCGGCCGTGAGTTTAACATGGCAGAGATTTGACAGACAAGAGTGCGTAGTTCATGAAAAGTGAACGTGGAATTTCCTACGACTCGATAAAAATGATATTTGGCAGCCTTCACAGCGGCTTCCCACAATCCTCCAAAGTGTGGAGAACGAGGCGGGATGTGACGCCAATTGATGCCAAGCGCAAGGCACTCCTTCGTTAGCTGGCTTTGCTGGGGATCGCTCAATGAGAGAAGCCTAAGTTCAGCTAATTCGTTTTTTGCTCCAACAAAGTTGGTGGCATTGTCTGACCATATAGAGTGCGGTTTACCCCTTAGAGTGACGAAACGCTTCGGCGCAGCAATAAACGAAAGCGTGGACAAGTCCTCGACCAATTCAAGATGAGTGGCCTTTGTAGCAAAACATACGAAGATTGATATGTAGCATTTTGCTGGTGGCCTATTTCTAACCTCGGACTTGAAATAGAATGGCCCACAAAAGTCAACTCCGGTGATGTGAAATGTGGAGCTTGGCTGCACGCGTTTAGCAGGAAGAGGAGCCATGATGTGCTCTTGAAGCTTTGGACGCAGGCGAAAACAGCGAATGCATTTACTGATGACGATAGAAATTGCTTTGAGTCCCCCGATGGGCCAAAATCTCCGGCGCAAGGCAGCAAGAAGACTCTGCGACCCAGCATGAAGAAACTTTTCGTGGTTGAATTGTAAGATTGCGCATGTCACGGGATGGCGCCTGGGTAACAAAAGTGGATGCTTAGCCTCGAAGTCAAAATCAGAGTGGGAGCAGCGAACGAAGTTCGCTCTTATTAGAGAGCGGCCTACATGAACTCAATGCTTTGTAGTCTGCTGGGAAATGCACCATTTGGATGTTTCTGATCAGCAGAAGTGTTCCGTTTTTTATGTCCTCCACGGTAAGAGGACCCTTTAAACGAGGCAATTCCTTATTCAGCATAATAAATCGATGCACGTAAGCAAATGTGCGCTGAAGCTTTCCAAAGGAATTCAGAAATTTACATCCGGATGATAGATCTGACTGGGAGCAGGCGACCAATGTTTTATGGCGACGGTCAGGAAGCTCAACCGGATGGTTGATAGGTTCAGGCCATTTTGAGCTATCAGCTTTTAGAAAGTCTGGTCACTCACGCCATAGGTGCGAGCTTTAGTGATGTCCGATCCATCCTGAAATTTGATTAGCTTTTCCCGATGGGACTCGGATTCACCCTCAAGAGCTGACGGTTCGTTGAAGCACCACTTGCGAATTGGAAAATGTCCTCTAAGCAGCATATCCTTTACTTGCTTGCGAATTTCAGCAGCCTCTTCGGCACTATCCCCTCCAGAAATCAAGTCATCAACGTAAAAGTCTCTGCGGACAGCCTTGGCAGCCAGGGGAAATGCGAGTTCCTCGTCCTTGGCTAGCTGATGCATGGCGCGAATGGCAAAAAATGCAGCTGGCTTAGTTCCGTACGTAACGGTATCCAACGTGTAGATCTCGATGTCATCTTCAGGATTCTCGCGCCATAGTATGCACTGCAGGAACTCGTCTTGAAGTGTCACTCGCACACACCGATACATTTTACAAATGTCTCCACAGATGGCAACCTTAAAAAATCGAAATCGAATGAGCGTTATGAACAACAAATCGTTTAAAGATGCGCCTGAAGTGGATTTGGCAGAGCCGTCGAAAACAACACGTAGCTTAGTTGAGGTGCTGTCTGGCTTCTGCACGCAATGGTGTGGCAAAAAGAATTGTGGCACGGTTTGCCTTTTGGATGATAAAGACATATGCCCCAAATCCACGTATTCCTTCAAAAAGGCTGAGTACTGCTCCTTCAATTGAGTGTTTTTAGATAGTTTGGCTTCAAGAGATTTAAATCGCCTTAAAGCGCGCTGGTAAGGAAAGTTCGTTTTGGCAGGGAGACGAACCGAGTATTGACCCGAATCGAGTCGCGTATAACCTTGCAGGAAAAGCTGTTCGCAGAGAGCGTCCTCCTCAGAAGTGATCGGTTCAGCACCACAGCAACTATCGATTTCCCAAAAACGCTTAACGATATCTGCGAGTGGCTCTTCAACCGTGAGTAGCTGAGGTTCTTTAAGAAGGGCGGCTAAGGATGAGTGCTTAGGTGAACCATGAGCAAGGCCACCAGACACAATCTAGCCAAGTCTGGTCTTCTGTAGTGTTGGCAAGTTGTCACCCATGCGTATTTGACCAACACACATTAGGTCAAAAAACAGACCAGCACCGAGTAACATATCAATCCGTTGAGATTTGAAAAATAGTGGATCTGCGAGAACAATGTCACATATGTATGTAGACATATCCGTCCACTCGGGTAATTTGTTCGCAGGCAAGGCTTCTTCCCATCTCTCCTGGGTATTATGGTCGAGTTTGCGGCTGATGATGTGTATGAGTAGGCCATCAGACAGCTGCTCCTTGGTTGACATGGAACTAAGTGCTCGGAGATGCGAATTTATTTCGTCACTAAGCTCGCGTAGCCCAGACGCTGATCCCTTCTCTAAACCTGGTAATGCAAATATAGCCCGCACGTGTGCCTGGAAATGGAGCAATTTATTATCAAATCGACTGATGAGAAAATTTAACGCCTTGTCGTAATTAGCGTCTGAAGGCTCCAGCGACTACATTGTGCCCAAGGCAGCACCCTCCAGGCAACCGCACAAATGTTGGAATTTTTCAAGCTTACTCAGTTCCTTATTGTTACCGATCACAGTGCGGAAAAGAGCGTAGAAGTCTGGCCAATCCTCGTACGAGCCGCTGAACTTGGGCAACTGGAGCTCTGGCAAGCGCGACCTTGGGGCATGCGACTGCGATTCGCTTTGCGACTGCGATTCGCTTTGCGACTGCGATTGGCTTTGGCTGAAGTGAGCAGCTCGGGCATTATCAGCACAGATCACTGTTGAATTGGCACAGGAGCCGCGAGCTTTTTCCAGGGCTTCCAGCTTCCGAGAGATTGATGATTTCGCCTCACAATATAGCTGCGTAAAGTCTGTTCTTGCGTCACCAGCCAGTTCCATCAAATCTAGTTTTTCTAGGCACGACTGCGAGGTTTCAAATTCATTTTTCATGTTTTCCACCACCTCGAGGCGAACCAGCAGATCCGACTCATCGAAGCTTTCCATTTCACTTTTTAAAAATTTAGTGGTAGCTGCTAACTGCCGTTTGACCGATGAGGTTTTAGCCCGAAAAAAATCGACTTCACAGGGGGGTAGTTCACCCTCAGGCATTATGGCGAGTGCTCACTGTAGTGACAAGAAAACTGGCTCGCAAAATTGAGGCAGGTCAGCGAACGGAATGCCCTTGAAATCACACAAAGTCAAAACTAATAGCAAGTGTGTGAACGCAAAACACGGATTACCGTTGCACTGTATATGACTGTATATGTGTATGTGTATGTGTATGTGCGACACAAATTAGGCGGCACCGAATGCATGTGTGAACGTATGTTTGCGTGTGTATGTTGATGGGCTTTCGATGTACCGAGGGTTGTGTTTAGCACCGATTTGTGCTGAAACAGCTTGGTCACTATATAGTTTCCGCTATATAATAACGCTAGGCGAAATCACACATCGATTTGTGATGATCTGCAAACACCGAAAAACCGCACTCAAACCGTTTGTGTGTGTGTGTGACTTGCAGCACACCGCGAATATTGCTGGCTGTTTTGCAACAATTAAAAACGAAACCGACTTGCAACTTGATCAGTATCACGTTCGAGGGTCACCAATGTTTCGAGGAGATATTGATTTATATCCCCTTTGCCAATTTACTTATTAATTTAAATAGAGAGACCGAGTTCAGTTTATGTGCGTTTTAATTTGATCAGAGTTACAAAAAAATAGCGATGACACAGGAGATCGATAGTAACTATCGCAAGTTAATAGTTAATAGTGATGACAGATATTAGAAATGATCGTTACTCGTGACATGACAATATTAGCAGTGACTTCAATGTAATTAATTGATTAATAATAGTGTGAAAGGTGGTATACAATAATCGATAAACTAAATGGCATTCTGCTGCGAACACCTGCATTACAACAAATTTGTTTTTGGTTTTTTCTAAATCTAAGAAAACAATCTACGAAACCTAATAACTGAAAAGAAAAAGAGAGAAACTGAAAATAGAAAGAGAAAAAATAGGAGAAAGCTTACTTCGGCTCGACCGAAGTTTATATATCCTTGTAGCTTGTTTAATTTATATAAATTAAGGTTTTAAATGATTTTCGTCGAACATTCTTAGCTGAGTTATTTCCAAACTCAGCAATAGATGGCGCCACTGCTTAGACCATTGCGGCAGCCCTGGCCACCTCTGGTCACACCATTGATCGAGCACCATCCCTGACGCGATAGCAGAACGACAACACGCGCCATCCCTGGCGCTCAGTTTCTGGCTGGCGTCCGCAACGCGCGCCGGCGCGCCTGCATCGCTCCTTTCGACTTGACGATAATTGTTAGCTTAAGTGATATTCAATAAAGTTAGTTACACATAAAACCTCGTAGCTAAACCATTTGCTTGCCAGTTTGTTATATGGCAGCTATACGATATATTCATCAGATTTGGATCAAACTCGTCAAAATTGTGTGGAAACCAATAATATACAGAACTGGCATAAAGACGCTACCATTGAAAACAAAAAAGTTTTTCTCACTAGAACTACTTTTTCAACCGATCGTTCATATGGCAGCTATATGCTATAGTCATCCGATTTAAATCAAACTTGGCAGAATTGTGTGGTATCATATAGTATTGATCAGTAGCAAGTTTGAGCGATAGCTATGAAAACAAAAAAGTTTCTCCTACTAAGACTTTTTCTCTGAACTAACTTTTGTATGGCAGCTATACTATATAGTTGTCCGATTTTTATCAAACTTGGTGGAATTATGTAACATCATAGCAAACTGATAAATACGAGTGGGCGTTTGCATTGAAAACAAAAAAGCTTTTCGCGCTAAAACTAGTTTTTTGACCGATCGTTCCTATGGCAGCTATATGCTATAGTCATCCGATCCGGCCGGTTCCGACAACGGTGCAGCGTATTTGTACCAAAAGGCTTCGTACAAAGTTTTGTTAAGATAGCTTTAAAACTGACGGAGGAGCTAGCATAGAAACAGACGGACAGAGGGACAGACGGACATGGCTATATCAACTCAGCTCGTCATGCTGATCAAGAATATATATACTTTATGTGATCGGAGATGCTTCATTCTATGCGTTACAAACATCTAGACAATTTTAAAATACCCTCTACAAGGGTATAAAAAGAAAAGAAAATATTTGAGGTATTTACAGGGGAAGGAAGAGACGGGTAAGTTGAGACAATATATGGGGGTCAAAAATTATTATTGTCTTATATGGAAAACTAAATCATTCGGATCTAGGGACAATCGTTTTCTATGGTAGAAAATGAGATTGCCCTCCGAATTGTGAATGATTCCTAAATCTTTAAGACTGTCTATGTGATTTATTGTCAGATGGTGGACAGAGTAGTTGGCCGGCAACCTGCTCTGAGCCACAGCATCTGCAATTAGCGGATTTGGGCTACTGCTATTACTATCTAAGAACTTATCTAATATTTTATACATAAGTGTATCCACGTGTAATAAGTGTATCTAAGTGTATCATACAAGGCTTTGTTAGAGATATAATGGAGCGTGAGAGGGTCTCTAGCTCCTCTGTCCTGGGTTCCACGGATGACCCGCCTCTCAAAGAGACGTAGTTCTTCCATCTGCCTGGATTTTACATTGATCATGTCCTAATTAGTTCAGGACTTGGGACGGTCGGACTCTCCGCCAATGGCCTGAATATGTAATAAATGTGGCTAAGTTGGATCTTGGCTCTTCTAAGAGTATGCTCAATATGACTTTTGAAGTTTAACTTCTGGTCATATATGACACCTAAATATTTTATTTCGGACTTCATTGCTATGGGGGTCCTAACATTTATATAAATTTTTCGAATTAAGTTGCGTGCATTTCGATATATGTCCGATTGAACCGGACCTCGGAATATGCGGCCTTCGCATTTATTTGCGTTTAATTGTAGCCGCCACTTAGCGAAATATTCGCACAGGACGTCTAAATAATTTATTTAGATCCGTTTCTGCGCTGGCTATCCGTGCTCCGGACGCCAGGAGAAGGATATCATCTGCGTAAACCAGCGGTTGGATTTGCGGAGTTGAGGAAGATCTAGGATCTCTTTCGAAATCCGGAATGTCGGCTAGATATATATTGTAAAGGATAGGGACTAGCAGTGATCCCTGAGGGACTCCTACTGAGATTTTTCTCGTGAGCGAACGTTCTGAGCCATCGGGGCTGCAAACGTAGAAGGACCGCTGAGACAGATAGTTTTGAATGATACGTGTAGTATTGGGATTGAACCTTAAAAGATTATTCATCTTATAGATGAGACCGTTTGTCCACACAGTGTCAAAGGTCTTTTTAAAATCTAAGGCACAGGCGATGGTAGCGCGCTGCCGGGCCGAGTTTGCAAACATAGAATTATTTGTCACAGCCAAAGAAAGGCTTATGGAGGTACATTCCCTAAAACCGAATTGATAGGGCTTAAGGATTTCGTGTGTATTCAAGTGTTTCTTAATTTGCTCCATAATCATTATATCCGTTACTCGTAGAGTAAAAGGGTATACTAAAGTCGTGCAAATTTATGTAACAGGCAGAAGGAATCATTTCCGACCATATAAAGTATATATATTCTTGATCAGCATCAACAGCCGAGTCGATATTGCCATGTCCGTCTGTTCGTCTGTCCGTCCGTCCGTCTGTCCGTCTGTCTGTATGAACACCTAGATCTCAGAGACTAGAAGAGCTAGAGCAACCAAATTTTAAATATAGACTCCTATTGTCTGCATGCTGATAAAGTTTATTTCAAATTTTTGACACGCCCACCCCCGCTCCCACAATAATTAATGTTGAATAACTCCCACAATTTTTAAGATATCGATTTTCGTACGATTCGATGTAATTTAAAACGTACATTTATATTCGCAATATCTATAAGCCCTGAAATTTTCATCAAGATCGGATGATAAATAGCCGAGTAAAAAATGTTGCATACTTTTCGGCTGTCCCACCTCAGGCTCACAGGAAGGCTATTGTGACCACTTTGGCGAGAGCCCACCAGCTGCACTGATGGCCTCGTCAAGTCTTTGACTTAAGAGCTTCTCCAGTACCTTACCGACCGTATCGAGAAGGCAGATAGGTCTATAGGACGGTGCATCGCTAGGTTGACCTCTTGGTTTAGTAAGGAGTACCAATAGTTGTTTCTTCCAAATGGATGGAAAAATGCCTTCTCGCAGGAATTCGTTGAAAATGTTCACAAACTCTGCTGGATACAATGTCATGGCTATCTTCAGAGCACGGTTTGAACCACCATCCGGGCCAGGTGCCTTACTGGGCTGGAGGTTCAAGGCCGCCGCTAGTATTTCTGCTTCCGTGATAGCCTCTATTGTATTTGGATCAAAAACACAAGGTTGCATTGGTGATTCAGAGAAGCGAGTAGGAAAGAGATTTTCGACAATCTTTTTCAGCTCATTTGGTGTGGCCTGTTTATTGGCATAGAGTCGTTTAACGACTATTTCGTATGCCTGCACCAGAGGATCATGGTCGGCGGAGTCACACAGTTGAAGGAAGTACTCCCGCTTACTCGCTCTGATCTCGTCTTTCAGCATCCTTCCAGCCGACTGCTACTCTGCCTTTCTAAATGAAAAGTTCGACCTTCCACTTGAGCGCTTCATGACGTCTATAAGGCTTCCGCTTAGTCATGCTAGCGTCACAGGCTCTTTCCAAATGTAAGGCGGTCTGTTGCGCTCCTTCTTCTGCTGTCCCGCTAGAAGTAAAAGATACGAGGGCATTTGAGAACACTTGGAGGTTAAATGTTTCGATCCGGTACTCCTTTTCCCTCATTGATTTTTTAGGTCTCACGTCAGCACGACAGCCAATCGAACATAAAATGGCCTCGTGGTCACTTGCCGTATATATAGTGCCGATTCTCCACATAATGGATATACAATGAGGCGCTCGCGAACGAAAGGTCAATGATTGAGCCACTTCCTGCTCTGCTAAAAGTATGTTGGGAGCCTACATTTAGTAGCGCTATATCTAGGGAAGCGAATATCTCCAGTAGCGCACGTTCTCGTCGTTTCTTCGGCCCAGGCGTTAAAATCCCCAGCAATAACAATTCTGTTACGGCTCCTGCCGTCGTCTGAAATAGCTGTCAGTGCCGTGACAAGCTCGTCTATGTGCAGGCTCGGAGCTAGGTAACAGCTATAGATCCACAGGCTTCCAAACTTAGCTCGCACGAGTCCAGAAAACCATTTAACCTCGTCCAGAAAAAAAGCTGAATTCCCGCATAACCAGAGAGCCGCTTTTCCAGTTATGTCAGCTGCCCATGTCCTTGTACATTCGGCCAGTCTGTGGTGTGGTTCGCTCAGTATTGCCAGTTGAATATTATGCTCCTTGGTAGTGTGTTCTAACAGGGCCTGGGCCGCTAAACAGTGGTTAAGGTTAAGCTGCAAAAAATTCATCTTGTCAACTTAGCTAAAACCTCTTGATATACAGGACATCTATTGCTACCCGTGTAGTGCTTGATGGTCTTTCGACCTCTCCTTATGCACAAAATGCAGTTTGATTCTTTCGTGCACTGCTTAGCTTGGTGCTCAATGTCACCACACTTAAAGCAGCCACCATTGCAGTTGCTCTCGCTTTTGCAGTTTATAGCTATGTGCCCAAAGCCCAGGCATTTAAAGCAATTTTTCAATTGCGGTTTCACCCTCACCTTGAACTGCACCCATCCGATTCGAACTTTGCCAACCTTAATTAGCTGTGTCGCCTGTTCCTTTGTCAATGACAGCACTAACATCTGTGTTCCGCCATATGCCGCCCGGAGTGAAATAATGTCTTTGACAACTATCTGCTGGTCCACCAGTACCAAGTTTATGGCTGCACAGATTTCCTCCTTGGTTATGTCCTCATCGATGTCTCGAATCTCAAGCCCTTCCTTATCCTTAAGAGTCTTGACTACTGCCTTGCCGCTTATTGCATGCTCAATTGCCGTCTGTTCCTTTTCAAGGCGGAGAAGCAGATCCCCTCTTGCTGTCTTCCTTATTCCATTCACCATACCACTGACCTCTTTTAGCGATGGGTCGGATTTAACAATCTTTAAAACGTCGGCGGAAGTGCATTTTTCTGTAGTTTTGACCACGACTGCATCCGGCTTCGAGGTGAAGATTGGCTTTCTCTTCTATTTTGGATCTTTGTCCAGCTACGTTTAGGATCGTTTTCTGGAGTTGACCCATTGATTTCGGTCCCCGTTGGACACTCGTCGGGATGCTCAGCTCTTAGTGACTGTTTAGGAATTAGATGACGTTTAGACCGATTCTTGTGCCAAGTGCCGTAATTTCATTGTCTGCTCTTCACCCACCTATTTGTTTGTGAACGCATCGTTTGCTTCCCACTGATCAACAGTTACTGCACACGCATGACAACAGTGTGGGACACACATTGATTTCTTTTCTTAGTTTAGTTGCATTTATACAGTCCCGCCTGCAGCACGTCTCAAACTTCATATGTACATTGTATCACAAATAAAGTTCTAACCTCAACCGGAAAACGATTCATACAGTCCACTTATTTCGAACCATACAACAAATTTGATCCTTCGAGCCGGATAAAGGACAGGATCAGCAGGATCTCAGCCTAATTGTAGTTTGAATTCCGATTTGTGATAATTTGTTTCGCTTGCCAGTACATATAAGTTACGTAATGGAAATGAAGCGTGTTCTCCAACAACGTGGTTTTTGTAAGTCGCAAATCACGCGGGCTTACACTAACGCGGCCAAGGCCATCGAGGCCAAAGAATCGGAGGAAGCTTTGGAGCATCGCCTTTATAGATTAAAAGCAAGTTTTGAGCTTTTTTTGGAGCTGACCGAGGAGCTGTGCCGACACCAGGACGATCCCGATTTTGTCGATCCCAATATCGACTTTGGCGAGTACGAAGATATATATTACCAGACATATAGCTTGCTAGCAGTGGCTACAAGAGGGTTACGGGCATGTGATGCCAACCCACCTCCTGCAGGGGGAGAGCAACTCGATCGTCTGATAGCTGACCAAGCTCAGTTATTGGAAACCATTAAGGGGAAAGATGACAATTCAGGCTTACATTTTGAGAGAATTAAAATTCCCACATTCACTGGTAATTATGAGGACTGGCCTCCATTTAGCGACTTGTTCTTAGGTTCGGTGGACAAAAAGTCGACCTTAAGCAAGTGCCAGAAGTTTCACTACCTAAAGTCTTATCTGGATGGTGAAGCTCTGGGTCTCATCAAACACATCGCAGTTACCAACGACAACTGCACACAGTTTCGATATCTTGATGTAAATTCTCGCAGAAAATTCGTAAATCAAAACAAGTTGTGTTTTAATTGCCTCAGTGGAAAACACATAGTCAAGAATTGTAACTCCAACTTTAATTGTCGCCTTTGCAAGGCGAGGCACCACACATTGGTTCATGTTGAGCAGCCACCCTCTTCTCATAGGCATGTTCACCTAACACAGAGTACGGACGCCAGCCATCTTACCCGAGCGCTAGGATTGCAGACGCTGCTCCTGCTGTTGTTAGCCATCACACTTTGGACGCTGCTTACGTCACCACAACTCAGACACTCTTGCCAACTATACTAGCTACTGTGATCGACGCATGGGGTAATAGGACTACCTGTCGGATGCTGCTCGATACAGGTTCAACCGTCACATTGGCAACAGAAGCATTCATACAAAGAATTGGTGTTCCACGAACACACGCCCGAATCTCATTTGCAGGTCTTGCCGCTAATAGTGCTGGAGTCACTAGAGGGCGCGCCAAGACTCAACTACTTTCGCGGATATCAAACGACTCTGTTGAAGTCACTGCGTTAATCATGAGTGTACCCTTTAGCTTTTCATACAAAATTTGGTTGGGTCATTGCAGGTACCTATTTCGCTGCCAATGACGACACACAGCCCGCACTGTCATTCCATGTTCAAGAAGATTTAGATGTCTTGGTTCGATCTTTCTTGGAGATGGACAACGTTCAGCCGCCCAAGGCTACCATAGAGGCAAGTGATCCAGTTGAACATCACTTCGCTGCAACCCATTCACGCAACAAGGATGGTGCTTATATAGTTCAATACCCATTTAAAGATGGGTCGCCACCAATTAGTCCAACTTTGCCACAAGCCATCCAACGCTTTGGATCGTTGGAGCGTCAATTTAGAAGATCGCCAACACTCAAACAACAATACGATGACTTCATGGAAGACTACTTACGCAGAGGACACATGGAGCTCCTCAAAGATGAGCAAATAGACGAAGACCCAGAAACTTGTGTCTATTTGGCCCACCACGCTGTTTTGAAACCCACAAGTTCGACCACCAGGTGTCGAGTTGTGTTCAACGGGTCTGGAAAAGATGACCAAGGATATTCCCTCAATGACCGCTTACACATAGGCCCACCCATTCAACGAGATTTGTTTGGAGTTTGTATTCGATTCCGTCAACATCGATATGTTCTCTGTGCCGATATAGAGAAAATGTTTAGAGGAATACTGGTGTCACCCAAGCACACCAATTACCAACGCATTGTTTGGCGCTCAGATGAAAGCGCACCCCTTCAACACTATCGATTGTTAACAGTCACATATGGATTGGCTCCATCACCTTTCTTAG
This sequence comes from Lordiphosa magnipectinata, assembly GCA_037044535.1. Taxonomy (NCBI): domain Eukaryota; kingdom Metazoa; phylum Arthropoda; class Insecta; order Diptera; family Drosophilidae; genus Lordiphosa; species Lordiphosa magnipectinata. The sequence goes on from JBAMBO010001918.1 coordinate 538,687, forward strand.
CTGTGAGAGTGTTGAAGCAACTCGCAGATGATTATCGCAGCACCTACCCATTGGCTGCTATTGCTCTATCACGGGATGCCTATGTCGATGACATTCCCACTGGTTGCGACTCCACTGATGAACTCATCGCCCTCAAGGATGAACTTATTCAGTTGCTGGGTGAAGCACACACAGCCATCCCTCAACCGTCTGTTTTGGATACAGACATCAACAGATTGCATCGTTGACGACAGCTACAGGCCATGGTGCAAGGCTTTTGGAAGCGATGGCACACCGAATACTTGACCACGCTTCAACGCAGGAACAAGTGGCAACTGGAGCATCCCAATATCCAGGCTGGCTCACTTGTTGTCATCAAGGAACCGCATCTACCGAAAACCAAGTGGCTGATGGGCCATATAGACGAAGTCCATGCTGGCGAAGACGAGAAGGTCCGAGTGGTCAACATACGGACAGCCAAAGGAATCTACAAGCGCCCAATCACCAAGGTGGCCGTTCTCCCCTTGTTCTGAACATGCGTTCAGGGGGGGCGGTATGTTTAGGAATTAGATGACCTTTAGACCTATTCTTGTGCCAAGTGCTATAATTTCATTGTCTGCTCTTCACCCACCTATTTGTTTGTGAACGCATCGTTTGCTTCCCACTGATCAACAGTTACTGCACACGCATGACAACAGTGTGGGAGGCAAAGATCGCAAGACCTAGCTTCGCTAACACATTGATTTCTTATCTTAGTTTAGTTGCATTTATACAGTCCCGCATGCAGCACGTCTCAAGCTTCATATGTACATTGTATCACAAATAAAGTTCTAATCTCAAACGGAAAACGATCAATACAGTCCACTTATTTCGAACCAGTGACTGTTTCTGCTGCTGGAGGCCACTTTTTGGGCCTTTTTGCTCTCTTTGTTTGACCAATTTTCCTTTAACACCATAAATAAGAATCTGACCCACATCAAAGTGTTCTCCTTAGAACACTTTGTAAAAACCAAAAGAGTGTTAGATGTTAATAATTTCAATTATTATTCTTATACTCCTAGGGAACTTAATCCCCATGCAGTAATCTTAAAGAAACTTCCACAGGAAGTGTATGAGGCAGAGGACATACTGTCCGCCCTCAGCAAGTCCGTTCCAGACTTAAAAGTCTTGTCCGTGAAGCCCTTTAAATCTTCTGGCTTGTACAGATTGAAAAGTCTGACTAGTTGTCCGATATTTTTAAAGTCAAGACCCTACTAAATTGTCGAGTTGTGGTGGAAGGCTTAAAGCAGCAACCCAACCATGCCAAACAATGTTTTAATTGCCAGCGCTTCACGCACGTAGCAAGCAACTGCAAGTTGCCCTACCGCTGCGTCAAGTGCCTTAAAAATCATGCACCTGGCCAGTGCAATATAAAGAAATCAGATGTTCCGTCCGAAAATAATAAAACGCAGTGTGTGAACTGTAAGGGTCAGCACACTGCTAACGAAAAAATCTGCCCAGTCCGTAAGGCTCTGGTAGAAAAACTCAAACAAAAAAAGCAAGTAGTGCAATCTAACCCTCCCCGAGCGGTGAGAAAGGCACAAAATTCGTTAATTAAGAACGGTCAGACCTTTTCGGCCCTCTTCAACAATAATAGTCCCCAATCGGTACCCCAAGCCCAAGCTAAGAAGCAACCCCAGCTTCCCCAAAACTTGGTAATTAGCAACCCTCATCTGGGCCAATATATGGCCAACAGACTGACCGAGCCGCCAAAGGTTATGCCCCAGGCACAAAATAATGCATTCTCCTTTGAGAATTTAAATAGTATGGCCGTCGATGCCTTTGGCAAAGACATTTTCACTTGTGTTGAGGCGATGCAATGCGCCTTCAAAAAACACCCAGCGATCTCCAACGGTAGTGGTGCTGCTGCCAAGCAGCAAAAACAAGCCCTAATCCTTGATTTCATGTTCACCCTTGCCCAAAATTAAAATGACCCGCCTAAAAATCATTTTTCAAAATGTCAACTCCATCGTGTCTCTGCACAAAAGACACAAATTTGATCAATTTATAAGCATCCATAAGCCAGACGTAATGCTCATAGCTGAGCATCGTGTTGGTCGTAAACATAATCCTACTCTGCCCCACTACCAGTTTATTCGCCAAACAGTGCTAGCCACTCACACTAGACATGCGCAACGCCAAGTCACCGATCCTGGCACGTCAGTCGCAATTTGCGTTAAGAACGGTATCAAGTTCAAACGCATAAATATTAGTTCCTGGCGCTACATAGAAGCCGTAGCAATAGAACTGTCCTATGCGGACGCTAGCAGGACCCAACATTCCTGTGTAGCCGTCTCGCTCTTTTAGCGCCCAAATGACCCCCTCCTCGTGCCTGACCTGAATTCCCTTATGCTGAGTTTAACACAGAACTCTAGTAATACCCCTATTTTTATAGGCTGTGACCTAAATGCCAGTTGGCATGTACCCATACATAGTCCCGAACACATTGATGTTAACGGGCGGACGCTTTTCGATTGGCTATCGAGGCAACGCAACTTGGCTCTGTTTCCGGCAAAAGAGCCAAGCCACCAAAATCCTTCCAATAGACACACGTCTATTGACTATTTTATATGCTCAACTTAACTCCCTGTAGATATAGGCTTCGGGTGCGAAACTCTTAAGGATTTTGCGTCTGACCATTTTGGGGTAAAACTTGATATCCGCTTGGGGCGTTTCCGCCTCGAGCACCAAAACCCCAAAATTATTCACAATTTTAATAGAATCGATTCTTTAATGTGGAATGCCACTTTGCTGAGAAACATTAGATCGATACCGATAGATAGAAACCAAAGTCCGTCCGATATAGATATTCATGTAGAAAACCTAAATGTAGCTCTTGGAATAGTGCTGGAAACACCAGAAGCCATTCCCAAAATAGAAATAGATCCGTCCAAACCCAACCGAACAGTTCGTCTGAGCCTCTCTTGCCTCGCGCAAATCAAGCACAGGCGCAACCTTAGACGTTTCCTATATAGGCGGCAACTCACACTTTCCGCTAGTGAGAAGGCACACATTAAATCAACTCTACATATAAAACAGTTTGTCCTGACTGACTGACTGATTGGCAATCAACGCAGAGCTCCAACGGTACGAGATAGAAGGCTGAAATTTGGACAGGAGTTTCCATTTGTGGTGAAAGTGCGTACTAAGACGGGGTTTTGGAAAATTCCAACCGGAAAAGCCGGAAAAGCGTCGGAAAAGTTTGTATGGGAAAAATTTTGTTTTCAATCCGATTGACATGAAATTTGGTTTGTAAACGTAGTACGCGAAATAATTCGACACGTGTTTTCCCGATTTTGGAAAATTCGCCAAGGTGGAAAATGGCCGGAAAATTCGGCATGCAAAAACTATTTTTCATCCGATTGAGTTGAAACTCGGTTTGTGAGGATAGAATACGAAATAATTTGAAATGTGATTTTCCAATGTCGGAAAATCCGCCTCCCAGGCGCGAAAATTCCCGGAAAATTCTGTAGGCAAAAAACTATTTTTCATTCGATTCGCTTGAAACTCGGTTTGTAAGGATAGAATACGAAATTAAGTGAAATGGGGCTGTAACGGAAACGATAACGATAACGATAACGACATCGGTAACGGGAGCGGGAACGGTTACGGTAGCGGAACGGTCACGGTGGGTGGAAAGTGGGTAGGATGTGAGTGGGAATAGGAGGGAAAACTCAGCAGCAAAGTCGTTACAGGGAAAAGACAAAGTAGTAAAACGTTGAATTCAAGCTGATGTATGTAAGATTCGCTTTGTGGGCTCTACGGCGAACTCAAATTAAAAAGGCTATACTGATGGCGGCGCAGCGAAGCTCGACGGGTTGTATGCTAGTATCTTATAAAAGAATTGTCAATACAAATTAATCTTCAAATTGAGATTAGCCACCTCAAATCCATTGAGAATCGGGTCCAACATCTGAATCCGAGCGACATTAGCCTGAAGACTCTTCGTCAAACAGTCTCAAGCGATTCGCAGCTCAAGTCCGATATTTTACAATCTCCTATAGAACATAAAGATATAGATATAGAAGTGGCCCCTCTCATAACGACTCAGGTGGAAAAAATCAATGCACTTGCCTGGTCGTTTGAGAGGGTGCACAAGCAAAATGACAACATGTCGTCTGTTAGTCCTGAACTCAGGGCACATGCCGACCATGTTGACAGAGAAGTAGTGAACTTTGTTCGCACGCCTCAGGCCTCTGCCCAACACATAGTTAACTTCGACTCTAATCAAAATGCTGATGGCGAATGGCGCGGGGCAGAGGACCTTGACTTCACAAATGCCGAGCAACTCCTAGAATGGGTCAGATTTAAGAAAAGCAAGAAGACACTAGGGCCTGATGGTTCTAGCAATTTCCTCCTTAAGAGATGCAATTTGCCAGTTCTCAGGTACCTAGCATCTATCATTAATCACTGCTATAACTTTGGCTACTTTCCCACTAGCTGGAAACGTAGTAGGGTTATGCCTATACCTTTTTTCCTTCTGGCTGTTACATACTTTAGCAGAAACTTAATATACTCTGTGTACCTTTGATACAGAGTATAAAAAACCCGAAATTAGATCTCGACATCCCCACCAAAACGTAATTTGCGATTTTGCACAAAAATTTTCTGTTAAGCTTATAATCAATTTTGAAAATCTGATAAACGGAATATTTGTATTTGTTTATATCTTCATTAATTAATATCTTTTTAACTATAAAAGTCTCCAACATTTGGAAAGCGCCAAAATTTAAGTTATGTTTTGGGCAACAAAATGGTTATTCGTAGAAGCTATGTATATCATAGTGGTTAACACTGAGAAATATATGAACTTTATAACGACCTTTTTTCGCGGAGCGGGCGCAGGTCGCCGTTGCCAGGGTTTGTCATAGATATCATTTGTTTCTGGGACGCTTGGTTCTTGTTTGCTGAATTCGTTCACCCGCCCGAATAAGTAGACACCGGGTTGTTCGTTGGTATTAGCTTATTTATTGGCGATTCTCTCGGAGGATGGTCTCAATCCCTGTCGTGTCGTTGCGTTTTCTTCCGGATGCCTCGATCTTGCTGAATCGGGCCAGGGCCGCTCTGTTGGAACGCGCCTACCCGCGTGTGCCGTGGCTGAACCCTACAGGATGCAGTACGTCAATATTGTTGGACTCGGCCAGGAAGCCGATTCGGAAACCTCACTACGGGAGTTCCGAAGATTGCGTCGGTTCTTTGCCGGATGCAGTGCGTCACTCTTGTTGGACACAGCCAGCGAGCCGATTCGAAAACCGCAGGGTGAGAGTTGGACTGGCAAGCGACGGTGGTATTCAACTTGGAATCCCTTCCAGACACAGATGGCGATTCTGAAATCGTACTATTGACCCCAAGGCATCCTTAAATAGGTAGTCGAACTCGCTCTCTTTGCTTACTTCTTAGATGTCAGTCTGTGAACAACATGGAGCAATGAGTATTAGAGATAAAATTTGTGCTGCCTCTCAATTTTGACTGACTTTATAGTGCCACATAGGAAATCACAGTGGTAAGAGCGAGACGGCCATATTCCCAAATGTAGCCAGAGAGCGTAAGTGAGATCGAACAGCAGCGAAAATTTTATCTCTAATACTCATTGCTCCATGGTGAACAACAGTTGCGAGCGACGCATCTCCGCGGACGAATTTTTTGTGTTCTGCTTCTTAGTTCGCTCTCACGCTCTCTTTTGTATTTTTATAAGAAGTTGTGAGAGAGCGAGTGCGGCTACCTAGTTAAGTATGCCTTGGTTGATCCCTTTGGTTGATCCGCTCCTCCAAATTGTTGACTCGACCGATGCCATGGAGCAATGAGTATTAGAGATAAAATTTGCGCTGCCTCTCAATTTTGACTGGCTTAAGCGATAGTGCCTTATAAACATTGTTTAGATACTTTATAGTGTCACTTAGGAAATCACAGTGGTTAGAGCGAGACGGCCACATTCCCAAATGTAGCCAGAGAGCGTAAGTGAGAGGGAACAGCTGACCGAGGCAGCGCAAATTTTATCTCTAATACTTATTGCTCCATGCCGATGCCGCGCACTGAGTCACTGGCAAGTGCGTTGATGCTCTGTTTTTATAGGCTGCTGGGCGCCGTCGTCGGTGGCAGCGAGCGCAGCTGATCGTGGCAGAGCGCGCGATTTCGATAACAATGGCGGACTGCCTATCGACAGCTGTCAGCGATCGAGAGATGGCGCGCGTTTGAATGTGCGCGCCTGTTTGAATTTTTTATTTAACTTATTCTAGGTAAATTATATTGTTGGACTTCATGTTACCTAGTCAAATTATACTAAAGAGAAAGCAAAGCTTACTTTGTTTGCCGAAGTTTTAATACACTTGAAAAAGTTCGCTTCAACTGTAAGCGATTTCGACCAAACTTTGCAGATCAGCTTAAAAACATATGATATTAACAATGACCGAGTTTGAGAGCGCTTATATTAAAAACAAAAAAGTTTTTATCACTAAAACCCATTTTCCGACCGAACATTTATTTGGCAGCTACAAGAAGTAGTCATCAGAAGATTATAATACACTTTTCAAGTGTATAATAATAATAATATTAATAGAGGAAAGCTTACTTCGGATCGATCGAAGTTTATATACCCTTGTAGCTTGTATAATTTTTATCAATAAGTAGCCTGATTCCACTGACACAAGTATGTACATTCGGCCAAATGTACACATTTTTGACAAGGGTTCCTACATACATTTTCGTTGAAGACATAAAAGTTTTTATCACTAAAACAACATTTTCGACCGATGGTTCCTATGGCAGATATATGCTATAGTCATCCGATCTGGCCGGTTTCGACAAATGTGCAGCGCATTTGTAACAAAAGACTTCGTGCAAAGTTTGGTTAAGATAGTAGTTTCCTAGGCCGAGGTGCGAGTCTCAGTCTCTCCAAGGTCTCCCATAGCAAAATTTATATGTTGCTGGGACTTCGGGACAGAGAAAACCTAGCCCTCCCTTCACGGCCACTGCCACACAACGGCCGAATAAATCCCAGCCCCCCTTTCCTCTATGCTACAGCCACTCCGCCGGCCTTCCCCCCCATGTTGCCGCTAACCACCCGAATCCACCCGGTCTTAGCCTGTGAGCCGTCGCGGAAAACCCAAGGACGGTGCACTGGAAAGACCCCAAAGCGTCCAACGCCCACGCCGCACACGCAGAGTTCCCTCTCGAAAACGTGTACGGGCAGTCGTTTGTCGCCCGGTGGAGTCAGGGTCGCTAGTTCCAACCTGTCTTAGCCAGTGAGCCGTCGCGGAAAGCCCAAGGACGGTGCACTGGAAAGACCCCAAAGCGCCCAACGCCCACGCCGCACACGCAGAGTTCCTTCTCGAAAACGTGTACGGGCAGTCGTTGGTCGCCCGTTGGAGTCAGAATCGTTGGACCCAACCGGAGGAGTTAGCAGCTGAGTAGCGCATTTGCCAAAAACATGTACACGGGAGTTGTCGCTTGTACATTATTAATAACTTAACAACTTTATTTAAACTTTGTTCCCTTCCTGTTGTCTCCTAACCGCACTTTTTGTCAAATCCCTACTCCTGTGTACTGAGACCCTAGCCAGCTTACCCGTTTCCTCCGTCCGCCTGTCCTGGATCCTCCTGGATCTCGCCTCCCCACGCTCACTTCTGCTCGGGTCACAGGTGGGGCTCCTCTGTTCTCGCCTTCTCTTGCTTAGCGCGTCCGTCCGTTTCTAGTCGCCAAACTTGATTCCTCAACACGTCCGTCCGTTTCTAGTCTCCAAACTTGATTAATTCGTTTTCGCCAATTTTCGAGCCTTGACCCAATTTCGGCTTGCGCGCTGTCGATCTTCGGCTTTGGTGTCGACGTCGCTGCTCTGGCTGTGTGTCGAGCGTATGCCACACGACGATCGTCCTCTCTTTTGCACGCCAGCCTTGGCCTATGTTCGCCTATCCTCTGTCGACCCGCGGTTAAGGCTTGCGTCGGCGTCGCTGCCCGTGGCCGTGTGTCAGGCGCATGCAGCGCTCGCTCTCTCTCTCGTTCTCTCTGCTTTTCGTCAGGCAGCCTTGGTCCATGTTCGACTGCTGCTGTCGGTGCGTGTTCGATCGCCCATGTTCGACCACCTGCAAGGCTTGTAACGGCAAGTTCCTCCCTTCCCCCTCATGCCCATCGTTGGCAACTACGCAGTTAACGCAGCTGCGTAAGGTCAGTGATGGGACGGTAGTTAGTGTTGAGCGGATTTTGGCGGGTTTTGCTGGCTATTTAACTAACTGGCAAACTAAACTTTAACTATGATTTCATTGGACTTCCTGGCGATCAAATTACTACAAACTTAAGTACCATGATGAGTAAGAAATGTGAGGTCGTATTTTACGAATCCTCACAATAGCTGTAAAATTGACGGAGGAGATAGCAGAGAAACAGACGGACGGACAGACGGACGGACAGACGGACATGGCTATATCAACTCAGCTCGTCATGCTGATCAAGTATATATATACTTTGTGTGGTCGGAGATGCTTCCTTCTATGCGTTATAAACATCTCGACAATTTTAATATACCCTCTACAAGGGTATAATAATATTGAGAAATTATCACTGAGAATGTGTCACTTCAGGTAGAAATAATGTACTATTATTACATATAAAAATGTTCCGAGCTCCTGGGGCGACGCAGTAAATTCAATTAAATATAAGTACACCTATACCTTGTTTAACGGCCGTCTTGTTTTACGGCATACTTAAAGGGCTCACTATACTTACCACCAATTTTCACTTAGCGGTTTTTTTTACCTCACTTGTACGCTGTTTGCACTCCGGTCGTACGACCTGTTTTGGTATTTTTTTGCCTGAGACTGGTCGTCCGGACATACAAAATTATGGCAGTTCACTTTGAATTTAGGACGGTCTTAGACTCTACGACCGAAAAAAATCAGTGCTGCCAGACCGTATTTACCCCAAAAACGTGACAGCCTTGTGAATTTTTATCCATGGCTATCGGAATATGCACCCGCGAGCATTTGAAAAAATTCTTCCAATTGGGCAGGAGTTGCCTTGGGTACGTCAGCCTCCCAAAAGCACCCGAAACTTTACTTCAAATATAAAATACATAGCTAATAGATTAGCTAATGATTTATTCAAATGGGAATTATTATTGTTACATGCATCCATAAAGCTCTTAGAATCAGCGCTGCAAACCGGATTTGAACCGAACCGGTTAACCCGGAATTCCGGCTTTTTTTGTACTGTGAAACAAGCCCTGAACCGAACCACGGCGACGAAAATAGATGAAACCTAACCCATTCCGAATCGAAGTTAAAAAAAAATTAAAGACATTATATCAGTGGTGTCCAAAATGCCAAAAGCCTTTCCCATGGGATAGGAACTCATAATTCTACGGGCGTCGCAGCCGACACACGTATAGAGAGAGAGAATACGTGTGTTCTATAAATAGTACGCTAGGGGGCTTGCTCTCTTACGATGCGAGTGTTCGTCTTTTTGTTCTCAAGAGGCATTTGTTCGTTTGCTTGTTGCTCATGTGACGTTTACTTCGTGATTCGCTAATACGCACACAAGCTCAATGCTTGATTGTGTGTGTTTGGACACCACTGCATTAAATTCATTTGGGTACTCTTGCATTTACGTAACAACAGAGTCGACAATTAGAAATATATCAATACAGAAAGTCGGTCAAACCCGACAAACACATACATTTGTATTTACGTATACACTTTATTGGGCTGGTACTTACATTTACACAAATCCAAAATATTATTTGTACTTTTGGTACAGAACATAAACAGCAACTAAATCAGAAACAACTGGCACAATATCTTCGATTTGCGATTTTCTCCTATTCGCACTCCCAATGAGTACCAGCATATGTAAGAAAATAAGTGTGTCTTTATTAATGATATTCTTGTAGTTGGTTATCCATGTGTGTAGTGTGTTAAGTATGAAGTACGGCTTAATTTCGGCTGATAAACGACTAACGACTGAACTCTGCTTACCACGGCGACGACAGTTGACCGACTGATAACGATGACTGCAGACCTATCGATTAGGAAGCCTACCGCCTTAACAGGGATGCCACCTCGGTGCATGCATGTCCGTTCACCATCTTATATACACTGCTCGCCACTTGAATAGGACACCCTGTATGCTCTCTTAAAAACTGCTCGTAAATCGAAAACGAAATGGTAGAATAACGGTATTTTTTGCATATTATCTTTGTGCAAGCATTCTTAGCTCTTTCTGGTATATTCCAAGTTTTGGAGTAGAACCGTTATAAAAGTTTTTGCACTTTATGTGAGCACTCGCAAAAATTCAATGGAATTTTTGCGCCACTTGAATAGAACATGCATTTTATTTGGTCGGTATCGTTGACACGTGTACATAAATTTTGGTTTACTTAAACTTTTTGCTTTAATTGAAGTGTATATAAAATTTAAAAAAAATTAAAATGGGGCGTGGCACTTCATTATCTGAGTCGGAGAAAGGAAAAATCCAAGCTTACAAGGATTCTGGCCTTTCTATTGCCAAAATAGCAAAAAAAAGTCGACAGGAGCCGTCACGCCATAACAAATTTTTTAAATAATGAGGCTAATTATGGTAAAAACATGAAGGGCCGCAGCCACAGTGTGCTTACCATCGCGGACAAGCGACTTATATTAAGAGACGCTTCCAATTCGCACGACTCTTTGGCCAAGATAAGGGAAAAATGCAACGTTAAAGCAAGTTTGACAACCATGCGTCGTGTTATTAATAATGCTACACACCTGAAGAGACTAAAAATCAAGAAGAAGCCACCTCTTAACCCGGCTCGGAAGTTACAACGCCTTGATTTCGCGCGCGCACATGTCACCTGGTCTTCGGAGTGGCAACGTGTTGTCTTTTCGGACGAAAAAAAAGGTTAATTTGGAGGGCCCCGATGGCTACAGCTACTATTTTCATGATCTTCGAAAAGAACCACACCATCTTGATAAGTTGCATAGCAGTGCTGGAGGTATTATGGTATGGGGGGCCATTTCCTATTATGGCACCTGTGAGCTTAAATTTATTCCAACCACCATGAATGCGTTGTGTTATAATGGGATATTGGAAGAGGCCTTTCCACACTTTCAAACTCTTTTTGCAAATCTAAAATGGATTTATCAACATGATAATGCCCCTATACATACGGCCCGGATTGTTAAATCGTATATAGCGAGCCAAAACGTGGAGTTATTAAATTGGCCACCCTATTCACCGGACTTGAATATCATTGAGAAGGTGTGGGGATGGCTAACACGTGAAGTATTTGGATCAGGTCAGCAATATTCGAGCGTTCCCGAACTAATTGCAGCTATCAAATTAGCATGGGGCTCGATATCGTTGAATTATTTGGGAAAATTGTATGCATCCCTTCCAGACCGAATGTGTGAGGTTTTGGAGAAAAAACGAGGCTCAACACACTATTAAAAACTTTTTTTTGGTTTAAAAACATGTTAGTAATTTCTTATTTAAGTAATATTGTTATTTGAAAAGGATTGAAATATTCTTAAATGGTTTTTAGATAAAGTGTCCTATTCAAGTGGTGCAAAATGAAGACTCAAAAATTTGTTACTTATTGGTTAAAAATGTTTTTTGTATACTTACAACTTTTGAATAATTTTGTAATTTTCGTCTAATTACTACATTTAAATAAACTTTATAAAAAAACAAAAACTATTTTCCTAGATGGCTTGGTTTAGCAGCAATTAACGATAGAAAATCGACTTTAGAGGTGTCCTATTCAAGTGGCGAGCATGTATATGTAAAACAATTTAAATATGTGAGGAATCAGCTCGTGCTATTGTATGAACATTCATCTTTGCCTTTCATCAAAACTGTGGGAGATATGACTTTTTGCAAATTCCGGGGGCGGGAGGGGGCGTGGCAAAAATTGAAAATAAACTTGAACTGCCTGCAAGTGTAAGAAATATATGTCCCATACATGTCAAACCTCTATCTCTTACCATCTCCGAGATTTCTTCGTTCATACGGACGAACGGACAGATGGACATGGCTATATCGACTCAGCTGTTGATGCTGATCAAGAATATATATACTTTATAGGCTCGGAGTTGATTTCTTCTAGCTGTTACATACTTTTGCACAAACTTGTGTAACTCTATGTAACTTTCGTACAGAGTATAAAAATGCTTAAAATTGACAAAGAATAATTTAAAACAGCTAAGCAATGTCAAATTAATAGCTAGAATTGCAGACTCCTCAATAGTTTCCGGCTTCCAAATTTACAAAATAGCTAAATCTGGAGGGAAAAATAGCTAAATTGGCGGCGCCGCCAAAAATTTGGAGCAAAGAAGAATCGCAACAGAAAGTCATAGAAAACATACAAGGTGTGAGAATGTGTGAAGCAATGACGAAAATTTAATATTTAATATTTTTGATCATATCATTGTTCAAAAAAGTTCCAAGTGTGACGAATAAACACCAATCGATGCCTCAATTTTGTGAGTGAAAGACTAATTAAAGTGCATACGAGAAAGCATAATCAATGTTTTGGAGAATCGGTAAGTTTGGAAAAAATATGTTTAAGAATATGTTTGTGTGCATGAATGTAGCTATGTTGTCTGTCCAAACATGGTTAGCTAAATATTTGTATGTATGAATGCATGTAAGAATGCAAACACGGCCGTCTATTTTTAAGCGTGCGGTGTACTCGTGATTCATTTGAAAAACAAATGAATTGCCAATAAATATAGCATAATATTTTCTGTATTATTTTAAATTGGTATCTATCGAAGTCGATTGTTTCAGTCATCAAGACCGCGGCATAAATGTCAAAATTTTTTTAGATGGCGGAATGAAGATTCATTCGCTTGCAATGAAGGAAGTACATATCCAGCACACGAACCAAAGTCAATAAACCTCGAACCTCAAGTTTCCGAACCTAAACCGTTGGTAAATTTTGGTTCGAACCTGCAAACCAGAGGTTCCGAAAAAATTTTTGCGTTTGCAGCCCTGCTTAGAACTGGCTCTGATTAATAATATGCTAATTGGAAGTCACATAGCTGGTGGCTAATGTGATGCCGTCCCAGATTTCCGTTCGCCGCCTTGGGTACTCGTCATAGCCGTCACCGTGGCCGTTGTAACCGCCTTCGGCTTAATCTCCACGGATTTGGCTGTGGGCAGTCATGCTCCTTATCCGACTCGGTGGTCTCACGGATTAGCTGCAAAGGCGTCAACAGCTGGCGTAGATATCACAGATCTCATTCACATAGCGATTAAACCATAGCCGGCCAGCCATAGCTACCAGGAGCCGAAGTCAGTCGTGTTTTTACGCAAACGCGAGCCGAACTCATGATTGTGTGAATCGGTGAACACTGAATTGTAAGTAAAACGGCTGTAGTCTGGAGAGAGCTCTCTTGCCCACCAACACAAGCGCACTTTTTGGTCCTCTCAATTTGGACACAACTGGATTAAACACATCCGGCTTATAGGCATGATGGCCAGCTCCGGTAACGATTTTAATGTCCACCATTTTGCTGCCCCATTGGAATTTTATCATCTCGTCCGAAAAGGAGTCGATCCAAGAGCGAGAGCCGTATATGTAAAGTAATGGGTATGTCTCTACGCACATCTTTGTTGAGACTGATAATTGGGTGCTTGGTCCAGCCAAAGGGTTGCATCATGGCAGACTGGCAGATTGATGTCCTCCTCAACGGTGCTGTGAAATTCACGCATTATGGTTCTGATTAGACGGCGCTTTTTAATTGTTTCCATTCCCTTTAAATCAGTTCATCCTCACTAGCCAAGTTTTTAATTATATTCACAACCATCTGCATCTCTGTAGTCCCGTAACGAATGTTATTTTCCATTTTGTAGACAAATGTTCCAAATTTAACACGGAAATTCCAATTCAATTTAAAGTAATCAATAAACAGCTGATTAACGTTTGCGACTATTTGCGACTGTTCGCTCAATTTAAACACCTAAAAGGTCGTAGCCCCAGAAAAAGTCGTAGGACCGCGGTGTAAATTCGATATTAACTACAGCAAAATTAAATTTGTTAACAACTTCCAAATCGGCCAAAAACGCAATAGTGTTAAAATACTTGCTAGTTAAGAAATACTTTCGAGTTTAGAAAGGAAATATCACCGGTAATTGATCACATGTTAACACGCAAGCCATGGGACCTGCATGCAGTAAAACATGTAAAATTGGCTCAAACTCTTGCTGCTCCAGGAGGAGCAGGGCCAAGCTTCTCTCAATCTCTTGGCGTGTGTGTGCTTATAATTTTTCATACAAGAGAAAGGGACCTACAGTTTAAAGGCCTGTTCTGAGAAGCGCGGAAAATAAATTTTTATGACGCACTCCATATAAAAACAAGAAAGAAAATCGGTCAAGCCCGACTATTACATATGTACTCTGTACCCTTACACTCGCATTTGCTCATTAGTCAAACGGCCAGATAACACCCCGCGCACAACGCGGTGCGCTCTCTAATTTTCACTCCCTCTCTCTCTTTCTCTCTCGCACTAAGATTGCCTGTGTAGAACGGTTAGGGTATGTTGCTGTGGTTATTGGTGGGGGGGTGGTTGCTGTTAACTGGCGGTTTTTTGCCCATAACTTGAGTATCGTTCATCCGATCTTTATCATTCCTTCAGCAAATCGATAAATAATTTTGATTACGATATCTCTAGAAGGTACGAACCATCTATCACCAAAACTGTAAAAGATACACGTTTTTTCCAAATTGCGGGGGCGGGAGGGTGCGTATCAAAAGTTGAAAATAAACTTGATCTGCCTGCAAGTGTAAGAAATATATGTCCATACATGTCAAACCTCTATCTCTTACCATCTCTGAGATCTCTTTGTTCATACGGACGGACGGACAGACGGACAGCAGACAGACGGACAGACGGACATGGCTATATCGACTCGGCTGTTAATGCTGATCAAGAATATATATACTTTATAGGGTCGGAAATGATTCCTTCTCTCTGTTACATACTTTTGCACAAACTTAATATACTCTATGTACCTTCGGTACAGAGTATAAAAACAGTGGCGGAAACTTTCTGCTGCGGAATTTAGTTTCTGTATTCTGAGACGCGCTAAATAAATAGACACTTGGCCTATCGATAGTTGACGTATCGATAGCGGTGTGTGTCGTGAGTGGATTGAATGAACAGCTGTTGCCCTTACGAAAATAAAAGCAGCTCATTATTTTGACGTCAAAATCGACAATGCACGGAGAGATTCAATCACGAGGAATCTATAAGCTAAGGGCCACAAATCAGCCCAAGAAAGTTTCGAAATCCGCACTGGAGTGCCATACCCCTAAAATCGTCTCCAATGCCAACGGACGCAGGCTTGGTGACATCCCAACCCGGTCATCAAGTTTACCATCACCGCGGACCAGCTAAAAATAGAGTTGGATAGCGATGCGACTGCTGTGGGCAGCATTGCCAGCTCCAGCGGTGTGGGCGTGGCTGTCAAACGTGAACGCCAGGAATGGGATTTTGAATTTACGGCAAATAAAACAATAATATGGTATGAAAACTAAAAATATATTCCAATCTTTAGCATTTCACTTGAGAGCCAAAATGATGGCACAGCCCAAATCCATGATTTGCAGATACTCCGAGCCGCCGTCCTGGAGACGATAGCAGCATTCCTACAAAGAAATGCATATTCAACCAACTTTGAATCAAGCATCAAAAGTGCTACTACCCCCCATGTTGTCGCATATCTTGGCATTCGTCAGGGCCGCATGAAGCACTATGTACTCTACAAACTGCTTCAGCTGACCCACACTGTAGGCCGATGACCCAATCTCTTGTACAAACTTCTCCAAACGATTACAGTTGCCCGAACGGCAGAGTTTCAAATAATCCTTCAAGTAGTAGTCCGGGATTATGCGGGCATATCTCAAGCAGATCAGCCTTGTTGACGACATGCTCGACCCCATTAAGATGATGGCAGGACGCATATCATCTCCCAATATCCGTAAAATAGACTTGTCGGCCTCCTCCTCGATCTGCACCTGCTCCAAGTGTGTCTCAAACGGGCAATAATTTGATCCTCGCCCAACGCCTTGAACCGGAATTTGATGCCGCTACATCCATCAACATACATATCTGTGTTCCTGGGGTCCTTGCGCAGCTTAATTAAACTATTTTTGTCAAAACAAAACCACTTTCAATTTTTGTTTGTAAGCAAAACAAAACAAAACAGCTGACCACCAGTGTGGCCGTTTCTGTATTTGGTCTCTTTGGCTTATATATGGGCTCACTAATAATTTATGAGGATGCTGAATTTATTATGTGCAATTTAGCGAGCTAAATTTTCCGCGCTTCTCAGAACAGGCCTTAACGCTGAATCCGAACGGCAATAGTTAGAGAATTTGTGCTTTTTCATGGCTACTTACTTCACAGCTGGCGCCAGTAGCTGATGAAGGTGACCGGGTTTATAAAAGCTTTTTTCTAAAGAAAGAAAAAACTTTTTCTATTGGATGGTCCGAGGCGGGATCGAACCCACAACCTCCCGCACCAGCTACACATACAACTGGTACGCCACACCCGGCGACGTGCAGTACATCCATGAAAAAACACGTAAAACTATTTCCTTAGGTGTCATATTGGAAGTTTTACGTCGTTTGAATGGAGGAGAAAAAGGATCACAGGTTTGCTCTGCAATGATCTTGGTCAAATCTACTGTTCAAACTATAAGAGTGAATGAAAAAAGATAAAAGATCTGTTGAGGAACGCAGCTCCTGTGAAAAGAACTGGTAGGAACACGCATTAAACTAAGAAAGTAGAGCATATTACAAAATATCTGTTCACACTATGCATGATAGACCTTTGCAGTTGAATCATTGAATGCCAAAGAAGACGAGAAAAGTCCAAGTTTTAGGGCAAGCCGGGGTTGGTTTGACAATTTCAAAACGCTCTTCTACTAACATAACATAAGGCTGAAAGGTGAGGATGCAAACTCTGATGTGGACGCTGCAAATGAATATCCAACCGTGTTAAAGGAGATCATCAGTAATGGTGAATATGTAGGTGATCAAGCATTCAATGCTGATGAGACTGGATTTTACTAAAAAAGAATGCCAGACCGGTCGTTCTCAAGCAGAGAAGGATCTATTTGTGGACACAAGTTTTCAAAAGAGCGTTTGACATAACTTCTCGGTTCCAATCCATCTGGTGATTACAGATGAAAACCTTTATTGATTTATTTGTCAGAGAATCCGGGTGCATTGAAAAATGTCGATTAAAAGCAGCTTCCAGTAATTTGGCGTTCAAACAAAAAGGCATGATGACTAAAATAATGTTTGAGGAATCGTTTCATAAATGATTCCGACCGGAGGCGAAATTTATCCCAAAAGGCTTTACTGTTGGTAGATAACGCACCCTCCTACCCAACCGGCCTTCAACATTCGTCTGGAAACACTAAAGTAGAATTTCTGCCAAAGAAAGCAACGGCAATCACACAGCCAATGGATCAAGGTGCAATTTCTACGTTTAAAACTCATTATTTGCAGAAAACATTTCGCGTACTTTTAAATTCAACAGGCAACAACAACTTTTCAATGACTGACTTTTGGAAAAAATTCAGCTTAAAAGATGCTCTAAAGGTTATCGATCAGTCGTGAAATTAACTTAATTCAAAGCATAGGTATAAATACCTGGGTACTTCCAAACAGTGGCCCTAAGTCAAATAAATAAACGTAAGTTAGTGTAACTAAATTATATTTCATGTGTATGTTTTAACGTTTATGTTTATGATTATCAAACCTTCCAGTTTAAGCAGGCTCGAGGTCACGCTATGTTTGCAAATAAGCTTTTACAGGGACACACAACACCACAAAGGAGGTGAGTGCAAGTGAATGTGTGCAGCAAGGTCTGCAAGTGAGCCAGTGCCAGAAAAAGACTGCCAACCAGTGTGTGAAAAGCAGAAAGAGAATGCCTTAATAAGAAAACAGTGAAAGTGACACTTATTTCAAGCAAAAAAAAAATAAATTAAACATGAGTAGAAAATTCGTCAGAGAATGAAACGTCCGAAAAGTTAAAGTGTCGCCCTATATGTCGGATCCGAAAGCAAAGACGAACCAGTGTGACGATATGGCCATCGCGAGTGTACTCGCGAAGTTGAAGGCGGACAACGACGAGATGGGCGCAACTCCTGCAGCAGCAAAAGGAGCAGCATGGCAGCGCCGTCAAGCTGCAGATGCATGAACTGGGCCTCAAACCCCAGATAAGGACGCTACGAGTCCCTACCGGTGTCGGACGATGAGTCCGACCAAGAGGAAGAGGCTGGTGAGTTCCCCTCGCTGGCCCAAGCCAAAAAGAAGAAGAGGCGAAACACCAAATCGCCTTTAAAGGACCCACAGCCTTCGACTTAACACGACATGGATGTGGAAGTAATTGAGGACGATCCGGCACAGCAAGGCGGGGCACCAGCATCGCCAAGACCGGCAGGACCACCATCAGCCCAACCCAAAAGGAAGCTGGCACATCAAGTCGGGGCATTAGCAGCGCCAAGACCAGCAGGACCAGCCCATCAACAGCAGCAGCCGCCGAAGAAGGAAAAAGTAAACATGCCGATCATCGCTGTTTACAATGTAAACCCAAAGGTTTTGACGGGTAAGTTGAGCCAAATTATGATTGACCAATTTTCCCTTAACATCATGAATAAGAATCTGACCCACATCAAAGTGCTCTCCTTAGAACACTTTGTAAAAACCAAACCAAGATGTTAATAATTTCAATTATTATTCTTATACTCCTAGGGAACTTAATCCCCATGCAGTAATCTTAAAGAAACTTCCACAGGAAGTATATGAGGCAGAGGACATACTGTTCGCCCTCAGCAAGTCCGTTCCAGACTTAAAAGTCTTGTCCGCGAAGCCCTTTAAATCTTCTGGCTTGTACAGATTGAAAAGTCTGACAAGTTGTCCGATATTTTTAAAGTCAAGACCCTACTAAATTGTCGAGTTGTGGTGGAAGGCTTAAGGCAGCAACCCAACCATGCCAAACAATATTTTAATTGCCAGCGCTTCACGCACGTAGCAAGCAACTGCAAGTTGCCCTACCGCTGCGTCAAGTGCCTTAAAAATCATGCACCTGGCCAGTGCGATATAAAGAAATCAGATGTTCCGGTCGAAAATAATAAAACGCAGTGTGTGAACTGTAAGGGTCAGCACACTGCTAAAGCCAAAATCTGCCCAGTCCGTAAGGCTCTGGTAGAAAAACTCAAACAAAAAAAGCAAGTAGTGCAATCTAACCCTCCCCGAGCGGTGAGAAAGGCACAAAATTCGTTAATTAAGAACGGTCAGACCTTTTTAACAATAATAGTCCCCAATCGGTACCCCAAGCCCAAGCTAAGAAGCAACCCCAGCTTCCCCAAAACTTGGTAATTAGCAACCCTCATCTGGGCCAATATATGGCCAACAGACTGACCGAGCCGCCGAAGGTTATGCCCCAGGCACAAAATAATGCATTCTCCTTTGAGAATTTTAATAGTATGGCCGTCGATGCCTTTGGCAAAGACATTTTCACTTGTGTTGAGGCGATGCAATGCGCCTTTAAAAAACACCCAGCGATCTCCAACGCTAGTGGTGCTGCTGCCAAACAGCAAAAACAAGCCCTAATCCTTGATTTCATGTTCACCCTTGCCCAAAATTAAAATGACCCGCCTAAAAATCATTTTTCAAAATGTCAACTCCATCGTGTCTCTGCACAAAAGACACAAATTTGACCAATTTATAAGCATCCATATGGCTGGAATGACACTTTCAATTTTTAGGGACAATTTTAGGCACAATTTTCCGTCTATGAAGAAAACTTGTAGGTGTACGCGAATTAAAGTATGCTTGAATTGGCCTCAAAATGTTTTTTAAGAGGCTGAGATGAAACGCAGCATCGACTTTTGTCCATTAACGAAAAATTGCGACAATAATTGTCCCTAAAAATTGAAAGTGTCATTCCAGCCTAAGCCAGACGTAATGCTCATAGCTGAGCATCGTGTTGGTCGTAAACATAATCCTACTCTGCCCCACTACCAGTTTATTCGCCAAACAGTGCTAGCCACTCACACTAGACATGCGCAAAGCCAAGTCACCGATCCTGGCACGTCAGTAGCAATTTGCGTTAAGAACGGTATCAAGTTCAAACGCATAAATATTAGTCCCTGGCGCTACATAGAAGCCGTAGCAATAGAACTGTCCTATGCGGACGCTAGCAGGACCTAACATTCCTGTGTAGCCGTCTCGCTCTTTAAGCGCCCAAATGACCCCCTCCTTGTGCCTGACCTGAATTCCCTTATGCTGAGTTTAACACAGAACTCTAGTAATACCCCTATTTTTATAGGCTGTGACCTAAATGCCAGTTGGCATGTACCCATACATAGTCCCGAACACATTGATGTTAACGGGCGGACGCTTTTCGATTGGCTATCGAGGCAACGCAACTTGGCACTGTTTCCGGCAAAAGAGCCAAGCCACCAAAATCCTTCCAATAGACACACGTCTATTGACTATTTTATATGCTCAACTTAACTCCCTGTAGATATAGGCTTCGGGTGCGAAACTCTTAAGGACTTTACGTCTGACCATTTTGGGGTAAAACTTGATATCCGCTTGGGGCGCTTCCGCCTCGAGCAACAAGACCCCAAAATTATTCACAATTTTAATAGAATCGATACTTTAATGTGGAATGCAACTTTGCTGAGAAACATTAGATCGGTACCGATAGATAGAAACCAAAGTCCGTCCGATATATGTAGATCCATCCGATTGACATGAAATTTGGATTGTAAACTTAGTATGCGAAATAATTCGACACGTGTTTTCCCGATTTTGGAAAATTCGCCCAGGAGGAAAATGGCCGGAAAATTCGGCATGCCAAAAACTATTTTTTATACGATTGATTTGAAACTCGGCTTGTAAGGATAGAATGCGAAATAATTTGAAATGTGATTTTCCAATGTGGGAAAATCCGCCCCCCAGGCGTGAAAATTCCCGGAAAATTCTGTAGGCAAAAAACTATTTTTCATCCGATTCGCTTGAAACTCGGTTTGTAAGGATAGAATACGAAATTAAGTGAAATGGGTCAGTAACGGAAACGATAACGATAACGACATCGGTAACGGAAGCGGGAACGGTTACGGAAGCGGAGCGGACACGGTGGGAGGGAAGTGGGTAGGATGTGAGTGGGAATAGGAGGGAAAACTCAGCAGCAAAGTCGTTACAGGGAAAAGACAAAGTAGTAAAACGTTGAGTTCAAGCTAATGTATGTAAGATTCGCTTTGTGGGCTCTACGGGGAACTCAAATTAAAAAGGCTATACTGATGGCGGCGCAGCGAAGCGCGACAGGTTATTTGCTAGTATCTTATAAAAAAAATTGTCAATACAAATTAATATTCAAATTCTGATTAGCCACCTCAAATACATTGAGAATTGGGTCCAACATCTGAATCCGAGCGACATTAGCCGGAAGACTCTTCGTCAAACAGTCTCAAGCGATTCCCAGCTCAAGTCCGATATTTTACTATCTCCTATAGAACATAACGATATAGATATAGAAGTGGCCCCTCTCATAACGACTCAGGTGGAAAAAATCAATGCACTTGCCTGGTCGTTTGAGAGGGTGCGCAAGCAAAATGACAACATGTCGTCTGTTAGTCCTGAACTCAGGGCACATGCCGACCATGTTGACAGAGAAGTAGTAAACTTTGTTCGCACGCCTCAGGCCTCTGCCCAACACATAGTTAACTTCGACTCTAATCAAAATGCTGATGGCGAATGGCGCGGGGCAGAGGACCTTGACTTCACAAATGCCGAGCAACTCCTAGAATGGGTCAGATTTAAGAAAAGCAAGAAGACACTAGGGCCTGATGGTTCTAGCAATTTCCTCCTTAAGAGATGCAATTTGCCAGTTCTCAGGTACCTAGCATCTATCATTAATCACTGCTATAACTTTGGCTACTTTCCCACTAGCTGGAAACGTAGTAGGGTTATGCCTATACCTTTTTTCCTTCTGGCTGTTACATACTTTAGCAGAAACTTAATATACTCTGTGTACCTTTGATACAGAGTATAAAAAACCCGAAATTAGATCTCGACATCCCCACCAAAACGTAATTTGCGATTTTGCACAAAAATTTTCTGTTAAGCTTATAATCAATTTTGAAAATCTGATAAACGGAATATTTGTATTTGTTTATATCTTCATTAATTAATATCTTTTTAACTATAAAAGTCTCCAACATTTGGAAAGCGCCAAAATTTAAGTTATGTTTAGGGCAATAAAATGTTTATTCTTAAAAGCTATATCATAGTGGTTAACACTGAGAAATATATGAACTTTATAACGACCTTTTTCGCGTCGCGGGCGTAGCTCGCCGTTGCCAGGGTTTGTCACAGATATTATTTGTTTCTGGGACGCTTGGTTCTTGTTTGCTGAAATCGTTCGCCCGCCCAAATAAGTACACACCGGGTTGTTCGTGGGTATTAGTTTATTTTTTGATGACTCTCTCGGAGGATGGTCTCAATCCCTGTCGTGTCGTTGCGTTTTCTTCCGGATGCAGTGCCTCGATCTTGGTGAATCGGTCCAGGGCCGCTCTGTTGGAACGCGCCTACCCGTGTGTGCAGTTGTTGAACCCTACAGGATCCAGTACGTCAATCTTGTTGGACCCGGCCAGGAAGCCGATTCGGAAACCTCACTACGGGAGTATCGAAGATTGCGTCGGTTCTTTGCCGGATGCAGTGCGTCACTCTTGTTGGACACAGCCAGCGAGCCGATTCGAAAACCGCAGGGTGAGAGTTGGATTGGCAAGCGACGGTGGTATTTTACTTGGAATCCCTTCCAGACACAGATGGCGATTCTGAAATCGTACTATTGATCCCAAGGCATCCTTAAATAGGTAGTCGAACTCGCTCTCTTTGCTTACTTCTTAGATGTCAGTCTGTGAACAACAGTTGCGAGCGACGCATCTCCGCGGACGATGTTTTTGTGTTCTGCTTCTTAGTTCGCCCTCTTTTGTATTTTTATAAGAAGTTGTGAGAGAGCGAGTGCGGCTACCTAGTTAAGTATGCCTTGATTGATCCCTTTGGTTGACCGATGCCGCGCACTGAGTCGCTGGCAAGTGCGCTGATGCTCTGTTTTTATAGGCTGCTGGGCGCCGCCGTCGGTGGCAGCGAGCGCAGCTGATCGTGGCAGAGCGCGCGATATCGATAACAATGGCGGACTGCCTATCGACAGCTGTCAGCGATCGAGAGATGGCGCGCGTTTGAATGTGCGCGCGTGTTTGAATTTTTGGGCCTCCTATATACATATTCTACACCCAATTTCTATGGCATATAGAAATTTCAATCAAACTTGGTGGAATTATGTGAAAGCATAGAAAACTTATAAATACGACAACAACAACATTTTCGACCGATGGTTCCTATGGCAGCTATATGCTATAGTCATCCGATCTGGCCGGATCCGACAAATGTGTAGCGTATTTGTACCAAAAGACTTCGTTCAAAGTTTGGTTAAGATAGCCTTGAAACTGACGGAGGAGATAGCATAGAAACAGACGGACAGATGGACATGGCTATATCAATTTAGCTCGTCATGCTGATCAAGAATATATTATATATACTTTATGTGGTCGGAGATGCTTCCTTCTATGCGTTATAAACATCTCGACAATTTTAATATACCCTCTACAAGGGTATAATAATATTGAGAAATTATCACTGAGAATGTGTCACTTCAGGTAGAAATAATGGTACTATTATTACATATAACGAGAGCGGAAGTTAAAGTCGGCTCTAACCGACTTCGATATACCCGTTACTCATGCATAGAAATGTTTAATAGCCATCCTGTGTGCCTGAGGTGAGACAGCCGAAAAATATGCAACATTTTTTAACTCGGCTATTTATCATCCGATCTTGATGAAAATTGGTGGGCTTATATATGTTGCGAATGTAAACTTAAGTTTTAAATTTGAGATTGATATCTCAAAAATTGTGGGAGTTATTCAACATTTTTTATTGTGGGGGCGGGGTTGGGCGTGGCAAAAATTTGAAATAAACTTGATCTGCGTGCAGACAATAGGAGTCTACATTTCAAAATTGGTTGCTCTAGCTCTTCTAGTCTCTGAGATCTAGGTGTTCATACAGACAGACGGACAGACGGTCAGACGGACAGACGGACAGACGGACATGGCTATATCGACTCGGCTGTTGATACTGATCAAGAATATATATACTTTATATGGTCGGAAATGATTCCTTCTGCCTGTTACATACATTTGCACGACTTTAGTATACCCTTTTACTCTACGAGTAACGGGTATAAAAATGTTCCGAGCTCCTGGGGCGACGCAGTAAATTCAATTAAATATAAGTACACCTATACCTTGTTTAACGGCCGCCTTGTTTTACGGCATACTTAAAGGGCACACTATACTTACCACCAATTTTCACTTAGCGGTTTTTTTTACCTCACTTGTACGCTGTTTGCACTCCGGTCGTACGACCTGTTTTGGTATTTTTTGCCTGAGACTGGTCGTCCGGACATACAAAATTATGGCAGTTCACTTTGAATTTGGGACGGTCGTAGACTCTACGACCGAAAAAAATCAGTGCTTCCAGACCGTATTTACCCCAAAAACGTGACAGCCTTGTGAATTTTTATCCATGGCTATCGGAATATGCACCCGCGAGAATTCGAAAAATTCTTTAAATTGAGCAGGAGTTGCCTTGGATACGTCAGCCTCCCAAAAACACCCGAAACTTTACTTCAAATAAAAAATATATAGCTAATAGATTAGCTAATGATTCATTCAAATGGGAATTATTGTTGTTACATGCATCCACAAAGCTCTTAGAATCAGCGCTGCAAGCCGGTTTTCTTCCAAACCCTGAACCGAACCACGGGGACGAAAATATATGAACCCGAACCCGTTCCGAAACGAATCTTTTGGTTCGGTTAAAAAAAAATTAAAGATATTAAATTTATTTGGGTACCCTTGCATTTACGGAACAACAGAGTCGACAATTAGAAATAGAACAATACAGAAAGTCGGTCTAACCCGACTATGATTTACATACTCTTGCGAAAGTGAATATACATTTACGTATACACTTTATAGGGTCAGATATGCTTTGCTCTGGCTGGTACAAACATTTACACAAATCAAAAATAATAACGTACCTTTGGTACAAAACATAAACAGCAACTAAATTAGAGACAACTGGCACAACATCTTCGATTTGATATTTTCTCCTTTTCGCACTCCCAATGATTACTAGCATACATATATGTAAAACAATTTAAATATGTGAAGAATCAGCTCGTGCTATTGTATGTACATTCATCTTTGCCTTCTTATTTATATATACATTCATTCTTCCAGTCAAAGATATTAATTTACAGAAGTGTGGTCACACGCAGCGGCATTGCCAGTTTAGCTATTTTTCCCACCAATATCGACTGTTAAAAATGCTAAAAATTGACAAAGAATAATTTAAAACAGATAAGGCCCAATTTCTCAAAAGTTGCGGTTAGGTACCGGCCGGTCAAATTTGCCGGCCGGAATTACCAGAGGTTAAGTCTTTTGGTTTTCTCAGCGAGACTTACCGGCAGGTTCACCCGATAGCGATTAATTTCTATCGCTGCAAAAGTGTGACCTGACACTGTCGACGAAACAGCTGTTTGTTTTGGCATTTTTTAATGCTATTGTTGTCGCTGGTTATTATTTGGCAAAATAGTTAAATAAAATTGCATGCGATGATGAATCACTGTGAAACACCGAAAAGACCAAGAGCGAAGAACTTTTCTGCGGCTGAGGAACATTCGCTTGTAGATTTTTAGAGTCAAACAAATCCATTTTTGGATGCGGAGACCTGGAAGCAGAAGGCCTGGGCTTGGAGATCAGTATGCCGCCATGCCGGAGTTCATCGCCCTTGGAAAGACTTACGGGATAAGTACGAGAATTTAAAAAAACGATCGCGAAAATAATTCGCAATTAAGAAGCGGGAGACTTCTGGAACTGCGGCGGCTTTCCCAGCCCCGCTGGAGTCTTGTCTATTTCCAAAAAATTCGTGGCAAGATCCCAAGCACAGCCACAGGATTGGAAAATGTGGTTGAAAATTATGGTACGTTTTTATTTATGATATGTAAGCTTTAAAAATATTTAATTGGCTTCTTAAATTTTAGCACAAATCAATCAGTCAGTGCCTGTTTGTGATGGCACGGATAGCACGGTTTGCCGAATGAAGTCCGACTCAACAGAAGTCGCCCGCAATGATAGAAGAAGAAGAACCTTGCATAAGAGCGCAGCGCCACCATAAGTTTGCTCTCTGACAACAATCCACGATTCCTGTTAACAATCCAAATCATAATAATAAATTGAATCACAACTGAAGTTAAGGTTTTACCTGTTACTTAGCGGAGATATTTGCTCTAATCCTAGCAAGATTTATTTGACATGCTGAGTTTGTTAACCTGAATCGTTGAACAAATTTGGCATCATCCAGATCATGCTCTCCCTGTACACTCTCGCTTTATTTATTCGTTGCTCCGTCTTGGGTTATGTGGGTATAACCACCACCATGTTGGACATTGTGGTAATACCGTTCCTGGTGCTGGCGGTGCACACGGATCAGCGATTAGATCACTATCGGTATACCACATCGCATGAGGCAATTGGTGGTGCCATTTACCAGGTGGGTCCTTCGATTTTGCAGACGGCGGGCAGTAAGTTTGCCTGCTTTGCTTTATGCCATGAATGCGGCGGCTGCTATTCTGCTGAACAGAAAGTTCCATATCGCCGCGCCTGTGTCTTCTTGTCTTACCGCCTGAATCTTCCATTTCCATTATTTTCCAAATTTGTTTATTTTTAAACATTTTGTTTTGGCAATTGACAAAGGAAACAATACAAATTTGGGCACAGCTGTTTGTCGATCGATAAAAATATCGATAATTCTATCGAAACTTGCCGGCAGGTTAAAATTTGACCCCATCATGAGGCAGCAGTTAACTTTGCCGCTCGGTACTCGCCAAAGACAGCATTAGACACGCGAATTCGGCTAACCTGCCGGTAAGTTTGACTAACCGGACATTGAGAAATTGGGCCTAAACAATGTCAAATAATTAGCTAGAATTGCAGACTCCGGCTAAA
The DNA here is from genome assembly GCA_037044535.1 of Lordiphosa magnipectinata. NCBI lineage: Eukaryota > Metazoa > Arthropoda > Insecta > Diptera > Drosophilidae > Lordiphosa > Lordiphosa magnipectinata. The sequence goes on from JBAMBO010001918.1 coordinate 565,831, forward strand.
TAGTTTCCGGCTTCCAAATTTACAAAATAGCTAAATCTGGTGGGAAAAATAGCTAAATTGGCGGCGCCGCCAAAAATTGGGCGCAAAGAAGAATTGCAACAGAAAGAGACAGAAATTACACAAGGTGTGAGAAAGTGTGAAGCAATGACGACAAATTTAATATTTACGAAACTTACATACAATGTAAGCAATGATAAACCAGAATGTCACGAATGGAAACTAAAGATGACCGGCCGGCGTGCAGCAAATTTAATGCGGCACCTTCAAAAGAAGACATAAAGGCATTTTTCATCAAATCATTATTTATTATTATTATTTATTAAACTTCTTTCTAATGCTAAAGTAAACATTGCTACTTAAATTACTAGCATTAGTCACAAAAACACAATATTATATATTAACACAGACGTTGTTGGACCTAACTTAAAAATTAACATTTTATCAAACGAATACAATTTTTTAAATATATAAATAGTTATTGAAACCGTTACATATAAACTATTATTTTAGGAATTTAATATTTTTTAAATTTTTGTTATTTTTTTTTATTAAATGTGATAGGTCTATATTATGTATGTTTTAAATGGTTTGTTAAGGTTTGTTTAAAAAGCGGTACACTCCTAATTGTTTTTATATTGTGCGGCATCATATTCCAGAGTCGAACGGCGCATGCAAAGAAGTGGTTATCACAACAAGAGAGTCTATTCCGGACTGTAATTAGGTTATTTGTTCTTCTAGAGCCCGCAAAGCTTAACAATTCGTAGAGATAAGTTCCCTGGCTCTTATTATTTTGTGAATTGCTATTAATGTTCTTAATTTTATCCAGGAATCTAAGTCTAATTCAAAGATTTGTGCTGCATATGCCGAGATATGGTCAGTAGGCTTCTTGTTAAATACAAATCTGGCAATATTATTAAAAGCCACGTTAAGTTTTTGCCTGCTTACAGCATCACACTTTCCAAAAACTTCAATCCCATAAAAAAACGCTGGAGTTATAAATGCTTTTGCAATTGTGAGCTTTGTCTTTATTGGCATGAAACTACTAACAAATCGGAGTTGGCGGAGCTAACTGTAAGTTTTACCGACTGCACAATTAATGTGATCGTTCCATGATAGTTTGTAATTAAAAATAATTCCTAGATTCTTAGCACGATCTACATATTCAATTCGGGAATTATTTATTTGAAGTTTTGGCAAGTTGGCAGTGTTAAACTTATTTTTAAAAATGACAATGCACTTGGACTTAGACGGGTTGATGTGAAGTCCATTTTTCCTAGCCCATTCACCAACTAATTCTAGTTCACTATTGAAAACAGTTATACACTCAGGTACATCACTAACCGGACGACTCATATAGATTTGTTGATCGTCAGCATACATTTGGACATTACATTTGGACAATACATTTGGTAGGTCATTTACATAGATTGAAAATAATAATGGCCCAAGGACTGATCCTTGTGGAACCCCACGATTAGTTGCTAAGAATGTCGAGGTCTGCGAAGAGGTTACGACTGCCTGACTTCGGCCGATTAGGTATGTTTTCATTAATTTCTTAGCAGTGGTGGAAATTTGTAAAGCATTTCTAGTTTTGTGCATAAAATTACGTGATCCACAGTATCAAATGCCTTGCTACAGTCCAGAAGGGTTAGGAAGGTAGCATGGCTTTTGTCAACCTCTCTTCGAATATCTTTTGCCACTTTCAGAATTGCCGAAGTACAGCTACGTACCAGAGAGGACTAAATAACCAGAGATGAAATCGCTCTCACTGTTAAGTTAACAGAAAAAAAACCATGAAGCCATCGAGGCGTTGCAGTTTTCGGAGTCAGCAAAGACAAACAGCTGCGTGCTGTTTTGTTTTGGCTACAAATGCGATGGAGAAAAGACACCAGCGAAAGGGAGGGCATGTATATCGCGCTCTGTCATTTCGTTCTGTGTGTTTATCTCTTGTATATTTTTATGTGATGTTGCCAAGACTGTTTGTATAGAAATTCGTATTGCTGTCATTGTCGGCATTGTTGCCAATCTTCACCAAAGTGACTTCTCATTTTATTGCCTAACCGACTGGCAACCTGATGCCTGTTGAATGGCACCTGTTATCGAGTTCGCATTTATTTTAATTTATCTTCTACTACGCTTATACGCACGTCTTATTTGCAAATAACAATTTTGTGAGTGACAAATTATTGCGTATAAACGCTGAGTTAATTCGTTATTGGCAAATAGCTTAGTCACGAAAACAATTACTGATTAGTAGACTTTGCAAATAGTGTGCTAGTCGTTGCCACTCTATTCAGCGATTTTGCTGTTTTCAACTATATGGTAGCACTGTTATATAGTAATTGACATTCATATTGACTGCAGGCGAAGGAAAAAGGGAAATGTTGAAGATAAAAACTTGCAACGCTTGTTTGCAATTGAACCAAGGCGGATACCAAGGTACTTCTTGGACTAATGAAAGAAAATAAGGCCATGAAACTGCTTGATGGCAGTCCGGCAGCACTAAAAAATATATTTATTTACGTATGGTATTTAGCGCATAAACAGTGAGTTAGTTATTTACAAATTATTTCTATTTGCAAATAGCTGGCGTATAAACGTAGTATATGAAATAAAATTTGGGAAACTTTCCGATTTTGGTAAATTCACACGGAAAGGAAATTGACAGAAAATGTTGTATGTTGTGATTGGAAAATTCACGACAAATGGTGGGAAATGGGTTGCGGGGGTGGGTTCAATGCCAAACGTTATTTAAATCCTTTCAGTATGAAGTTCGACGTGAGAAAAGGGAGTTCTGGGAAGAGTTCAAGGCCAATTGTTAGCATACATATAATATTAATAATGGCCGAGTTAAAGGACGTTTTCATTGAAAACAAAAAAGTTTTTCGCACTTAGACCCAATTTTCGACCGAGGGTTCCTATGGCAGCTATAAGATATAGTCATCCGATCCGGTCGGTTCCGACAAATTAGCGTGCAGTAAAAAGAAGACTATGTGCAAAATTTCAGCTCGATAGCAACTAAAGGACTTTTCGTGTCGACTGCTGAATCGCTAATGCCGCAAAGCTGGTCGCAATGCTCGCACCAGCCAAACGCATGGCAAATTTGCTGTGCTGACGATTTTCACGCTTTCGATCTGAAGCAGGGGACGAAAAAAATCAAAATCACATTTTGGCTTGGCATGTGTATGTGTGTAGCCACTGAACGAAGTTCAGCGACGTGCTCGGTGCGCCAACTTTGCGGCGTTGGTCTGATGTCGCTACACAATCGCATAAGCAAATTACAAAAACAAAAACCAACGCACACGAGAGGAGAGAAACACAAGCACAAAATAAAAACAAGAAAGAAAGTCGGTCAAGCCCGACTATAACATACTCTGTACCCTTACACTCGCATTTGCTCAGGAGTCAAACGGCCAGTTAACACGCCGCGCACAACGCGGTGCGCTCTCTAAGTTTCTCTCTCTCTTTCTCTCTCGCTCTAAGATTGCCTGTGTTGAAAAGGTTGTTGGTGGGGGGTGGGTGGTGTTAACTGGCCGTTTTTTGCCCATAACTTGAGTATCGTTCATCCGATCTTTATCATTCCTTCAGCAAATCGATAAATAATTTTGTTTACAAGGTATCTCTTGAAGGAACGAACGATCTATCTCCAAAACTGTAGGAGATATGAAGTTTTTTACGAATTGCGGGGGCGGGAGGGGGCGTGGCAAAAATTGAAAATAAACTTGATCTGCCTGCAAGTATAAGAAATATATGCCCCATACATGTCAAACCTCTATCTCTTACCATCTCTGAGATCTCTTCGTTCATACGGACGGACAGACAGACAGACGGACAGACAGACAGACGGACAGACGGACATGGCTATATCGACTCGGCTGTTGATGCTGATCAAGAATATATATACTTTATAGGGTCGGAAATGATTCCTTCTCCCTGTTACATACTTTTGCACAAACTTAATATACTCTATGTACCTTCGGTACAGAGTATAACAAAGAAGCATGGGCAAAGACAGCGCTCTGTGCGTTCGTCTCCGAAAACTGCCAGAGCCTCGATAGCCGCATGGTTCTTTTCGGACTAAATTTAAGAGAGCGAATTCATCTCTGGTTATTTTGTCCTCTCTGAGCTACGCGACTTACGGAAACCATGCTGTTTATCATTCAGTAGTTTGTTGTCTGTAAAAAATTTACTGATTTGGGTGTAAATCGATTGCTCGAATGATTTTGAGATGAAAGGTAGGATGGAAATTGGCCAATACTCGTTACCTGCTTTGGGAATGGGAAAGATTTTAGCAACTTTCCACCTGCTTGGAAACATCGAGGTCGTAATTGCAGTGTTAAAAATGTGAGTTAGGTATTTAAGAACTTTTGGAAGCAACATTTTTAAGAACTTTGGATCAATGTTATCGAGGCCAGTAGCATTTGATTTTATTTTTATGATAGACTCTAAAACATCACACGGACTTACACAAGAAAAACTAAAACATTGATTACAATTATTATAAGGTACAGAATTCAGGTACGGGTTTGATAGCACTTCAGGTACTATAGGATATGATTGCATGAAGGTCTGATTAAGTTCATTAACATCTGTATTTTCTAGCTTTTCAGGTCGTTGTTTTCTCACCCCAAAAATGCGTATGTCTTTCCAGAATTTACTTGATGATATAGGGTTATTGAATTTTTCAAAAAAGAATGCCCGTTTAGACAACTTGCATAGTCGATTGACATCCGCTCTATATTTTTTCAATGACTGGTGGGATTCTGGAGTCCTGTATCTTTTCCATCTTTTGTACGCCTCATCACGTAGCAGAATATGCCTATTTATATTTTCGTTGATCCATGGTTTCAACTGAGGTTTAAGCTTCTTGCATTTGAGTGGCACGTATTTATTGTAAAGGTAGTCAAAGTTGAGATGAAATTGATTCAATTGTTGAACAAAGTTCCAAGTGTGGCGAATAAACACCAATCGATGGCTCAATTTTGTGAGTGAAAGACTAATTAAAGTGCATACGAGAAAGCATAATCAATGTTTTGGAGAATCGGTAAGTTTGGAAAAAATATGTTTAAGAATATGTTTGTGTGCATGAATGTAGCTATGTTGTCTGTCCAAACATGGTTAGCTAAATATTTGTATGTATGAATGCATGTAAGAATGCAAACACGGCCGTCTATTTTTAAGCGTGCGGTGTACTCGTGATTCATTTGAAAAACAAATGAATTGCCAATAAATATAGCATAATATTTTCTGTATTATTTTAAGTCATCAAGACCGCTCGATAATTGGCATAAATGTCAAAATTTTTTTAGAGGGCGGAATGAAGATTCATTCGCTTGCAATGAAGGAAGTACATATCCAGCACACGAGCGCCAATCTTACGTCAATTATAATCGACGTCTTAAAGTCTTACAATGTATCTATGCCTCAGGTGTATACCTATTGTATTCTAATTTTATGTATATTGGGTAAAATGTGCAACGAACCAAGGTTCGAACCAAAGTCAATAAACCTCGAACCTCAAGTTTCCGAACCTAAACCGTTGGTAAATTTTGGTTCGAACCTGCAAACCAGAGGTTCCGAAAAAATTTTTGCGTTTGCAGCCCTGCTTAGAACTGGCTCTGATTAATAATATGCTAATTGGAAGTCACATAGCTGGTGGCTAATGTGATGCAGTCCCAGATTTCCGTTCGCCGCCTTGGGTACTCGTCATAGCCGTCACCGTGGCCGTTGTAACCGCCTTCGGCTTAATCTCCACGGATTTGGCTGTGGGCAGTCATGCTCCTTATCCGACTCGGTGGTCTCACGGATTAGCTGCAAAGGCGTCAACAGCTGGCGTAGATATCACAGATCTCATTCACATAGCGATTAAACCATAGCCGGCCAGCCATAGCTACCAGGAGCCGAAGTCAGTCGTGTTTTTACGCAAACGCGAGCCGAACTCATGATTGTGTGAATCGGTGAACACTGAATTGCAAGTAAAACGGCTGTAGTCTGGAGAGAGCTCTCTTGCTCACCAACACATTCACACTTTTTGGTCCTATCAATTTGGACACAACTGGATTAAACACATCCGGCTTATGGGCATGATGGCCAGCTCCGGTAACGATTTTAATGTCCACCATTTTGCTGCCCCATTGGAATTTTATCATCTCGTCCGAAAAGGAGTCGATCCAAGAGCGAGAGCCGTATATGTAAAGTAATGGGTATGTCTCTACGCACATCTTTGTTGAGACTGATAATTGGGTGCTTGGTCCAGCCAAAGGGTTGCATCATGGCAGACTGGCAGATTGATGTCCTCCTCAACGGTGCTGTGAAATTCACGCATTCTGGTTCTGATTAGACGGCGCTTTCAATTGTTTCCATTCCCTTTAAATCAGTTCATCCTCACTAGCCAAGTTTTTATACCCGTTACTCGTAGAGTAAAAGGGTATACTAAAGTCGTGCAAATGTATGTAACAGCCAGAAGGAATCATTTCCGACCATATAAAGTATATATATTCTTGATCAGCATCAACAGCCGATTCGATATAGCCATGTCCGTCTGTCCGTCTGTCCGTCCGTCCGTCTGTCTGTATGAACACCTAGATCTCAGGGACTAGAAGAGCTAGAGCAACCAAATTTGAAATGTAGACTCCTATTGTCTGCACGCAGATCAAGTTTATTTTCAATTTTTGCCACGCCCCCTCACGCCCCCGCAATTTGGAAAAAACGTCATATCTCCTACAGTTTTGATGATAGATGGTTCGTACTTTCTAGAGATATCTAGTACTCAAAATTATTTATCGATTTGCTGAAGGAATGATAAAGATCGGATGAACGATACTCAAGTTATGAGCAAAAAACGGTCAGCTAACACCCACCACCCACCCCACCCATAACCTAAGCATTGCGTTCAGCAGCAATCTTAGTGAGAGAGAGAGAGAGAGAGAGAGAGAGACTTAGAGAGCGCACTGCGTTGTGCGTTGTGTGTTAACTGGCCGTTTGACTTGTGACCAAATTCGAGCTGCGACATTAAGGTTGCAGAGTATGTTATAGTCGGGCTTGACCGACTTTCTTTCTTGTTTTTATAAGGAAAGGTGATACGTTTTCAAAAGTTTTGTTGTCTGATCTGTTTATCGTGATGAATTTGGAGTCATTTATGTTGGATTTAGTAATTGACAAATGTCTATTAATATCTGGCGGATAATAAATAGCCGAGTTAAAAAATGTTGCATACTTTTCGGCTGACCCACCTCAGGCATACAGAAAGGCTATTAAACATTTGTTTCCATGAGTAACGGGTATATCGAAGTCGGTTAGAGCCGACTTTAACTTACGCTCTCGTTAATTATATTCACAACCATCTGCATCTCTGTAGTCCCGTAACGAATGTTATTTTCCATTTTGTAGACAAATGTTCCAAATTTAACACGGAAATTCCAATTCAATTTAAAGTAATCAATAAACAGCTGATTAACGTTTGCGACTATTTGCGACTGTTCGCTCAAATTAAGCACCTAAAAGGTCGTAGCCCCAGAAAAAGTCGTAGGACCGCAGTGTAAATTCGATATTAACGACAGCAAAATAAAATTTGTTAACAACTTCCAAATCGGCCAAAAACGCAATAGTGTTAAAATACTTGCTAGTTAAGAAATACTTTCGAGTTTAGAAAGGAAATATCACCGGTAATTGATCACATGTTAACACGCAAGCCATGGGACCTGCATGCAGTAAAACATGTAAAATTGGCTCAAACTCTTGCTGCTCCAGGAGGAGCAGGGCCAAGCTTCTCTCAATCTCTTGGCGTGTGTGTGCTTATAATTTTTCGTACAAGAGAAAGGGACCTACAGTTTAAAGGCCTGTTCTGAGAAGCGCGGAAAATAAATTTTTATGACGCACTCCATATAAAAACAAGAAAGAAAGTCGGTCAAGCCCGACTATAACATATGTACTCTGTACCCTTACACTCGCATTTGCTCATTAGTCAAACGGCCAGTTAACACCCCGCGCACAACGCGGTGCGCTCTCTAATTTTCACTCCCTCTCTCTTTTTCTCTCTCGCACTAAGATTGCCTGTGTAGAACGGTTAGGGTATGTTGCTGTGGTTATTGGTGGGGGGGTGGTTGGTGTTAACTGGCCGTTTTTTGCTCATAACTTGAGTATCGTTCATCCGATCTTTATTATTCCTTCAGCAAATCGATAAATAATTTTGATTACGATATCTCTAGAAGGTACGAACCATCTATCACCAAAACTGTAGAAGATACACGTTTTTTCCAAATTGCGGGGGCGGGAGGGTGCGTATCAAAAGTTGAAAATAAACTTGATCTGCCTGCAAGTGTAAGAAATATATGTCCCATATATGTCAAACCTCTATCTCTTACCATCTCTGAGATCTCTTTGTTCATACGGACGGACGGACAGACAGACAGACGGACAGACGGACATGGCTATATCGACTCGGCTGTTAATGCTGATCAAGAATATATATACTTTATAGGGTCGGAAATGATTCCTTCTCTCTGTAACATACTTTTGCACAAACTTAATATACTCTATGTACCTTCGGTACAGAGTATAAAAACAGTGGCGGAAACTTTCTGCTGCGGAATTTAGTTTCTGTATTCTGAGACGCGCTAAATAAATAGACACTTGGCCTATCGATAGTTGACGTATCGATAGCGGTGTGGGTCGTGAGTGGATTGAATGAACAGCTGATGCCCTTACGAAAATAGAAGCAGCTCATTTTTTGACGTCAAAATCGACAATGCACGGGAAACATGAACCCAAAAGAAAACGCACCGAGAGATTCAATCGCTAGGAAACTATAAGCTAAGGGCCACAAATCAGCCCAAGAAAGTTACGAAATCCGCACTGGAGTGCCATACCCCTAAAATCGTCTCCAATGCCAACGGACGCAAGCTTGGTGACATCCCAACCCGGTCATCAAGTTTACCACCACCGCGGACCAGCTAAAAATAGAGTTGGATAGCGATGCGACTGCTGTGGGCAGCATTGCCAGCTCCAGCGGTGTGGGCGTGGCTGTCAAACGTGAACGCCAGGAGGAGGATTTTGAATTTACGGCAAATAAAACAATAATATGGTATGCAAACTAAAAATATATTTTCCAATCTTTAGCATTTCACTTGAGAGCCAAAATGATGGCACAGCCCAAATCCATGATTTGCAGATACTCCGAGCCGCCGTCCTGGAGACGATAGCAGCATTCCTACAAAGAAATGCATATTCAACCAACTTTGAATCAAGCATCAAAAGTGCTACTACCCCCCATGTTGTCGCATATCTTGGCATTCGTCAGGGCCGCATGAAGCACTATGTACTCTACAAACTGCTTCAGCTGACCCACACTGTAGGCCGATGACCCAATCTCTTGTTCAAACTTCTCCAAACGATTACAGTTGCCCGAACGGCAGAGTTCCAAATAATCCTTCAAGTAGTAGTCCGGGATTATGCGGGCATATCTCAAGCAGATCAGCCTTGTTGACGACATGCTCGACCCCATTAAGATGATGGCAGGACGCATATCATCTCCCAATATCCGTAAAATAGACTTGTCGGCCTCCTCCTCGATCTGCACCTGCTCCAAGTGTGTCTCAAACGGGCAATAATTTGATCCTCGCCCAACGCCTTGAACCGGAATTTGATGCCGCTACATCCATCAACATACATATCTGTGTTCCTGGGGTCCTTGCGCAGCTTAATTAAACTATTTTTGTCAAAACAAAACCACTTTCAATTTTTGTTTGTAAGCAAAACAAAACAAAACAGCTGACCACCAGTGTGGCCGTTTCTGTATTTGGTCTCCTTGGCTTATATATATATGGGCTCACTAATAATTTATGAGGATGCTGAATTTATTATGTGCAATTTAGCGAGCTTAATTTTCCGCGCTTCTCAGAACAGGCCTTAACGCTGAATCCGAACGGCAATAGTTAGAGAATTTTTGCTTTTTCATGGCTACTTACTTCACAGCTGGCGCCAGTAGCTGATGAAGGTGACCGGGTTTATAAAAGCTTTTTTCTAAAGAAAGAAAAAACTTTTTCTATTGGATGGTCCGAGGCGGGATCGAACCCACAACCTCCCGCACCAGCTACACATACAACTGGTACGCCACACCCGGCGACGTGCAGTACATCCATGAAAAAACACGTAAAACTATTTCCTTAGGTGTCATATTGGAAGTTTTACGTCGTTTGAATGGAGGAGAAAAAGGATCACAGGTTTGCTCTGCAATGATCTTGGTCAAATCTACTGTTCAAACTATACGAGTAAATGAAAAAAGATGAGAGATCTGTTGAAGAACGCAGCTCCTGTGAAAAGAACTGGTAGGAACACGCATTAAACTAAGAAAGTAGAGCATATTACAAAATATCTGTTCACACTATGCAGGATACCTTCCATTTCCTCTCAGAATGCCCAATCCTGGGAGAACTACGATACAAATATTCCGGAGAAAGGTTCTTCACAATGGAAAAAACTAGAGATCGACTCAACGGAGAAAATTGGATTACGCTTGCTGCTTATATCTCTCTGCTGCTCTTAAATATAGGCTCAAAATTGTCACAGAGGATTTTTAACAAAATTTATCATTATTTAAACTCCTTACTCCTTATACTAAGCTATTAAAAATATTATATAAGTGTGCAAGCGGCTTATGCCAAGCAAACAATTTGAAAATAAATCTATTACTACTACTACTACTACACTATGCATGATAGACCTTTGCAAATCGTTTGTATAAATGACAACACACAGTATAATCTTCCGACAATTCAAATGACCATTTAGGAAAAGCCAAGAGCTTATTTGAATCATTGAATGCCAAAGAAGTCGAGAAAAGTCGAAGTTTTAGGGCAAGCCGGGGTTGGTTTGACAATTTCAAAACGCTCTTCTACTTACATAACATAAGGATGAAAGGCGAGGCTGCAAGCTCTGATGTAGACGTTGCAAATGAATATCAAAGCCTGTTAAAGGAGAACATCCAGTAATGGTGAATATGTAGCTGATCAAGTATTCAAAGCTGATGAGACGGGACTTTACTGGAAAAAAATGCCAGACCGGTCGTTCTCAAGCAGAGAAAGATCTATTTATGGACACAAGGTTTCAAAAGAGCGTTTGACATTACACCCAGAAAAAACATTTTCCTTAAATTTTAGGAAAATGGATTTTATTGCCTAAAATGTGATTTTCAGACAATAATTTCCTAAAATATAGGGCATTTTACCTAAAAAATCTGGTTTTAGCCCAAAATTTTGTATGAGTCCTTTGCCTTAAAATTATGCCTTATTTGAATATATATTATATATTTAATTTATAATTATAAATAATATTTACCATAGCATTTTTTAATTATTTAGTAATTGTTGCTTAAGTTTATATATAATTTTTTCTAAGTGTTCACCACCATGAAATAGCTTCTAAGAATATACCCTAAATAAAACTTAAATTATGGTGCTTTCCAAAAGTTGGAGACTCTTATGGTTGAAAAGATATTAGTTAATAAACAAATAAAAATGTGCCCTTAAAGAAAGCCTTGTCACGCAGTCAGCTTCAAAGCTATTTGATTGAAACTTAGCAAGTGTGCTTTATATATATCAAGCTTTGCAAATATATCGGCATCAGGCAGAATATACACTCAGAGAAAAAATAGAGAATTTCGCTCTTGAATCAAGAGCATTCGTTCTCAAGAGTGAAAATTCTTGATCCAAGAGCGAAATTCTTGATTCAAGAGTGAATTTTTGATCTCGACATTCCTGATTCAAGAGTTTCAGCTCTTGATCCAAGTATGAATAATTATTGATTCAAGAGTTTCAGTACTTGATCCAAGAACGAATAATTCTCAAAATAAAAAAATTCAAAAGAATATTTGGGGTGGGGATGTGGTATAGACACTACCGTCCCGACCGACGTTGTCCGTCTCCCTCCCCCCTCACCACTCACCATTATCAACCAAACCAACCCCAACCACCACCCACCAAACTTTGCTTTAAACTGTGATTGATTTTGAGATAACCCCACATAGATTTTTTTTGCTTACTCTTCTGGGACTTGAACACGGTACCTCGAAAGACTGAGACACACACAGGCGACGGGCAGCTTAACGAGCTCAGCTAACTTCCGTAAGCTAGAAGACGCGACGAAATCACACTTATAAATAAACGCAGTTGCCTTTCGTACGCATCGCACAACAACAAACTGCGCATGCGCTCTCACTCTCTGCGCTCTCATTCTCTCAACGACCAACTGCGCATGCGCCCTCACTCTCTGTGAGAGCGACTCCAACGCTACTCTCTCAAAGTTAAGTTGCCCTTACCCCCCTTGCCTATAAAAAACAAAATTGAGAACGTTTAGAACGAATTTATCTCGATTCCAAGAGCGAAATTCTTGAAAATTCATGAGCGACTAATTTTTTTTTCAAGAGCGTTCGTACTCAAATTATTCGTTCTAGTTTTTTCTTAGTGTACTCTGTAATTTCAAGATTGTCAAACTGATATATGCACGGTTCGAGTCCCGGGAAGGTTGAAATAATTTTTTATACTCTGTACCAAAGGTACATGGAGTATATTAAGTTTGTGCAAAAGTATGTAATAGGAGAGGAATCTTTTCCGACCCTATAAAGTATATATATTCTTGATCAGCATCAACAGCCGAGTCGATATAGCCATGTCCGTCTGTCCGTCCGTCCGTCCGTTTGTCCGTCTGTATGAACGCACAGATCTCAGAGATGGTACGATATAGATGTTTGACATGTATGGGGCATATATTTCTTATACTTGCAGGCAGATTAAGTTTATCTTCAATTTTTGCCACGCCCACTCCCGCCTCCGCAATTTTGAAAAAACGTTATATCTCCCACAGTTTTCATGATAGATGGTTCGTACTTTCTAGAGATATCTAGTAATCTAGTAGTCAAAATTATTTATCGATTTGCTGAAGGAATGATGAAGATCGGATGAACGATACTCAAGTTATGGGCAAAAAACGGCCAGTTAACACTGTTAACAAAAAAATGGCGGTCTAAAAGGTAGAAGACGACGAACTAATTAAAAACAAGAAAGAAAGTCGGTCAAGCCCGACTAAAACATACTCTGTACCCTTGCACTCGCATTTGCTCACGAGTCAAACGGCCAGTTAACACCCCCCACCACCGCCACCCATATCCACAACGTTCAGTTCAAGAGAAGCAATCTTAGTGAGAGGGAGACAGAGAGAAAGAGAAACTATTAGAGCGCACAACGCGGTGCGCTCACTAAGTTTCTCTCTCTCTCTCTCTCTCTCTTACTAAGATTGCCTGTATTAAACGGTTATGGTATGTTGCTGTGGTTATGGGTGGGGGGTTGTTAGGTGTTAACTGGCCGTTTTTTGCTCATAACTTGAGTATCGTTCATCCGATCTTTATCATTACTTCAGAAAATCGATAAATAATTTTGATTACTAGATATCTCTAGAAGGTACGAACCATCTATCATCAAAACTGTAGAAGATACACGTTTTTTCCAAATTGCGGGGGCGGGAGGGTGCGTATCAAAAATTGAAAATAAACTTGATCTGCCTGGAAGTATAAGAAATATATGTCCCATACATGTCAAACCTCTATCTCTTACCATCTCTGAGATCTCTTCGTTCATACGGACGGACGGACAGACAGACAGACAGACGGACAGACGGGCATGGCTATATCGACTCGGCTGCTAATTCTGATCAAGAATATATATACTTTATAGGGTCGGAAACGATTCCTTCTCCCTGTTACATACTTTTGCACAAACTTAATATACTCTACGTACCTTCGGTACAGAGTATAAAAACTCGTTCTTAAATTGTGTCTTGAAATATGCGTCCGTCATGATGATAATTGCTAAAAAAAAAATATATTCAAAGTTAAACATCAATTATGTTATATTATTACCAAAAAACTGCTTAAGGATATAATTTAAGTACCTAAATTAAAATAATTAAAATATTAAAAACGTAAAAAAAAAAAAATGGACCCTACTGGAAAAACCGGACTTACCCTACTATTGAGCACGTAAATACACGTTTTCGGTACATTTAGAACGGATTTTTATACTCTGTACCGTAGGTACATAGAGTATATTAAGTTTGTGCAAAAGTATGTAACAGGGAGAAGGAATCGTTTCAGACCCTATAAAGTATATATATTCTTGATCAGCATCAACAGCCGATTCGATATAGCCATGTCCGTCTGTCCGTCCGTCTGTCCGTCCGTCCGTCCGTCCGTCCGTCCGTCCGTCCGTCCGTCCGTCTGTCCGTCCGTATGAACGAAGAGATCTCAGAGATGGTAAGAGATAGAGGTTTGACATGTATGGGGCATATATTTCTTATACTTGCAGGCAGATCAAGTTTATTTTCAATTTTTGGCACGCCCCCTCCCGCCCCCGCAATTTGGAAAAAACGTATATATCACACACGTATATATACTACAGTTTTGAAGATAGATCGTTCGTACCTTCTAGAGATACCTTGTAAACAAAATTATTTATCGATTTGCTGAAGGAATGATAAAGATCGGATGAACGATACTCAAGTTATAAGCAAAAAAACGGCCAGTAAACACCAATCACCCCCCCCCCCCCCCCCCCCCCCAACACCGCAGCATTCTATTGAACGGCAATCTTAATGAGAGAGAGAGAGAGAGAGAGAGAGAGAGAGTGAAACTTAGAGATGAGCGCGTATAACTCGTGAGCAAATGCGAGCTGCGACGTTAAGGGTACAGAGTATGTTATAGTCGGGCTTGACCGACTTTCTTTCTTGTTTTCTAAGTGTTAGGTCCTAAAAAGACATGTGGTGTACCAAATGAAAGGTCTTGAGCAAAGGATAAGAGAAGTTATTTGTAGTAGGCAAGGGGTACCCTAATGTAGTAGGCAAGGAGTACCCTACATATTCTATTATTAAGCGTTAAAGAATGACATACATGTTGTTGAAGATTGGTCACACTAAAAAGAATGTCTGATACACACAGACATAAAACGAATGTACATACATAAGCTAAGCGCAAATTGAGAATAAAGAACAGTCTTAAGCGAGAGTCGAAACAGATCAGACGCATTTTTATTGAATTGCTGGCGCCAACTTTACCACAAATTTTCAAAAGTGGGATAAACCCTAAAATCGCTTACAAAATTAGAAACAAACGAGAGCATAAATTAAAGTCGGCGGTGCTCGACTTTGGTATACCCGTTACTCAGTGGGGTAAAGTAAAACGAGTAACGGTTATAACGAGAGCGTAAGTTAAAGTCGGCTCTAACCGACTTCGATATACCCGGTACTCATGTATAGAAATGTTTAATAGCCATCCTGTGTGCCTGAGGTGAGACAGCCGAAAAGTATGCAACATTTTTTTAACTCGGCTATTTATCATCCGATCTTGATGAAAATTGGAGGGCTTATAGATGTTGCAAATATAAACTTAAGTTTTAAATTTGAGATCGATATCTCAAAAATTGTGTGAGTTATTCAACATTTTTTATTGTGGGGGCGTGGGTGAGCGTGGCAAAAATTTGAAACAAACTTGATCTGCGTGCAGACAATAGGAGTCTACATTTCAAAATTGGTTGCTCTAGCTTTTCTAGTCTCTGAGATCTAGGTGTTCATACAGACAGACGGACAGACGGACATGGCCATATCGACTCGGCTGTTGATGCTGATCAAGAATATATATACTTTATATGGTCGGAAATGATTCCTTCTGCCTGTTACATACATTTGCACGACTTTAGTATACCCTTTTACTCTACGAGTAACGGGTATAAAAACTATAAAACAATTCGAGTGTTGGTGCGAAATCACAGAAAGAACAAATAATAGCATATTTCCACCAAAGAAATGAAGCTTCATTTCTTGAAATGACAAGAAATGAAGAAAATGATATCATTTCTTCCATACAAATTGTTGTTGCATTTTGCCCTTCATTTCCTTCATTTCTCAAAAATGATGGCATTCCCCACGAAGGAATTTGGTATTTTTTTAAAAAGTACTCGCTACTCTCTGGCACTACTCGTTACTCTCTGGAAATAGAAAGTGTCATCACCAATAAACTATTGATTTGAATTTAAAAATAAGGCGCAATTTTGTTTATAATATAATTTAGTCAAAATAAGTTGTGTATTTAGCTTTCTGCTGATAACTCAGGGCGTTAACAATGCGTTCGCCGAGGGTAACTGCTTTCCTGCCGGGTATGTCTTTTTTTGGGTAAATATTGCAAAAAGTCCCCGTGAGTTTGAAAGTGGCGCCTGTTGTTTAAATCAAACCATTCAGCTGTTTTTGTCAACGTGGCATTGCGAATATCAAAATGATGAAGATTTGTCAATGGAAACAGCATCATTTTTAGAAATGAAAATGATAAGAAATGAAGCCAGTGGAAATAGGCCTATAAAAAACGAAATTTTTTTCGCCTAATTATCTGTGTGTGTGTGTGCTACAACAAAATGCAAGCAATAGGTGCAGATGAACGCAATTGCGGAATTGGTTGCAGGAGTTGGGATACCCAACAGACGGAAGTAAAGCGACATTGGCAGCACGCTTAGGTGAGATTCCTGTGGAGTTTCGGGGCAAGTGTCCACTTGGAGAAGGTCATCCGGATGAAAAGAAGCCTGAAAGCAACAACGATGATGACGGCGATGGAGTTGGCGCCAAGGCTACAGACAGCAGCAATGGTGGTGAAGCGGACGAAAATGAACAAGAAGAAAACAGCAAAAACGACATAAGAATGCTGAAATTACAGTTAGAACTGAAACGGTGTACTGAAGAGAGATAGAGCAGAGAGAGCAGAAGCCATGGCTGGTAACGCTGTGAATGGTGACACTGTAGCTGGTAACGCTGTGGCCGGCAACGCTGTGAATGGTAACGCTGTGACTGGTAACGCTGTGGCGGGCAACAACGCTGTGACTAATAATGATGTGGCTGGCAACAACGCTAGCAACATGATGAGCGCTGTTAAGGACATGTTGCCAACATTTAATGGAAAAGGCCCTGTAAACATTTGGGTTGCCCAACTCAAGTCTATAAAAAATGTTTATAAATTAGATGACAACATGGTGCGAATGTTACTCATGTCCAAGTTGAGAGATGGAGCACAATCTTGGCTGTATGAAGATGAAAACCGTCTGACCATGTCGATTGATCAGCTGTTAGATGTCATGGTCGAGAAGTTCTCATCAAAGGAAAACAAAATGTGGTTGCGTCGCAAGTTCCAGGCACGGATGTGGATGGCAAACGAAGAATTTGCAGTTAACTTCAATGAGAAAAAGCTGTTGGCATCACATATCTGCATAGATGAGGAGGAGTTAATTCACAACATAATTGAAGGAATACCAGACGAACAACTTCGTAGACAGGCGTTCATGTTGTGCTTTGAGCGGGCGTCTCAGTTTTTGCAAGCATTCGAGAAGATTCCATGGCAGAGGGATGCTGAGAAGAAACCCCGTGCGGAGAGAAACCTGGATGGCAAAAGTGGCCAGTTCTGTTCTAATTGGGAACAAAAAATTTGAATTGGAATTGATGGTTGTGGCAAACAAATCGATGGGCTATGATGTGGTACTTGGAAAAAACTTTATGAACAGTTGTAAATTTCGAATAACAAGTGATATTGAAATGAGGATGAAAATTCTATAGTTGAAGATTTGGCAGATGAGTGTTTACCAGATGAGTGTTTAATAGAAGAGTGTTTAACAGAAGAGTGTTTATCAGATGAGTGTTTAGCAGAAGAGTGTTTAACAGAAGAGGGTTTAGCAGATGAGTGTTTAGCAGAAGAGTGTTTAGCAGAAGAGTGTTTGGCAGATGAGTGTTTAGCCTGAGTGAAGCCTGACAATAGTGCTTGATTGTCGCGTGAGTAAAGAGGCCGCCTTCCGTCCCCGAGGTTTCCTGAGTTCGAATCGCAGTAAAAGTAAATAAAAAAAATTTAAAATTTGTTTGTTTTTCAGAAAGAAGACAAGGCCGAACCAACAAAAAATATATGCTGTGTAACAAAAGTTGAAAAATTTAGAAGGAAAGAAGGGGGTGGGGTGTTGTGTGGGGTGGTGTTTTTGTGGTGTGTGTGTCCGTATTCATGATTTCGTCGCGTTACATTTCTAACGAATTTTTTTTCTGCTTATTACCAAAAAAAAGCCGATTTTACTTGTTAAATAATTACAGATTCAATTAGCTTGGTACCGCTTTCGAGAAAACCCCAGAATCTTTCATCTGGCAAAAAAAAGAAATCAGAAAACCATAGACCAGAATATATACACCAAGGTGAATTTACTAACAAGGTGACGTGTTCCCCACACCTGCTCTCTGTCAAGGGTTCTTATTTTTGACAGTATGTTAACGTCGTCGAGTAAGGTTGTGTAGCGCACGATTTTTTCCATAGTCAGTGAAAATTTGCTTATAACTAAAATAAAATTTAAATTATTAAAAAAATCGGTTCATATGTGTCTTCTATTTTATATGAATTGGATTCACTATTAGATATCAACACGTTCATGACATATTGCATGTTATGCCGCTCCAGAACTGCGGAACGGAATGTTGCTGTACGTAAAGACGAAAGCAGAAGGGAGCTGTGGTCAAGGAGCACAGGCGTTGTGTTAAGGAGTTCGAGCGAAATTTGTGCAATAAACGAAAAGAGCAGAACGTAAAATGTTTACTTTGTTTTTCTAGCATTTGCCTCTCAGAGCAACTGTCATCTATCTCAGAGCTCCGAGAGAGCGAGGTGAAAAAAATTATGGTCCCTCACCACATCGGAGTACGTCACCTTGTTAGTAAATTCAGATTGATCTAGACTGCAAAATTGCTCAGTCGACACCACTTTCCTCAGAAATTAGTCAGCTGTTCGCTCTCACTTTCGCTCTCTGGATACGTTTGGTCAGTTGTTCGCTCTCACTTACGCTCTCTGGATACATTTGGGAATAGGTCCATCTCGTTAAGTATCTTTTTGGGCACTTTAGTTTATCACCAAATTTGTTCTCTAATACTCATTCTCCATGCTTTCAATTTTGACTGGTTTAAGCAATAGTGCCTTATATGCATTGTATAGATACTTTATAGTGCCACATAGGAAATCACAGTAGAAATATAGTGCATGTGTTTAACTATATGATTAGGTGGTTCCAATAAATGTTCGACAAAAACAATGGCTTGTAGCAGAATAGATGTAGCAGAAGTAAAATTTGACTTTGAAGGACAATTTCAACACCATTGGCATTACTTATACCGTATGTTTGATTTTTCTCAATTGCATTGATATGTATACTATCGTAGAGGCTTCATAAAATCAGCAATTAATACTGTGTGGCCTTTATAAATTCTAGAACGACAAAAAGTCGTAAAATTGGTTTTTCGCGAATATCTTGGAAACGGAAACTAAGATATGGCTTTGACATGCCAACTCGTAATCAGCATGAGTAGACAAGCAGGAATTAGTTAAAGATGCTCGGGATAGTTTTCACTGTAGAACAGTGTAATTAGAAATGATCGATTGCTGTTCCCAGGCCTTATGATAAACGACACTTCTTGTGTTTAAATGGACACAGTTAGTCTTGAATGCGAACGTACATTGTAGGGAATGTTGCACCACGGCCAATTTTGGTCTATTGTGCCCCCCTACTGAGTTTACAACTATCCTCGCATCCCTATTTCCCAAATCTGTTGAGTCTGCGCCTCGCTATAGCATCGCTAACATATGTTCAAAGGGCTCCTTCTTCTCTTCCCAGAATCTGCATATTTGGGTGTGTGTTATTCTTAACTTATACAGGTAGTTTCGCAGTCTGCAGTGACCTATGTGAAGCGCTGTCAGGATCCTAACGGTTTTCTTCCCTCTGGGATAACATTTTACAACCATTTGAACTTGTGGTTCACTGTTAATTATGCCCGTTACTCGTACAGTAAAGAGGGTATACTAAAGTCGTGCAAATGTATGTAACAGGCAGAAGGAAACATTTAGACTCCTATTGTCTGCAGTTTGTTTAAAAATTTTGATATTTCACGCCACCACAATAAAAATGTTTAAGAAATCGATCTCAAATTTTAAACTTACATTTATATTTGCAATGGCTATAATCCCTTAAATTTAAAATCCTTCGTACTATTTGTTCTACTTTCTGCTGAATGTATGTGCTTTCAAGCCGATTTGCAAAATAATGTCAAAATCGGATGACTAGACTGAAAAACAAAAACATCCACCCATTCGGGATCAACTGAAACCAAAGGGGTTTATCACGGAATAGCTTAAACCAAAAACAAATGAGAAAGTCGGTCACGCCCGACTATAACATACTCTGTACCAGTTCATTTGCTCCCGACTATATTATTATAATACATCTAAGGAGTCACGCGGTTATCGTGCAATATTTTTATTAAACTCTCATCTTAGCGTTTCTCTCTCTCTCTCTGTGTGTGAAAACAGCGGTGGTTGGTGTGAATGGCGAGGGGGGTGGGGAGCGCCGGTAACGGTACGAACAATCTATCGTCAAAACTGTGGGAGATATGACGTTTTTTCCAAATTGCGGGGGCGGAAGGGGGCGTGGCAAAAATTGAAAATAAACTTGATCTGCCTGCAAGTATAAGAAATATATGTTCCATACATGTCAAACCTCTATCTCTTACCATCTCTGAGATCTCTTCGTTCATACGGACAGACGGACAGACGGAAAGACGGACGGACGGACGGACGGACGGACGGACATGGCTATATTGACTCGGCTGTTGATGCTGATCAAGAATATATATACTTTATAGAGTCGGAAATGAGATTCAATACTTACTACTTACAATATACGCCTCAGTGGCGTAGAGCACTGCATGCATAACTCGTAGACGGAAAGACGTGTGTTCGAACAATGGAGCTAACTTTTTATTTTTTTATTTCCATTTCTTATCGTTTGTGATTGACATCTTTTCTGACCTCGCCCATAGTTTTGGGCTTTTTTAATAAAAAAAAAAGTTATTGATCCACCATCCTTTATCGGGACTCGAGCCGGAATATCAAAAACTACAAGGCGTCAATCCTATCCACTCAGCCAACGGCCACACGTAAAAAACGGATATCTAAATTTCTACATCAGATAAGTACGATACTAAGTACTTTTAGCCGATACTTTGAACACGTCAAGTTTTTCCACTTTTACACTTTTACGAGCGATTTTATAAACATACCCCAGGGCAACAAAAAGTTGTTAATTTTTTTCCTATGTGATTTGTTGTTGTGTCGTAAACTTTTGGAGTTTACGCTTTTTGATTTACGCTTTTACGAAAGCTGGTGAATACCCTAATTATGTTTGTGCAAAAGTATGTAACAGAGAGAAGGAATCGTTTCCGACCCTATCTACTCTATGTATAAAACAGTTTGTCCTGATTCACTGATTCACTGACTGACTGACTGACTGATTCACTGATTGGCAATCACCGCAGAGCGCAAACGGTAAGAGATAGAAGGCTGAAATTTGGACACGAGATTCTATTAGTGGTGAAAGTGCGTACTAAGACGGGGTTTTGGAAAATTCCAACCAGAAAAGCCGTGAATCATCCGATTGACTTGAATTGAGCCACTAAATATTAAAAATGAAGAAAAAAATTCTAAAAAGAATTTTGGCTATTGGCTGAAATTCTGCAACATTAGCTCGGCTTGAGGGGGTCTTCTAGTTTAGACGGCCGAATTTGACCTGTTTTTTTTAAAATCGTGGAAAGAAAACGCGTGAAGATTTTTTAATTCTGTTTTTTGCATTTGGTAGGGCACTTCATAAAATAACATAAAAAATTAAAAATGTGTGAATGTGAGTGGTGTTCAAAAAGTTCTCGGCCTCCAAAGATGGGTCTCCAAAAAAATAGTATGTCGAATGTTCGCACGATTGCGGCAGTATACCGCATACGAAAAAAAAAAAAAAAACGGGGAATGAGTTAGCATAAATGACTTTATCGTGCGATCCTCCAGAAAAAAAATAAAAATTTGTTTGTAGAAATGGCAGCCATTTGAAAATGAAAAATGGAGGAAAGCTAACTTCGGATCGACCGAAATTTTTTTCCCTTGTAGCTTGTATGATTTATATAAATTAGTAGCCTGATTCCACTGACACAAATATGTACATTCGGCCACATGTACACATTTTTGACAAGGCCTCCTATATACATTTTCTACACCCAATTTCTATGCCAGCTATACTATATAGTTGTCCTATTAAGCTTGGTGGAATTATGTGAAAGCATAGAAAACTTATATATACGAGGTTTGGGGACGTTTGCGTTTTTTTTTTTTTTTTTTTTTTAACTTTTTTAGTATTTATTGAATCTTCTCTTAATGAGACTAACAATAATTTTTCAAATCTTCATCTAGAAAATATTGTACAACCATCTCCTATTGGAGCTGTTTTATGTTCTGCGGCCCTTTAATTCAGTCGCTGGGTTGGTAGATCTTTTCTTCGGAGGCGAGAATGCGTTGCTTACAGGGTGAGAGATTGTGCAAGTTCATTAGGGTGGGCTAGAAGTTTTTCAGAATATTTGTGCTTTAGTTGCTGTATTTCAGTTTCGACCAATGGGATCCTCCGGTCGTTGTGGACACACTCGTTGCGAATGTACCATG
Organism: Lordiphosa magnipectinata; assembly: GCA_037044535.1. Lineage (NCBI taxonomy): Eukaryota > Metazoa > Arthropoda > Insecta > Diptera > Drosophilidae > Lordiphosa > Lordiphosa magnipectinata. The sequence goes on from JBAMBO010001918.1 coordinate 588,404, forward strand.
GCGCTCCAGTGAGTGTTCTAAGAATTCTTGATTGTGATCTTTGAAGGATATCCACACTGCTCGCACAGGCATTTCCCCATAGCTGTGAGCCATAAGTCCAGACAGGCTTTATGATGCTTTTGTACAGAAAGACTTTATATTCCAGTTTTAGAGGGGAACGGGAGTTAATTAGCCAGTGAAGGCTATTGGCCTTTAGCCTTATTTGAAGTTTTTTCGACTCTATGTGTTTGCGCCAAGTGAGCCTTCTGTCGAGGTGGACACCAAGGTAAGCAACATCGTTTCATTGTGGTATCATAGTCGCGTTTAGGCATATCTGGGGACAGGTGCTTCTGTTGAGTGTGAACGTCACGTGTTTACACTTTTGCTCGCTAATTTTTATGCGCCAGTTGGCCAGCCACTCCTCCACGTGAGATAGGTGGCTTGCCAAAAGTCTGGATGCGATAATTGGACATCGTGATCTGCTTAGAATTGCCGTATCATCAGCAAAAGTGGACATTGTTAGTCGGGGGTCTGTTGGGATGTCGGCAGAGTACAATACATACAGAAAAGGACCGAGAACGCTACCCTGTGGCACTCCGGCTCCAATGATGAACTCTTCCGTTGTGTACTCGTTTTGACGAACAGAAAAAACTCTGTTGCTGACATAACATTCTAAGAGTTTGTGTGTATTTGGAGGAAGCAGTGTCCTAATTTTGTATATAAGCCCGTCCAACCAAACGCGGTCAAACGCTTGGGCAACATCTAGGAAAATGGCAGAGCAGCACTGAAGTTAAGCGGTTGACTTGCTCAATGGTCCCGTGCTTTGCTCGGAACCCAAATTGATGTGAAGGAATTATATTTTGTGCATGGGTATCAATTTTGCGAAGTAAGATCTTCTCAAATACTTTTGATAAGCAAGGTAGCAGGCTAATGGGTCTATATGATGACGCTTGTCTTTTATCCTTTTCCGGTTTCTGAATCATTATGATTGTCGATTGTCGGACGTTTGCGTTGAAGACAAAAAAGTTTTTATCACTAAAACAACATTTTCGACCGATGGTTCCTGTTTGGTCACCCAACCAACAGAGCAGCAGCAGCATTAATATTAAAATTAAAAATCTACAATTATGTTACTCTGTGTAAGCAAAGGCGCAAATAACGTAACTTTCTCTCACCTACTGTGTTTTGATAATGCGCTCTTTCCCTCTCTTGCTCTGTTAAAATCTTCTAATTTGCTTGCCCTTGGCCTTCAGCTCAAGTGCATAAGTCAGTCTTGATTTTGATCTGCTAGGCATCAGTTGTTTTGACCTGCCTCAACATCTCGGTTCATTTCGTTTTAACGGCACGGATCATTTCGGATTCGCCTGCCTATTATTAATTAAACAATTTGTAATCGCTTAAGCACGGCCAAGTCGGGCCGCCTGCTTAATATTCGTTGCATCCTACATCGGCCCTGTGCGGCAAATAATAGCCTATTTCCACCAAAGAAATGAAGCTTCATTTCTTGAAATGACAAGAAATGAAGAAAATGATATCATTTCTTCCATACAAATTGTTGTTGCATTTTGCCCTTCATTTCTTTCATTTCTCAAAAATGATGACATTCGCCACGAAGGAATTTGGTATTTTTTTAAAAAGTACTCGCTACTCTCTGTCACTACTCGTTACTCTCTGGAAATAGAAAGTGTCATCATCAATAAACTGTTGATATGAATTTAAAAAGTAGGCGCAATTTTGTTTAAAATATAAAATAGTCAAAAAAAGTTGTCTATTTAGCTTTCTGCTGATTAGTCAGGGCGTTAACAATGCGTTCGCCCAGGGTAATTGCTTTCCTGCCGGGTATGTCTTTTTTTGGGTAAATATTGCAAAAACTCCCCGTGAGTTTGAAAGTGGCGCCTGTTGTTTAAATCAAACCATTCAGCTGTTTTTGTCAACGTGGCATTGCGAATATCAAAATGATGAAGATTTGTCAATGGAAACAGCATCATTTTTAGAAATGAAAATGATAAGAAATGAAGCCAGTGGAAATAGGCTATAAATCAACATTTTTTATATTGAAAAAACACAACTTGGTGTTAAAATTAGTTGAACAAAAATTCTCGCATTTAAATAGCTATTGAAAAAGCTCAATAGCTCAACATTTGGTGACCCCGACGTGATAAAAAACAATAAACAAATATAAAATTTATCATCGTTTTAAACATTTATTAATTTGCCATACAAATCGCGCGTCAATTCGGGCGCAAATCGCATGCACACATACACACTTAAGCAAAAACACCGTTGGTCGCTGCTTGTGTGAACCGTAGCATTTTCGTCTTGTGTTCTTTGCGTTCGTTGCTTAGAACAATTGAAAATCGATCGCTGTGTTATCTCGTCATCTTTGCCTTCGCTCTTGTCGCACCCAATTCGTGGACCCGCAACTGCGTTTTGATTGTCTGCAATTCGGCAGTGACTCTTAAACCTTTTGTGAAAACTGTGCGAGCATCCCAAACTGTGTAATCAAACTGTAGTGCGTGCAAAACCTTGAGCTCGTCTGTGACTTTCAAACGGTGGCGGAATTTCGCGCATATAAAACTGTAAGCTACTTCAGTTTGAGTGTCTCTGGTGTGGTTCAGTGCATCTAAAATTGTATGCAGAGTATTCCTGCCAACAAAATGGGAAACGACAGCGCAGCTACAGCCGTGCCTGCCGACCAGAGCGCGGTTTTCTTTAAACGCAAGGCAGAAGCTATTGGGAGCCATGTGCAGAAAATCGGTCAAGCTGTTGGTCAAGACAAGATAGGCGCTCTCAGTGAAGAGGAATTAGTTGTGCGGTTGAAATCCCTTGAGAACGCTCGAGAATCATTTAACCAAGCACATAACCGCTTGGAGGAGTTTGATTTCGATGAGATCGGCAGTGATTTGAGGGAGAGTTTTGATGAGACCGCCGTTCTATTAGAAACTCGATCGCGCCGTGAAATAAAAAAGCGTTTGGTTGCCGATCCTCATTCTTCAACAATGCGCAATGAATCTACTGGAGAGGCTCCCACTGTCATTGTCCAGAAACGACCTCGTCTACCTGAGCTTAAACTACCCGAATTTAGTGGTGGTTACACCAAGTATGCGGACTTCAATTCAATGTTTTCTGCAATCATCGACAAGGATCCTGATTTATCGAATGTAGAAAAGCTGCAGCATTTGCGGTCATCTCTAAAGGGATCTGCATTAGAAACAATTTCGTCGCTGACTCTTACGGATGATAACTATCTTATAGCTAAAGACTTGCTGAATAAACGCTTTAATAACAAACGTCTTATATTCCAGGCACACGTCACTGAGATTTTGGGTTTGGAGCGGGTCGATTCGCCATCAGCTGTGAAACTTCGAGCACTATCAGACACCGTCAATGCCAACATCCGCGCATTAAAGGGCATGGGCACTGTGGAGCAGATTGCTGGGTGCATCATCGTGCATAGTCTTCTGCAGAAGGTGGATAGTGTAACACAGACCAGATGGGAAGAGACAATGTCGTTGGATGCCATACCTACATGCGAGCAATTCACAACATTCTTGGAGCAGCGATGTCAGAAGATGGAAAATGTGGAACATGCTATGGCAACATATGCGCCTAGCCCTCAGGTGGGAAAGAGTAGCAAAGCATCTAACAATTGTAGAAAATCCCTTGTCGCTACTAACTCTAAAGCAAATGGCTGCATTTTCTGTGACTCTTCGGGTCATTTCATATACAATTGTTCTCGATTCGGTAACTTATCACCCCAGTTGCGCCTCCGAGAAGCCAAAAAGTTGTCCCTTTGCATCAACTGCCTCAAAAAGGGCCATCAAATGAAAGCATGTAGCTCTGGATCGTGCCGATTGTGTGGTGTCAAGCATCACACCTTGCTTCATTTTGACTCTCAGGCCGGGGCCTCCCAATCACAAATCGCCCAATCTGCTTCACCCAATGCACAAGTTGCCCAAGCATCATCATCATTTGTCGCCCAGAATCTCAGTCCTGACGTTGTGCTACTGGCAACTGCTGTTATTAACGTAAGAAATCGCTCTGGTACTTTGGTTCCTTGCCGCGCCCTGCTGGACTCTGGATCGCAGGTGCACATTATCACATCTCGTTTAGCTCATCAGTTACAACTTCGGAGAACCAAAGCTTTCGCCTCTATCTCTGGTTTAGGAGATTCAAGTTTCGCCTCAGAGGGTTATTCGGTTAACCTAAAACTGCATTCACAAACTTCCGAGTATTCCACTAGCATCGTTGCATTTGTCGCTCCTTCCATTACTGAAAATCAGCCTAACTACTCAGTGGATATTGATCGATGGAATATACCCTCAAATATAAGATTGGCTGATCCTGCGTTCAACAGGTCTCAACAAATTGACATGCTCATTGGCGCTGGCCTCTTTTTTGAACTCCTCTGCGTTGGCCAGATTAAATTGGATCCTGGTCTTCCCCTTCTCCACAAAACTCAACTTGGATGGATTGTCACTGGAGGCGGTGCTCATTCGCGCAGAGCAGCTGCACTCACCACTCAATTATTGCCAAACTCAGAAACTGATTCAGACTCTAAGGTTGATGAAATAGTGCGGCGTTTCTGGGAAGTGGAAAGCTGTTGTGATTCTGTCAGCAAGTCCACCAAGGAGGAGCTTGATTGTGAAGCCCATTTTATTGAAAACTTTTCTCGATTGTCCAATGGCGAATATTCAGTTAGACTGCCGGTAAAACAAAGCGTAGGTCTACTTGGAGACTCCTATCAGCAGGCCTACCGACGTTTTCTTAACTTGGAGCGCAAACTAGATCGCAACCCACAGCTCAAAAGCCAGTATGCAGCTTTCATTAAAGAGTATTTAGCGTTGAACCACATGTCTCTCGTTGACTCGAGCTCGCTGAGCCTATGCAAGTTTTTTCTGCCTCATCATTGCGTATTTAAGGAGGACAGTACAACAACTCAGCTTAGAGTTGTTTTTGATGGCTCTGCAGTTTCGAGCTCTGGTTACTCGTTGAATGAGGTGTTAATGGCTGGCCCTACTATACAGCCCAAACTATTCAACACACTGTTGCAGTTTCGAACCTTTTTGATCGCTCTCACTGGAGATATTGGGAAAATGTATAGGTGTGTAAGGATGTCAGAACCGGATAGCTATTTTCAGTGTATACTATGGCGCGATTCTTCTTCTGAAGATGTGCAAGTATATAAACTCGACACTGTCACTTATGGGACGAAGCCAGCCTCTTTCCTAGCTGTTCGGGCCATGCATCAGTTGGCGATGGATGAGAAAGAGACGTTTCCCATTGGAGCGGAAATACTGTTGCGTCATTTCTACGTAGACGATCTAATCTCGGGGAGCAACTCAGCCCAAGAAGTTCTCGAAATCATGCGCCAAACAACCGAGCTGTTGAAAAAGGGAAATTTCAAGTTACGAAAGTGGTGCTCGAATGATGATGTCGTACTCCAGCAAATTCCGGAAGAGGACAAGGAAACATTTCTAAAATTCGATGATGGAAGCGACATCACTAAAACGCTTGGTTTGGCCTGGGATCCGTCCTCAGACAAGCTTCTATTCTCATTTTCATCAATGTACATGCCTGAAAAACCAACCAAGCGATCAGTCCTCTCCTCGATCGCTCGATTCTATGATCCGCTTGGTCTCATTGGTCCCGTGATAGCCAAGGCCAAGATCTTTTTGCAGAACATTTGGAGGGAAAAACTAAATTGGGACGAAAGCCTTCCAGCATCCCTGAATTCTACTTGGCTTACTTTGTGCGCTGATATTAGTCGTGAGTCACAATTTGAAGTAAATCGATTGGCCATCATTCCTCAAGGTGTTATAGAAGTCCATGGCTTCAGCGATGCCAGTATAGACGCCTACGGTGGATGCATCTAGGTCGTATCTATGGCAGAGGGGAAGCGTGAAGTGCATCTTTTATGCGCTAAGTCTCGAGTGGCGCCCCTAAGGACTATGACAGTACCCAAACTGGAGCTTTGCGGTGCTGTAATCCTCTCTCAACTGATTCGGGAAATAGCTAAAATGAACCTATTCTCATGTCCATTCTACTGTTGGTCAGATTCTGCCGTTGTTTTGGCTTGGATTCGTGATGAACCTTCTCGATTTCAAATATTCACTGCTAATCGAATTTCTTTAATCCAGGAACTGACAACTGGTATGGAATGGCGCCACGTTCCTACAGCCTTCAACCCTGCCGACATTCTTTCTCGAGGGGCGCTTCCCAGTGAACTTATAAATTCATCGCTCTGGATTCATGGCCCCGATTTTTTGGCCAAAGGGAAAAGTGAGTGGCCATCGTCAAGTCTTGCCCAGCAGCCGCTTCCTGAATTGCGAAAGAAGGTCCTCGTTGGAGTCACTGGACGCGTTGATCTTATCCATGGTTGCAAATTTGCCAATTGCTTCGAGAAATTGAGAAGAGTCTTTGCCTATATCTACAAATTTCGACATCGCATTAGGCATCCCAATCTCACAATTGATTGCTTGCGTATGGGCACTCAAATGCTTTTACGGTCCGTCCAGATGGCTCACCTTTGGGATGACTATAGCGCTCTGCAAGGTGGTAAGCAGGTCAAGCCATCCAGCTCCATGGCCTCTTTGTCGCCATTTATTGATAATTTTGGACTCGTGCGTGTTGGTGGCCGCTTGAAGAATTCATCTCTAGACTTCAAGGCACAGCATCCAATCATATTGCCAAGGCGTCATCCAGTTACGAGAGCAATTATAATGTATTTTCACAAACGCAACTTACATGCTGGACCACGGTCGCTATTGGCGCAGATCCGACTGCAATACTGGCCCATTGGGGGTCGCAAAACCGTCGCAAGTGCTGCAAGCAAGTGCATCACCTGCTTTCGAGCAAAGCCAATCTTTGCTGAAACCATCATGGCAGCCCTGCCAGAGGATCGTGTGAGCGGCTCACACACGTTTATGGTCACTGGAGTGGATTTCTGTGGGCCATTCTATTTCAAGAGTGAAATTCGAAGCCGGGCCCCTCAGAAGTGCTACGTTTGCATTTTCATTTGCTTCGCAACAAAGGCAGTGCATCTCGAGCTAGTCCCTGACTTATCTACAGCTGCTTTTCTGAATGCTTTGAGAAGATTCGTGCTGACTCGTTGCAAGCCTGCTCGTATTTGGTCAGACAATGCTACCAATTTCGTGGGAGCCAGAAATGAGATGGCTGAACTCAAGCGTCTTTTCCTAGGCGATGCCCATATCAATGCTGTCCAGGAGTTTTGCCTTGCTGATGACATCGAATGGCGATTCATACCACCTCGATCTCCACACTTCGGTGGACTTTGGGAGGCAGCAGTAAAGACGGCTAAGCATCATTTCTATCGGTCGGTCGGACCATCTCTTCTTCCATTCGATGAATTGCGCACGCTAATCTGCCACATTGGGGCAATCATTAATTCAAGACCTCTTGTTCCAATTTCAGAGCATCCAGCCGATCTTGATGTGTTGACGCCAGCGCACTTCCTAACCACCGTGCCGCTGGCGTTGTTTCCTGAACCTGATGTAACAAAGCTGAACTTCAACAGGCTGGATCGGTGGCAACGAATGACGTACTATCAGCAGATATTTTGGGCACGTTGGCGTGAAGAGTATTTGACGCTTCTTCAGCAGCGTTCTAAATGGCGAACACCTCAACCTGGGGTGTGCGTCAATGATGTTGTCCTGGTCAAGGACGAAAACTTGCCTCCTCTTAAGTGGCCGCTAGCTCGAGTGGTCGATCTCATCGTCGGAGCTGACAATGTGCCCCGGGTCGCGGTACTAAGGACTCCTACTGGACTTATAAGGAGAGCAGTGCGCAAGCTGTGCGTGCTGCCAAAGCAGGATGATGTTGAAAGCCCGTGTCTTCCAACGGGGGGAGAATGTTTGGTCACCCAACCAACAGAGCAGCAGCAGCATTAATATTAAAATTAAAAATCTACAATTATGTTACTCTGTGTAAGCAAAGGCGCAAATAACGTAACTTTCTCTCACCTACTGTGTTTTGATAATGCGCTCTTTCCCTCTCTTGCTCTGTTAAAATCTTCTAATTTGCTTGCCCTTGGCCTTCAGCTCAAGTGCATAAGTCAGTCTTGATTTTGATCTGCTAGGCATCAGTTGTTTTGACCTGCCTCAACATCTCGGTTCATTTCGTTTTAACGGCACGGATCATTTCGGATTCGCCTGCCTATTATTAATTAAACAATTTGTAATCGCTTAAGCACGGCCAAGTCGGGCCGCCTGCTTAATATTCGTTGCATCCTACATCGGCCCTGTGCGGCAAATAAATCAACATTTTTTATATTGAAAAAACACAACTTGGTGTTAAAATTAGTTGAACAAAAATTTTCGCATTTAAATAGCTATTGAAAAAGCTCAATAGCTCAACAGTTCCTATGGCAGCTATATGCTATAGTCATCCGATCTGTCCGGTTCCGACAAATGTGCTGCGTATTTGTACCAAAAGTCTTCGTGCAAAGTTGGGTTAAGATAGCTTTAAAACTGACGGAGGAGATTGCATAGAAACAGACGGACAGACGGACGGACAGACGGACATGGCTATATCAACTCAGCTCGTCATGCTGATCAAGAATGTATATACTTTATGTGATCGGAGAAGCTTTCTTCCATGCGTTACAAACATCTCGACAATTGTAATATACCCTCTACAAGGGTATAAAAATAGATTCAAAAATGGACATACAAAAAAATAGTAAAAAAATGTTTTAGGCGATGATCGAGGTTCACACGATAGCGCCGTTAATTCTGCGTCATTTGGCCCTTATTTCATCGTGCGAACATGTTTGAAAAACATGGTTTCGTGAAAATCGCGTTAAAGTTTCGACAACTGTTTTCGATCAAATAAAAATTATTTTTAATAGATTTCAAAAATGGATTTTATGCAATTGGGAGTTAGCTTTCAGTGAAAAAAAAATTTATCAAAATCGGTTCAAGGAATTTCGGACAAAGTGCTTCAAGACTTGGTAAAAAAAAAATCTTATACAATTTTCAAGTAAATTTTGTTTGTTCAAAAGCAAATTTTTTAAAAATAAGTAACATTTTATAACTTTAATTGAAGTCTTTTGATAAAAAAAAAGAAACGAGAAGACCAAGCTAACTTTGTCTGTGCCGAAGTTTTTATACCCATCTAAATGCTGGTTTTGAAATGTCAGAGTTTAAGTTTAAGTTAAGTTATAGTCACCCGATGTTGATCAACTTTTTCAAATTAGTTTGAAAGCGGCTAATATTAATAATCACCGAACTTAAGAACGATTTACTTAAAAAAAAAAATTGTTTTCAGTAAGACCCATTTTCCGACCGATCGGTCCTATGGCAGCTATATGATATTGTTATCCGATTTTGACCAAAATTTGCAAATCTGTTTGAAAGCATTTAATATTAATAATGGCCGAGCTTGAGGACGCTAACATTGAAAACAAAAAAGTTTTTCCCACTAAGACCCACCCTATGGCAGCTATAAGATATAGTCATCCGATCCGGTCGGTTCAGACATATTAGCAGCGTGCAGTAAAAAGAAAACTCTGTGCAAAATTTCAGCTCGATAGCTTTAAAGCTGAGAGACTTGTTTGCGTAGAAACAGACCGACAGACGGACGGACAAAGCGCAATCGACTCAGCTCGTCGCCCTGATCAAGAATATATATAGTTTATGGGGTAGGAAATTAATATTTCTATGCGTTGCAAACTTCTGGGCAAAATTATAATATACTTTGCAAGAGTATAAAAACATAGAATTTTAAAAAATACGATGGTCGAAAAATTTTTTTTCATATTTGATATTTGATTTTGTTTATTGTTGTAAAACATATTGCCGGATTTGCTTGAAAGTTTTGCAGGATGTTTTTAAGACCGTATTAGAAAAATTAAGCTAAAAAAAAAAAATTTCTACACTAGAACACCCCCTTAAAAAACGGTATTTTGCCAGATCTGGCATAAAAATCAGAAATTTAAGAAAACAAACCGAAATTTGCCAAATAAAATTTTTTTTAAATTTTCATCAACTGATAGCCCCTTAGTTTTAGGACAAATTTTGATGGAATTTACAACAAAAATATAAAAATCGATCTAATAATTGTCCATCTGCAACAGATGGATTATGATTATTGCCACCTTTTGTCTTAAGACTGCAAACGTGTTTTGTAAAATATCTTGATTAAAAGCTTAGATCATTTTAAAAAATTTTGAGCTTTCCTTCACCAAATCTTAAAAAAAAGGGTTTAACTTGGGCAACCTTACAGCAAAAGTACACAATACTGCAATTTCCATAAATGAAACCAGATTAATGTGCACTTGCTGCAGTTTTTCCCAATTTTTATGACTAAGAAAATAAACAAACCCTATTTTGAAAAAAACGGAACTCAGGGAAAAACCGTTGAAATGGTTGCAGGTGCAGCAGAAGATGCAAGAAATAGCCTTTTTGCTTAGAGGGAGATCTAATTGATGGCTTGGAGAGTAGTGGGCTCGAAAGAAAAAAAAAAGTTGTATAAATATTTGTATTAAACTCTCATTTTAGCGTTTCTCTCTCTCTCTCTGTGTGTGAAAACAGCGGTGGTTGGTGTGATAGGCGAGGGGGGTGGGGAGCGCCGGTAACGGTACGAACAATCTATCGTCAAAACTGTGGGAGATATGACGTTTTTTCCAAATTGCGGGGGCGGAAGGGGGCGTGGCAAAAATTGAAAATAAACGTGATCTGCCTACAAGTATAAGAAATATATGTTCCATACATGTCAAACCTCTATCTCTTACCATCTCTAAGATCTGTTTGTTCACACGGACGGACGGACAGACGGACAGGCGGACATTGCCATATCGACTCGGCTGTTGATGCTGATCAAGAATATATATACTTTATAGGGTCGGAGATGATTCCTTCTGGCTGTTACATACTTTTGCACAAACTTAATATACTCTATGTACCTTCGGTACAGAGTTTAAAAAGTCTAACTTTCTTTACTGGAAGTTCAACTCAGGACCTCCCTGACTTAGTACGGGACCAAATCATTGTAAAGAATGTAAACACTTGGCACTCAGCAGGCAATAAGGGACGCGGTCGAATGGCTTCTACAAGACCCCGAAACATAGGTTTTTATACTCTGTACCAAAAATACACAGAGTATATGATGTTTGTGCAAAAGTATGTAACAGAGAGAAGGAATCGTTTCCGACCCTATCTACTCTATGTATAAAACAGTTTGTCCTGATTCACTGATTCACTGACTGACTGGCTGACTGATTCACTGATTGGCAATCACCGCAGAGCGCAAACGGTAAGAGATAGAAGGCTGAAATTTGGACACGAGATTCTATTAGTGGTGAAAGTTCGTACTAAGACGGGGTTTTGGAAAATTCCAACCAGAAAAGCCGTGAATCATCCGATTGACTTGAATTGAGCCACTAAATATTAAAAATGAAGAAAAAAATTCTAAAAAGAATTTTGGCTATTGGCTGAAATTCTGCAACATTAGCTCGGCTTGAGGGGGTCTTCTAGTTTAGACGGCCGAATTTGACCTGTTTTTTTAAAAATCGTGGAAAGAAAACGCGTGAAGATTTTTTAATTCTGTTTTTTGCATTTGGTAGGGCACTTCATAAAATAACATAAAAAATTAAAAATGTGTGAATGTGAGTGGTGTTCAAAAAGTTCTCGGCCTCCAAAGATGGGTCTCCAAAAAAATAGTATGTCGAATGTTAGCACGATTGCGGAAGTATACCGCATACGAAAAAAAAAAAAAAAACGGGGAATGAGTTAGCATAAATGACTTTATCGTGCGATCCTCCAGAAAAAAAATAAAAATTTGTTTGTAGAAATGGCAGCCATTTGAAAATGAAAAATGGAGGAAAGCTAACTTCGGATCGACCGAAATTTTTTTCCCTTGTAGCTTGTATGATTTATATAAATTAGTAGCCTGATTCCACTGACACAAATATGTACATTCGGCCACATGTACACATTTTTGACAAGGCCTCCTATATACATTTTCTACACCCAATTTCTATGCCAGCTATACTATATAGTTGTCCTATTAAGCTTGGTGGAATTATGTGAAAGCATAGAAAACTTATATATACGAGGTTTGGGGACGTTTGCGTTTTTTTTTTTTTTTTAACTTTTTTAGTATTTATTGAATCTTCTCTTAATGAGACTAACAATAATTTTTCAAATCTTCATCTAGAAAATATTGTACAACCATCTCCTATTGGAGCTGTTTTATGTTCTGCGGCCCTTTAATTCAGTCGCTGGGTTGGTAGATCTTTTCTTCGGAGGCGAGAATGCGTTGCTTGCAGGGTGAGAGATTGTGCAAGTTCATTAGGGTGGGCTAGAAGTTTTTCAGAATATTTGCGCTTTAGTTGCTGTATTTCAGTTTCGACCAATGGGATTCTCCGGTCGTTGTGGACACACTCGTTGCGAATGTACCATGGCGCTCCAGTGAGTGTTCTAAGAATTCTTGATTGTGATCTTTGAAGGATATCCACACTGCTCGCACAGGCATTTCCCCATAGCTGTGAGCCATAAGTCCAGACAGGCTTTATGATGCTTTTGTACAGTAAGACTTTATATTCCAGTTTTAGAGGGGAACGGGAGTTAATTAGCCAGTGAAGGCTATTGGCCTTTAGCCTTATTTGAAGTTTTTTCGACTCTATGTGTTTGCGCCAAGTGAGCCTTCTGTCGAGGTGGACACCAAGGTAAGCAACATCGTTTCATTGTGGTATCATAGTCGCGTTTAGGCATATCTGGGGACAGGTGCTTCTGTTGAGTGTGAACGTCACGTGTTTACACTTTTGCTCGCTAATTTTTATGCGCCAGTTGGCCAGCCACTGCTCCACGTGAGATAGGTGGCTTGCCAAAAGTCTGGATGCGATAATTGGACATCGTGATCTGCTTAGAATTGCCGTATCATCAGCAAAAGTGGACATTGTTAGTCGGGGGTCTGTTGGGATGTCGGCAGTGTACAATACATACAGAAAAGGACCGAGAACGCTACCCTGTGGCACTCCGGCTCCAATGATGAACTCTTCCGTTGTGTACTCGTTTTGACGAACAGAAAAAACTCTGTTGCTGACATAACATTCTAAGAGTTTGTGTGTATTTGGAGGAAGCAGTGTCCTAATTTTGTATATAAGCCCGTCCAACCAAACGCGGTCAAACGCTTGGGCAACATCTAGGAAAATGGCAGAGCAGTATTCGTGGTGCTCATACGCAGTCCGAATATCTGAAGTTAAGCGGTTGACTTGCTCAATGGTCCCGTGTTTTGCTCGGAACCCAAATTGATGTGAAGGAATTATATTTTGTGCATGGGTATCAATTTTGCGAAGTAAGATCTTCTCAAATACTTTTGATAAGCAAGGTAGCAGGCTAATGGGTCTATATGATGACGCTTGTCTTTTATCCTTTCCCGGTTTCTGAATCATTATGATTGTCGATTGTCGGACGTTTGCGTTGAAGACAAAAAAGTTTTTATCACTAAAACAACATTTTCGACCGATGGTTCCTATGGCAGCTATATGCTATAGTCATCCGATCTGTCCAGTTCCGACAAATGTGCTGCGTATTTGTACCAAAAGACTTCGTGCAAAGTTGGGTTAAGATAGCTTTAAAACTGACGGAGGAGATTGCATAGAAACAGACGGACAGACGGACGGACAGACGGACATGGCTATATCAACTCAGCTCGTCATGCTGATCAAGAATGTATATACTTTATGTGGTCGGAGAAGCTTTCTTCCATGCGTTACAAACATCTCGACAATTGTAATATACCCTCTACAAGGGTATAAAAATAGATTTAAAAATGGACATACAAAAAAATAGTAAAAAAATGTTTTAGGCGATGATCGAGGTTCGCACGATAGCGCCGTTAATTCTGCGTCATTTGGCCCTTATTTCATCGTGCGAATATGTTTGAAAAACATGGTTTCGTGAAAATCGCGTTAAAGTTTCGACAACTTTTTTCGATCAAATAAAAATTATTTTTAATAGATTTTAAAAATGGTTTTTATGCAATTGGGAGTTAGCTTTCACTGAAAAAAAAATTTATCAAAATCGGTTCAAGTAATTTCGGACAAAGTGCTTCAAGACTTGGTAAAAAAAAAATCTTATACAATTTTCAAGTAAATTTTGTTTGTTCAAAAGCAAATTTTTTAAAAATAAGTAACATTTTATAACTTTAATTGAAGTCTTTTGATAAAAAAAAAAGAAACGAGAAGACCAAGCTAACTTCGTCTGTGCCGAAGTTTTTATACCCATCTAAATGCTGGTTTTGAAATGTCAGAGTTTAAGAACGCTTACAAAAAATCAAACATTTTTCTAACTAAAACCCATTTTTCGACAGATAAACATCTGATTTCGACCAAATTACGCGAATCTTTTTGAAAACATATCACATTAACAATCGCCGAATTTAAGAACGATAAAATTGAAAACAAAAAAGTTTTTCTCACTAAGACTCATTTTCCGACCGATCGGTCCTATAGCAGCTTTCAGATATAGTCATCCGATTTCGACCAAATTTTGAGAATCTATTTAAAATCATATAAAATTAGTAATCAGCGAGTTTAGGGACGCAAACATTATAAACAAAAAAATTTCTTACTTAGAACCATTTTCGACCGATCAGTTCTATGACAACCATAAGATATAGTCACCCGATGTTGATCAACTTTTTCAAATTAGTTTGAAAGCGGGTAATATTAATAATCACCGAACTTAAGAACGATTTACTTAAAAAAAAAATTTGTTTTCAGTAAGACCCATTTTCCGACCGATCGGTCCTATGGCAGCTATATGATATTGTTATCCGATTTTGACCAAAATTTGCAAATCTGTTTGAAAGCATTTAATATTAATAATGGCCGAGCTTGAGGACGCTAACATTGAAAACAAAAAAGTTTTTCCCACTAAGACCCACCCTATGGCAGCTATAAGATATAGTCATCCGATCCGGTCGGTTCAGACATATTAGCAGCGTGCAGTAAAAAGAAAACTCTGTGCAAAATTTCAGCTCGATAGCTTTAAAGCTGAGAGACTTGTTTGCGTAGAAACAGACCGACAGACGGACGGACAATGCGCAATCGACTCAGCTCGTCGCCCTGATCAAGAATATATATAGTTTATGGGGTAGGAAATTAATATTTCTACGCGTTGCAAACTTCTGGGCAAAATTATAATATACTTTGCAAGAGTATAAAAACATAGAATTTTAAAAAATACGATGGTCGAAAAATTTTTTTTCATATTTGATATTTGATTTTGTTTATTGTTGTAAAACATATTGCCGGATTTGCTTGAAAGTTTTGCAGGATGTTTTTAAGATCGTATTAGAAAAATTAAGCTAATAAAAAAAAATTTCTACACCCTTAAAAAACGGAATTTTGCCAGATCTGGCATAAAATTCAGAAATTTAAGAAAACAAACCGAAATTTCCCAAATAAAAATTTTTTTAAATTTTCATCAACTGATAGCCCCTTAGTTTTAGGACAAATTTTGATGGAATTTACAACAAAAATATAAAAATCGATCTAATAATTGTCCATCTGCAACAGATGGATTATGATTATTGCCACCTTTTTGTCTTAAGACTGCAAACGTGTTTTCTAAAATATCTTGATTAAAAGCTTTGATCATTTTAAAAAACTTTGAGCTTTCCTTCACCAAATCTTAAAAAAAAGGGTTTAACTTGGGCAACCTTACAGCAAAAGTACACAATACTGCAATTTCCATAAATGAAACCAGATTAATGTGCACTTGCTGCAGTTTTTCCCAATTTTTATGACTAAGAAAATAAACAAACCCTATTTTGAAAAAAACGGAACTCAGGGAAAAACCGTTGAAATGGATGCAGGTGCTGCAGAAGATGCAAGTAATAGCCTTTTTGCTTAGAGGGAGATCTAATTGATGGCTTGGAGAGTAGTGGGCTCGAAAGAAAAAAAAAGTTGCCAACCAGACTTGTGTTTTCTTAATGAAATCTATTTTCTCGAAATTGAGCATGATTTTAAATTACTTTGTTTCTGAGAATGAGGTAAACGCAGAAATTCTGTGTAACATAATCAAAGAAAATCTAAAAATAATCAATAGTTTTGAAATTCATGTAGTGGCATTAGTTTGTGATCAGGGTTCCTTGGTCTATTAACCTGCAATCTCATTACTCCTGATGGAATAGTGAGCTTTCAGGTTCTTAAAGAGTTGTGAAAAAATTAAGATGAGGCTAAAACCAAAATGTGCCCCAAATTAATTAAAAATAATATTTTTTTATACTTTAATACTTTATACTTTTTTATACTTTTTATACTATAAAAATTTGAGTCAAATATGCGACTCAAATTATTAGCAAGACAGTTAAAGCAGCTATAAGATTTATTTGTGACATAGTTAAATTTAAGACAGCTACGAATGAAGTAGCTATATCAACCGCTGAAACTATAAAAAAGGTAGACAAAATCTTTGATTGCATGAACAGAGGCTTTTTCCGTGGCAATAACCCTTACGATCAGCTCTTCGGCTAAATAGCGAATCATAAAATTTTTTAAAATATTTTCTAAGTTATCTTGATGATATTAAGTTTGTGGACACCAAAAAACGAGTGTATTTCTTAGATGGCATGAAAATTACGTTGAATGCAATTATTTTGCTATCAGAAGATTTGTTGAAGGAAAGCTCAAAATTTTGTATTATGACGAAAGCTTTTCAAGATCAAGATATTTTAACAAATACGTTTGCAGTCTTAAGACAAAAAGGTGGCAATAACCGAAATCCATCTGTTGCAGAGTTGAGTACCACAATTGCTAAAATTATGATGTGGAAAATCATTAGATCGAGCTCAACAACTAACTGCGAAGACAATGAACTTCCTGACCTAAGTACAGGTCCGCTGTTAAGTGAAAATGAAACGTGGTTTGACTGCGAAATTCCTGGAACTGAAGCAAATGCGGTTATTGAATTCTTCATCGAGGAACACTTGAACACAATATCACAAGATGTATTCGGTTATGCAAAATTTAATTCGGAACTAGTATCTACAAGATATTTTATTGGATACGTTGCTTTGACTTTGAACTGTAAAAATTGCTCCAAAGAATTCAGGAAAAGTGATGAAGTCTTAACTGCACCAAGCGAAATATTTATCTTTCATAAGAATTACAATTCAGACACTGATTTTGGAAACCTTGTAGTTCCTTCGCAAATGTTTTTGGGAGCAAGCTCAAAACATGTGTCAATTTTCTATACAATTTTCGAGTCTGAGCCGAAAAAGCTGAATATTAAGTCTTTTAGTAGTAGTAGTAGAAGTTCTTTATTCATAGAACAATTAAATATATATATAGGCATGGCGTTTTTGCCGTTTGCCTTAAATTTCAAAATTATACAATTCACATAAACATTAAACTGGAGCATCTCCGACCACATAAAGTATATATATTCTTGATCAGCATGACGAGCTGAGTTGATATAGCCATGTCCGTCTGACCGTCTGTTTCTATGCTATCTCCTCCGTCAGTTTTAAAGCTATCTTAACCCAACGCAGCACATTTGTCGGAACCGGCCAGATCGAATGACTATAGCATATAGCTGCCATAGGAACCATCGGTCGAAAATGTTGTTTTAGTGATTAAAACTTTTTTGTCTTCAACGCAAACGTCCCCAAACCTCGTATTTATAAGTTTTCTATGCTTTCACATAATTCCACCAAGTTTAATAGGACAACTATAGAGTATAGCTGGCATAGAAATTGGGTGTAGAAAATGTATATAGGAGGCCTTGTCAAAAATGTGTACATTTTGCCGAATATATATATTTGTGTCAGTCGAGCCGAAGTTAGCTTTCCTCTATTTTTTTTTTTATAAAATCTCGTCGAACTCATCCAGTTCCATTGTTGGAATGGCATAATTTTCCACAATTCGCCTCCCTTTTTAAGTACTCGGAAAATGGTCCTCGCAAATTTTTAAATTTTTGTTGTGAATTCCATACAACTTTCTCCTAAAATTAAGGGGGTATCAGTTGGTGAAAATTGAAAAATGTAATATTTAAGTAATTTCGTTTTTATACCCGTTACTCGTAGAGTAAAAGGGTATACTAAAGTCGTGCAAATGTATGTAACAGGCAGAAGGAATCATTTCCGACCATATAAAGTATATATATTCTTGATCAGCATCAACAGCCGAGTCGATATAGCCATGTCCGTCTGTCTGTAAGAACACTTAGATCTCAGAGACTAGAAGAGCTAGAGCAACCAATTTTGAAATCTAGACTCCTATTGTCTGCACGCAGATCAAGTTTATTTTAAATTTTCGCCACGCCCACCCCCGCCCCCACAATAAAAATGTTGAATAACTCCCACAATTTTTAAGATATCGATCTGAAATTTAAAACGTACATTCATATTCGCAATATCTATAAGCCCTTAAATTTCTGGATCGGATGAAAAATAGCCGAGTAAAAAAATGTTGCATAATTTTCGGCTGTCACACCTCAGGCACACAGGCTATTAAACATTTGTTTTCATGAGTAACGGGTATATCGAAGTCGGTTAGAGCCGACTTTAACTTACGCTCTCGTTTGTGTATTGTGGTAGGCCAAATTGTAAAATTTTTTGTTTGTTAAATGTATGCGCTGCAATGGTCGTTGTTCCTCATCCAAAATAAATATTCATGTTTATTTTTTCTTTTTCTCCTACGCGTGTCGGCCGCTTGTTGCGCCTTCTTCAGGGAGCCTGTGTTTATTTTTTATTACATTAAATACAATAATACAAAATATACATTTTTATACATACATACATCATAATTTTTGTCATAGTGTTAGTTTCGTTTTGTACAATTATTATTGTTGAGTCGTCCCATTGTGTTGTGTTTATTGTTTCTTTCTGCTATCGCTGACGCGTAAATGTAATTGCTTTGGTAGTAGTCTTTTTTGTGGTTCAAAGCTCTCTCTCCTCTCTGCTGAATGCGTAAGCTCTCTAACGCAGAGTTCTCCAGCGATAGCCCCTGGGGCACGAACATACTCGCCAATTCACACCTAATGCTTGCCGACGTCATGCATCACTGTGTGTTAGAGAGAGACACAGTCACATCTTCGCGCTCTCTGTCTTGTTCGCTCTCTCCTCTCTATGTCTATTAGCCTAACGTTGTCAAAATCCGCTGTATGATCAGCTGATGTCAAGTGTTGCGCTAATGCTGTTGTCTCCTTTACATGTAATTTCGTATATTACATTTTGTTGTTGTTCCTTGTTTAGTCGGTCTTTGTTGTTTGTAAAGAGTTTCCTTGTGCTTGTGTGAGCTTTGTAAGCGTACGTTATGTTTGAATGTTGGTTTGGAATTATTTTAGTAATTGAGTGTTTGTTTGTTATTTTGTCCACGTACGGTACGCTTATGTAAATGGTATCTTTGATTTCCTTATTGGGGTGCGGTATTCTTTTTTGTGGCATCTGTGATGAGTGTTTTGATGAGCTGTCCTGGAAAGTTGTTTTTTAATAGTATTTTCTTTAATTTAATCGGCTGTGTTCCAGAAATCTCTAGAGATTTTGGTATAAACGCTCGCATTTCATATTAAAACTGCTGGCCTTTATATGTGAAGTGCCACAAATATGCCCGGCTACTAGATTAGATGACAAAAGTTGGGCGATTTGAAACCGACTGCTCAAGGCCAAGTAGATTTAATGCGTCCGTTTTTTTGCGACCTATGATCTAGTAGCCGGCCTTGTTCTTATCATTTCACATATAAAGTTCTCCTAGTTTAGTTATAAATCAAATCGTTTGTACGAAAATCGTTAGAGATTTCTGGAACACATCCAAATATATATTTCGGGTCTATATCTTTGGTCGCTTAGTGTATATGCTTTTGCTATCATATTGTTGGCCGTATTTATTTTTTGGGTTATCGGTTGATGCGTCCTGATGCTGTGTCCTTCGTGTACCATTTAAATAATAGTTTGCCTTCTTCTCTTTTTATTTCGGTGTCTAAATATGATATTGTCTGGTTTTTCTCTACCTCTATTGTGAATTGTATTCTTGAATGTTGCTTTTTTAAAGTCTCCAATATCTTCTCTTGTTCCTCCTTCCTTATCCTTATTTGTTGTCTTTAATTTCTGAATTTTATGCGAGATCTAAGAAAATACCTTTTTTTAAGATGAGCTCATGTTGCAGAATTTCAGCCAACAGCCAAAATTCTGATGGATTTTTTTTTAATTTTTATTTCAGAGCCGGCCAGCCATAGTTACCACGAGCCGAAGTCAGTCGTGTTTTTACGCAAACACGAGCCGAACTCATGATTGTGTGAATCGGTGAACACTGAATTGCAAGTAAAACTGCTGTAGTCTGGAGAGAGCTCTCTTGCTCACCAACACAAGCACCCTTTTTTGTTCTCTCCATTTGGCCGGCACTGTTTTATATTAATTCGCTCTCTTTTGCAGTCGGGAGAGCTCTCTCTCTCTTTCTCAGCTATGGGCGCTCTCCAGTGTTGCCAACTTTTCAATAAAAAGCTGGATTTGACGGGATAGATGGTGAAAAAAAGCTGAACAATTTTAAGAAAAAAGCGGAATTTTCAATAACAATTAAATCTTTGTTTTTTATATATTTTAAATGATACTGCTGTTTATAGGTACATATATATCACATATATTAATTTATAGGCATAGCGCTGCATCCTGCCCCATTGTCTTTATTGGCAAACTAACAAAATCAATTTTGTTTGCTTGTTTAAATCTGCTCATAGCACTTATATGCTTTTTTGTGCCACTTTGGGCGCGCAAATCGGACAGTTTGGCGGTGATTGTGCACTTGCAATAGCTGCACAAAACTCTCTTCTCGTCCGAATCGTCTCTCCGAGCCAAAGCCTTGAATTCGTCACTTTTTAGCCAGGCATCCCGACATTTTTGCGTGAAGTCTTTTGGCATTGTGTTTACAGCAAGAAATCTAACTGGTAAATACTTGTCAGTTAACTGTTATAGCTAACCGTTAAAATACGGAATGTTTCTGGTCAAACACAAATGGGCGTTGGGAAGATTCTAACCGTGTGAGGTTAGTCCTACTAGTTAGATAACCAATGAGCTAACTGGTATTAATAACTGTTTTGGTTTGAGTTTTTATATTAGGACTTTAACTGGTAAGCAAATTAGTCAGTACTAACCTATACAATACTTATACATTAACAAATATTAAAAAAACTTGAAAATCTAAAAACTATTAATTTGCCATTTTATTTCATATTTGCTTATTCTTAAATTTCGTGACAATTTTAATCTACATATATATTTTTACAAGTTATTCTTTTTTTTTAATGCGTGCAGCTTTTGTTTGTGCATGTTGTGAGACAGCTCGGTGGATTTTATTTCCTTAAGAAAAAGATAGAACTGTTATGAATAAAAAACAACGTAATATTAACCTGGGAATATTTTATTAAATATTAATAGTTCTTTTAATGCTCGCTTTTTTTATTTCCTGTCTAATGTTAGGAGGTTCTACCGACGATGAGCTGGAAATATTGGAGCAAAGATCTGAAAGTTCACTATCAGCATTATCCGCCTTAGAACTTTCACTTTGTATTTTTTTTCCTGGAATTCATCCTTCTTGGAACTTGCAAAGTTATCTAACTGTTCATAATTTTTTTATGTAGCTTATAAGTTTCGTTTTTCTGCTGACACTAAGTTTTCAATTGTTTTTTTATTGACTATTTATTTATTTCACTTTTATTATTATTTTTTAACACCAATTGAACTCACTAACCGTTCACTTCGACGACCACTTGAGAAATGGCCAAAGTTCTTAAGAACTAAACAGCTGTTTATCGTCTATCGTTATAGCATATGTTAGGCCTAACTGCAACAATAACTAGATGAGGAAGAATTTGCCAAGCCGTTAGGCGTCATGTTAGACCTACGTAAATTATACTGAAACCCATGTGTGATAGTATTTGTGAATTCAGAAAAGTATAGTTGTATTGGTGACTTTCGGTATCGATTTCTTGCTGGATATATTGCTTTCAAAGAAAAGATGGCATTGGCAAGTATCGATAAAACGAAGGCAAGAAATTACTAGTTGTTAAATGCTGATACTAACAAAAGCGGAAAAGAATCTAAATTAAAAAAGAAAAAACCCAGAATTCCCGCTGCCCGCTGTTTCCCAATTTTTCTAGCAATTGGCAGTAAAAAAAGCCAAATTTGACGGGAAAAAAGCGAAAATTGCAACACTGGCGCTCTCTGACATTCTAAAACGAGAGCGTAAGTTAAAGTCGGCTCTAACCGACTTCGAAATACCCCTTACTCATGGAAAGAAACGTTTAATAGCCTTCCTGTGTGTCTGAAGCGGGACAGCCGAAAAGTATGCATTTTTTAACTCGGCTATTTATAATCCGATCTTGATGAAAATTTCAGGGCTTATAGATATTACGAATGTAATTGTACGCTTTAAATTTGAGATCGATATCTTATAAATTGTGGGAGTTATGTAACATTTTTTATTGTGGGGGAGAGGGTGGGCGTGGTCAAAATTTTAAATAAACTTGATCTGCGTGCAGACAATATGAGTCTACATTTCAAATTTGGTTGCTCTTCTAATCTCTGAGATCTAGGTGTACATACAGACAGACGGACGGGCGGACGGGCGGACGGACAGACGGACATGGCTATATCGACTCGGCTGTTGATGCTGATCAAGAATATATATATACTTTATATGGTCGGAAATGATTCCTTCTGCCTGTTACATACATTTGCACGACTTTAGTATACCCTTTTACTCTACGAGTGAAACGCGAAAATGAAATTGTTCATTTTTTGCCTGACATGTCGCTTCTATGTACGCTTGTTATTCTATGGTAATACCTACTCCGCCTATCACAACCGCGTACGTGTCTGTCAAGCCTGTTGGCTTGCCAAAGGAAAAAGGACTCCAAAATTAGTTCACTTCGGCTTCACTTCAAAAGACAAAATCAACACATCACTAGTGAACGGGATTTGGCTCTCTTGCATTCGGGTTTTTTTTTTTTGCTAAAGGACGACACGAGCCAGCTGTTACTCTACTGCCGTCGGAGTATGAGCACGGCACTAGAATTTTTGTCGCAAACCTTTCGCTGGAAAGCTCGAGTGCGAGAGCTTTGCGATAAATAAATTCCCCTCCTGTTCTTTACCTACATGCGAGCTCGTTTGTGAGCATTTTGCGATAGTCTCGCAAAATGCTCGTTTGTTGGTCCGCTGGGTTGTCAGCACAAGTGAGGGACATGAGCACCAACGTACCGCCACCAAAAAAACGAAAATCGAATTACGTAGCCCGCGAAAATTCAAAATTTGCGATACTTTTTGAACAAACCTCGTATATCGTCTAGCTGGTAATAAATAGCAGCTTTTAATTAGCATGTAATGAAAATGTTTTATCATGTCGACGATCATCCTATTTGAGCACCATTTTACAGCGGTGTTCGCTTCTTAAGTTCGTACCATTTAGCTGAAATTCCAAGCCACCCAATATTATAGTTTTGGAAACAAAGGAGCAGATTCCGCCAATTTATAGTCTGGCCACGCTTATAGCGTGATTATTTATTCGATTTATTTGTAATATATTTATTTGATTTATCGGGTTTCAAAGTAATAAAAAGTTAGGCTTACTTGTAGATTAGCTGGTATATAGATATATCTAAAGGTATGTATGTATATACAGATAATAAAAGTGTTACTTTAAAAAGTCTTCGTTCTTAAGTTGTGCACTTTGTAGGTTCAGAATTTCGAACACAAAATCTTGTAAGAAAATATTTGGGCTAAATTAAGTAGCATTTCATAAGGCTCATAAATGAATCCGTTTAAATAATTCATTATCTTAATAGTATCTGACTGAATTCATCTTAAATATAAATACAAATGCAATGCTGTTAACCGAAAGCTTATATGTATATAAATATTTTGTATGTGAAGGTGTAGTTATGAAATTACCAAACTAGTTGCGTATTGCAGAAGTTTAAGAAGTAAGGACAAACAAGCTATAATTGTTTTATAGTTCAATTATTTTATTTCGCGAAAAGTGATTAATACGCATATTTTTTAATTTCATTTGAATGTTCGAAAATCAATCAGGAATTTTTATTTAAGTCGAGTAGTTTAAAATTATTCATCATAAATTCTAGCTGTGGCTTTAGTTGGAGAGTAAATAGATTCAGAGGATTTACATTTTAGGAAGAAAGCGGACCACATGGAATGACCGCTCATTACTCATGTACCGTACGTGCCGTAAGCATTCATATGAGGGGTCTAACAAAAGTTCGATTAGTATATGAGAAATAAGCAGAATTATATTGTTTTGATTTATTTTCTCTACATATACACCCTTATTTTTCCATACATTTTTTTATTCTGTACATATATCTGTCAAAACAGTCCTTAAAATGGTGTTTTTTAGCTTCTCAACATTTATTTAAGTTTTTGGAAATAACCAGAAATCTCAAGTAGAATATGGTAAAAAAAAAAGGTATAATTAAGCAAGGCAGGTCCAATTTTTCGGATTTCTAACACTTTTTGCAAACATTCTTTAGTAACAGATAAGAAACAAAAATGACACTACACTTTTTGTGTAATCATCCCATGGATGGATTGTTTACGATTTTGAAATTAAATAAGAAAATACGTAGCCGAGCCTCTTTTCTATTTTCATTTAAAATTTGTGTAACCCATCGAGCAAATTATTGTGTTGGATTTGTATTACTCTAATGGCACTTAAGCCCAGTTCATCAGCAATTGATTTTTTGAGACCATTCTGGATCTTTGTCAATAATTACTTTTACCAGGGCTTTATTTTACTCGTCAGTCAAAAGGTCTTCCCCGTAATTCTCCTTCACCAACAAAAATAAAGTCTGGAATCTTCGAAACCATTTGGAAACGTTGTTAAAAATGTTGTATCCATTTCATGTATCGCATGGCTTTCAATAAGAACTTTCGTTGTAGTTAATTTTTTTGGCTTTACAGCTCCAAAGGGCCAAGCCAGCTTTCTTTAATCTCTTGGCTTGTGTGTTTTTAATTTTCGAATAACTACAGTTTACGCCGACTCCGAACGGAAGTATTTGAGAAGCTTTTTCATGGCTACTTACTTCACAGATGGCTCCAATACCTGGTGAAGTTGACAGGTTGCGTAGAAGTTTTTTAAATTTTTTGTGTTAGGCTTTGAAATTTATTGCTGCTTGGGTCCGATAGCATTTTAACGTTCTATTACTTAGAAAATTATATAAGAATATGCGAAAAGTCCACCATCTTAGGATTTATAGAAATGCATTATGATCGAGCTTTTGATGCCCCTGTGAATGTACAGGCTGTTAGAAGTTTCAGTGCAATATTCATTGTTTTTTCAAGATGTGTATGCCAATTCTAATAGTAAAGTAAAATAATAAAGATTAATAAAGTCCTTTGGTAACTATGATAGGAATGTGCTTGTACAAATGTACGGGTATGTGCATACTCGTTCATCACGAATTAAAGTTAATGTTCAAGTACAAAAGTTTATGATAAACACTTATGCAAATATGTACGAGTATGTACGTTGATTCTCTTATGTTACGAATAATACAAATGTATACACATATTCTTTTAATTATTAGTAATACTTGTAATAACACTGATGCTCAAACTAATCTGACATTTATTTTCATATAATTTTGGATCCTGGTTCGAATGTACCTTTTAATTACCTATACAAGTGCTATTTTTTTGGGGAAAGTCTGACTGAGTTTAAAATATATATTATCGGCAATACAAAAGACACTAAGCCAATATGGTAGTTTTTCTTTACACTAATGCCAATGTTTAGATCTAGCTAGAGAAAGCATTTCTGTATATACACAGGCGTATATCGTTGTTTTGTGCTTGACTATTTGGTCGTCTGTAAGAAATATACAAATATACGAACAGAAATGGCTAATTAATTGTATAGTTCCCTGCTCCTATATCGACTTCGTCTTCTTTATAAAATGAATGCCACTCACTGCAGTCACATGATTGGGTTACGCACCAGTCAAACCAAGGAAGCTAAGCTGCTTTAAATGTTCTGGTGTTTAGTTCTATAATCCGCAGTTTTAAGTTACTTAATCAAAAAACAAGTAAGAGTGCTGTAGTCGAGTTTCCCAACTACAAAATACCCTGTTCAATTGAGACACACATGCAAACACATCCACATACACAAACGCATACACACATACGAGCGCATACAACCACACACAAGCGCGCTTACACGCGGCCTGCGCAGGCAGCGACTCGAATTTTCATGTTAATTAAGAATATATTAGTTTTTATGCGAACCCAATAATTCGTCTAACTCTTTGAGTAAACGGTTTAAATGAACATATGAAAAACAAGAAAATTGTATATGTAAGAAGTCAGGAGAGTGTGCGAGAGCAGAATATATAAGATTCCGCCTTTCCTTCTTGTTAATAAAAAAAAGATTTCATTTGGAAAAACATACATATTACTCGTAATTAAACTAATTTTAGGATTGTTTTTCTAATTTATTCAACTTGGCACAGTTATTTGGGAGTGAATAAGATTGATAAACGCTAAATATGAGTTCATCATACAATAATGTTCCCAATAAAACTCAATTTTGTGACCACAACGTTTCCAATCTAAGTTAAGCAATGAATGCGTCAGATCCGGGTGGTTCCGACACATGACCGCTGGTAGTAATAATATAATCTTGTTCTAAGTACTGAGGTAAAAAAACTTATAAAATAGCATGGAATCAAACCGAATCGGTTCGGGTTACAGGATCTATTTTGGTTCTAATAAACTACGGTATACGGTTCCGTATTGGTATCTGGATTTTTATCCACTTGAAAAGTGTATTATAATTATGCCCAGGAGTTTGCAACGCAAAGAAGGAATCATCAGAGACCACATGAAGTATATATATTCTTGATCAGCATGACGAACTGAGTCGATTGAGCTTTGACCGTCTGTCTGTCCGTCCGTCCGTCTGTCTGTTTCTACGCGAACTAGTCCCTCAGTTGAAGCTATTTAGCTAAAAATTTGCACAGAGTCTTCTTTTAGCTGCACTCTGCTAATATGTCGGAACCGCCCGGATCGGTGATTACTTCTTGTAGCTGCCATAGAAACGATCGTTCGAAAATTGGTTTTTGGTAAGAAAAACTTTTTTTATTTGAGTGTTAGCATTCTTAAACTTAAACTTAAATGTTTTCAAACTGATCTGCGAAGTTTGGTCGAAATCGCTAACCTTTGGAGCGAGCTTTTTCCTGTTTATTAACACTTCGGCACATATGAAGTTAGCTTTCCTTTCTCGTTATTTTGTTATACCGGTATACGTACCGGTCAAGATTAAAAGAAAGAGCGTTCACTGTTTTTACGTCCATACGATTTTTAAGCTTAGATTAATAAGCTTCATCGGGAAAATTAACATAATACGCTTACTTGGGTAGCGAAAATAGCAAGAAGATCGTATGACCGTTCAAAAATTCTGAAAACTTTGTCGAATTTCCCGACCTCCATTTGAACTTCTTTTTTATTGTGTAATCAATTTAAGTGTAGGAAAACCTTAATTGATGCCATTAATCTGCTTTGTGAAAATACTAAACTAATTGTATTGTCATGTTTCTTTTTATACAAATACATATATGAATCGACATCGTCTCCCCTTTCAGATATATAGGTAGTATTTGTGTCAGAACTGCTTTTCTCATTTCTTTGCACTAGTACAGAAATGAGTAAAATTTTTGAATAGTTGAATATTGCTAAAGTAGTTAGACAAGAACTTTATTGTTCTGATTTTAACATGGATTTATAATCATTGGTCTAAGAAAGTGCCACATAGCAACGCATTATTTTAAAAAAGGCTAGTCTCGCGTTTTTCTATTTTACTATACAAAAGATTTGCTAAAAGTCCTTCAAAACTAATTGCCCGATTTGCACTCCGAACCGAGCCTGTGCCGGCACAGTGTTTAGATTATTTTCGGTATTTTAGGTATACGGTTCAGGTTCTGGTTCCGGTTTGATTTACTGTAAAATAGTATTTTTTTAAATCTCGATACCCAAAATAGATTTCAAAATAGGGTAGCCTGCGCGCGTTCAAAGGCAGCTGAGTAAGTTTTGCTTTGAAGTCGTAAAAAAACAGAAAACTTTGGTTACATTGCAAAGTTTCTAAGTTCTTAGAGACTAAACAAGGAGTGAATATGACAAAAAAAAGTTTAGGTACTTAAAGTACATTGTCCATACACCTGTTTCACTATTTCTGTATAATTATGCAACTGTCCATTTTTCCTATCTGAATTTTTAGGTTAAATATAACGATCTGTGGAGTTTTAATTTTGTGTAACAAAGTTGTCAAAACCATTGTTGAACCGAGCTTTCGTCGATTGAAAGATACAAAATTTTGAATAATGTGTTCGCCTTATTTACAAGAAATATTGCAGCCAGCTACGTTGTTTAAAACTTATGATTAGGTAAACTGAAAACTGGAAATCCTTTACATATTTGGCTGGCATTAAACCCAAGCCCAGTGACGTTAGGAGGCGGGCTATCCAAGTGAAGCGCAGTGTATCAATGGATTGCTAAAAACTTATAGAACTGTGTTCTAGTGAATACATTTCATGTATGTGTGCATGCCCTACAAGAGTACAATGTATGTATGTATATATGGTTTGTTTATAAAGTAGTTAAAAAGATATTTAAAAAATTCTCTTGCTGTTGATTATATAGTATGTATATATGTATAATAGTCTTAAGGCTATGGAATTTTTAAAACAATTAAATATATCGTAAG
This sequence comes from Lordiphosa magnipectinata, assembly GCA_037044535.1. Classification (NCBI taxonomy): domain Eukaryota; kingdom Metazoa; phylum Arthropoda; class Insecta; order Diptera; family Drosophilidae; genus Lordiphosa; species Lordiphosa magnipectinata. The sequence goes on from JBAMBO010001918.1 coordinate 617,115, forward strand.
TTGAAAAATATTAAGTTTTATATTCGTGTTATATTGATTGCATCTGTAATGGATTCCCTCCTTAAAAGTTGTTTGGTATCATTCTCTATTTCAATAGGAGATATTCCAGCACTGCGGTCATTTAAATAAGGAGTGTCCTCCTCCACTATTTTCTCGAGAAGTATATCACCGGAGTTGTTGAGACCTACAAGGAAATATAAGTTAGCGCTTCTTTTTCAAGGTCATCGTAAGATTGTTGCCTGTGAATCGTTCTTGCTAACCGTTCCGTCCAACAATGGGTCCATCAGATATATTTTCAACAGAGCCGCAATTCACTACGGCAACATCTGTAGGGGAGCCATTACGCCCGTTCTTTTGTAACGCTACAGCTTTGCGAGCATGACGCGTGGTTAACACTCCAGTCTCTACATCTCGTTCGAGGCGATGACCTAGAAAGCAAAAAATTCACTTTTTATTCCAGATTAGACCCAGGGAGGCACTTTATTACCTGAGCGCGATCTAGTCAGTTGATGTTGCACGTAGTCCTCTAGGTCTTCCTCTTCCTTCTTGCTTATCAGACAGTTCAAAACTAATAAAAACAAGCCCAGTCCGAAGGAAAATAGACCAGTGCAAGTGACTTCATTCCACCACGCGGAGCTTGAACCTTTTCCAATTAAAAATTACAAAATGTTTCAATCCAAATCGCTTATTTGCTTACTAAATACGTTCCACGACATTGTTTCATCCGGAATTATTCCAGCTCCGCACAAAAAAACTCCGAAAACGATGAAAACTATACCGATGTGCAACATTCCGATACTAGTCACGACCTATGTAAGCAAAATATTAGACTTTAGTGGAATATTTTAGAAGCAGATGCTCTCTATTGACCTGTGTATCGAGCCCAGGCCCGGCCTTGACCCCGTGATGGGGATGGTGGTATTTGCGTCTGACGGATCCGCTTGGCGAGTGAAATGTTTCCCCACTCTCTGAGCTCTGAGTGCTGTAGCGTCGCTCTCGAGCTCTTTTCTGTTCATCCCGACGTTTTCGCTGGCGCTTAATGGCCATAGCAGAATGTATGCCCACCGAGTGCATTTTGTTAGCTTGAAACAAAAATAAGAATTAAATAGGAATTAAATATGAGGAAATACTAAAAACTTTATATTAAAAGAATTGTAGTATAACTGGTGGGCATTTCCAGCGTTAAGTTCGCTAGATTCGTATGAATGCTTTTCACATTTCTTTCACATTCTTTCTTTTAAGTGTAATGCTACATAGCGTTTAAAAAGTACCTTCAAAATTTTAGTAGTGATTAAAGTGCATTTCGTTTCGAGGTCAATATACATTTTAACTTTTTACATCTATTTCAGCAGTAAAGTCAAACAAAATTAAATACCATAATTAAAGAATAGAGGAAAACTAACTTCGGCTCGACCGAATTTTATATACCCTTGTAGCTTGAGGGCGCCACTACTTTGAACATTTGCTTCCCAGTTTGTTATATGGCAGCTATACGATGTGTTCATCCATTTTTGACCGAACTCCCCAAAATTGTGTGGAAACTGATAATATTCTCAACTGGAAGGTATAAAGACGCTACAATTGTAAGAAAAAAAGTTTTTCTCACTAGAACTACTTTTTCGACCGATCGTTCCTATTTCAGCTGTATGCTATAGTCATCCGATTTGGTCAAGCTTAGCAGAATTGTGTGGTAGCATATAATACTGATCAGTAACAAGTACGGGAGCGATATCATTGAAAACAAAAAAGTTTTTCCTACTTAGACTTTTTCTCAGACATATCTTTTGTATGGCAGCTATACTATATAGTTGTCCGATTTTCATAAAAATTGTTGGAACTATGTAAAAGCATAGAAAACTTAGAAATACGAGGATTGGGAACGTTTGCGTTGAAGAAAAAAAGGTTTTCTCACTAAAATTACTTTTTCGACCGATGGTTTCTATGGCAGCTATATGATATAGTCATCCGATCCGGCCGATTCCGACAAATGTGCAGCGTATTTGTACCAAAAGGCTTCGTGCAACGTTTGGTTAAGATAGCTTTTAAGCTGACGGAGGAGATCGCATAAAAACAGACGGACGGACAGACGGACATGGCTATATCAACTCTGCTTTTCATGCTGATCAAGAATATATATACTTTGTGTGGTCGGAGATGCTTCCTTCTATGCTTTACAAACATTTGGACAATTTTAATATACCCTCTACAAGGGTATAAAAAGGAATATTCAACGAATCTAAATCAATTTTTGCGACCTATATTCAGTTATTCTTTCTTTTAAAATTCTGAATTTTGGTTGTTCGGTTGTTTTTTCTACTATTAAAGTGTAGTTTTTATGCTCCCGCGTGATTCGTAACATGGGCAACGCCAATTATGCTCAGTAAAGTTTGCAATATCACCGTGAATATAGGTAGACTAACCACTAGACGAACCACGCATGCAAATCATTGAATTTTATTATCAAAATTCGAGCTCTGTGAGAAACGTGTATTATCGAAAAATTGTCTTCAGCGTTGAATTCCATTTTTAGCTCAATGGGTATATCAACAAACAGAATTGTCGAATTTGGTTTGAAGCCAGAGGCAGTTCGCTGCAGAAGCGCTGCCAATTAACCCTGAAAAATACACTGTTTGGTGCGGTTTGTGGGCCGGCGCAATCTTTGGACCGCACTTTTTCAAAAATACGGAAAATCGGAACGTTAAAGCATAGAATAACAAACGTACATAGAAGCGACATGTCAGTCAAAAAATTTACAATTTCATTTTCGCGTTTCATGAGGCGGGGGGAACGAACAAAAGGGGTAGGCTGATGTGATTTGTAGAAAGCCAGAGAACGCCCATAATTGAGAGAGAGAGAGTCATGACTCCCGACTGAAAAAGAGAGCGACATATAAAAAAATTTTAAAAAAATTCCATCAGAATTTTGGTTGTTGGCTGAAATTCTGCAGCATGAGCTCGGCTTAAAAAAAAGTATTTTGCTAGATCTGGCATAAAATTCAGAAATTGAAGAAAACAAACCAAAATCACCCAAATATTAAATTTTTCAATTTTCATCAACTGATACCCCCTTAATTTTAGGACAAATTTGGGTGGAATTTACAACAAAAATCAAAAATTGAAAAATTTGGTTGAACCATTTTTCGAGTACTTATATAGGCAGGCGAATTGTGAAAAATTGTATAATCTTTGGTTACAGTCAATGGAGCAAAGTACCGTGCGATGATTACCGACTTCTTTTTGCCCGAAATGGAAGAATTGGACTTGGTTGAGTTGTAGGTTCAACAAGACGTGCCAGACGGCACGCGAAACCATGGACCAATTGAGAGGCGAGTTTGGTGAGCAATTAATTTCCCGCTTTGGACCAGTCCATTGGCGTGGCAAAAATTGAAAATAAACTTGATCTGCCTGCAAGTATAAGAAATATATGTCCCATACATGTCAAACCTCTATCTCTTACCATCTCTGAGATCTGTGCGTTCATTCGGACGGACAGACGCAAATGGCTATATCGACTCGGCTGTTTATGCTGATCAAGAATATGTATACTTTATGGGGTCGGAAATGATTCCTTCTCCGTTACATACTTTTGCACAAACTTAATATACTCTATGTACCTTCGGTACAAAGTATAAAAAGTGAGAAAGTCGGTCAAGCCCGACTATACCATACTCTGTACCAGTTCATTTGTCCCCGACTATAATATTTTAATACATCCAAGTAGTCACGCATTTATCGTGCAATATTTATACCCGTTACTCGTAGAGTAAAAGGGTATACTAAAGTCGTGCAATGTACTCTGAGATCTGTACGTTCATACAGACGGACAGACGGACGGACGGACGGACGGACAGACGGACAGATGAACAGACGGACATGGCTATATCGACTCGGCTGTTGATGCTGATCAAGAATATATATACTTTATATCGTCGGAAATGATTCCTTCTGCCTGTTACATACTTTTGCACAAACTTAATATACTCTGTGTACCTTTGGTATAGAGTATAAAAATAGAGGAAAGCTATCTTCGACTCGACCGAAGTTTATATACCCTTGTAGCTTGTATAATTTATATAAATTAAGGTTTTAAATGATTTTCGTCGAACATTCTTAGTTCAGTTATTTCCCAAACTCAGCAATAGATGGCGCCACTACTTTGACCATTTGCTTGCAGGTTTGTTATATGGCAGCTACATGATATATTTCTCAGATTTTGACCAATCTCCCCAAAATTGTGTGGAAACCGATAATATTCATAATATATTATTATGCTATCTTAAGCCGGGTATCCAGCACCGCGGAAACTAAAAATTCCTGGCAAACTTCATATAAAACGAGAGCGTAAGTTAAAGTCGGCTCTAACCGACTTCGATATACCCGTTACTCATGGAAATAAATGTTTATTAGCCTTCCTGTATGACTGAGGTGGGTCAGCCGAAAAGTATGCAACATTTTTTAACTCGGCTATTTATTATCCGCCAGATATTAATAGACATTTGTCAATTACTAAATCCAACATAAATGACTCCAAATTCATCACGATAAACAGATCAGACAACAAAACTTTTGAAAACGTCGGTCAAGCCCGACTATTACATACTCTGCACCCTTAATGTCGCAGCTCGAATTTGGTCACAAGTCAAACGGCCAGTTAACACACAACGCACAACGCAGTGCGCTCTCTAAGTCTCTCTCTCTCTCTCTCTCTCTCTCTCTCTCTCTCTCTCTCTCTCTCTCTCTCACTAAGATTGCTGCTGAACGCAATGCTTAGGTTATGGGTGGGGTGGGTGGTGGGTGTTAACTGACCGTTTTTTGCTCATAACTTGAGTATCGTTCATCCGATCTTTATCATTCCTTCAGCAAATCGATAAACAATTTTGAGTACTACATATCTCTAGAAAGTACGAACCATCTATCATCAAAACTGTAGGAGATATAACGTTTTTTCCAAATTGCGGGGGCGTGAGGGGGCGTGGCAAAAATTGAAAATAAACTTGATCTGCGTGCAGACAATAGGAGTCTACATTTCAAATTTGGTTGCTCTAGCTCTTCTAGTCTCTGAGATCTAGGTGTTCATACAGACAGACGGACAGACGGACATGGCTATATCGAATCGGCTGTTGATGCTGATCAAGAATATATATACTTTATATGGTCGGAAATGATTCCTTCTGGCTGTTACATACATTTGCACGACTTTAGTATACCCTTTTACTCTACGAGTAACGGGTATAAAAAACTGTGCCAGGAATTTTTAGTTTACCTTTTCGTTGCTTGAGTATCCAGCAACATAAACGAATCCCACAGTTTCTTATCGATAGTTGGCCTATCGATAGCGCGTGTGGATCGAGAGAACAGCTGATACACAGCTCAGGAATATATTGTTTACAATTATTTTGGACGTGATGAGCGAACATTTGGGGGGAATGTTTTTTTGTTTTTGTTATAAGCTATCTTGCTGGGGAACCAGCAGCGTGCATAGATTGGTAGAGGATGGTGCCAAGGGGACACTTATGCCAAATTGCTGAGGCGGCCCGAGAGATGCCCTCCAGGGACTCAAAGGTCGATGAGATGTCGGAGGTTGAGACGTCTTCTGAGACTGTTTGTCGCCAGATCGGAGGCAAGTCTATGGGAGTGGGCCACCAGTCGGTCATGATACCTGCCTGGTGTGCATACAAATTGATTTGGGCTCTTAATGGCAAAGCGTCTAAATCGCGGTATTTAGCTGTATGCCTCACATACCAGGGACCAGGGACACATAAAAGACTCTAGAGTATTGAGGGTAGTCGAGAACGAGGTACTCTATACCGGGATCCCCTGTTCCAGGAAGGCATGATGATCAAGGATTTTGGATCGCAACGAAATACCGCTTCTTAGCCTCTTGGCTTGAGGAGCCAATCGAGCTCCTACGCCTTAGCTGCAACCGTAGCTGCTGAATGACATGGACTTTCCTGGTCAAGCGGCGGTCCAGAGTGTTGACTCTTTGAAGGATTAACGGCTATGTTCCAGCTGTATCGACCAAAACCAAGGTACTGATCTGAGTTGACACTGAGTTGACAAAATCCTTAATATTAATGCGAATGTATTTAGGTAATCTTGTATCTTGTAATGAATGACTTCATTTAATTGGCGACCAACCGAGAAGTCATACCACTTTGAAGATGATAGCATTTTAAAGTTGTGCAGATAACAACATGATGCATTAATATTTTGCGCCATCCGGGCAAAGTGCCATGCTCAGCCATCGGCCTATCATCCTCTAGTATAGAATAAAGTAGCACCTACTCCGCGATGCATGCCTCACCCGGAATATATAATTTTTATTTTCTTTACATTTATTTAAATTCAAATAATTAACAGTGCTTAACAGCTGATTAATCAGAGTGACCTTGCTCCGTTTAGGTGCATGGTCACCCTGCTGTAGTTATGTTCCACACACACAAGAAATAAATTCCAAATTCCTGGCAGGAATTTTCCGCAGTGCTGGATACAGGCCTTAAAGGCCTGTTCCCATTAAAAATGGGAAAAGGGAATCATGAAGTTGTGCAAATGTATGTAACAGGCAGAAGGAAGCTTCTCCGACCCTATAAAGTATATATATCAGCATCAACACCCGAGTCGATATAGCCATGTCCGTCTGTCCGTCTGTCTGTCTGTCTGTATGAACGCGTCGATTATAAGAGATAGAGACACAAATTTTGGCATGCACATAGGTGTATACCGTACCCAGATCAAGTTTGTTTCAGATTTTGAAAATATCCCCCCCCCCCCCCCTCCCCCCCTTAAACCGCAAAAAACTGTCACAGCCACAATTTTAGAGTTAGAACCTGGTGGCTTAATATATACTATCCTAGGCCTTACACCAAACTACTCTCAAAAGGAAAATAAGATACGAGCAAAAACACAAAAGTTATTAAACAATTGTCTCAATTGAACAGGGTATTTTGTAGTCGGGAAACTCGAGTACAGCGCTCTTACTTGTTTTTATATGAAGTTTGCCAGGAATTTTTAGTTTCCGCGGTGCTGGATACCCGGCTTTAACCAAACTTTGCACGAAGTCTTTTTGTACAAATACGCAGCTCATTTGTCGGAACCGGCCAGATCGGATGACTATAGCATATAGCTGCCATAGGAACCATAGGTCGAAAATGTTATTTTAGTGATAAAAACTTTTTTGTCTTCAATGCAAACGTCCCCAAACCTCGTATTTATAAGCTTTCTATGCTTTCACATAATTCCACCAAGCTTAATAGGACAACTATATAGTATAGCTGGCATAGAAATTGGGTGTAGAAAATGTATATAGGAGGCCTTGTCAAAAATGTGTACATTTGGCCGAATGTACATATTTGTGTCAGTGGAATCAGGCTACTAATTTATATAAATCATACAAGCTACAAGGGTATAAAAACTTCGGTCGAGCCGAAGTTAGCTTTCCTCTATTTTTAAATTTAAGTTATTATGCTTTCTACTTTTATGTTTTAATTTTTATTTATTCGTTCAGAAACCGATATAATCGACTTTTTGTCTAAAAACTATCGAAAAAATCGAATATCGTCGCCATCGATAGTTTTGCAGCTCTAGTGTGAGTGTACAATTCAATACAAAAGCTGCCCGCATGTAATTTTATTTTTATTCACATTTTTGCAGTCAGCAGACTTGTGGCGCTTGGATATAGGGGAAGTTCAACTTATCCACAAAGCCTTTAGCAATATTAAGTCAGTTAGCAGCTGCACTTGGAATCTGTAATTAATGGATTCATCTTCATCTTCGTCCATCACCCAAAACCACGGTTGCCACTTGGAAAAATAAAAATTCTTTAAAATTTTATAAAACGGCTCCGAAGTTATAAAAAAAAAATTAAAAACTTTTAATTCTGGTTCCCGGCTTATATGCATTTTTGTACTAGCAATTGCCTTAACACATCAACCTTGCAGGAATAGTAAAAAAGGATCATGCTTAACAGAACGATCTGGTATCTGGGGCTGACCATGGATGCCAGGTGTAGTAGAATTGGCAGCAGACAAATAAACTCTTTGTTTACATTTTAAACAGTTTATAGCTCTTCAACATAATAAAATTCATTCTTATAACCAAATAACATAATCCACAGTGTTCTATAAATCGATTTCGACCCAAAAACGACCCAATTCCCATACGACTTTAAAAATTATTAAAGCTAAACATAACAGAATTCAGTTCGACAAAACTTTTTTATGAAACTTTACACTAAGCATCACCTCATACCCAGTTTTTCAAATAAAGCCAGGGTATAATTTTACTAATTTTTTTCTTATTAGCGATCAAGAAATTATTCGTTTAATAATAATAAATGAAAAGAATTCAATCAATAATTTGTTTTAGCTCATTTATAGGCCAAATATATTGAGAATCTTTACAAATTCTCAAGCTCTTTACATAGCATTATGTTATGAAGTTTTAGCAATGTAGCATAACAAATACAAATATATTCCATTTTTTTGTTGGGCCATTAAGTGGGTCTTTTACCAGACATTTCGTTTCGATTACTTTTAGTATTGCGTTTTTAGCGAAATTTACTTATCTAGTGGTTTAATTCGATACATTTGAGTGCTAATTCATTTTAGAGTTAAGTTTAGATGTGAAGTTATGAAAAAGTTATTTGTTTTTGCCCTAAAAACTAAAATTTTGCAACAAAAAAAGGCTCTACCAAGAAAAACGAGTGCTAATTCATTTTAGAGTTAAGTTTAGATGTGAAGTTATGAAAAAGTTATTTGTTTTTGCCCTAAAAACTAAAATTTTGCAACAAAAAAAGGCTCTACCAAGAAAAACGAGAGCGTAACTTAAAGTCAGATCTAACCGACTTCGATATACCCGTTACTCATGGAAAGAAATGTTTAATAGCCATCCTGTGTGCCTGAGGTGAGACAGCCGAAAAGTATGCAACATTTTTTTAACTCGGCTATTTATCATCCGATCTTGATGAAAATTTCAGGGCTAATAGATGTTGCGAATATGAGATCAAGGTGTTCATACAGACAGACGGACGGACTGACAGACATGGCTATATCGACTCGGCTGCTGATGCTGATCAAGAATATATATACTTTATATGGTCGGAAATGATTCCTTCTGCCTGTTACATACATTTGCACGACTTTAGTACACCCTTTTACGCTACGAGTAACGTGTATAAAAAGATCAAATATCAATCTACAAGGCTGTCGATTGCCTATGAGTAAAGTTTTAGTTGATTCGTAGATCTCGAGCTGAGTGAACTAAATATATTTCCACAATTCTTGTAAAAGTAGTGTTATTATTATGCGTGCACAGGTCATTACAGCTTCCATAGAATTAAACAGGCAGACAATGATCAATCGACTCAGCTGGTAGTCCTGATCAAGAATATATATTTTCTCTGAGGTCGGAAATGAATATATTTCTGGTAAAAATTAATATACAATTTGCAACTGTATAACAACATTTGTCTGCATGAACGATCAGATCTCAGAGTTGGATCCAGGCAGTAAGCAGGCACTTTAAGATTATTTTACATTTTTTGTCACGTGACCTGCCTCCTTTTAAGATAAAAAGATTTGATAGTAATCAACTTTATTTATTGATCCACCAAGCTTGACAGCGATTGGATGGCGATAGCATATAAATGCCATAAAAAAGAATCGATCAGACAATGGGTCCAAGTTTTTTTAATATATCGCCAAATATGAACGACTATATATAATAGCTGCCATAAAATCGATCGGTCAGACAATTAATCTGAGTTTGGAGAAAAATGAGAATCTGAGAGTAAACATGTTCGGACACTTTGCACTTCAGTACGCAAGCTGGCTTTCCACAGATACAGAAACATAAGAATACAACTAGAGCTTTAACATCAACCAAGTATTCAGAGAAACTCTTATCAAATAGAACTTGTTCTATTTCATCAAGGCTACATTTTCGAAATATCTAGAGATATTTGATTTGCTATTGCACAATCGTCAGAGAGTCTCTTTAGAGATATATGTATGACAATTTGGAGCGATTGCTCCAAAAGTGGCAACCGTGCCCACAACGCAGCAACAGCACAAGCTACTAGCTCTGCCGCCTTTCGGGCATTCATTCATCAGTACCGCATGACTTATATTTACGATGTTTGACTTAAGTTCACGCACAAAACTCTGTCTTTGCTCACAATCACGTCGTGACACGTTCAAATTCACGTCACGGGTACCCATCTAGTCCAGAACCTATTTTACATAGATTCCACAAATGTGCATTAATTCTGCGAACATGCAAAATGTGAAGTGGGGCGAAATCGTCAAAAACATGTACCTATTTTAATGATCTCTGATTTTATGGTTTACAATACTAAGAAGATTTGATAGATGTCAATTTTAGACGAGTAAATGGGAAATGAAAGTCAATCGGTCCAAAAAAAATAGAGGAAAGCTTACTTCGGCTCTACCGAAGTATATATACCCTTGCAGCTTGTATAACTTATATAAATTAAGGTTTTAAATTATTTTAGTCGAACAATCTTAGCGGAGATTTTTCGCAAACTCAGCACAAGATGGTGCCACTACTTTGACTATTGTTATATGGAAGCTATATGACAAATTTATCAGATTTTGACCAAATTCCCCAAAATTGTGTGAATATTCATAACTGGAAAGTATAAACTCTACCATTAAAAACAAAAAAGTTTTTCTCAGTAGAACTACTTTTTCGACCGATCGATCCTATGGCAGCTATATTCTATAGTCATCCATTAGGATCAAACTTGGCAGAACTGTGTGGTAGCATAAAATATTGATCAGTAACAATTTTAGGTGCGATAGCATTGAAAACAAAAAAGATTTTTTTCTACTAAGACTTTTTTCAGACCTATTTTTTGTGTGGCAGCTGTACTATATAGTTGGCCGATTTTCATAAAACTTAGTGGAATTATGTGAAAGCATAGAAAACTTATAATACGAGGATTGGGGACGTTTGCGCAGCAGCAGCGCTGCTTTCAGCTGCTACTGCAGGTACAGAGTATATTAAAGTCGGGCTTGACCGACTTTCTTACTAGTTATACCCTTGCAAAGGGTATTATAATTTTGCCCAGAAGTTTGCAACGCATAGAAATATTCATTTCCGACCCCATAAACTATATATATTTTTGATCAGGGCGCCGAAACTGAGTCGATTGAGCTTTGTCCGTCCGTCTGTCTGTCTGTCCGTCAGTCTATCTGGTTCTACGCAAACTAGTCTTTCAGTTTTTAAGTTATCGAGCTGAAATTTTGTTCAGAGTCTTCTTTTTACTACACGCTGCTAATATGTCGGAACAGACTGGATCGGATGACTATATCTTATAGCTGCCATAGGAACCATCGGTTGAAAAATGGGTTTTAGTGAGAAAAACTTTTTTGTTTTCAATGTTAGCGTCCTTAAACTCGGCCATTATTAATACTATATGGTTTCAAACAGATTTGCAAGTTTTGGTCAAAATGAATGAAACGAATGACTATATCTATGGGTATTAGAGAGAAAAACATTTTTATTTTCAAGTAAATCGTTCATAAGCTTGGTGATTGTTAATATTAAGCGCTTTCAAACTAATATGAAAATGTTGATCGACATCTGGTGACTATATCTTATGAGTGCCATAGGACCGATCGGTCGAAAAATGGGTCTTGGTAAGAAATTTTTTTTGTTTTCAATATTAGCGTCCTTAAACTCGCTGATTACTAATTTCATATGCTTTCAAATAAAATCGAAATCGAATGACTATATCTTCCGACCAATTGGTCGGAATCCTGGGAAATGGGTTACGTTTATAATATTACGACCGCTGCACAGTGGTCCAGCCGCGCCCCGCCTTGGACAAAACCCTAATTTCATTTTTGTTGAAAAGTTAAACGTTTTTTAGATAAATCGGCAGTTTAAATACATAAATTAAGGTAGTCAAACTATTGCTTTAATATGTTTACAAATATAAATGTTACAGCCGCCTAAACTTAGTCAATTTTTCCCAATCCTAAAAATTCATAAATTTTGGTTTATTAGTCAAGTTTGACTTATCACCAGGGCTTAATCCCGAAACGAATTTCGGTTCCGGTACCGGTTCCGGTACGTACCGAAATGGATGTTTCGGTTAAAGGTTCTATTTTGGTTTTCAATTAATTTCGGTTTTCGGTTTCGATACGGTACCTGGATTTTTATTTCGGTATACCGGGTACGTTCCGGTATAAGTACTACTTATTATAAATATTGGAAAAATTAAATTCTGAGATAAATCTAAATCATTTTTTTTGCCTGTGTAATAAAACGAATCAAAATTTAACACAAAATGAATGGTCCAGCATCCTTGTGATTTGCTCGCAGTAACATAATTGCATTCAATGTGGTTGAGTTCATACAACTTCTTAGCGGATTCATAATAAATTATGCCAAAGAATAGGCGTTCCACGCTAACCTTTGCAACTGGACCCGACTTGCTGATCTCATACAATTCCGGGAACTTTGTGGAGGATTTTGACCACCAGTTAAGAATGTTTTCATGGTTTCGAACACATTTAAGTGCGAGAAAAGTCTTAATGGAATCCACAACCAGGGTTCGGAATAGCACATTGCACGCTGCTCGTAAGTGCAGCAGCTGCACGCTGCTCGCGGACTACCGCTCGCTGCTCAGAGCGGGAGTCAAAAAGAGTCAGTGTAGGCTGCTCGCGAGCGAGCAATTCCGAACCCTGCACAACACACAATTGAAGTGTTTTTATCACTAAGTCTCTTTTCCTGCAATATCATATATGCCTCAACTTTGTCGGCGCTTTCAGATGATCTAGTATTAGAACTGCATTCATCATTAAGCAGTGATTGATCAGCAACCGACGAAATTTGTGCATAAATATTTTGTTAAAGATTGATACAAGTATTTTTTTGCTCAGTACTAAGCGTTAGGTTATATTATATCTATAAAAAAGCATTGTTTTCAGAAAAGGATTTCCCTCGCTTTTCTTTGAACAAACTTTTTCGTTAGAGAGGACGAATTTTTTGATATTTCCAATTTGCAGTGTATCCAAATGGAATAAAAATCACACAAAACTAGATTTCGGCTTGAAGTCCGCTGGTTCTATGTAGTATGCGTACAATTTCGCGAACTGCACACATGCCGGTGCAGAAGAAAGTTGTTATCTGCAGCCCCAAAACTGGAGCAAATATTATAGCATCCTGTAGGTTGATCTCCAACGAGTGACCAAAACTACGATGCGCTGTGGAAAGGCGAAAAAACCGAAACTGTACCGGTACCATCGTTTCGGTTTCGTTCCGGTTCTATCGGTTCCATTAATAACGGTAAACGGTTTTCGGTTCTCAAAAAAATATTTGTATCGGTTCCGGTTGCGATTCCGGTACGTGATTTGAATCGGTTTATTTCGGTTAACGGTTCCGGTACCGGTTCCGGTATTAAGCCCTGCTTATCACATCTTCGGCTATAGTGAACATTTTGAAGCTGTTGCATAGGTGTACTATATCTCTTTCTATATATATATATATTTCTAACATTTAAAAATCGAAGTAGTAGTTTGTGAACAATAGCTTTTTCCGCAGGTACATATTTTACACCAATTTTAAAACTTTCCGAGACTGGCAAAAGTTGTCTTCAAAAGTCTTCAAAAGTCTTCAAAAAATGTATTGGGTTATTTTATAGTCTAATACGTGCCCTTTAAGAAAAATATCATAGCCGACACCGATCGAGACCCAACTCGAGAAAAAGTAACTTATGTAAAAAGAAGTCAAGGTTTCATAGTGTACGCCATAGTCATCAGTTCGCCGGTGACAACTACTGATCACAACAAAGCTTTTGAATTGGGAATATCTCCACTTCATACTAGAACTAAATTTATGGAACAACTACTCGAAATCAGGTTAGAATTTGTTAAGATCCGACCTTCTTTCCCGGGTCCCACTATCGGTCGCCGGCTAGCTTACGGCTGACTCAGGGATGAGTACGACCCCGATAGCTGGACTGGTCGGCTAACAACAAAAAATTTATATTTACGATCGCCAGTCTCGGCTCAAATATTGACTAAAGATAAAAAAAACTTGGCAAAAAAAGATGGGCTATTTTGCCAGAACATAACCCGCCCTGCCATAGGTTGACTTCTAAGACTTCGGACAACCCCCTAATCTTTTCAGACGCTGATCTGTAGACTGTCATCTCACCCCCTAGAACAAATTTACACTAACATAGATCCACTAACCATTATAGACATATTCATTATGTTTCCTAACCAGGATACCTCTGGGACGAATACACGACAACTAACATCTACTCTACATATAAAACAGTTTGTCCTGATTCAATGACTGATTGGCAATCAACGCAGAGCGCAAACGGTAAGAGATAGAAAGCTGAAATTTGGACAGGAGTTTCCATTAATGGTGAAATTGCGTACTAAGACGGGGTTTTGGAAAATTCCAACTGGAAAAGTCGGAAAAGCATCGGAAAAGTTTGTGTGGGAAAAATTTTGTTTTTCATCCGATTGACATGAAATTTGGTTTGTAAGCGCAGTACGCGAAATAATTCGACACGTGTTTTCCCGATTTTGGAAAATTAGTCCAGGAGGAAAATGGCCGGAAAATTCTGAATGCAAAAAACTATTTTTCATTTGATTGAGTTGAACCTCGTTTTGTAAGGATAGAATACGAAATAATTTGAAATGAGATTTTCCAATGTCGGAAAATCCGCCTCCAGGCGTAAAAATTCCCGGAAAATTCTGTAGGCAAAAATCTATTTTTTATCCGATTGGCTTGAAACTTGGGTTGTAAGGATAGAATACGAAATAATTTGAAATGTTCTTTTCCAATGTCGGAAAATCCGCCCCCCAGGCGTGAAAATTCCCGGAAAATTCAGTGGGCCAAAAATTATTTTTCATCAGATGGGCTTGAAACACGGTTTTAAGGATTGAATACGGAATAACGTTCGTTATCGTTATCGTTATCGTTATCGTTATCGTTATCGTTATCGTTATCGTTATCGTTATCGTTATCGTTATCGTTATCGTTATCGTTATCGTTATCGTTATCGTTATCGTTATCGTTATCGTTATCGTTATCGTTATCGTTATCGTTATCGTTATCGTTATCGTTATCGTTATCGTTATCGTTATCGTTATCGTTATCGTTATCGTTATCGTTATCGTTATCGTTATCGTTATCGTTATCGTTATCGTTATCGTTATCGTTATCGTTATCGTTATCGTTATCGTTATCGTTATCGTTATCGTTATCGTTATCGTTATCGTTATCGTTATCGTTATCGTTATCGTTATCGTTATCGTTATCGTTATCGTTATCGTTATCGTTATCGTTATCGTTATCGTTATCGTTATCGTTATCGTTATCGTTATCGTTATCGTTATCGTTATCGTTATCGTTATCGTTATCTTTATCGTTATCGTTATCGTTATCGTTATCGTTATCGTTATCGTTATCGTTATCGTTATCGTTATCGTTATCGTTATCGTTATCGTTATCGTTATCGTTATCGTTATCGTTATCGTTATCGTTATCGTTATCGTTATCGTTATCGTTATCGTTATCGTTATCGTTATCGTTATCGTTATCGTTATCGTTACATTTTAGCCCTGAAATTTTTATAAGGGTCGGATGATAAATAGCCGAGTAAAAAATTTTGTATACTTTTCGGCTGTCGCACCTCAGGCACACAGAAAGGCTTTTAAACATTTCTTTCCCTGAGTAGCGGGTATATCGAAGTCGGTTAGAGCCGACTTTAACTTATGCTTTCATTTTTTTTTTAAGTCGCATTTCACATCTGCATTTAAATATAATTCTACCATTGGATTGTACAGATGACCAATGGCCATGAATATTAAATGAACTCTGAATTGGAACTTAGCCAAATATCCCAAATAGTGCTTTGAATGATTTCCAAAAATCGGACATTGTGGTTGAGCCGTCGGCAATTCGCTCTTTTATTATGTCTAGCAACGTCTCTTTGTCGAGGCTTTAGACAGGCACTATAAACTTCGACATTGATAAGAACTTCGAAATGTAAATTTCACCACCGCGCAAGGTATATTAATTAAGATTCACCACAAACCAGCTCACAAAAGAATTGAATACAACAGTTTAGTTCACCTAAAAGTTTATTCACGCTTTCAAATTTGACACGTTTTCGAAAGCTAAATAGATTAAAACTTGATTTAAGGATTAAAATATGAAAATTCAATTAAAACAAATTAGAGCGCTGTCGAGTTTCCCGACTACAAATTCCCTGTACAATTGAGACAAACATACAAAGACACACACACACACTCGCGCAAACGCTCTCAAGCGCCCTACCTGCCTTTGTGTCTCTATCTCTTATAGTCTATGCGATCGACGCGTTCATACAGACAGACGGATAGACGGACAGACGGACGGACGTACATACGGACATGGCTACATCGACTCGGCTGTTGACGCTGATCAAGAATATACATACTTTATGTATACTTTTGCACAACTTCATGATCCCCCTTTTTCCCATTTCCAATGGGTACACAGGGTATAAAAATCAAGGCTGCAAACCTCTAAAATTTTGCAGAGGGTTCGAACCCGCTGTAAAGTGTAAGGTTCGGTTCGCGGACCGGTTCCTGGAACCCCTGAATCCACGGTTTTAGTTCGAAACTCGGTTCGCTTAAACATAAAAGAATAGCTTTGATTTATTAATACTTATTTTTATACTCTGTACGAAAGGTACACAGAGTATATTAAGTTTGTGCAAAAGTATGTAACAGAAAGAAGGAATCATTTCCGACCATATAAAGTATATATATTCTTGATCAGCATCGACAGCCGAGTCGATATAGCCATGTCCGTCTGTCTGTCTGTCTGTCTGTCTGTCTGTCCGTCTGTCCGTCCGTCTCTATGAGCGCACAGATCTCAGAGATGGTAAGAGATAGAGGTTTGACATGTATGGGATATATATTTCTTATACTTGCAGGCAGATCAAGCTTATTTTCAATTTTCAACACGCCCCCTTCCGCCCCCGCAATTTGGAAAAAAGTCATATCTACCACAGTTTTGATGATAGATGATTCATACCTTCTAGAGATATCGAGTTGTCAAAATTATTTATCAATTTTAACTATACGCTCATCTCTAAGTTTCTCTCTCTCTCTCTCTCTCTCTCTGCCCCAAAAATTGAGTTTGTTTGAATACAGCGGTGGTTGGCGTGAATGGCGAGGGGGTGGTGGGGTGCCGATTAACTTTTTTTTGCTCATAACTTGAGTATCGTTCATCCGATCTTTATCATTCCTTCAGCAAATCGATAAATAATTTTGTTTACAAGGTATCTCTAAAAGGTACGAATGATCTATCTTCAAAACTGTAGGAGATATGATATATACGTTTTTTCCAAATTGCGGGGGCGGGAGGGGGCGTGTCAAAAATTGAAAATAAGCTTGATCTGCCTGCAAGTATAAGAAATAAATGCCCCATACATGTCAAACCTCTATCTCTTACCATCTCTGAGATCTCTTCGTTCATACGGACGGACGGACAGACAGACAGACGGACAGACGGACATGACTATATCGAATCGGCGGTTGATGCTGATCAAGAATATATATACTTTATAGGGTCGGAAACGATTCCTTCTCCCTGTTACTGTACCTTCGGTACAGATTATAAAAAACTTTGACATCGTTATCAGAGATCTGCAGGACTGCCTGTATTCTTGAGTGCATGAACACTCGCTTTAAAAGCGTGTGCGATTTGACTGACACTCGAAATTTTGCAGTCCAGTTAAATAAACATTCGTTGTCTTAATGGTATTTTTTGCGACTGAGTGTCTTGTATGATCGTCACGGAAATCTCTTCCAACCAAATTCCAACCCAAAACCAATTCTCGGTGTCACGGATATCTCTTTCGGTTGGTTTTTAAATCTTTCGTGTTTGAAAAGAGAGTTAGCAAATTTCACCACGCAAACAAGCACGAATCGGCATTAATTTCAAAATGGTGCACTAAAGGAAATTTTGCAGTTTGTTAGGCATAAACCCATTTTCCAAAAGTGTTCAAATCAAAATTAATCAGGTATTCAACACACAAATGTTAATTTAACAGAATCCTGTAAATAGAGCGGCTACTAAAGTCAACTTATGCTAACGACTAATAATTTATAAGTTCTATATGTAATAACCTTTTGTCTGTACAAACTAATTGTTGTGACCTTGTAATAGAGGGTATTCGTAAATTATCTCACATAGCATACGAATGCTATGATTGAATTTTGTTGTGGTGTAGTGTGACCATAGTTTGCAAACTAAATTATACCACAACCAAATTCAGGATTCCTATGGCAGCTATATGATATAGACGTCCGATCTGCTTAAAGTTGACATTTAAGAAAAGGTTGATAAATATAAAGGTTAATTGCCAAGTTTCAATCACATACCTTTGTAACTGACTGCGTGGCAACGCTTTATTTAATGGCATATTTTCATTTATTTATAACTTCAATAATTAATATCTTTTAATCATAGAACTTTTTAGCAGGCTCTAGGTCAATAAGTTATGATTTTCATCATAACGTTTCTAAAACAAGACACGCACAACAACACAATCCTCCTTTGACAAACAATTGTTTTTGCAAAACTGAAAATCACGTTTTGATGGGAGTGTCGAGATGTAATTACGGAAATTTTTTTATTTAAATCAAAAATGGTTAAATCAAAAAAAGACATATATGTAAATTCGGTAAAATGTACATTTTTTTACAAGGCCTCCTATATACATTTTTCTCCCCAGTTTTCTACAATTTGAAAATATTTTGTTATTCGCCCCTAACTCTTTTTTTGAGAATGTACTTTTCCAGTGGAATCACCAAATTTAAAAATGTACATGTATGTTTCAGTGGAAATAGGCTATAAAACACTCTATGTTTAAATAGTTTGTATTTCTGTATGTGGGGTTTGGTGACCTGTTTTTGATTTTAGTCAATGTTACAACTGGCTAGCTCAAGGTCTTTTTGGTTGATTATAAGCCTTTTTATAACCAACACAAACCAACAGATATTAATTACAACATTTTGGAATAGCAATTGGGTATGGCATGTTTTTATTTCTAACTATGCTATTTTGAATACATTGATCTTTTATATTATATAAATAAAGAATACTATGTACTACTACTACTACTACCTCAATTTTAACAATGCTGACTTTAATGCAATGTGGCGGGATAGCTAAGAACAATCTGATTGTAACGATTGGTTTTTGATTATCTTAGTGTTTGTTTTAAGAATTAAATTACATTCCCTTAAAAATAAAGTCCATTACCTGCTTTAAAACTCTCTCAGACAATAAAATTATAAGAGCCGGAAATCGGTACCAAACGGAACTTTTGAAAATTTTCCAAAAACACTTCCTAACGTCCATTAGATGATTTACCAATAAACTAGACCCAAAAACTTTGGTCAATTAAAAAGATATTAATTAATACCTGAAAATTGGGAAAATTTCATATGGTGTGGCGTCATCTATCTATGCTGGCGCCATCTATGTAACAACAAACGGGCTAAGGGTTGCCAAGTTATACTTCATAACTGGCGCAAACCAAATTTTTAAATTAAAGATTTTATTTTTGAAGAATATGACTTAAATTTTAAGCTCGAGCGTTTTGCAAACCAAGGAGGATATTTAAGGATAGGTCCGCGCACTGTTCGAACGCCAGAAGCCATTAAAGCCGTGAAAGATCGAATTCGTCGAAATAAAAAACGCAAGCTGAAAATCATGTCTCGTGAGATAAATATCACGTGAATTTGGACTTAGTGCATACAAGAGTCACACCGGCCACTTGCTCACAACAGCATTGAAACTAAAACGCAAGACAAAATCGAAAGCAGACGAATTCTGTTTACTGACGAGAACATTTTCACCATAGAGGAATCGTTCAACAAACAGAACGATAGAGTGTATGCTGTGTCATCAGAGAGTTCAGAGAGTCGCCATCCGGCTTATGTGATGGTTTGGTGTGGAGTCGCCTATGATGAATGCAACGTTTTGGGGTGGTGAAGCCTCTAAACACGACATTATTCGCAAACAAGCCGTAGACCCCCCAACAAGACTCCGCTCCAGCTCACAAGGCAAAATCGACTCAAACATGGCTAAAAAACCATGTTCCGAACTTCATTTTTACGGATGATTGGCCTGCTGGTAGCCCAGAACTGAATCCATTGAACTACAAGCTGTGGTCCGTTCTCGAGGCTATGGCTTTCTATACTCGACACCCAAATATTGAGTCTTTGAAGCGCACCCTTGTCCGAGCAGTGGACAATTTCTCAATGCATAAGGTGCGCACTGCGATCGATGAGTGGCCAGAGAGACTTCGGCGTTGCTCGAAGGCACAAGGACCCCATTTCAAATAAGTTGTTCTACGATTTGTAGCCATCTATCAGTCTGTCTGTCTGTCCGAACTAGTCCCTCAGTTTTATAGCTATCGAGCTTAAATTTTGCACAGACTGCACACTGCTAATATGTCGGAACCACCTGGATCGGATTACTACTTCTTGTAGCTGCCAAAGAAACGATCGGTCGGAAAATGGGTTTTTGTGTAAAAACTTTTTTGTTTTGAATGTTAGCGCTTTTAAACACTGTCATTATTTATATAAAATGTTTTTAAACTGATCTGCGAAATTTGGCCAAACTCGCTTACCGTTGAAGTGCGCTTTTTCAAGTTTATTAAAAATTCGGCACAGACGAAGTTAGCTTTGCTTTCTGGTTTCTGATTTTGGAAACCGATCGGTCTGTAAAAGAATGACCCATATGAGAAATTGACTAAGAAATAAACTTGAAATTTCATGTGTAGATTGGTAAAGAGGAGATAGTTTCTAACTTCAAAACGTGTTCAGGACCAGGTTGAACGGGCTCAAAAGTCATGTAAATTTTGTTCTCTACGAGTAACGTGTGCAATTAGCATAAGCTTTATATTGCTTAGTTGGGCAATCCTAATAGTTCCATAAACTTAATAATGTAGATGTCATTCTGCATGCAATAAGCCCACACTTGTAACTTTATTCACATATATGTATATGCAAATGTGAACTTTTAAAAGTTTACAATAAATACTTACAATCGTTTGCAAGTACATAAGTATGTGTTTAAGCATTTTGATGTAGTGTAAGTGACCTACTTAATTTTTTCTGTTGGAACCACACCCAAATGAACATTTTTATATTGCTAACAATCGTTTTTCCATACGCATTAAAATATGTGTGGATTTTACTTTTTTAATCTTTCTACCAAAGCTGGAAACTAAGGTGCACGGCCAGCGAAACCATTTCAACAGGTTTATGTATCTACATGCGCATAAATCGTACCATTCTTGCCACTTTTTCTCAATCTTTTATATGTATAACTCTATTTACGTACAGACTTAGTTATTTGTTTATGCAAACTCCTGTTGTTCCGTGTAAAAGATTGCACATATGCCACACTTGCACACATATTTATGTACATACGAATTTGTTGGTGGTTACACCATCACCCCCCAACTGCCCGTCAACTGCATACAGGCGTTTCCCCCGTTATAGTAGATGACTTCAGTCACCCCCTCGTCATGCACTTCTATATCCTACTCACCTTTGTGTGTAGTTTCCTTTGTGACGCCTAACTGTGTGCTGAACTTTTCTTGCTCAATTTTTCATTTACACAATTATGCATTATAGTTGTACACATATGAACATATACATGCGTAGCACAAGACCCTGCGTCACGTCTTTTTCAGAATAGTTATTTAAATTAGTAATTAGTATTAATTATTTGTATATCTCTATGTTTTGATTTGGATTCGGTATCGATTTTTGTTGTTCCCTTTGTTTTGTATGATTTGTTGCATTTGGCAATTTTTTCGTCAACACTTCGGCTTATAAACAGAGGTTACTACATACATTTGTACGTCTATTTAAGTATATAATTTTTACATTTAGCAGCGGAAGCGGTTTATTTTGTGGCGAAATTTGTGCTTTTGTGCGCTACTAATTATACTATTTAAATTTTTTTCTTATTTACAAGCACGAGCGAGTCACCAATGTGGAAAATGCTGCATTTTGCACTGCTGTAAATTTGTGTCAAGAACTGGAGCTTAAATATCCTTTGGAGTCACGCAAAGAGAGAATGCGAGAGCGAGTGCTGAGCGAAAGCTTTCACATCTCCTGGTTCTTGAACGAGGGGAGCTTTTGCTCAAAATTCCCGCTTATTTCAAAATATTCAAATATTAAAGAAACGTAGTCTTTTGTTGTATAAAGGTAAGATACAAAGTAAGTTCACTCTACACTGAGACTAAAGTCTGCCTTTGTCATACAAAAAGGTGACAATTTTGTTTGAAATATGTTTGCCGGTAACTGTGTCGGTACTATATTGGCCGAGACAACGGCGGGGCAACAGTGAAGTTTTTTTGATAAAAAGTTGGCCTAGAAAACGAAATCTGTTGACAGCAACAAATCAAAATGCACTATTTTTGTTTTTCCAAATGACAACAATGACCCAACCCCTTGTTCGAATGAAGTAATGGATGAGTGATCTTGGTCGAGCAACGCCGCAGAATCAAATGTATCCAGGTTCCAAACGATGGTCCTAAGAATATCAAGTTTAATCGCAAGACAGATGATGATCGCAAGGTGCAGATATGGGAAGAGACGAGCAATTCGATACGAATAATATGCGAGGAGTCCCAAAAAAGAAGTGATTTTACAGGATTTCGCAACTGCTTTTAGTAAAAACCGATCAAGAGCGCATTGCGAGTAATCAGGAGCGTTTTTGGAAAGACGAATGTAAATTTAAAATAATTTTGTTCTGCATTTCATTTATATTCTGCAGAAGTATCTTGAAATAATGATTTTGATGTTCCTGCCGAATTTGCTCAGCAAAACTAGTGGGTCAACTTCCGGAACATTTGTCATGGGCTGTTTGCTATTTCTCATTGTTATTCTGCAAGGCAAAGTCACATAATTAAGTGAACCTACTATCGAAAATTATAAAGAACGCAACAGCACTTTATAACGCCGCTTGCATTGTCCATTTTTTTGGTCAAGTCCTTTGCCTATACGACGAAATCTTCCTTTCAAATGTTCAAAAGCATTTTCCCCCACATGTCTGGTCTTCGATAGATGGTAATTAAACCGTTTCTGCTCCACTGATGCTTCAATCGTGAAGGGATACTAAGAGAACTGGCACTTCAACTCCTCCGATGTCCTTTGCATTTCTGGTAATTGTATAACGCCCTTCTCTCAGAAAAATATAAAAAAAAAGTTCCCGAACCTACCCCAAACGTGGAGGCAGATGCGATAGCCACATCAATTTTGAACACATCGTTTTTTATTTCATCCATTTCAGATAAACAGTTTCTGAGAAAAATCCGGAACCATTGGACCACTTTATTTTTCCCCTGCTTTGTTGTGAGCTACATCAGCAACTGCAACGGCAACAACAAAACGTTTTAGTTAAATTCATTTGTAGTCAAGTCAATAAAAAACAAGTAAGAGCGCTGTAGTCGAGTTTTCCGACTACAAAATTCCCTGTTCAATTGAGACACACATGCAAACACACTCACATACACAAACGCATACACACATACGAGCGCACACAAACACACACGCGCGCCTGCATGAACTGAACGCCTCCCATAAGCTAAATTGTTTAATAACTTTTGTGTTCTTGCTCGTATCTTATTTTCCTTTGGAGAGTAGTTAGATATAAGGCCTAATATAATATAAGCTTCCTTCTGGCTGTTACATACATTTGCACAACTTCATGATCCCCTTTTCCCATTTTTAATGGGAACAGGGTATAAAAATAGAGGAAAGCTAACTTCGGCTCGACCGAAGATTATACACCCTTGTAGCTTGTATAATTTATATAAATTAAGGTTTTAAATGATTTTCGTCGAACATTCTTAGCTGAGTTATTTGCCAAACTCTGCAATTGACTATGTGGCAGCCCTGGCCACCTCTGATCACACTATTCATCGTGCACCATCCCTTACGCGATAGCAGATCGACAACACGCGCCATCCCTGGCGCTCAGTTTTCTGGCTTGGCTTCGATTAGCGCGGATGGCTCCCGCTTCGATCCGTTTGACTCAACGATAATTGTTAGCTTAAGTTACATTCAATAAAGTTAGTTACACTTATTAAACCCTCGTAGCTAAAACTATTTGCTTGCCAGTTTGTTAAATGGCAGCTATATGATATATCAGATATTGACCTAGCTCCCCAAAATTGTGTGGAAGCCGATAATATTCATAACTAAAAAGTAACGAGAAGGCCAAGCTAACTTCGCCTGTGCCGAAGTTTTTTACCCTTGCAAATGCTGGACTTGATAAAAATCAAAAATTTTTGTAACTAAAACCTATAAACATCTGATTTCGACCAAATTTCGCGAATCTTTTTGAAAACATATCAAATTAACAATCGCCGAGTTTAAGAAAAATAAAATTTAAAACAAAAAAGTTTTACTCAATAAGACTCATTCTCCGACCGATCGGTCCTATGGCAGCCTTAAGATATAGTCATCCGATTTCGACCAAATTTTGCGAATATATTTGAAAGCATATCGGTCCTATGACAACCATAAGATATAATCACCCGATGTCGATCAACTTTTTCAAATTAGTTTGAAAGCTTTTTAATATAAAAAATCACCGACCTTAAGAACGATTTACTTGAAAAAAAAATGTTTTTTTCACTAAGACCCCTTTTCCAACCGATCGGTCCTATGGCAGCTATAATATATAGTCATCCGATTTTGACCAAAGTTTGCAAATCTGTTGGAAAGCGTATAATATAATTTATGGCTGAGTTTAAGGACGCTAACACTTAAAACAAAACAGTTTTTCTCACTAACACCCATTTTTTGACCGATGGTTCCTATGGCAGCTATAATATATAGTCATCCGATCCGGTCGGTTCTGACATATTAGCAGCGTGCAGTAAAAAGAAGACTCTGTGCAAAATTTCAGCTCGATAGCTTTAAAACTGAGTAAAACAGTTTAAAACTGACTAGTTTGCGTAGATACAGACAGACGGACAGACAGACAGACGGACGGACAAATCAAATCGACTCAGCTCGTCGCCCTGATCAAGAATATATATAGTTTATGGGCTCGGAAATGAATATTTCTACACAGAAAAAAAATAAGATCCATATAAATTTGATATGGGCTGGCTAATTTGACATTGGGTCAAATATAATATATAATATATATTTAATACCCTTGTAGAGGGTATATTAAAATGGTCGAGATGTTTGTAACGCATAAAAGGAAGCATCTCCGACCACATTAAGTATAAATATTGATGATCTGCATGACGAGGTGAGTTGATATAGCCATGTCCGTCTGTCCGTCTGTTTCTATGCTATCTCCTCCGTCAGTTGTAAAGCTATCTTAACCAAACTTTGCACGAAGTCTTTTGGTACAAATACGCTGCACATTTGTAGGAACCGGCCAGATCGGATGACTATATCATATAGCTGCCATAGGAACCATCGCACAGTGGCCAAAAATACATGCAGTAGATATATCGACTTGAAACTTTGTTTACGGCTTTATAAAACCGTTAGATATGAGATTTAATTAAATGGGCGTGAATAAACTCTCACACTCCCACCCCTACCATACAATTTTACCAAGTCTAAGAAAAAAGTTATATTAAAATTTTTTATTTGTGTTTGAATTTTAATTTATTTTGTTTTGTTATGTTAGTTTTTGCATTAAAAGCCTTCACTTAACTTAACAGAAAATAAAAAAAATTAAATTAATTCATAAATCCCAAAAAAAAAAAAATCAAATTCATAATAAAACATACTACATATCGCTGTAATCTCAGATTTTAAAGTAAATACAGTAAATAAAATACAGATTTTAGTCGAATGAACTTGTGCTTTGATGAAACACTCAAAAAAGAATCAAACACAACAACAACAGAGAACAGGAATGTAACAGTTGCACCGCAGTAACAAATAGCAAAAACAAACAAGCACACTCTAGTCTTCGGGATATAGCACAACTTCCGGCACTTTGCGGCAGCTAAAATTTATAGTTTTAGAATCTAAGAAGGTTGACCAATTTTAGCAAATAAGTCCAATTAGGGGAATCAGGGGGATCATCTCTATTACTTTACCTGAATTTATATCACATGGACAATGGCACAGAAAAAAATAGTACTGACAAATCATAAATTTTTATACCCGTTACTCGTAGAGTAAAAGGGTATACTAAAGTCGTGAAAATGTATGTAACAGGCAGAAGGAATCGTTTCCGACCATATAAAGTATATATATTCTTGATCAGTATCAACAGCCGAGTCGATATAGCCATGTCCGTCTGTCCGTCCGTCCGTCTGTCTGTATGAACACCTAGATCTCAGAGACTAGAAGAGCTAGAGCAACCAATTTTAAAATGTAGACTCCTATTCTCTGCATGCAGATCAAGTTTATTTCAAATTTTTGCCACGCCCACCCACGCCCCCACAATAGAAAATGTTGAATAACTCCCAAAATTTTTGAGATATTTTTGATATATCAAATTCAAAACGTAGATTTATATTCGCAACATCTATAAGCCCTGAAATTTTCATCAAGATCGGATAATAAATAGCCGAGTTAAAAAATGTTGCATACTTTTCGGCTGACCCACCTCAGGCATACAGGAAGGCTATTAAACATTTGTTTCCATGAGTAACGGGTATATCGAAGTCGGTTAGAGCCGACTTTAACTTACGCTCTCGTTATAAAAGAACTCAACAAACTAAAAACATCAAATTTATTAAAAAATAAAGTTAGCCCCTTTCATTTGACGATTCCGTTTAAGTTTCTTTAATATTAGTTTGATTTAATATGGTTTTAATTGTTTAAAATTTCACTTAAATCTCAAAAAGCTCTCACAGTAAGTATTAATGTATTTCATGCTCTCTCTTTTGAAGCCACTTTTATAGAGTACGGTTATAATGAAACATAATCAACTATACCATTAAAAATCTCATTCTTTTGCGAGATAGAGACAACGTGTTTGAAGTCAAAATTCTTACTTTGCATTTTTTATTTTTGGCATATGGCAAAAACCACTGTGCATCTGTCGAAAATGTTGTTTCAGTGAGAAATACTTTTTGGACTTCAACGCAAGCGTCCCCAAACCTCGTATTTATAAGTTTTCTATGCTTCACATAATTCCACCAAGTTTGATAGGACAACTTTATAGTATAGCTGCCATAGAAATTGAGTATAGAAAATGTATATAGGAGGCCTTGTTAAAAATATGTACATTTTACCGAATGTATATATTTGTGTCAGTGGAATCATGCTACTAATTTATATAAATCATACAAGCTACAAGGGTATATAAACTTCGGCCGAGCCGAAGTTAGCTTTCCTCTATTTTTTTCATATCATTTCTAAACTATAACGTTTCTTTTGAACCATAAATAATATCAATTTGTCAAATGATATTAGAAAAGGTCAAAAGGATATCAATTTAACTTCCGAATCTTTCACAAGGGAAAGGGATGTATAGAAAATGAGAAAAAGAAAAGAGACAAATAGTGTTTCACATCGAAACTTCAAGCAATGTAAAGAAATATATATGTAGGCTCATGTGACCACACGCATGCCCGATAGCGCAGTGCGGTAAGATACCCTTTGCCAGGGTATAAAAAGTAAAGTAAAACTGCCATTGAAAACCAAAAAGTTTTTCTCACTAGAACTACTTTTTCGACCGATCGTTCCAATGGCCGCTATATTCTATAGTCATCCGATTTGGATCAAACTGG
The DNA here is from genome assembly GCA_037044535.1 of Lordiphosa magnipectinata. Classification (NCBI taxonomy): domain Eukaryota; kingdom Metazoa; phylum Arthropoda; class Insecta; order Diptera; family Drosophilidae; genus Lordiphosa; species Lordiphosa magnipectinata. The sequence continues at coordinate 644,901 of JBAMBO010001918.1, forward strand.
GCAGAATTGTGTGGTAGCATATAATATTGATCAGTTACAAGTTTGGCAGCAATAGCATTGAAAACAAAAAAGGTTTTCCTACTAAGACTTTTTTCTGAACTATCTTTTGTATTTCAGCTATACTATACAGTTGTCCGATTTAGTGGAATTATGTGAAAGCATAGAAAACTATTAGATACGAGGTTTGGGGACTTTCGCGTTGAAGACAAAAAAGTTTTTCTTACTTATACTACTTTTTCGACCGATAGTTGCTGTGGCAGCTATATGATATAGTCATCCGATCCGGCCGGTTCCGACAAATGTGCAGCGTATTTGTACCAAAAGACTTCGTGCAAAGTTTGGTTAAGATAGCTTTAAAACTGACAGAGGAGATTGCATAGAAACAGACGGACGGCCTGACGGACAAGTCTATATCAACTCAGCTCGTCATGCTGATCAAGAATATATATAATTTATGTGGTCGGAGATGCTTGCTTCTATGCGTTATAAACATCTAGACAATTTTAATATACTCTCTACAAGAGTATAATGAGAAAAAAGTCCATGACTCTGGAACTATTTGATTTCCCATTTAAAGCTTCCTACACTAAATTCCTGGATAGCAGACCAAATTTCGAGAAAAAATTAAGAAGAAAAAACGTCCCTTTAGCGGCAATTAATTTTTGTGTACTTATTTTCGCGATTTGGTTAACAAAAAAATTTAAAATTTTTAATTGTAATTTGAAAATTTGGGATCGGATGTAAATTTACAGATTTTAAAAATATTTTACCAATAGCTTTGAATAGCAAGCAGTTGAAAATAATTAAATTATTTAAATAGCTTTTTCCCGCGAATTTAGCATATTTCGGCAAAATGGTGAAAATACGTATATACAACAAAGAATACGAAAAAATTATTTGGGCAAAATAAAACTTGAGTGGGCGATTTTTATGGAATCACCCTTATATATATAAGATATAAGATAAGATTTATTATGGATAATTTTCAACAGTTGTAAACTACAACGGGGTAATCGACAAAGCATTAAAAGAACTAACACTGTTGGCAAACCCCAATGAGGAGCATTCCATGGTAAAGCAATCTTTGGAAACTTTGAAAATCACTTTGACCCGAAGACTTGTTCAAAGTGGGCCTCAAAGTATAAAAACTTCTACAAATGATTTTTTGGAATAACTTAATAAAATGCTGACAGCATGCAAAAAAGGTGTTGTAAATCATTATTGCATAATCTGGGAACAATACCAGTCATCATTCATGACTTGCATCTTTTAACCCTGGTTAATTCCATTTGCTTACTAAAACATTAACAAGCATTGCAAAAAAGGTACAGTGAGACTGTTGGTAAAAAGTGATAGAGCTGTTAAGCATAGCTCCTACAGTTTTGTAGATCGATGGTTCTCACCTTCTAGACATATTTGTTGGTAAGATCGAATGAACGATAGTCAAGTAATGAGCAAACGAAAGTTTGCTGCCGCAGCAGCTGGTACAAAGTATATTACATTGGGGTTTGTTTATTACTGCACGCTGCTTAAATGCTGGAACCGACTGGATCGGATGACATTATCTTATACCTGGCATAGAACCGATAAGTCGGAAAATAAGCCTCAATGAAAAAACACTTTTTTAAATTTTTTTAAAGTGGCTTGTTTAAATTTAAAAGCGAACAGTTAGATTCTTAACGATTCTGAACTCACCAAAATATGTCTTCTAATCTGTCCATTAGAGTTGTGCGGATTTTGTTTTTTTTTTAAATGAGTTAGGTCTTAGGCTGTCTTCACACAGTAGTCATGCTTTTTATTATTTTAAACTTGAATAGCTTGTCGTATTCATAGAATTTCATGGGGAAATGCAGCCCTACTAGATTATCATGTCGAACAGTGTGAAGGCAGCCCTAGTTTTTGAACTATGCATATCTTAGTTTTTGAACTATAGTTCATTTTTTGAACTATAGTTCATTTTTTGAACTATAGTTCATTTTTAACTACAGTTTATTTTTTTAACCACTGCACTATGGGTTTTTTTTCGTTTTTTTTGGCATCAACTTCAAATTGAAAGATAGAAAGCTAAGTTTTTGCACATAAAGTATTCAAATTAAAGTAGAATTTCGGTTTTTGTTTATTTTATGATTCGACCACGCCTACATCCCCTTCCCCCAACACGGTACCTAAAATTATTTGGAAAATTCAAAATAAATATGTTTTTCGATAGATTTCATCTGTTGTGTGCATTTGTACTTACTGAAACAATTAGACATAAATAAAAACATCTAAAACAACCAATTTGGGCCAAACTTATTAAGAAATTTGGTCCTTGTAACAAATTTTTTAATGTTAACCAGTTTTTAACTGTTGTGCCTTAACAACTGTGCCTTAGTTCCAAAGTTTTTAGTATTTAAAAAAATCGATTTTTAAGTTAGTGTTGTGTTCTGAAAATAAAAAACAAATATTAAATTATTTAAATTTATTTATGTTTAAACAGCTTACTTAGGCTACTTACAACGTATGAGAACTTAATTTTCTCTTCTCTTCAAAATATTCTTCGTCTGAAGCAATCACTTCGAGTTCTTCATTAAGTTCTTCGTCATCCTCTAACTCATCTTCTTCAGTTTCATCAGTATCTGGTAAAACTTCAAAGCGTGTTGACTGCAGCAGCGAGAAAACTTCATTTGGTATTTTTTTTTTTTATTTTTAATTTGTCTTTCTTTTATGTAGATACTAGATAGCAATGGGTCCGAAGTATCTAAGGCTCTGTTAAAAATATCGTTCATGTTGTCCAGTCTGCTGCATTTCCTTGCATGTCCCCTCCTATCACTCTTATATATTTTATTTCGGGACTCGGAAGCATGTTCCGCAAGAAAGCCGACAGGAACTAAGGAACTCTCTATTATTTGTTGACCATGTACTAGCACCTTGTGTACAGTAGGCGACATTGGATACCAAGAATAATTATTTTGGTAAACTTCAAAAACCTTTTCGCAGAAAGTTTTAAACTTATTTGAGCTTATTTCATGCTCACAGGAAATGGTTATTAAAATGATGTAAAATTGTTTCAATAATTGATGATAATAGGGCTGAGTTAGAAAATGCCCTCCTGGCTGTGTTGCCATCATTGGAGTTTCCGCTGCCATTTGGTCTCGGCTTGTCCACATTGAGTCCCATTTCCTTTAAAATTGTCTGTTGTATTAATTGTTTTCGCACCATTAATTGGGGTTTGTCGCAGTCCTTAATGTGCCACTTCTTTATTTCGACTCTATACGATAGTTTTAAAACGAACTCGAAAAAGCGGATCCAAGCATGCAAAGGGCTGATTCCATACTGAAGAGCATCAATCTTAGGCTTGAAAACATCAGACTTAAAATCTTTAATATTAAGCAGTTGCGTTGGTTTTGCTCCACAGATAGGGCAACACTGACATGAGTTGCATCCTGTCAAAATATTTAGGACTTTCCCATCAATTAGGGTCATTTGACCTAAATATTCCACAACTATTTTTTTACCATTATACTCGTACACGTATGCTTTCAGATTTCGAATTTCGGTATCCAAGTTCTCTTTTTCCTTAAGGATGAGGGCACGACTTTCATTAATGAATTCAATTTTCAAAGGCCTACAGAATCGAACCGAATGGGGTATTTTATTGATCCAAATAATTTGTTGGGCCTTGTTTATCAGTTTTAATGGAATAATTGATGTTACAAACAATGCATTATCAGGGGCAGCAAGGTCTTGAAAACGTTGTTTGTACATACTGTGTCCTGTGGAGCCATCAAATCCATAGCTATATATTCATTTTAAACGTATCACATTTGGAAGTATATCCAACACTTCATGTTGCATTTCCAGTATGCGCGAGGCCGTATGGTCCAAAAGTTTTTGTAGAGGAACTTGTGCTTTATTTTCAAAATATTGAATGTCGTCTGGTCTAAGTTTTATTTTAGCACTAGTTAGATCCATATATGGCGGGTATATATCGCAACCGTGCTTTTTTGCATTTTGCTTTAAATTAATATATTGTTCTTTTGTAAATCCATTTTCCAATAAAAATGATAAGGCACTGTCAGCTGACATTTGTACGGGCTCAGTCGAAAAAAGTTTCCTTTTCAGTTTACTTAGATCCTCGCTTGATCCTGCTGCTTTTAAAACAGCAACCATGTCCTTATCTGCTGATTTGGTAGCTGAAACTCTAGCAGCATGAACTAGCATAGGCAATGAGTTATTATTAACTTCTGAAAGCTCTGTCGCCAACTTTCGTTTTTGCCGGGAGCTAGCGTTCTCATAGTCCACTTTTGGACGTCCACCTCTATTTCTCGAGCCACAACTTACGTCGATGTCAATTTTGATCTTTTTATTAAGCCATTCAGAATGCTTACTTTTAAATCTTTGAATTTGTCGCCCGCACTTTGGCCATGTTCTTTCAAAATATTTGACAAAATCGCGTACCTTTTCATTTACTTGAGAATCGACGCTTTTATTTAGGTTATTTTCCCCAATTTTTTGCTGTATATGCTGTTTGACAGCGGCCTCTGAGCGTTTGTGGCTGACAAAAATGTGTAGCAGCTCTGCATGCTCAAACGCATATCCCTCTGGAAAAAGGCGATTTTTTCGCGAAAAAGCAAATTAAAGCAGACAAACGAAGTTGCATATTATTCTGGACACTTTAGTTAGTAACTCCACATTTAAATACCTGAGCACTTTGGAGTGCCTTGCGAGTTCTACTCCACGAAACACTGCTAAATTTGCTAAGATTAATCAAAAAAGCACACATAAATAAAACACGTTTCACGAGGACAAAAACACATAGAATTGACGAATATGTTATATAACTCTTGTTTTACATACCTGAACTACGACTTTGCATCATTTAAAGTTGTATTTTATTTATATGTGGCCAACGAGAGCAATAAAACTTTAGCAATGCTTTAAGCTGAACTGTACACAAAGCTACCACGTGCGTAATCAGCTGACTTTGACAGTGTATCGATCAATCAGTGTGACCGTGAAAAATTTTATCGATTGATTTTTTATTTAACTAGAGTATTATAAACATAAAAATCAAAGTTATTTCAAAAAACAGAGCAACATTTTTTTTGGGTTTATGACAAAAAAAACGAAAAAAAACCCAGTGTGCACTGAAGCAATTTTTAAGGCTTCATAGTATTGAGTCCATTCAAATTTTTTTGATACCTGAGACATGATATCTAGAAGACCTGCATTTAATAATGCAATAATAATTTTATAATAATCATGTCTCAAAGACAAAGTTTGAGTTTTAGAGCCAACCCAGCAACAAGTGGCAAGTGTTGCTTAGTCCACTGTACAGATTCGTCTATCCTGTGGTCCCTGTGCTTCGAAATGTGTCTTGCCCAAGAGTCCTAAAACAGTATCATTGATCTGCAGGATAAGCTGCATCAGAACATTTGTCGTAAGCGAACCCTGGTGGCCATTGGCACCCACGACTTGGACATATTACAGGGACATATTCAGCTACGCGGATTTGGCTCTAGAGGAAACCAAATTCAAAACGATTAATCAAACTCAGGAGATGACTGGCCTGCAGTTGATGTACTTCTATGCCACACATGCCCAGCTTAAGCAATATTTTCCCATCATTCGTTACTCTTCCGTCTATCCAGTGATCTATGATGCCAATCGTGTGGTTCTCTCACTGCCGCCCATCATTAATGGTGATCATTCGAAGATCTCGGTTAAGACCAAGAACGTGTTTATCGAGTGCACAGCCACGGATCTTACCAAGGCCAAGGTGGTACTGGAGACTATTTTCTATTTCTTCTCCGAGCATTGTGCCCAGAAATTTACTGTTCAGCCTTGTTATGTGGTCGAACCAGACGGTAGCATCGTATCTTATCCAGAGCTTGCCGTACGTGAGGAGAAAATTTCGGTGAAGCGTGCCACCGCCTATATTGGCATAAATGAGCCGGCTTCCAATCTGGCTGATTTTAAAGTTTCCCCAACGCGACATGATGTGATCCATGCCTGCGACATCTATGAAGACATAGCTATTGATTAAAGCTATAACATTAAGACACAACAGTAACAAAACAGTTTCCTCTCAACAAACTGAGCGAGCAAGTGGCCCTGGCCGGATTCACCGAAGCCATGACTTTACGCGCACGCAAACTCAACAAATCCATCGAAACCATGCCGGCTGCGTCCCATGTATCAAACAGTGTGCATTCAGCCTTAAAATTTGCTTTAGTAGTTAACTATAGTTTGAATGAACTATTGAGCTATTGCTCTTTCTGGCAAGACGGGATCCTTGCTAAAAATTTGGTAGAATAAATCTTAACGGTAGGCAGCTTTCTGCCGGTTCAAGTAGCATTTACAAACAAAATAACATGTGAGTACAAATAAGAAATCATGAGTGATTTTATTACTAATATACTTTCCAAACATGCCAGTGCACACACCAGAACATCAATAAAAATATAATTTTAATTTCAAAACTTCTTTGAACAATTTAAAGGACATAAAAATATAAATTATAAATAAAAAATAAAACTATAAATCATAAAATATAAACTGACTCATGTTAACTACGTTATCTTAAACACATATTTTACACAACTTGCTGCGCTTTTGAACGTCAGTATTTTGTTTTGCAATGTCTTGAGCTTCTCAATATAAAGCTTATGAATTTTCGTCTTGGCGCTTCTGTATTCGACACCATCTATTAGTTTAGCATTTACATATGACAACCATAGCACATTTGTCTTGGGCGCATATGTTGACCAATCGTTTCTGCAGGGGAAATAGATAATTATGTATGAAAAATTAGTTATTGAGCCGAATAGTTTCTATGACCTATACTCACTTCAGTTCATCCCGCATCAAACGGTAGATGTCATATTGGTAGTCTCCTGTTGCACCAAACAATTCCTCGTCAGTAGAGAGGTCATTGTAATGACAACATTCGTTAAACGTTATTCTTGATAGGGTGTAATCAATAATCGTAGTTTGTATTCCTTTCGAAGGTACCTTGAAGTCTATACCACTTAGCTTATATGATATTTCCTTTGCATTGACTGCTTGGATGAGTATATTGCCCCAATGTAAGTCCCTATGCTCAAACTGGCATGCCTCCTCTCCAACAGCCAGCGTCAGCATAATCTAAGGTTGACACAAATGTAAAATTCTTATAAAAAGGTTCAATGCAGTTTTTCTCGAACTTACCTGTTGCAGTGCGTAATATGACTGCTCGGCATTTGCAAATGTAAATGTAGACATATCACTGCCTGCAAATTTCAGTTCCAGCACTATAAAGAGTTGATTATCCCTAAATATTTCAGGATGATCGTTTTCGGACTCCTTTTCATCATCGTAACATTCCCACAGTTTGATTAAGTGTTGTGGGTACGTGCCCTTGACTAAGGATACCTTTAAATAAAAATTGGCAGAGTAATACGCGAATAATATAAAGAAAATACCAATTAATAACCATAGCTCGTAAATAATTCTCAACCCTATTTTCAGTTCGCTCTGCTCACGTCACTGAGCGAAAAATTAAATGAAAAAGGGCTCGGGCTTTCCTCAACCGAATGTGTTCTGTTATCGCGCTTACTGTTAAGTGGCTGTGGTTGACCACACAGCACTGATCGGTCTGACACCAACCGAAAAACAGGCCCAACTCAGTCAATTGGTCTTAAATTGCGTGCTACTCGAAGATCAAACTGTCAAGATGTTAATTTAAAAGGTTGCAGTCTCAAGAGTTTACCCAAAGATTATACAATGAACAAATACAATGTACGTTTGTTATTCTATGGTTTAACATAAGCGGAGAGAGAGTCAATGCGAGAGAGAACGAGAGAGCGCATATAGTTCATCGCATACATTCATATTGTTAGCCGAGCATTACACACCGATACAACCGAAGAAGACTACTTGAATGCGTAAATTTTGCTAAAAGGTAGCAGGCAGACCTGAGAGCTGTTAAAGGTTGTGTAAAGGTGTTATTTTCTGACAAAGGCAAACGGGGGACCGATTTTTGCGACCTCTGCTAATAATCTATGAAAGAGTTAAATACATATTACGAGAGCGTAAGTTAAAGTCGGCTCTAACCGACTTCGATATACCCGTTACTCATGGAAACAAATGTTTAATAGCCTTACTGTATGCCTGAGGTGGGTCAGCCGAAAAGTATGCAACATTTTTTAACTCGTCTCTCTCTCTCTCTCTCTCTCTCTCACTAAGATTGCTGCTGAACGCAATGCTTAGGTTATGAGTGGGGTGGGTGGTGGGTGTTAACTGATCGTTTTTTGCTCATAACTTGAGTATCGTTCATCCGATCTTTATCATTCCTTCAGCAAATCGATAAATAATTTTAAGAACTAGATATCTCTAGAAAGTACAAACCATCTATCATCAAAACTGTATCAGATATGACGTTTTTTCCAAATTGCGGGGGCGTAAGGGGGCGTGGCAAAAATTGAAAATAAACTTGATCTGCGTGCAGACAATAGGAGTCTACATTTCAAATTTGGTTGCTCTAGCTCTTCTAGTCTCTGAGATCTAGGTGTTCATACAGACAGACGGACAGACGGACAGACGGACATAGCTATATCGACTCGGCTGTTGATGCTGATCAAGAATATATATACTTTATATGGTCGGAAATGATTCCTTCTGCCTGTTACATACATTTGCACGACTTTAGTATACCTTTTACTCTACGAGTAACGGGTATAAACAGAATCCTTTAAGGGTAATCTATGCATGTCTGATTTGATTTTGGATATTTTGTATATCTTTCACCAGATATTTCTAATGTCGCATGGGAATCTAAAAACGACTGTTCTTGGTATTTAATACTAGATCCCAGGATCGACTTCTTGCGGCATTCAAAAACATAATTATATATACAGTGAATCAATAAAGTATTGGCACAACTTCATATTCAAAGTTTGATACCAAATATATCTGTTTATGTTTAACTTAAAGAAATTATAAAGATGCAACATTCATTGTTCAACCTTTTATTTGATTAAAAAAAAAAAAAACATTTGTTTTCCTTATAGTTTTGTTGCAAATTGATAACTAAAAAAATGGGCACGATTTTCATATCAAACAAGTGAGAAAGTCGGTCAAGCCCGACTATGACATACTTTGTACCAGTTCATTTGTCCCCGACTATAATATTATAATATGTCCAACCAGTCACGCGTTTATCGGATTTTGGTTACTATATATCACTAGAAGGAACGAACAATCTATCATCAAAACTGTGGGAGATTACGTTTTTTAAAAATTCCGGGGGCGGGAGGGGGCGTGGCAAAAATTAAAAATAAACTTGATCTGCCTGCAAGTATAAGAAATATATGTCCCTTAAATGTGATCTGTGCGTTCATACAGACGGACAGACAGACGGAACGACGGACGTCTGAATACTTCGACTCGGCTGTTGATGCTGATCAAGGAAACGATTCCTTCTCCCTGTTACATTCTTTTGCACAAACTTAATATAATCTATGTACCTTCGGTACAGAGTTTAAAAAGTATTAGCACAGCTTGTCTGTATTTGTCTTGTCATTGGTAACCTAACGGTAATCTTTATATTTCTTTGCACATTTTTGTTTCTCAATGCATATTTATTGATCATTGATGCAATTCCATTAAGGAATGGTCTAAATTTCGTCAGAGATTGAGCAAAATGGGCAGAGGTACGTAGATATCTCTAGAAGTTCGAAAATTTATCATAAATCTGCACGTACAGCAAAAGTCGTATAGCAAAATTGGAATTATAGTTGAGAGGTCATATAACAGTGCTGGAAATATTATAAAACATTACATAAATACCGGAAAAATAGAGCAAGAGACAAGATTAGGAACACCGAAAAAATTTTTCATTGCGTCAGGAGCAAAACCCAAAAATTTCGGATGTGAAATTATGCACCAAAATGCAGGAATCCTTTGATGCAACCTTTCACCCACAAACTGTGAGGAATACGCTCTATAGTGCGGGGTATCATGAACGAGTACCTCGGCGTGAACCATTCATTTCAATGGTTAATTAGAAAAAGAGGTTACTGTTCGCCAAACTTCATCATAATAAGCCGGAATCATTTTGAAAAAGCGTAAAATTTAGTGACGAATCAAAGTTTAACCAATTTGGTTCAGATGGATCACAAAAAAATTTGCGAAAGCCTAACATAGAGCTGCAAGAAAATAATGTCATTAAAATGTTATGTTATGGTATGGGGATGGCTTTGCTGCCTCTGGAGTTGAAAATTTAGTTTTTGTAGACGTAAAACTGGGCAATACATTTTATATGAACCTTTTAATTGAAAACTTGGTACGCAGTCTAAGATCTTTGAGATCGATAAGTGATAATAAAATATGTGACGCCATCATATTAAACACATTGGATACTTACCTTTTGAATGTCCACAAACCCAGCAGAGGAATTGTTTTCATCAAATCGAAGATTGCACATTTCCTTTGAAATAATAATCTCCGGCAATATTTGTTCGTAAGTCTTCTGAATTTCCCCATTGACTTGAATACTACCCTCAATTGGTATTATTTTCAATACTACGTCGGTTCTTCCCTTAGTTTTAGTTGTAAATCTAAAGACCTCGCCATAGGCCCCTTCTCCAATCTTGGTGGTATTTAGCATTTTCGAAGATGCATATGCTGTGTCAAAGCGAAGCGGAGTCCGCTGTTCGCAATACTTTAGGACTAGTTTCTTATAATTGATTTCTGCTATTTTAACGGAAGCATCAAGGAAGACCGATTTACGCTGATGATGCTTGACGAGTCCAACGCTCTCGGCAGATCTTTTTGACTCCGCCGTTATGCGAATTTTTGGAAGAGATTGCTTGGTTTTATTTGTAGATGAATCTTCGTGGGCACATGTGCGCCGCCAAGTGCCCAGAGACTTACGCCATTTTCCCGGCTGCAAAACAATTGAAACTCTCTTTTGAGGGAGTATCTCATCTGATTTAAGCTTGGAACGTCTGCGGCGGGATGTAGGATCATTTGACTTTTCTGCTGAGTTCTGAGGTGTGAATTCAAAGCATACACGTTTCTTAGCCGGAGGCTCCGCGGTATCCTTCTTCCCATCAGGTTCTTGTTCTGAATATTTTAAGGCTACAGATCGTGAATAACAGTTTATTTAGATATGCTCACCCTCTGCGATTGGCTTGTCCTTAAATCCGACTAGTTTAATGCCAGTTATGGGAGAGAGTGCACAATGGAATAAATTTGTATCCAAGCGTTTTGCGCATGGTGTTGATATCGAGGTACGGTCGCTGACGGGCCCACCTTCTTGGCTCAAGCCATCGCCCACTTCCAAGAATTTCCGCACTGGATTTGCGCAGAACGGCTCGCTTATATTCGATATGTTCTGGTTGCTGTTCTCCACACTGGAGTCAATATTAAAGGAGGCCCGCACATTTTTCTTAATTATATTCAGTTCTCGCAGGATCCTGCTTGTGTGAAATAAAAAAAATTTTGAATCAAAATGTTTAACAAAAAACGTTTAAAACTTACGGTCTCGGGTCCAGCAGCTTGTCAAAGGAGTCCTTCCATGCCTCATCTGGCAATGTATCGTCCATTGTTTTGGGTAATTATGTGATTTGATTTGGTGGCCAGGTTTGTTGTTTAAAGTTTTACGCTTCGCTAGTGATGGCACCGGCGGTGTCGTGCCTATAGTGATGGGCCTCTACTTTAGTAAGACCGTATTGCAATTTGCAAGTTCCCAGTCACATATCAGAAACGAGATTGGCCTAAAATAAAACTCATCAAAATCAAAATTAAAAATATATATATTTTAAATAATTATCCAAATTGAGATTTTCCTAAAATAAAACTTAATAGAAATAAAGATTTAAAATATATATCCAAATCGAGAAAAACTAATCACGAGACGCTGTGAATGTGATATACTGCTTTTATGCGTGCAAAAAAGCATCAAATTATGATTTTTCCTAAAAATGCAGACAGCTAATCATGATTTTTTGCTACTTAAGAATTTTGACTATGGTTTTTAAAAAAAAACCACGAACTTTAGTACAGACTGGAGAAATATCGTGATTTTTATAAAAAGCATAAGCAGGCGCATTTTAAAAAGCGTGATCTTAAAAAACGTTGATACTGCTAGCATAAAATTAGTAACACAGTTTACACCAGGATTAAAGCCAAATATATATATATACATCTGGTCTAAGTTACAGACAGTTCTAGAACGGTCTTTCAATTTCTTTTATAATAAATTTATTTTAATAACAAAGATACACATTGCCAATGGTACTGCCGCTTTGCTATCAGTATTAACACTCAATATTAAAGAACAGTTGGAAAGAGATTTACTTGATCCGTAGACAAATGTTGAAATGCTTGAACAATATAAAATGCTAAATGCGATAGCGATTAAGAATAACACGCCACTAACATAGTCAGCCGTAGTTGAAAGAATGTTTTCATTCGCAAATATTATAAACGACTCAAGACGTCTTGTCCTTGTGATTTTTCGTTTGAAAAATTAGTTCAAATGAAGGCCAAGATAAATTTAAATGATAATATGAAATAAAATTGCTATTATTTTCAAACAAAATGTGATAATGGGGCAGTTTTAAATATATGTGTTTATTTATTTTATATATAAAAATAAATGAATTATTCCACATTTCAAGCACAACCCGTTACAGTTACAATTATCGAAGTAATTGTAAAAGTAATTAAATTGTGTGATATTCACTGAATATCCGTAAGTTACAATTACGATTATTAAAAAAATTTTAATCCGGAATTGTTATCAATTATCTAAAAAATGGGAATGGTAATGGTAATTCAAGTTTACAGCTCTGGTACACACTACAGTAATAATAATAATAATTATCGAAACATTTGGCTTTTTCAGATTATTTAAATTTAGCTTTTTTTGGCCTTAACAAACCATTCCTTCTTACATAAAATGACTTAGTATTTTCACGATTTCCTCGAATGGTCACCTTAAACATTTGTTTTCTTTTTTTTTTAAAGCCATAAAACGGCTAAGTTTAAATTTCATCAGCTTTTTTAAACATATAACTGTGCTTTAGCATTAAAACGGCTAAGCTTAAATTTCATCAGCCGCTGTCACGACGAGAAATCGACGAATTAAATCCCAAGTGTTGGCAATTACAAGATCCTAAAAAGATGCTAGCACGTGCGCTACGAGTGCGGCGAAGAAGAGCTAGTCCACAACCTGGATAAAGTTTATGGCCTTGGTACATTTGCCCAGATACAGGAACTGCAGGATTTGGGTGATAAACTGCGCATGGTAGTGGTGGCTCATCGACGTATACGCAGGTGGTAGAGGATGTGCCGCCACCTAAGCCAGGTAAGCAGCCTTGATACGACCCCCCATGGACACAACTTGACACCAACTTTGTCTCTTGAATCCTAGCGAAAATGACAACTTTGCATTATCCACTACTTAATATAAAATTACGCATCCCAGCTGAAGATCAGTCCACGGATACGTCAAATTCCGCCACTGAGAGCACAACTACAAGTCAAGGACGTCCCTCCCGCATCAACAAGGCACGCGCACGTGCTACCCGTCGTTCGGTTAACCAATTACAGGAAGCAGAGGAACTGGTACAGGAACAGACTCTTGAGCCACCTCTCAAGACGGGCAAAGTCGAGAGCACAAGTGCATCCCAGCCCACACAGGGAGAGCAGGCAGCATCGGGTGAACAAACGGATACCTCAACTACGACTGCACCCACACCTGTGCTCATTGTCGAGGTGGAGAATGTCAAGCAGCCAGCCTATAAGCAGACCGAAGAGGTCTAAGCTTTGACTCAGGAGATTATCAAGACTTTGAGGGATATTATTACCATGAATCCTTTGTATAGATGAGGGCGGTCCTGCTATACCTAATTCGGGACCTATTTTTGACTAAAACTCTGGTGATCTGCTTTAGAGCATTCAGAGTAGAGATGTGAGTATTTCTGATGTCCTCCGCTCGCCACCATACGCTTAACTAAAGACAACAGAAGGAACCAATCTTCGAATCAGCATTTCCAAGAACACTTCAATTTTGAATAAAAACTTATTTACACAACGAAGCTCCTAGATCATTTTTTAGTGGAATGCTTTACCATTTTAGCTGGCTGCCTGCAATTTAAGGCAGATTTCAATGCTTATATTGAGATCGGGCTTAAACCTATTAATTAAACGCAACAAATTTAATTTCTTTGCCTTGGAATTGTTCGATTCCAGCTCATATAAGGTCGACTAATTAACTAATAAACTCTCATTCAACGATTTCTGGGGATTCAAATTAATGGCTCGCTCATACAGATTAATTGCATATTTAAGCTTGCCTGCATAGAGCAGACAAACGCCCATATTGTTTAAAATCATGGTATTCCCCAAGTCCAAGTGCAGAGCCTCTTGAAAAATTAAATAAGCCTCGGGAAAATCATTCTTCGCCACTGCGATGAGCCCTTTATCTTTAGGTCACGCAGATCTGGGGTGGTATTCCTAACAAATTCAACAATAGATTAACATTTTTTGGTTAGCAAAATTACAAAGAACTTACATTTCTCTAAGCCTGCGGGAAATAGCAAATTTTTGCCTATCGACTGCTTATCGATAGCACTTTACTTCCAACTGAGTCGGTTTCTTGAAATGATTTTGTTGTCATTTGCTTTTTATTTATATTTTGTGATTTCTTTATTTGAGCCAATTATTGTTTATTTTACTCTTTCCCAGAACTATAAACTCCGTTTTTGTTAACGTGCTTGATATTCCGTTACCATGACGACGAATTTGGATTTGAAACTTCAAATGAAGGCGATTTATTTATATTATATTATTATATTATTATATTATTATACTATTATATTATTATATTATTATATTATTATATTATTATATTATTATATTATTATATTATTATATTATTATATTATTATATTATTATATTATATATATTATTAATGTATATAATTAAGCTGAAATTTAAACAAATTATATATTCCTTAATTGAGACGAATGGACAAATAGACAATTTCTTAAATTTAACTTTAAGGATTAGATGTGGCCGAGATCAGCTTGACAGCTGCAGGCGTCAGCTATATCAAAAGAGATTGTTAGATTTTTAAGGGGCAATTTTGTACCAGCAACAATTGTGATAAAATCACACAATATTCATGAATTTTTATATAGATATTTATATAGAGAACAACAGTTGTCCGCGAATTTTCCGACTTTGGGGTTGAATGCCATCCGTCTCGAGGGATTCAGATCAATTGATGTAAGTGAGAGGAAAATGATTTCACCTTGATTGTGCGCTTTGCTCGTACCGGGTGTGCCACCCATAATGAAATAGGACGATAGGACGGTTAAACAGGATTAATAGTAATCCTTGGAGTTCCAAAATAATTGGAATAGTGTCCAATAGACAAAAATTTTTACGTACTGTCCTACTGTGTCTTCTTTTCTACTTTAACGACATGTTTAGTATTTTTTACTCGATAGTTAGTATTTTGTCGCTTGCCACTTGTGGTCAGTATTCACAGTATTTGGTATTAGTGCGACCACTCTCGATATTTCTTATTCGATAACACATTCGATGCACATTAATTTCGCTGTTCTGACTTAATTATTAATAATTATAATGTGTGGCATATTTTGTGCAATTAATCAGGATGGCAATGTTGACTGTCGTTTGTCCAGCCAGACTCTGACATTGCTTAATAACAGAGGACCCGATGTACAGGACCAATTACAGATGGGAAATGTGCTACTAGCCGGCAGTGTGCTGTGGCAGCAAGGCGCCCAAGTTCAAAAGCAGCCCGTAATCACAGGACACTATGCAGTCCTTTTCAATGGTGATTTGTACAATGCGCCAAAACCGAGCACAATGTCGGACACCAGCTGGCTGGCTGAAAAGTTGGGGGCGTGCAAGGGTGATGACGAAATGGTGTCCCTGTTGAAGCAGGTGAAGGGACCACATTGTCTGTTAGTGTACAACACCCGTGACCGCATACTCTACTTCTCCCGCGATGCACTGGGCAGAAGTTCATTAATCATTGAGCGCTACCAGCATGGATTGAACTTGATGAGCTCTTCCTATTACGAGGAGAAAGAAGATCTGATGGGAGTGCGTGAGCTGCCTCCGCTTGGACTCTACAAATTGATGATTGATGATTTAAGTCAATGTGTACTTTATCCGTGGCAGCCACTGAATGAATATTCGGAGAAACTGTTGTCCGAGTTCCAGGCGACAATGAAGTGGACAACTGATGTCGAGGATCCAATTGCGCCGGACTGGCTATTAAAAAACAGCAACGCAGCTCAAGGATCCACCTACGACTTTTACGACGTCCCTTTTAACAAAAATCCGGATGCATTCTATGCCAACTTGCTGCAGTCGCCCGCGGTAAAAGAAACACTAAGACAACTGGACAAGTTACTAACCAACTCAGTGGCAGCACGCGTTCAAAACACGGCGCCCGTTTGCAGGGATTGTTCTTCCGTATGTGAGCATGCTAAAGTGTGCATTCTCTTCTCGGGGGGCATAGACTGCTCTATATTGGCACTGCTCGCGGACAAATTTGTGCCCACTGACGAACCGATCGAACTCATTAATGTGGCATTTGAAAGCAGCAACGGTTGGAACGTGCCGGATCGTCTGACATCTTTGCAGTCGCATGCAGAGCTTCAACGCCTCTGTCCGAATCGACAGTGGGACCTGCTGGAAGTTAACGTGACACGACTGAATCTACAGCAACAATTATCAACACACATCAAGCACCTGATTTATCCTTTGCAATCTGTTTTGGACGAGAGTCTGGGATGTGCGTTCTGGTTTGCTGCCAATGACGCTACTTCCAAAGCCAGAGTTGCAATTCTGGGTAGCGGAGCCGATGAGTTGTTTGGTGGTTACACTCGTCATCGAAACGCATACAAACGTTGCTCTGGCAATGAGCACGCATGCCAACAGGCAGTGAGCAATGAACTCGAGTTGGATTGGCAGCGAATACCATCCCGAAATTTAGCTCGCGATGACCGCGTCATTGCGGATACCGGAAAAACGGCGCGTGCCCCTTTTATTGAAGAGAATTTTGTACAGTTTGTGAGATCGTTGGATCCCAAGCAGCGGTGTTGTTACAGTTTTCCTGAGGGCTTCGGCGACAAGCTGCTGTTAAGGCTCTACGGCTATCAACTGGGACTACGTGACGCGGTGTTGCTGAAGAAACGCGCAATCCAGTTCGGTTCCCGCATCGCTAACAAAAAACAACAGGCAGCTCAGTTATCCACATACTTGCAATTTTCTGTTGTAAAATCATATGGAATTAACGTCTAGATATAAACTTGACTAATAATTTCTTCCATTCAACTTCTACTTATTACACAGTTCGACAAAATCCAAGTTTTTTTAAAAACCCGGCATAAGACCTTTAAATTATGATAAAAAGGACCATAAGCATCACCTCATACCCAGTTTTTCAAATAAAGCCTCGATTCGCGTTTTATGGGTACTTTTGTACTTGCAACACACAACGACAACAATTTTATCTAGATTTTAAGGGTTTAAGATAAAAATCTGAAAAATTCAGCAAATGTGGACTGGGTCATTGGGAACGCAATACAAAAAAAATCACTTCAATCGGGCAATTGGTTAAGATACCTCGCACGGTAGATTTTTATTAAAATTGATTTTTATGATGGTAAAATGGGCTATTGCAGATCCCTTAGAGATGGTACTATATATAGACAAAAAACCGCGAATTGGAGTACCAATTTTATATTCACCCACGAAACAATTCATATGGACTATAAAGCAGACGTAAAAATAGAAAAATAGAATAGAAGGTTTCAATTAAAATTGTCTTTGGTAGAGAAACCGCTATACGCTAAGATGCCTTGAACTGAAGTATTTAAATGATATCATATTTTTTTCCTGCTGGTAATAAAGCGCTTAACTCATAAAAATTATTACATAATTTTGGTAAAGCTGGTTGTACCCTAAATTACCATGTTGTTCTAAGGCAGTTCCTTGTACAAAAATGCCTTTAAACCGCGAACCAAGGCTACGTTGGAAAAACTGAAAATGCAGTTCTGTCTATTTTTAGGTCTAGTTTGTGGCCTATATGAATTAGTTTTTGGGTGAGTCTATAAATGGTACTCTATACCGCGGTTTTTTTGGCTGTCGAGTACCATCTTTTAGGGACATGCAATATAGCATCATAAAAAACGATTTTAATAAAAATCTACCGTGCGCTTTTAAAGATATTCAAAAATGAAGGCTTAACTCCTTCTGGAGGTACCCTAACCAATTGCCCGATTGATGTGAATTTTTTGTAGTGCGTTCCCAATGACCCTGTTCACATTTGCTGGATTTTCCAGATTTTTATCTTAAGCCCTTAAAATCTAAGATAAAATTGTCGTTGTGTGTCGCAAGTACTAAAGTACCCATAAAACCAGGGTTCGGAATTGCTCGCTCGCGAGCAGCCTACACTGATTCTTTTTGACTCCCGCTCTGTGCAGCGAGCGGTAGTCCGCGAGCAGCGTGCAGCTGCTGCTCGCTGCTCGTGAGCAGGGATGTGCTGCTCGCGAGCAGGTAGCCGCTGCTCACGAGCAGCCGCACCCTGCTCGCTGCGTAAGGCAGTTGTTGTTGTTCATATTTGCATATGCAAAAAAGTTTGAAGAGAATTTATGACGTTAAAACGTTTACGTCTGCGTAATTGAGTGAGACTTGTCTTATTGCAGGTACAGATTGTATTTTGGTTAAACGCGACCGAGGCTTTATTTGAAAAACTGGGTATGAGGTGATGCTTATGGTCGTTTTTATCATAATTTAAGGGTCCCATGCCGGGGTTTTTTTTAATGTTGTACTGTGTTATCAATTGCATTTCCTACTCTGTACTTAGATAGAGCGTACAAATATGCGACACCTTTGCGCTGTCCGCATGAAACTTATAACCAAAATCGTATTTTTATTAAGACTGCAAACCGGTCCGAAACCGAACCCCTAAGAATCGGTTCGTGTTTCTTGGGTCCGACGAACCGGACCATGAACCGAAACCCTAATATTTTCGACTTCTCGAACCTGAATCCGAACCGGACCACTTTACCGAAATATTGTGTTCGGATCACAAAATTAGGTAGTTTTTCCAACGATTGACAAAGGAATACATATTACATACAAATACATACAAATTAATTGTAATCTGACAGCTATCATTCAAGAAGTTCTCCAATGCTACGACATTGCTCTAGGTCAGATTTATACTATCACCGTCAATATTTATCCATTATAATGAATCGAGTATGGTTGCAGCAGGATAACTTTTAAATGACAACTGCAAAGCAGAAAAGCAATGCTACTGTGAAAAATGTATTTATTGTATCGTACTGCCTTGTATGAAAAATAACTTTTTTTTTCTAGTTCTTTGCAGAGTATGGCTCATAAAATTCAGCATATATTATAGAGAATTTAACGAAACCTTTAACTCAGAAATTTCAAGCTTTGATGACCCCGCGGAGACAAAAATTTTCAATTGCCCTTTAATTTGTTTTTGAACTATGCGTGTAGGCAGATACCTTTTACAAAAATGCCAATAAAATAATGTAGATATTTTATACATATTGGAACAAGCTACAAGTATAAATTGCTTTAGACTTGCGCCCTTCGTACAGGTAAGGCAGATAAGCAAACCACACAAATATGTAAATAAATATTAAATTAATTGCTTATTCAATAATTCACTAGTAGATCATGGGCATTGATTACACAGGCTTACAAGGTTTTGCAACAGAGAAGTTGGCAATTGTTCGTATGTACTTTTGGCCGCTAAATTCAAATCAATTGTCCGTTTTCCACCAGCACGTCAGGCTTACGAGATATCTGCATAAACGTGTGTTGAGCGAGGTTTGCTAACATTTGTAGGTCCTGTGAACACAAAGTAACCCTTTCCAACCAAATTTGTTTTAATATAAGCTGAATTAAATGTCGTTACAGAAAAACCAAGCGCGATGTCTTGATTTTGTTCATAAGATACAAATTGTTGGATTTTAAAATGGAAAATATGGTAATTTTTTGATAATATCGGTTCTAAAAATTTTTCTGATAATAAAAAAAAATCTAAAAAATTACTACTTGATAGTTTTTTGTTCTTCCAGTTTATTAAATTTTCAGTTTTTCGCAGGGACCGTAATTAATAATTATGAGTTTAAAAAAATTGAAGCCCAAAAAAGCCTACATGAAGAGTGGAAAAAAACATATATGGGCATTTGCACCAAAAAGTCCACCAAGACCAAAAAAATAAAAGTGCTTAAAAACACAATTTTATCAAATTTCAAGGGGAAACAATTAAATTGAACTAATGTAAGCCTATCTTACATTTAATCATAACCCACTTCGAAATATACGGTTTCACGGCTGCGCTACCGCGAATTTTCTAACTTGGACATTAATATTGCACATTTTTTTTGATAAAAGTGCCTACATATTACACTTACTTTTGCTATATAAAATCTTTCTGAGAGTACAAAGGGTTATAAAAGAATGCATAAGAAACCATGAGAAACTATGTGATTGCAATTAATCGTAAGTTTTTGCATCGCATTATACAGAAACCACATAAATAAAATGATGGAAAAAGTGTCGAAGTCACGTATCGAATCATATTTTATTTTGAAATAAAAAAAATAAAGAAAATTTTTCGATCAAATAAATTTTAATATACAGATAAATTATTCAACAACATTTTAAAATTAGTTGCACTTAATGGTTTTGGCAGATCTCGCTGAGTTTTGCTTTTATATTGATGGCCAAAAACACCACTTCCATTTTTTGTCGCGTGCGAATCGCTTTTTGATTGGCTTTATCTTGGAACCAGCACCAGGTGCGCTCTACTTTTTATACCCGTTACTCGTAGAGTAAAAGGGTATACTAAAGTCGTGCAAATGTATGTAACAGCCAGAAGGAATCATTTCCGACCATATAAAGTATATATATTCTTGATCAGCATCAACAGCCGATTCGATATAGCCATGTCCGTCTGTCCGTCCGTCCGTCTGTCTGTATGAACACCTAGATCTCAGAGACTAGAAGAGCTAGAGCAACCAAATTTGAAATGTAGACTCCTATTGTCTGCACGCAGATCAAGTTTATTTCCAATTTTTGCCACGCCCCCTCCCGCCCCCGCAATTTGGAAAAAACGTCATATCTCCTACAGTTTTGATGATAGATGGTTCGTACTTTCTAGAGATATCTAGTACTCAAAATTATTTATCGATTTGCTGAAAGAATGATAAAGATCGGATGAACGATACTCAAGTTATGAGCAAAAAACGGTCAGTTAACACCCACCACCCACCCCACCCATAACCTAAGCATTGCGTTCAGCAGCAATCTTAGTGAGAGAGAGAGAGAGAGAGAGAGAGAGAGAGAGGAGAGGGAGACAGAGAGGGAGACTTAGAGAGCGCACTGCGTTGTGCGTTGTGTGTTAACTGGCCGTTTGACTCGTGACCAAATTCGAGCTGCGACATTAAGGGTGCAGAGTATGTAATAGTCGGGCTTGACCGACTTTCTTTCTTGTTTTTATTAGGAAAGGTGATACGTTTTCAAAAGTTTTTTTGTCTGATCTGTTTATCGTGATGAATTTGGAGTCATTTATGTTGGATTTAGTAATTGACAAATGTCTATTAATATCTGGCGGATAATAAATAGCCGAGTTAAAAAATGTTGCATACTTTTCGGCTGACCCACCTCAGGCACACAGGAAGGCTATTAAACATTTGTTTCCATGAGTAACGGGTATATCGAAGTCGGTTAGAGCCGACTTTAACTTACGCTCTCGTTTCCCACTAAATAAAGTGCTTCGGAAATGCTATAAGTTAAAGTAACAAAAGAAAAAAAACGAGAAGGGCAAGCTAACTTCGTCTGTGCCGAAGTTTTTATACCCCTGCAAATGCTGTTTTTGAAATGTCAGAGTTTAAGAACGCATACATTAAAATCAAAAAAGTTTCTAACTAAAATCCATTTTCTGACAGATAAACATCTGATTTCAAACATATCAAATTAACAATCGCCGAGCTTAAGAACGATGAAATTTAAACCAAAAAAGTTTTTCTCACTAAGACTGATTTACCGACCGATCGGTTCTATGGCAGCCTTAAGATATAGTCATCCGATTTCGACCAAATTTTGCGAATCTATTTGAAAACATATAAAAAAAGTAATCAGCGAGTTTAAGGACACTAACTTTAAAACAAACAAATTTTCTTACTAAGACCCATTTTCGACCGATCAGTCCTATTGCAACCATAAGATATAGTCACCCGATGTTGATCAACTTTTTCAAATTAGTTTGAAAGCGTTTAATACTTATAATCACCGACCTTAAGAATGATTTACTTAAAAATGAAAAAAAAAATTTTCACTAAGACCCATTTTCCGACCGATCGGTCCTATGGCAGCTATAAGATATAGTCATCCGATTTTGACCAAAATTTACAAATCAGTTTGAAAGCATATAATATTAATAATGGCCGAGCTTGAGGACGCTAACATTGAATACAAAAAAGTTTTTCTCAGTAAGACCCATTTTCCGCCCGATGGTTCCTATGACAGCAATAAGATATAGTCACCGATCTTGACCAAAATTTGCAAATCTGTCTGAAAGCCTGTAATATAATTAATGGACGAGTTTAAGAACGCTAACATTGAACACAAAAAAGTTTTTCTCACTAAGACCCATTTTTTTTACCGATTGTTCCTATGGCAGCTATAAGATATAGTCATCGGATCCGGTCGGTTCCGACATATTAGCAGCGTGCAGTAAAAAGAAGACTGTGCAAAATTTCAGCTCGATAGCTTTAAAACTGAGAGACCAGTTTGCGTAGAAACACACGGACAGACAGACGGAAAGACAGACGGACAGACAGACGAACAGACAGAAAGACGGACAGACACACGGACGGACAAAGCTCAATCGACTCAGCTCGTCGCCCTGATCAAGAATATATATAGTTTATGGGGTCGGAAATGAATATTTCAATGCGTTGCAACTTTAAATGCGTACGACTGTCGCGTTCGACATCATGGAAATACCCATATATGTTATTTTTTTGTGGAAAATTCGAAAACATGATAAACTTTTATTTTCAATTTTTATTCTTAAAATTGACAAGTAATCATATTTTCAATTTATATATTAAAAATAAAAAAATATATATTTCAATTTATATTATATTATATTAAAATTAAACCCTAACTTTTATTTTCAATTTTTATTTTAAAAATTGAAAAATAATAATTACTCGTCAATTTTTATAATATAAATTGAAAATAAAAATTGAATTCAAATATCTTTTGGACTGAAGGAGCCTGATCATATATCGACTTACATATATGATCGTCGCAATACTACCTTTCAGTTGATATATAATATGTACGTATATGAAAAAATGACAAAAAAGGGATTTTTCCCCCCCATTTTTCCATTTTTTCGTTTTGGCCGATTTTTGAAGTTGCTTATAAAATTAACAAAAAACTTTTAAGCAAAAACTTGTGCAAAACCGCTAATTACGTTTCGATGGGCATGTCGAGATTTAATTTCGCATTTTTATACCCGTTACTCGTAGAGTATAAGGGTATACTAAAGTCGTGCAAATGTATGTAACAGGCAGAAGGAATCATTTCCGACCATATAAAGTATATATATTCTTGATCAGCATCAACAGCCGAGTCGATATAGCCATGTCCGTCTGTCCGTCAGTCTGTATGAACACCTAGATCTCAGAGACTAGAAGAGGTAGAGCAACCAATTTTGAAATGTAGACTGCTATTGTCTGCACGCAGATCAAGTTTATTTCAAATTTTTGCCACGCCCACCCTCGCCCCCACAATAAAAAAATGTTGAATAAGTCCCACAATTTTTGAGATATCGATCTCAATTTTAAAACTTATTTATTATTCGCAACATATATAAGCCTTCCAAATTTCATCAAGATCGGATGATAAATAGCCGAGTTAAAAAAATATTGCATACTTTTCGGATGTCTCACCTCAGGCACACAGGATGGCTATTAAACATTTCTATGCATGAGTAACGGGTATATCGAAGTCGGTTAGAGCCGACTTTAACTTACGCTCTCGTTTTTTATTTAAATCAAAAATGGTGAGTTTTAAAACCGTTCGGTTTGTAAAAGAATGACCCATATGTACATGCATTTGTACAGACATATTATATATCAACTGAAAGTTATTATGGCGTAGATCATACATTTAGGTCGATATATGATCAGGCTCCTTCGGTTCAAAAGATATTTGAATTCAATTTAAATTATAAAAATTGGCGAGCAATTATTATTTTTCAATTTTTAAAATAAAATAACATAGTAGCTATTGTGAAATAAAAGAATGGACATTAAAAAGTTATCTTACATTGATTTTGGTTGATTTTAATAGATTTTAGAGGTTAATATTATTAAAAAAATGTAATAAATAGTCGTTAATTTTTGGTCTATAACTTTTAAATGCAAGATGACATCGTAAAACTGAAAATGTGGTAAACTAGAGAAGACACAGGACTACCAACTGTTATAATACGATATTTTGTAATATCAGCAATCAATTTTTCAGAGTTATTTAAACTTGGCAAAAAAACGATTTTATCAAAAAATATTCATACTTTCCATATTAAAATCAATAAATTGGTATCTTATGGACATATTCAAAACTTCGTGTTTAGTTTTCGGTGAAGTTATTCAATTCAGCTTGCTTTAAAAGCAGGGCTTAATACCGGTACCGGTACCGGAACCGTTAACCAAAATAAAGCGTTTCAAATCAAGTACCGAAACCTAAACCTATACAAATTTTTTTTTGAGTACCGAAAACTGCTTACCGTTATAAATGAAACCGATAGCACCGGAACGATACCGAAACGTTGGTACCAATACAGTTTCGGTGTTTTTTACCATTGCAGAGCGCATCGTAGATTTGATCCCGAGATGGAGCTCAACTTACACGATGCTAAAGTATTTGCTGGCGGAAGACATGTTCCACATTTGATCTAGTTTTGAGGCTGCAGATGATGACTTTCTTCTGCACCGGAAAGTGTGGGACTCAGTTCGCGAAATTTTACGCATATTAGAACCAGCGGAGGTGGCCACAACCAAACTTCAACCGAAAATCTTGTTTTCGGTGATTTTTATTCCATTTGAATACACTGCAAATTGGAAATATACAAAAATTCGTTCTCTCTAGCAATACTGCCACTGGATTCCATTAAGACTTTTCTCGCACTTAAACGTGTTTGAAACCATGAAAACATTCTTAACAGGTGGTCAGAATCCTCCACAAAGTTCCCAGAATTGTATAAGATTTCAAAAGTCGTACTTTCTGTTCCAGCTACGCAGGTTTGCGTGAAACGCCTATTCTCTGGTGGAAAATTTATAATGAATCCCCTAAAAAGTTGTATGGACTCAACCACATTGAATGAAATTATTTTACTGCGAGCAAATTACAAGAATGCTATATTAGTTAAATAAGACGTGGAAGTATAAAATTCAATTCGAATACTAAAAATATATAAATACGAAATTTGAAACAGTCTATTTAATTTCACGTTAAATGTGAAACCATTAATTTTGTATTGAATTAAGCCCTGTGTAAAACTAATTTGGTATGAAAAGGTTACTTAATGTAGCCACAGGACCTACAAATGTAAACAAACCTCTCTCAACATACGTTTATGCAAATATCTTGCAAGCCTGACGAGCTGGGAGAAACGAACAATTGAAGAATTGAGTTCAGCGGCCAAAAATACATAAGGAACGATTGCTAACTTCTCTGTTGTTTCACTAGAACTACTTTTTCTACCGATCGTTTCTATGGCAGCTATATGCTATAGTCATCCGATTTGGATCAAACTTGGCATAATTGTAGCATTTAAAACTTATCAGAAACGAGTTTGGGAGCGATAACATTGAAAACAAAAAAGTTTTTCCTTCTAAGACTTTTTTACAGAACTATATTTTGTATGGCTATACTATACAGTTGACCGATTTTCATCAAACTTGGTGGAATTGTGTAAAAGCATAGAAAACTTGTAAATAAGAGGTTTGGGCACGTACGCGTTGAAGACAAAAAAATTTTTCTAACTAAAACTACTTTTTCGACCGATAGTTCCTATGGCAGCTATATGATATAGTCATCCGATCTGGCCGGTTCCGACAAGTGTGCAGATCGTCATGCTGATCAAGAATATATATGCTTTATGTGGTCGGAGATGCTTCCTTCTATGCGTTACAAACATCTGGACAATTTTAATATACCCTCTACCAGGGTATAAAAACGAAAAATCATAGCTAACTTCGTCTGTTGCGAAGTTTTAATACTCTTCAAAAAGCTCGCTTCAACGGTTAGCGATTTCGACCAACTTTCGCAGATCAGTTTAAAAACATATAATATTAATAATGACAGCGTTTGAGAGCGCTAACATTGAGAACAAAAAAGTTTTTCGCACTAAAACCCATTTTCCGACTGATCGTTTTTATGGCAGCTACAAGAAATAGTCATCAAAAGAAGACTCTGTGCTAAATTTCAGATCGATAGCTAAATAGGGCAAAAATATAATACTCTTTTTAAGTGTATACAATTTCTTAAGGTTCTACCAAGATTTAATATCGCTGGATTCAAAGTCCAAAGTGTACTAAATTTTGTGTACTAGAAATTTTGACAATAGCTGTTTCTCAAAGAAACTCTAGATCGGACAACTATATCATAAGAACGTTCAGCTGAAAGCTGATTTTTACTGCACACCTTTTATTATAAAAAACGCATTGGACTTTTAAAATAAATGGAATTGGTTTATTTCCTTGGCACAACAGCTCATCCAATAAAACGGCGAGAAAATATTTCAATGCGCGCTAAATCATACGTGATCTTTGGAAGACAACAGCTGAAACAAAGAGGAAAGCTAAGTTCACTCAGGCAAATAATTTGACAAATTTTTAGGAAATTTCGATGAAAATTTGTTTAAATTGGCCAAATTGGCGAACTTTCAACACGGCCATTCAACAACGAATTTGTGTGGTGTGAACGGCGTAAACGGAATGAAGAAGCATTAAGTCGGCGTCTCGGGCACGAGAAATATTTAATTTATTTGTTCGACACTTTTGTAATAGGTCTCAGCCTACATTGATAGTTGAAAGATCAATTAAGGGGAAATTTCAATTTTGGAAACATCTGCGGGCCATCATAACTTAAGATATCTGATTTTGAATTTTCGTTAAGTTCTCTATAAAATATACTGAATTTTGTCTGCAAAGAACTTCACAAGTGGAAAATCGTATAGGGAAAATTGCGTCTTAATGAGCACACACTTTCGCAGGTACAGAGTATAAAGTTAAGGCTACACTGAGCAAAAATAAAATTTTATTATACCTACAGAAATTCTGTGACTTATTAATCTGTCCTCGTATACAAGTATATTTCTCAGATTAATAAACTTTAAATTGAATAATTTATTTATCCATATATATATATAAATGTACAATATTTACATTAAAGCTAATCACTAACTCTATATATCTTTCGCACCGTGACTTTCTTTGCAGAGTTTGCCCTCGGGGCCTGAGACGGACACACTGGCCACACAGCCGTCAGGATCGTCGCGGCGAAATAGATTATTATTTGTGTCGTTGAGGTTGATAGATGAGAAACTGTTCAGCACAGGCGCGATGGGGAGGCTCTGGAATTCTTCGGTATATTCTCCTTCGATGCCAAAATGAAGTCGCAACTGATACCGAATATTCTCCTTCTCATTGGCGCGATTCCGTTGAAAATCTTCCTCTACTCTGAAAGAGCAAACGGTTAAAGGAAATCAACAAGTCGTGAGCTGCCTACCGTTTTAATGCCTCAAGTTCGCTTTTTCGGGCCTTCTCGATATTGGCATCCTTTACCGGTTTTTCTGGATGCAATTTTTTCTCCAGCAAACGCACTGTACTGTGGAAGGAGAATCTCTGATGGAAAGGTTTATCCGTATCATCATGTTTTCCGACCGGCTCGTTATAAGACTGCAATTGAATTGTTTAATGTACACTTTAAGACTTGCAACTATTTCCGAATCCATACCATAACCGGAAAAATGGGGGTTTTGTCTTGTAAGTTCTCTGGGACATGGCGCTGTCTGTTCTTGAAATGCCGATTGGTTTTGGCTTTTGCTTGAGCGTCCGGGTGAAGTTCAGTTCGATCACTTTTTAGGGGAGTCACTGACTTGTCGTAGTTCCCGGGCAGATACATAACGTGTTTTCCTGCAGTTAAAAATTTCAGCGATTGGGGTTCTATTGACGGCAATCCGTTTCTCTTATCTGCATCCTCTAGACTTTTTGTGCTCGTATAAAGTTCCATACTACTGACATTCTTATGGAGCATCCAATTGTCACACACAAAACGAGAACTTTCATTTTTTTGGGGCTCAGTTGCGCGTTTTCCAAAGTAATAATCCAATTTGGGTTTCTGTAAGCTTTTGTAGATTACCTAGGGAAAATAGAAATTGTACAGTTTTTAAGAATTGTAAATAAAATAAAACAGGTCTGATTTGAGATTTGTTAACATAAAAGCTCGAAGATGTTTTACAAAAGGAGAATTCAGTCAAATGCAGAAGTTATTTATGAATTTAATGCCTATTTTGAGAACCTTTATCAATCTTGTTATTTGGAAGGCATGCAAAATTTGGAGGACCGTTGGATTAATAGCGTTGCTCTTAAAGAAGATTATGTTGAAAAGTAAATATGTTAATCTTGTCTTATTTACTTACATCATCTGCCCTTAGATTGTCAGCATTTCGAGCGTGCTGAATGTGGGCATCTCTGGGAAGGGAAAGACTAAATGTGTGAACAGACGGTACGGGATATTGACACGCTTGCTTTGACTTGCTGCCATAAAATAACAAGCCGTCTCCATCACATTTCGAGCGATACTCGTCTGAGCTGGAATCATCATCCGCTGCCAGGACCTTCGCTCTGTCATCATTTTCTTCGCCAAGGTCCTGTTCAGGAGTCCATGCTGCAGGCAGGTGATGCTGCTTGTGCACCTGCCGTATTCGTGGAACTCGTCTGGCCTGTATGGGGGACTCCGTTTTGGCTATTATTTGGCAAGCATCTTGTTGAACGTTGATATTTCGGCATTTGAAATTTTTCCCCATGCGAGCTTCCTCCTCGAGCAGGGATCTCCATGCTAATGTTGGGCTAAATGAGGGCGTTTCTATTTGACGACGAGGTAGCGTAGGGCGAATTCGAATTCGCAATCCGTTGTCATCAATGTTCTCCTCTGTCTGTTGACCCGTAGACTTCTCGTAGTCAGTGTCGAATGCTGGTAAGAAGGTCAAAGAAATTCCTTCAGTTGAAAATTCCTTATCAGCATCGGCTGTCGTCAAATTCGATTTGGCATTGGTAATATTACCATCCCGACGATCGACTTCGATAGTTTTCTGGGCACCTTGGGTTTCTTGAACGCCATCAGAGCGGGAGTTTATGTCCATGCCAAAATAAAATGTACGTTTCAGTTGGGGAATTTTCGTAGTCTTTGCCGGTCGTTGGAGCTGAGGAGAGGCACCTTTATTATCCAAGGTGTCTGTTCGAGGCTTAGATGGTAAAAGCGATAGCCGATTTGAGCTACTGCTATTATTCTGATTGTGTTGGCTTCTTTTCTCTTCGGAGGATTTGACACTAACTTCGATTTCGGGTGACTTTTTACTTTTAAACATTATGGCATCCGAACTCTTTTCACGTCGATACGTAATGTTGGGACGTTCAATTGGACCCGGCTGGCCGCAGTTTACAGAGTTACGCTCTACGCCCCCTCGTCGAAGTATGGGACCCGAGACTTGTGTCGAATGCGACATATCCTTGTTGAATTTACTTTGTCGATCTGCGTTTTTTGTAAAGTGCGTGTGCCTTGCCGGTCCACCTGAAGTATCCTTAATCGGCGCCATTTCCGGACGAACAGTGGCCAGGGTGGCCACCAAAGTTGGTGTAGGCGCATCGGGAGCCCTGCGTTTCTTAGTATATTTATTCCGTTTTCCCGATCTGGTTAACGGTTCCAAAATACAATTCTGATCCTTCGCGGATTCAAGGTGCATTTTTTGCATGAGCTCGGGCTCTGAATAAGTATGTCGTTGCATACGAGACAGGTTGGATTTCACTGCAGAGTTTTCTTCATCCAGTTTGGGTTTAGAATGGAGCAGCGTTTGTGACCGCATAAATTCTGTCTGCATTGTGTTCCTGCTGTGGACTCCAGAACTTGGCAAGTCCTTTTTAGAGTCGATAATAAAAGTTCTCGATCGTTGCATTGGCATTGCGTTTGATGAGGGTGCAGCCGGATTTTCACTCGGTTTGCGGCCGCTAATCGTCCCGCCGGAATTAAGTATTGCTCCATTGGTAGTGGCTCTCAGATGTAAGCGTTTGTCTAGTCTAGGAAGGACTTTAAACTGTGCATTTTCATCTCTTTTAGACTTTGTTAGCTTCTGGCTACTTGAAGTCGGATACGATCTACGCCATTCTGTGGTGTAGCCACTCTGGGGTGCGGGACTCGATCTTAAATCGGATCTATTTAACTGATATTGATGGTGTGAAGATCGCCGAAGGTTTGACAGGTGCGTTGGAATGTATGAGTTTGGATGTGTATTCAATCTCTCGATACTCATGTGATGAGTGCTGCCAGAGTTTCCCATATTTAAGTATTTCTGAAAGAGAAGACAAGAAAATTCGAGTATAAAAAAAGAAAATGTGTTCGGAACTGCAACTGAGAGCAAGCTGAATATTTTCTCATTGAGAATAAGGATGATAATGATAGCGTAAGTCTTTATAACTCTCTTACTTTATTGTTTTGTTTGCATTTTTAAAAAACATGTATACTTGTACCCTTGTCCAAACTGGTCTGATGCTTAAAACGCTTAAATGTATCAATTCTTAATGAGTTGAGTCGATACTGACATCCGACTGATTTTTTGCTGTCCCCACATTCTGTTTTAAAACAAAGTCGACGAATCTTAGCACAAGACCCTATAATCCATGTAATCGTCGTAACGATGAATGAATGAACTATCTTACTATAGTTCTAGTTAGAAAAACTTGATGGCTTTTAATTGTTGGGCTTTAATAATGACAACCATTTGTTTTAGATGGGGTTGTTTAAAATATCGCCAACTTAAGTATATTTATAGTAAATCGTGATGAATATGGATTAATATAAACTAATATGGTGAGGATTTTGTTGATTTTCTTGATGCTATTTCTGCTATTGCTCAGTACCACCTGAACAGCTGAATGAGCGAGCAGTGTCGCGAATTTGTGAAGTGGATCGGAGAATATGATCAAAGAGTTAATTGAGTTCTTGGCTGATGACGATGCCAAAGCTGTAAAATATTGTGTACGACAACCTGATAAGCGAAGTAAATTGGAATCCATATTTGTAGGTCTATTGATACTTCGTCATCGTCCGCTGCAACTACATCTTCAACCGCAACTACTTTGATTTAGAAATCTTGGCAGGTCAACAGGAAATCACTGCAGCCCAATGCTTGCCGATGATTTCTCACTGAATGTCTGAAAGTTAGTCGCAGTCAGCGTAACAAGGCAATCCCTTCCGCTGCAGTATATTGCCGAGGAACACTCTTAAAAGGCACTTACACATTTTCTGTCCTCTTTTTTTGGGGAACTCGGCTCTGGATTAAATATGCATTTTTAATTTGAACAACACAGAGGGCCAAGTCGAACTTCTCTTGTTCCCTTGGCTAGCTTTTGGCACAATTTAACGCCGGGTCCGAACAACACAGCTGACGCATAAAGGTGGTTAAGGTGGCCGGTTGTGAAAAACGGTTAATTTTACTTTTTATTGGATGACCACCCATTTGATCGATTATTTTCTTCATACTTTAAACTATTTACAAGGGAAAAGTATGCATCGACAATCGAATTTGGATCTTTGATGGGGGCACTTAAACTGTATACTATTTAACCTAAAACACCAAAAATCATATCTTCAGGATATCAGCTAAACGTTAACTCGAGCCTGCTAAATACATGAACCACCATCTATAGAAAAGAGCTTGACTATATACATATGTACGTATACGTACGTACACGGCGCACTCAATTGGAAGAAATATGGGTACATGCTTTTGGTACCTACTTACATACAAGTACCTATCTTACACCAATTTAAAACTGAGTTAGTTCCAAGAGTGCCACCTCCATGAATTGGTGCCATGAATGAAATATGCACAACTTTCTTTTCTTTTTCACACAAAATTATCATTATGCTGTAGTTCTGGTATCATTCGCAACGAAAGCTTCGGCAGCAAATGTTGAAAGTTAATTCAAGTGCATATGTACATATTTTAGTTGCTTTTGAATAAAACACCTACTTGTGTTTACGTAGCCATCTGTGCATACATATGTATGTCTATAAATTGTTAGCTGGTTTTTGCACGCATTACATTTTCGGAATTCGTATGTTTTTTTATTATACTGAACGGCACGACGCAGACGCGACCGCAACTCGCGCATGCGCTTTCACAACAGTCGAATCGATGTCGACCTGAAGCTGCTTCGCTTCGACTGCCACAGTTATTAAGAGTAAAAAGCTTCGCTCTCAGTTGGCACTGAGTTCAAGCCAAACTAGTTAAGTAAGAATAATACAAGTCAGTGGAGAGTGCTTGCCCATGAGATACCCGTAAGCAGCGTGTACCAGAACTGTTGCAGGTGTGCACGCTAACAGACTGAGTATCAACTTAACATTGAGCTTACAGAAAAGCTTCTGAAGATTCGGCCACCAAGCGTACGTATGTAGGTTGTTATTCCACTTTCTTTCGGCTTAAACAAATGTATATGTATAGAAATGTGTTTGTAAGCACGAATAATAAAAAATTGAGTAGATGGAAGTCAGTGTGACCTTCAAATTTTAGTGGTACCAACTAAACCTAAGTTTAAAATAAAATAAAACAAGAACTATCACACAGCCTTGAGTATAAAAATTGATGTAATGTTTGTAACGCATAATAGGACGCATCTCTGACCCCATAAAGAATATATATTCTTAATCAGCATGACGAGCAGAGTTGATATAGCTGAGTTATTATTCAGTTTTATTATGTTCATGATGCAGATATATTCGCTATATAGTATTCTATATTGTGTTAAATTTTCATATTGTACTCTCATGTACTCTTCGAGTGAGATGAGAATAAGTCGTTTCTTCATTATACAGGTACATTTTTAACAAGAGCGATATATCTGAAGTCGACAATGTGCGAAGATCCCTCGACTTTCTGCTAACACCCGTTTTCCCATCGAGCTGTAATGTGGCAGCTATATAATATAGTTATCCGATTTCGATCAGTTTTGGCAGATCTGTTTGCAAACATATAATAAAAACGAGAGCGTAAGTTAAAGTCGGCTCTAACCGACTTCGATATACCCGTTACTCATGGAAACAAATGTTTATTAGCCTTCCTGTATGCCTGAGGTGGGTCAGCCGAAAAGTATGCAACATTTTTTAACTCGGCTATTTATTATCCGCCAGATATTAATAGACATTTGTCAATTACTAAATCCAACATAAATGACTCCAAATTCATCACGATAAACAGATCAGACAACAAAACTTTTGAAAACGTCGGTCAAGCCCGACTATTACATACTCTGCACCCTTAATGTCGCAGCTCGAATTTGGTCACGAGTCAAACGGCCAGTTAACACACAACGCACAACGCAGTGCGCTCTCTAAGTCTCTCTCTCTCTCTCTCTCTCTCTCTCTCTCTCTCTCACTCTCACTAAGATTGCTGCTGAACGCAATGCTTAGGTTATGGGTGGGGTGGGTGGTGGGTGTTAACTGACCGTTTTTTGCTCATAACTTGAGTATCGTTCATCCGATCTTTATCATTCCTTCGGCAAATCGATAAATAATTTTGAGTACTAGATATCTTTAGAAAGTACGAACCATCTATCATCAAAACTGTAGGAGATATGACGTTTTTTCCAAATTGCGGGGGCGTGAGGGGGCGTGGCAAAAATTTGAAATAAACTTGATCTGCGTGCAGACAATAGGAGTCTACATTTCAAATTTGGTTGCTCTAGCTCTTCTAGTCTCTGAGATCTAGGTGTTCATACAGACAGACGGACGGACGGACAGACGGACAGACGGACATGGCTATATCGAATCGGCTGTTGATGCTGATCAAGAATATATATACTTTATATGGTCGGAAATGATTCCTTCTGGCTGTTACATACATTTGCACGACTTTAGTATACCCTTTTACTCTACGAGTAACGGGTATAAAAATAGAGGAAAGCTAGCTTCGGCTCGACCGAAGTTTATATACCCTTGTAGCTTGAATGATTTGTATAAATTAGTAGCCTGATTCCACTGACACAAATATATATAATACATTCGGCCACATGTACATATTTTTGACAAGGCCTCCTATTTACATTTTCTACACCCAATTTCTAAAACAACATTTTCGACCGATGCTTCCTATGGCAGCTATAAGACATAGTCATCCGATCTGGCCGGTTCCGACAAATGTGCAGCGTATTTTTACCAAAAGACTTCGTGCAAAGTTTGGTTAAGATAGCTTTAAAACTGACGGAGGAGATAGCATAGAAACAGACGGACAGACGGACGGACAGACGGACATGGCTATATCAACTCAGCTCGTCATGCTGATCAAGAATATATATACTTCATGAGGTCGGAGATGCTTTCTTCCATGCGTTACAAACATCTCGACAATTTTAATATACCCTCTACAAGGGTATAATAATGGCTAATAACGAATTTACACTGCGGTCGTACGACTTTTTTTGGGGCTACGACCTTTTAGGTGTTTACATTGAGCTAACAGTCGCAAATAGTCCCAAACGTCAATCAGCTGTTTTTTGTTTACATTTAATTTAATTTGAATATTGGTGTTAAGTTTTGAAGTTTTGTCTACAAAATGGAAAAAATATTCTTTACGTGATTACGGAGATGCAGATGGTCGTGGATATAATTGAAAATGTGGCTAGTGAGGATGAAATGCTTTTGGAAAATCTGCTTAATCGCCATTTAAAAGGAACAATTACAATTATAAACGCCATGGAATCAGAGCCAATTCCAAGAGCTTTGTGGATGCATGTAACAACAATATTTACCGCTTGTTTGATTTATTAACTAATATACTGCATATTTTATTTGAAAGATCGTTTCGGGTGCTTTTGGGAGGCTGACGTGCCCAAGGCAACTCCTGCCCAATTTAAAGAATTTTTCAAAATGGACAAAAACTTGTTTTACGAACTGGTCAGTAAATTGGCCCAGCTCACACGGAAAGATATAATTTTTCGCATAGCGATTCCAAACATTCCATTCCATTAGAGAAAAGAGTTGCAATAGCGCTATACACCTTGAGCTCTTCCGCGGAATATAGAACAATTGGGCGAATGTTTGGTGTGTCCAAGGCAAGTGTATGCAATATTTTAAATGAAAAGTGGAAGAATGCGTAAAAGGGTTTGAGCAACTGGGATTTCCTCAATGTTTTGGTGCGATCGACGGCTGCCACATTGAAGTGATGCCACCAAAGGGTGGTACTCCGTAGTACTTTTTGCTCTGGTAAACCATCGATTCCAGTTTCTTTACAGTAATTGTTGCATTTGTATACATTCATTTAAGTATAAATAGGTTATCGATAGGTTAGAGATGATCGTGGGAGGTAGGTAGCGGCCAAATTTCTCATAGGTGGCAACGCCCTCGAGCTTAGTAGCGAAGTGGCGCCCTCTAGGAAATTAAGATGGGCTTGAGGCGGTAGGCTTATCCCAATCGCAGGGGAGGGGTAGAGAGGAAGTGGACCTCAAGCTCAAGCTCGCTCTTCTCACCGGCTGTCCGTTGGTTGGCGTTCAAAACGGCCAATGACCCTATGTAGAAGCAGGCGGGAAATGACTTTGAGGTAGGTCAGGCTTAGGGGACGGTGGGATTGGAGACGAGCCCATATATGGGGGTGGTAATGGGTGCCAAGAGGCAGTCCAGAATCAAATCACAAGACCGGCAGTCAGAACACTAACACCAGAAAATAAAAAAAAAAGCTTTCACGCCGAAAATTTTTAAAGAAATTTGTTTTAATTGCAACGAAATTGCCTGTGCGGAATAAACATAAATTAATTGACAAAGAAAAACTGTGAAATAAAAATTAATTTAAAAATAAGAAAAGTGAGTTGATCCCAAAGGTGCCAGTGAGAGTGGTTGATTAAAGGTTTTCTTGGCTCTTCCAGCGTGGCCGTACTTCTGGTCCGCACGAGGACGGCCACGGGTTTTCTATTTTTTTTGCCTTCGTCGCAAAAAAAAGGGTAAAAAAACAGAGCTGCAGCAGTAGAGGGATCCAGCCACTCCATCCATTGCCCTACTCCCTTATCCCCCTCGTGGTGCATCGGCCAGAGTCCGAGAAGTGGAAGCGACTTGGAGAAGCCGGGATCGCCAGAGGGCCACACAAGGAAAAAAGTCAAGTGAGTCCGTTCCAACGCCGGGGTAGCCGATCGCCGGGTGTCCCGTAGGAAAATCCTGGCATAGGGAGCGTGCCGATTGGGGTGCTGCAAAAAAAAAGCCAGAATTAAATTATAAGAAGAGTCAAAAAAATCATAAATCGAGGCGAGTGTCGTCTCGAGTGCCTGCCAAGTGAGAAAAAAAAGGGGAAATAGATTTATAAATTTAAATTTAAAATAAAATAAAATAAAAGAAAAGGGAAAACCCGGTGACACATGCTAGGCTTAGTGTAATTTGAGCCCGGCTAGCCAATGGTATAAAAATAAATATATACATATAAATAAAAAATATCTATAGAATTTCTAGTCCTTCACTTGCTGAAAGAGCTCTTGAGGTAGGTTAAGGTAGATTTAAGTTATCATTCTGCCCTGAAACGGGGAACCAATATATTATATTTATATATTTACTTGTGTGCCGATGCGTCCGTTGGCGTAATTTTCGTTAAATGTTGTCCTTGATCATCGCCATGTTTCACCGGTGAGTGACCTAGCCATAGTAGGCAGCGCGAGCGATCGACATAATTTTGTTAATTTTTTTTGTTGTCGGTGTTGTTTAAAGTCTAAAAGGAATGAAATAAGGAAACATGTTAGTTAGTAAGATTATCGTTAATACATTGTCCACCTAAACCGAACAACCACAATGTGTTGCTAAATTTTCGCAGAAGGGGGGGGTGGATCGTCTTTTGACCGCCATGGACACGAAGTAGGCGGATATGGATAGATGACGCCAGCACATGGGCAGCTGGAGGATGAGTCCGCTGCAGGAAGGGTGGGTGCGCCAGGATTCCGGTCTGGGATCCAATTCTGGAACATAGGAACAGCGGTAGTATGTTTGTTTAGTTAATGTTTTTTTTTGTTGCTTGTTTGAGTTTTTATTGTCGGTTGAAAGTAGAGGTTAGCGATGACACTTGTAGGTGTCTGTCGACATTCGGGATTGTGCGGTCTGCTAGGCTTTGGGATGGACCTTACTCCTGGGATCCGTTGAGCCAGCCGGCGTAGCCTAATGAAGAACAAAGCAGATCCGTAACAGTATGGCGCCCAATCGGAAGAACATGGTGGCTGTTAAGCCACGGCCTGTCTTCTACACAAAAAAAAAAATTTAAATCGTCTGTCGAGAAGACTCCTACAAATCCCCTTTTGGTCAGGATGTCGGTCCTCCTGATGACTTATGAGGCATTAGTAGGTGACCCGTAATTGCGCAGGGTATGGAGTGATGTTCGGACTAAATTGGAGGGAGTAGAGTAGAGTCAGATTAGAAACATCAAGGAGACGGTGAACATTTCTAAAGGCACCGGTATGTCACCAATCCTTGTTTTGCAGAGAGGTTGGTCTGCGACCGATAGCCATTGCCTGGTGGCACCAGAAATGGGCATCAAACCTTTGAAAAAAATAAGTTTTTATGTAGAGTAGTTTCCGTTGTTTTTGGTGTACTCACTATTTGTCTTGTTTTGTGTATCGTCGACAAATGAGATTGTGTTGACTCTGGTTTCCAGGGGTTTGCTTGCTGGTGACCCAGGATGGTATTGGACTGTCCTGCGTAGCATCAGTCGCACAGCACATTCAGGCGAAGACGATACCTGAAGCGAGAGTCAAGTAAGAGTGAAAGAGTGGTCTTGGATGCCATCCATCAACCCAAATGATGGATAGAGCATCTGATACACACTCAAGATGCATAGATATATCTGTTCCTAATTAGTGTTCCAGAAGAGTGCGCAGTAAAGTGCTGGGAGAGTCGTCCATGGCCGGATAGTGATCCTTTTCCCCCCCATTTATCCATGAATTTATCTGAAAATAAAAGAAAAAAACTCATTAGTTGTTGGTGAAAAAACAGGCCCTTGCGTGGTATTAGCGGAGTATAGATTATTTATTTATTATTTATTCAATTTTTTTTGTCATTTATTATTCATAGATTATTTATTTATTATTTATTCATTTTTTTGTCATTTATTATTCATAGATTATTTATTTGATATTTATTGTTGCTATATATTGTTCAATATTCCTTCAGTCCTGATTTATTAGAATTTTTAGGTAGATTTCATTATTATTCATTATAAACTCAATATTTGAATTTTTGTTATTTATCTTCCGTGCTTGTCATTCGTTGTGATTTCGATTGAAACACATATATATATTTCGGTGGGAAATAAATCAGGAAAATGTCGGACGAGGGTAGAGATCTAGATTGGTCTGATCAGAGCCATCATCAGCTTAGATCGCGAGGTCCTCTGAGAGACGGAGATAGAGAGCAAGCGTTAGGAGAAGGGGCGTCAGCATTGCCATCAACACGGTTGTCTGGGACGTTACCAAGGACGCCAATGAACTACCGAAAGCAGCAACCTCCAGGCGGGCAGAAGCCTGAAACGGTACAGCCGTCGGGTCAGCGAGAGCAGCTGGTGGAATTACCAATATATAATCTTGGCTCAGAGGAAAAATCTGCAGTGAATGCTGCACTAGCCCAGGCGCAGGAAACCCATCGACGGTCGTTGGAGTTGGGGATTAGCGATGCAATGCGTGAGGAGGTGCGCGCAGGATTCACCGAGATGATGAAAATGCTGAACGACTTGCTGAGGCCTGTCAGCGGGCAGCCGCCTCCATGTACGGCGGAGAAAGCTCTTGAAACAAGCACTCAGCCTGACAGGCTAGCAAGGGCATCGAAGAACACAGAGCAAGCAAGAGGAAAAACGAGCCAGGGAGCGATTCCGAAGGCCAGCAGGCAGGACGACCCCGACCAACGTCAAAGGGATAGACCACCAATGCCGCCACCAAAGCCAAAAAGGTCTAGCTCGGAGGGTAGCAGTTCGGATGAAAACGTGGACCTAAGGACGTACACCTGGCGGAATTCAGCGACCGCTAATTGGCGAGTCGAGGATCAGAGTGAGGACGGATCCACAAGAGAACGGGTATACGCCAATTCATCCGCAACTCGGGACAGGCAATTCTGGAGGATTGAGAGGTGGAACGTATCGTTCGATGGCGTGGAT
Organism: Lordiphosa magnipectinata; assembly: GCA_037044535.1. Lineage (NCBI taxonomy): Eukaryota > Metazoa > Arthropoda > Insecta > Diptera > Drosophilidae > Lordiphosa > Lordiphosa magnipectinata. The sequence continues at coordinate 684,428 of JBAMBO010001918.1, forward strand.
GACAAGAACTCAGTCGAGGATTTTGTTTTTCGACTGGAGTTCCTGCAGAAGCAGTATCAGTGCCCATGGGGAGAAGTGTTGCGCAGTTTCCATACGCTTCTGCATGGACGCGCTCGAGAATGGTACTGGGTCCATGTCAGACAGTTTAAAATCGACAAGTGGTCCCAGTTACGACGCGCTCTGCTCGACCGATTCAAGGGCCATCAAACTGAGCATGATAAGATGCACGAGCTATTGCAGCGAGAGCAGCAGCCGGGTGAAGCAGTGGAGGACTTCATACACCATATGGGTCAACTCGCGTCGCGGATGAAGAAGCCTTTGTTACAGCGAGAACTAGTGAAGATCGTTAAAAAGGGATTGCGGGAAAATATAGCTCGGTATGTCTACGCAATCGACGTTTATACCCTGAACGAGTTGCGTGAGGAGTGTAAGGAAGTGGAGAGATCCTTCTGTCGTCGAGGACGCTCTGCTTATGCGCAGCCAACTCGATACGATCCAGCACGTAAGCCGATGGTGAATGAGGTGGATATGCAGCCACTCGAGGAGGAAACTTCGCCAGAAGAAGTAGAAGAAGTGCGCATGGGAACCAGACCAAAGCCCAGGATAACGTGCTGGAACTGTGGGCAACCAGATCACGTTTTTAGAGACTGCTTGTCACGAGAGCGGAAGATTTTCTGCTACAAATGTGGAAAACCGGACACTTTAAGCCCACAGTGCGTCAATTGTCCGGGAAATGCCCGATCGAGCGCGTTGAAGGCGGGAGAAGCGCGTTCGAAGTAAAAGACCGCGAATCTACTGAGGAAGGAAAAGATATAAATAAGAATAGCAGTAAGATACTATATAACGGCAGAAAATTGAGTGGCCTACCTTACGAAGAACGACTGCGGGCGTATATGGAAGTCCGCAACAGGATCTTTGGGGAACGACAGTTGGAGGGAATGCGTTTACTCTCACGTCGCGTGAAAAAGACTCGCGAACGATTTCGGAAGCGCAGATTAACGAGGCAACATTTGGTAGAAGCAGTACAACGGGATGGCCATTTGGATCAACGCGCATTTGCTGAAGTTGAACTAGCAGGAAGGAGATTAAGAGGCCTCCTGGACACAGGAGCATCGGTGAGCTTATTGGGTCGTGGCTGCCGAGAGTTGACGGAGGAGCTTGGCATTCCGGTTCAGGCATACACGTCATCAGTGAAGACCGCATCTGGAGAGGATCGAGCCATCATAGGAAGGATAAAATTACCTGTAAAATATGACAATTTAATAAAAGAGATGACATTTTATATGTGTCCATATTTACATCAGCCAATGTACCTGGGTATAGATTTTTGGAGAACCTTTGATCTCGCTCCACAGATCCTTGGGTCCGTAGGAATTGCTGGCGGAGAAGCCTCAGTCTGCGAACTGGTAATTCCAACAGATAATGTAGAATATTATCGAGGTGATGACGTGGAGGATCCTGATCTTGAGATGTGGGACCTGGAAGGAAAGGAGAAGGCTCAATTAGAAGCGGTAAAGAATAAGTTCCTGACGTTCGAGAGTTCTGGCCTGGGAAAGACGCAGCTTCTTAAACACGAGATCAAGTTGGTCGAAGGAACCGAACCTATCAAGGATAGACACTATCCATTGTCACCAGCAAAACAAGAGGTTGTTTGGGCTGAGGTGGACAAGATGCTTCAACTTGGCGTCATTGAGGAGAGCGAAAGTCCATGGAGTAACCGGACTACTGTGGTCATGAGACCAGGAAAGAACAGGTTTTGCCTAGATGCGCGTAAACTTAATAAGGTCACGATTAAGGACGCATATCCGTTGCCGTGTATAGAAGGCATCCTTGCCCGCATTGATCAGACGCATTATATTTCGAGCGTAGATTTGAAATTTGCGTTCTGGCAGATAGAGTTGGAAGAGAAGAGCAAGTCCTATACGGCGTTCACTGTGCCTGGGCGTCCGCTCTATCAATTTAGGTATATGCCTTTTGGTCTCTGCAATGCGGCACAGCAACTCTGTCGATTGATGGACAAAGTTATTCCATCCACATTGCGATCAAACGTATTTGTGTATCTGGACGACCTGCTAATAATTTCGGAGGATTTTGACACCCATCTGCACTATTTAGGATTAGTGGCAGAATGTTTGAGAAAAGCAAATCTCACTATTGGGTTGAGCAAATCCAAGTTCTGTTTCAAAAGGCTCAACTACCTAGGGTTCATTGTTGGAGGTGGAACCTTACGCACAGATCCGAGTCGAGTGATGGCTATACGGAATATGCAGAATCCGAAGTCCATCAAGGAGGTTCGCAGCTTTTTGGGTACGGCCGGCTGGTACAGACGATTTATAAAAAACTTTGCCGAGATTTCCGTTCCACTCACCGATACCTTGAAGAAAAAGAGTGGAAAGTTCGAGTTAAGTATCGAAGCCATTGAAGCAGTGAGAAATTTGAAACAAGCACTCACTACTGCGCCGGTACTGGTACACGCAGACTTCCATAGAAGATTCTTTGTACAATGCGACGCGTCGCAGTACGGAGTAGGAGCAGTGTTGTTCCAACTGGACGACGAGCAGCAGGAGAGACCAATTGCGTTCTTCTCCGCAAAGTTGAACAAACACCAGGTCAACTATACGGTGACCGAAAAGGAGTGCTTGGCGGCGATCCTAAGCATCCAGAAATTCAGACCGTACATTGAAATGATGCCGTTCACGGTGATTACGGATCATGCAAGTTTGCAGTGGCTCATGAGTCTCAAGGATTTGAGTGGGAGATTGGCGAGGTGGTCATTGCAGCTGCAGGCGTATGATTTCGACATAAAATACAAGAAAGGAGCCGAAAACCTTGTAGCGGACACTTTATCCCGACTTATAGAAGAGGTTGAAGTGACACCTGAGTCCATATTGGGATTTCAGACGACTGAATTTGAGTCAGCTGAATACCAAGCCTTGGTGCAGGAGGCAAAAAGTCAACCAGAGAATTTGCCCGATTTAAAAGAGCACAACGGACTGCTGTTTAAGCGAATCAACCGTGATGATCTGGTTGACGAGATGGAAGGCACCAGTTGGAAGCTGTGGGTGCCAGAGTCGTTGACAGCCGGAATGATCCACAAGGTCCACACTGAGAATACGTCAGCACATGGAGGGATAGCCAAAACGCTGCATTTATTGCGCAGGCAATATTATTGGCCGGGGATGGCAGTTCAGGTCAGAGATTTCGTAAGAAGATGCGAAGCCTGTAAAGAAGTTAAGGCACAGAATTATTGTATGCAGGCTGAAATAGGAAAGGAAGTCCAAACCGATCGCCCATTTCAGAAATTATACATAGATTTTCTGGGGAAATATCCGAGGTCGAAACGTGGACATGCGTGGATCTTCATTGTGGTAGATCACTTCTCGAAGTTCACGTTCTTGAAGGCGATGCGAGAGGCCACGGCCGGCAATGTAGTAGACTTCCTGGTGCACGAGGTATTCTTCAAATTCGGCGTGCCAGAGGTAATACACTCGGACAATGGTCGTCAGTTCAACTCCAAGGCTTTCGAATCCATGATGGAAGCGTTCGGAGTCACTCATCTGCGCACACCGGTTTATTCTCCGCAGAGTAACGCTGCTGAGCGGGTGAATCGGACGGTCCTGGCTGCGATACGGACTTACTTGGATGAGGATCATCGTGAGTGGGACATGTACTTACCCGAAGTGGAGGTGGCCATTAGAAATGCTGTACACACTGCCACTGGAGTAACTCCGTTCTTCGCTGTCTTCGGGCAGCATATGTTCCTGAACGGGGCGAGCTACAAACTGGCGAGGAAGCTGAGATCATTGGCTGACCACGAGGTAGAGCATCTGGAGGCGAAAGATAAGCTGGCGATAATTCGAGAGAGGATCAAGAAGAACTTGCATGTGGCATACGAACGCAGTCGACAGCGATACAATCAGCGTGCCCGAGTTCTGCAACTAGTGCCAGGTCAAGAGGTGTGGAGGCGCAACTTTGCATTGAGCGATTTTGGCAAATCATTCAACGCTAAATTCGCCAGGAAATTCGTCAAGAGCCGAGTTGTACGTGCCATAGGACAAAATGCATACGAGCTCGAGGATCTGCAAGGAAAAACAATAGGGGTGTATCACGCCAAGGATATCCGTACGTGAGGTCCATGTACATCCTCTGACAACCCGTGATGTGGGCAACCGCTGAAGTTCTCTGATCCGAACGTGTGTAGGAACAAACCGTGGGTGTGGCCTTCGTTGGGCGCGGCATATCTTGTAGCCGGCTGGTCACCTGAAAGAAAGAGGATAGGTATTAATTACCTTTTTGTATAGGTATTTTGGGATAAATGCGCACGCAGCTTGGGTTTTGCCAATTTTTGTTGTCCCAATCTGCGTGATGGTGTTGCATTTGTATACATTCATTTAAGTATAAATAGGTTATCGATAGGTTAGAGATGATCGTGGGAGGTAGGTAGCGGCCAAATTTCTCATAGGTGGCAACGCCCTCGAGCTTAGTAGCGAAGTGGCGCCCTCTAGGAAATTAAGATGGGCTTGAGGCGGTAGGCTTATCCCAATCGCAGGGGAGGGGTAGAGAGGAAGTGGACCTCAAGCTCAAGCTCGCTCTTCTCACCGGCTGTCCGTTGGTTGGCGTTCAAAACGGCCAATGACCCTATGTAGAAGCAGGCGGGAAATGACTTTGAGGTAGGTCAGGCTTAGGGGACGGTGGGATTGGAGACGAGCCCATATATGGGGGTGGTAATGGGTGCCAAGAGGCAGTCCAGAATCAAATCACAAGACCGGCAGTCAGAACACTAACACCAGAAAATAAAAAAAAAAGCTTTCACGCCGAAAATTTTTAAAGAAATTTGTTTTAATTGCAACGAAATTGCCTGTGCGGAATAAACATAAATTAATTGACAAAGAAAAACTGTGAAATAAAAATTAATTTAAAAATAAGAAAAGTGAGTTGATCCCAAAGGTGCCAGTGAGAGTGGTTGATTAAAGGTTTTCTTGGCTCTTCCAGCGTGGCCGTACTTCTGGTCCGCACGAGGACGGCCACGGGTTTTCTATTTTTTTTGCCTTCGTCGCAAAAAAAAGGGTAAAAAAACAGAGCTGCAGCAGTAGAGGGATCCAGCCACTCCATCCATTGCCCTACTCCCTTATCCCCCTCGTGGTGCATCGGCCAGAGTCCGAGAAGTGGAAGCGACTTGGAGAAGCCGGGATCGCCAGAGGGCCACACAAGGAAAAAAGTCAAGTGAGTCCGTTCCAACGCCGGGGTAGCCGATCGCCGGGTGTCCCGTAGGAAAATCCTGGCATAGGGAGCGTGCCGATTGGGGTGCTGCAAAAAAAAAGCCAGAATTAAATTATAAGAAGAGTCAAAAAAATCATAAATCGAGGCGAGTGTCGTCTCGAGTGCCTGCCAAGTGAGAAAAAAAAGGGGAAATAGATTTATAAATTTAAATTTAAAATAAAATAAAATAAAAGAAAAGGGAAAACCCGGTGACACATGCTAGGCTTAGTGTAATTTGAGCCCGGCTAGCCAATGGTATAAAAATAAATATATACATATAAATAAAAAATATCTATAGAATTTCTAGTCCTTCACTTGCTGAAAGAGCTCTTGAGGTAGGTTAAGGTAGATTTAAGTTATCATTCTGCCCTGAAACGGGGAACCAATATATTATATTTATATATTTACTTGTGTGCCGATGCGTCCGTTGGCGTAATTTTCGTTAAATGTTGTCCTTGATCATCGCCATGTTTCACCGGTGAGTGACCTAGCCATAGTAGGCAGCGCGAGCGATCGACATAATTTTGTTAATTTTTTTTGTTGTCGGTGTTGTTTAAAGTCTAAAAGGAATGAAATAAGGAAACATGTTAGTTAGTAAGATTATCGTTAATACATTGTCCACCTAAACCGAACAACCACAATGTGTTGCTAAATTTTCGCAGAAGGGGGGGGTGGATCGTCTTTTGACCGCCATGGACACGAAGTAGGCGGATATGGATAGATGACGCCAGCACATGGGCAGCTGGAGGATGAGTCCGCTGCAGGAAGGGTGGGTGCGCCAGGATTCCGGTCTGGGATCCAATTCTGGAACATAGGAACAGCGGTAGTATGTTTGTTTAGTTAATGTTTTTTTTGTTGCTTGTTTGAGTTTTTATTGTCGGTTGAAAGTAGAGGTTAGCGATGACACTTGTAGGTGTCTGTCGACATTCGGGATTGTGCGGTCTGCTAGGCTTTGGGATGGACCTTACTCCTGGGATCCGTTGAGCCAGCCGGCGTAGCCTAATGAAGAACAAAGCAGATCCGTAACATAATGTTGGCGCTCCTGGTCGATGTAACGACTCGCAAATATATGAGCGGTCCCAGCTGACACGGGCAATTGATGAGACCCATATATTTCAAGCCATCGCATGATGCATAGGTAGCTCGCAAGTTTCCGTAATGCTCATTGGTGATTCGGCCCTACCCATTCTCCACAGAAGCAAAAGGTATTCAATTAATATCTCTCAAAAGCTAGACGAGTAGTGGAAAAATATTTTGGGCACCTTAAAGAAAGATTTCGTCGCCTTGGGAAGGGCATGGATAACTCAATGAAGCACGCAAACGCAATTATTAAGTGCTGCTGTGTTTTGAACAGTTTCTTGAATGCGCACAACAGCCTTTTTCAAGAAAATTGGAACTCCATTGCTGAAAATGTTGAAAACGAGCAACCCAAACCAATACCTTTTTAATAGAAGGGACTCAAAGTGTTCCAAATGAGATCCGATGTGCTCTAGCATCTTTCTTTAATTCTAACGAATCAGTACAATTATAAATAAAGTTTTTTAATTTGTTATTGACTACGTGACTGCTTGGCCAAAATTTCCAACATCTTCTCTTGGTTGGTAGCAATCCGCTCTAGGATTCGGTTTCGCTCTTGTGTGGACTCAATCATTTTATCTGCTGGGTCGCTCGCAATTCGATTTGCCTCCTGTAGATGGGAGTTTAAGGCCTTGCCTCGGCCCAGTCTACGCCTTTTCGGCTTCGAACTGCATGAGGAGTCCTTCAAGTGGACTGAAAAGTCTTCCAACAGTTCGATTTGGTTATCGTCACTTGTAGCTGGTTCTGAAAAACACATTATCATTTGAAGTTTCTTATGGCTTTAAGATAAATGAATAATTCTATACAAACCTGATTGATATCCATTTTTCGTACTTACTTTTAACCTGTCGTTTGCATTTTTACCTTTTTATTGCTCTTCTTTTTTTTTTTTTGGGCTTAGCTGTCTGCTAGAGACAGCGATGTTGGACGTGTAAACATTGTCCAGATGCAGTTTATCGATATTTTTAGTTGTAGCCCTTAGAACTAGTTAAACAAGCCCTTTCAACCAGTTTCCGTTTGGTGAAACCCCAAAAGGGATTCAGATAGCTGGTTGGTATTTAACGCGATTTCAACATAACGCGTAGTTTATTTTAGATTTTAGAATTCCAAGGCGGCATCTTTTATGAAAATTGCGAGCTCCCTGTAAAAAAGAAGCTCTTTTGACAACAATAATGATTTAAGATTATTGAATTGATTAAAAATTTTATATTTCCTTCTCAGAAGGGCAAATCTCCGGCAATTGAAGATAGCATGCTCAGCATTATCTAGCATATTACAATCCTGACAAATGTTCGAAGGACGGGCTTTGATTGTATAAAGGTAATTGTTATCATAGGTGAATCCTGTTAGCAGACGATTTAATAATTTTATATCATAGGCTTTCCAATTTACATAATGGTGCCAAGGCTTATCAAAAATAGTTGGAAAAACTTCCAGGAACTCTGGACTTTTAACAGAACACAGCTCCTTATAGTGGTTGTTCCAGCAATTATAAATTCTCTTCTTGATTAATCTTATAGATTCCTTGGCACTATAGTTGAAAACTAACTTATTTCCTTCTTCTACTGCTCTTCTCGCTAATGAGTCAGCCTTTTCATTATATTTTACACCCTTGTGACTTGGAGTCCAGATAAACTTAGCTTCTTTGAGCTCAGACCAGCTGAGCATGTTATGTATTTGGTTTACAAGGTAAGAATTTGATTCCTTTTTTTTCAATAGATTTAAGGCACCTAAACTATCAGTCAAAATTACAAATAAGGACATCTTTTTTTCCTGAGCAAACCTGCAGGCCAATCTAATGGCAAGCATCTCAGCAAACACCGTTGAGATATCCTTGTCAGTCTTATACATATAATCCTTATTGTCATCTATATCAATAATACCAAAACCAGTCTCTCCATCTATTATGGAGGCATCTGTGGCAAAAAATTTATATCCTTTTTCTCGATTTAGATTTATAATTTCAGCAAATGAAGCACATATTTCTTCTAAGGACGTTTTTTCCTTGCTCTGTGATAAAGAGTTAACTATAATTTTAAGTTTTTTGTTAGGGGAGAAGTTATGCGCAGCTGCTGTTGCGTCAAATATGTCTTTAAAATCATTGTAAACCCTCTTATAGCTGGAATCCGTCCGACTAATTCTAAGTTTTCTAAGTATTTGGGGGTTTGAACTCATTGTAGATATGATTTCCCTAGCAGTGATTAAGGACGATCTGAACTCAGGTGGTAATTCTCCCGCCAGAGCGAAAACTAGATGCTTTGGTGTGTCTGGTGTGACTCCCACACATCTTCGCAGTGCCGTTGACTGAGCAACCGTCACCGCTCGCCGTGTGCCAACATTCATATTGGCGAAGGTTGACATAGCATATTCCTGCTTTGATCGAATGAAACTTTTGTAGATATTCACTCCAATTTTTGGCGTTAGCCCATCTTTTATTGGTGTTGCCATTTGTAACAGTTTATACCCTGCCTTTGAATCTGCCTTAACTTTTTTAACATGATCAAGATTTGACAAGTTTGATTTTATAATTCTACCAAGAAATTTTACACTTTTTTCCTGTTTGATCAAGATATCGTCAATTTTAATTTCTAAATTTCTCCTAGAGCTTTGACCTATCGACATAACCGTTGATTTACTAGGATTGAAACTAAGATTTATGTCCTTTGCAAGCAGATTGAAGTCAGTCAATTTACGCTGCAAAAGATAAGCAGCATCATTAAACTGTCTGTGACTAACCGCTATAACAAAATCATCGGCAAATTGATAAACTTTCGTGCTGACATCCTCAATCATGTGGAGTCTCTTCGAGTACAAGTTAAAAAGAAGAGGAGAGAGACAACTTCCTTGTGGAAGTCCTCCGTTAACCTCAACCTGCTCATTACCTAACTTAAGAATTCTCTTTTTTAGAAAATTGTTAATCCAGCTGTAAATGTAGCTATTTATGCCTTCACTTTTGAGAATGATGTCCAGAAAATTTAATGAAACACAATTGTAAGCACTATTTATATCCAAGAATGCCAAAACAACAGCATTTCCCCTCTGCTTTTCCATATTAATATGGATTAGGAGGTCATTTATGCACATTGCAGCCGATCTTTTTCGTCTGTATGCATAGGATCTCAGTGGAAGAATATCATTTCTATCAACAAAACTTGCAAGTCTGTCCTTAACCATTGAATTCAGAGTTTTTGCCAACACAGAAATTAACGAAATGGGTCTATAATTTTTAAAATCGGTCAGGTCTTTATCTTTTTTTGGTATTGGAGTTATTTTTATCACACGCCAATCTTCTGGAAAGGAGCAGCTTATAAAAAGATTGTTTAGCTCATCAAGAAGCTGTAATCTTGCTTTATCATTAAGCGCATTTAACATTTGGTAAGTTATGCCATCATAACCTCCCGCAGACGACCTTTTCCTCTTTACTGCCAAGTCAAACTCTATCAACGTGAAATGCTCCCAATTGGGGATGAGTCTTGTGTTTATTTGATTCTCTGTAGAATTTAGATGTTCTTCCTGAAATTGACTTTTCATGTAGGCAAGAAATGGCATATGATTTTCCTCTTCAATGCAGCATTTATCTTTTCTGACATCACCTTTTAGGCTTCCCAGAAATTTCCAAGCCTTTCTTGTGTTAGGATTTTCATTGTGTTCCTCAATCCTCTTTGCATAACTATCTCGCTTAGCTTTTCTGATGTCAACAACCCAATCTTCCTTAAGTTTGGAGGCTCGTGTAAGGTTTTCAATACTAGGAATTTTATTGGCTTTTTGGAGTGCAGCTTTAAGAATCCTATAGTTCTTGTTCAGATCACTATTCCACCAGTACTTCGGAGTATTTGTTCCCCGAAGAAAAAATGAAGCATTCTTAATCTCACTACCAATCTTCGCCCTGAGATCACTTACACTCGTAAAACTGTTAATTCTACCTATACTTGAGATAAGCTTATTCTTTGCCAAAAACCTCCTGGGCTTGATATGGCTGTCTGTTATTTGTATAGTTATCGGAAAATGATGACTGCCTCCCAGAGTCATATTCCTAACCTGCCAATTGCATTCATTTTGGATATTCGTGAAGGTTAAGTCCAACACTGATCCGGATAGGGAATCAAAATAAGGTTGAAAAGTGATCATTCCTGAATTTATACATACAAAGCCGGCCTCCTCCATGTATTCCTTAAGGAACCTACCCTTAGAAGTGTTAATACTGTCTCCAAAAGCAGTAGCCCTTGCATTGAAGTCACCACAAATTATGACGTTACTTTTGTGTTCCAGAAAGGCAATAATTCTTACGATCTCACTTTTAAACATTTCAGTGGGCATGCTCGGTTTTAAATAAATAGAAACAAAGGTAAATTCTGACGAAAGATTCAGGTTTCTGGCCATTATGACATCATGATCAGAAAAATAAGACATTTTTTGATAGTTGATATTTTTCCTGAACGCTATGGCAACACCACCATAGCCATCCTCTCTTCTCTTTTCAATTATATTGAAGTTTAGTATCTTTCTATGCATTGGGTCATCATCATGAGAAAAAACCTCCGACAATAACGCAACATCATAGAGCTCATTGTTGAGTAAAAATTCGATGCTGTTTTTATTTGTTTTCAATGATTGAATGTTATATTGTAAACACTTAATCATTTTTTTCAAATAAGTCTAAATCTTTATAATTTAGTTGTTTGTTTAAAAACCTTTTCTTTTTGGAACTTTCGAATTTATTTTTCAAAATATGTAAGGCATGACCCACATTTGGATCATTTACCTGAACATTTGCAATGATCTTAAAAAGCTCACTGCAAATGTCCGCAACCTCTCCTCCCTCCTTGTTTGGAAATTTGTATTTCCAGTTACTCGAATCATTAGTGTATGGTTCGAGATGAAAGTGGGGTTTCTGCACAGGGGGAGATACCACCCTCTGCACAATTTTGCTGTACCGATTGGAACTAGTCAGAATCTTGTTCACACTATCTTCTTTGTTGATGGTTTGTGGACTTTTCCGTGGAAGTGGTGGAAACTCATGCTCCTCATAGGCAAAATTAAAAGTTTTGTGACCAAAATATTGATCAATGACTTCTCTTCTTGACATCTTTTTTATGGACATAATTTTAACAATTTCAGATTCCTTCTTCCAAATAGCACAGTCCATTTTGTTCCAAGCATGGTGACCTTGCTCCTTGCACAAAATACACCTGTTGGACTTACATTCACCCTCACATCCATTTATTTTACCACAGCTCAGGCATCTTTTCTCAACCTTACATCTTCCCATAGTATGACCCAGTCGGCCGCATTTATAGCACTGCGTCACATAGGGAATGTATTGACTTACTTTCACTGGGCAGACACCATGAATCCGCACAGATTCTGGAATCTCTCCATTGGCAAATCCAATCTTAACCGTCAAGGTGGGTTCTAGGCTGCTTGACTTTTCTCCATTAGTCATGACTTTGACTTTCCTGAAAATTCTTTCTATTGATTTAATCGGAATCTCAGATTCCAGGTTTTCTTTTATTTCATCATTCGTCATGTCAGATGGTATACCTCTTATAACTCCATAAGTTTCCGTGAAACTTTTTGGAATGAAAGCATTCATGTTTAGCTTTTGCAAGTCTTGGTTCAGAACTAGGTTGTTGGCATCTACACCATTATAGCAAAAGATTTTATAAAGAGAGATCCCCAAAGCCTTAATTTCCTTGATGCCTTTTAATTTCAGATGTTTAATCTTGTTAAAGAGAAACAGTCCATTTTTAATGTTCTTGTTTTGTGTGAGCTCAGATTTGCTGGTATCAATTAGAACCCAGGCAACCCCAACATGATCACAATCATAAAAAAACTTTTGTCTTTCCATATTATTATTAGCTTGCTGAGAAATGTCATTTTGCTTGTTTGTACTAATAGTCACGATCTGTTGACCATCACTAATATGTGCATTGCTTTCGCTATTTACTTTGTCTACCAAGCCTGCCGCTTCATTTGTCGTCGCCATGTTGTTTTCTGTTTCTACTGTTACTTCACCTGTTTCGTCTTCACCACTACCATCAGAAAATTCCATGTCTTCGTCATTCATTCCCTTCGTTCTTTCTCCTCCTTTTGCTTTCTTGATTTTGGTGGCGTCACCTGCCGCCATTTTGGAGAATGTACCGCAACCTTTGTTTTCAGCTATGTATTCCGCCAAAACGTTTTTCGCTGCTACTGAACTGAACTGTTTCTTATTCACTTTTATCTTTTTATTTGATTTTACTGATTTTCATTCAAAATTTTCACCCTTATCAACTTGATCCAAATTGGCATCTTTGAGTTGATACTCTTCTAATCCAACATCCTTCGAACAAATATCAAAACTGTCGGCTTCTCTTTTCCTGACTGACGCCGAATTTTCGGCGGCAGCCATAGCCGCAACTTTTTTAACTCTAACCACTTTGTGTTTTATTTATTTATTAATTGCCGGAGACTTACCCTAGGGAAAGCCAAAATTTAATTTCTGCTGATCGCAGACTTTTCCAAAAGAAGACGCCTTGAACAAGCACTTTTGTTTTTAATAATCAACTTTTTTTTTTTTCACAATATATTTCTCGCAGACACAACCAGCACACTGAAGAGCCCAAAGAGGAA